>CM017893.1:11291398-11891398 GCA_008369825.1 Triplophysa tibetana | reverse complement strand
TCACTTTTAAAAGCCTAATTGGCTTTTCGCTCCTGCCAACTGCCCCACTTCCAGTCTCACTGGAAGTTCATCTAGTACTGCGAGGTTAGAGCTCAGCTCCCTCACCTGCCTGCATCTCTACAGGACAACTCCATTTACAGTGTAGGTGATAGTCACACAGATGCGTGGTCATATCTGCTCAGCGTTGACATGCAGAAAGTGATCTTATTGCCCTTATTACAAATACATAGAGACATTGGCATACAGTGTAGTTTTCCTTTTCTTTTCATTTAATGTTTTTTTTCTTATGCAGCAAACCAGTAAAAGGCTAAAATATTACTATAGTACTGAGTGTTACAAATTAAATACACGTACATACTATTGGGTAAGCGTTTGGAGTAGGGTTTGGTTCAGGGATAGTTACCTGTAATTATGCATCATTTATAGTGAATACTATAGTAAATACATGTTACATGTAACAAGGGCAGCGTTAAATAAAGTGTTACCAAAAGTAGCATTGCATTTGTAGCTTTACCTCAAGGGTTCCCATAGTAGATATGCAATAACTAACATTATGTGTCTGCTTTTCTGGTCAATTTTCTCATCTCATTTTTGCACAAAAGCAAGTAAAAAATCACATCACGCATTGCACATCTCTGCTGTCACAACACTAAACAGGAAAGCCAGGTGAACACATTGGCTATGCATTTGCACCTGCTTTCAAATGTATAATTAAACTGGAACACGGGCACTGTAAAATAAAGAGTAACCCTACTTTTATATTATGCTTAACTTAACATTTACACTACAAATACAAGGACAAAACAGAGTTACAGAAATAAGATATGAAAAATTCTGTTTAAGTTGACTTAAATAACATAAAAAGGCAACATAAAATCCCTTGAAGGAAACACATAACTAATCATTTTTCAAACTGATGGAGTGAATTGAATAAAACTTTCTTGAGAGTTAAAAAGTGTATACCAAATTACCAGACTTGTTATTCCAGAAGCGTACGGTTCACAAGCAGGTAACGAAATCTGAGATTTAAGGATTTTTGTTTGACATGAAAAGACTTGGTCTTTGCAACCTAAACGTATGTTGCATTATTACTTTTTGATGTTACGTATGCAACAACCTGTCAAACAGTAAAGTTAGATTAAGCTACATTTTTATCAAGTTTGGCTAAAAGGTTCCTTGAATTTAAATTCTATCAACTGACTTTAAAAGTGTTGTTTAACCAATTTCACCTTTATTTTAGAAGTTGTACAAAATGCAACTAGATTTTTTAAGTTAATATAATATAAATTCGAGTTACTTGTAAAGCTAATTTTAAACAAAGGTTATTTTATTATTTTAGCCTAGCATTGTGGGATAACAAGGCAGCAAAAACTGACCAGATGAAGGCATCTTAGACAGCAATTCATAACATTCAAACTCATCCAGCCTGCACTCTTTGTGCTTCCTCATCTGTACACTGCCACTAAAGATTTTCACGTTTTTTTCTCAAGTCTTTATCAATTCAAACTCTTTTAACAGATAAAACAACCCCCACTTCCACCTTGTTTTTACCTCTAAAAAATTTGTTAAAACGAACATGAATGAACAACAAAGCATGTCTGTGCTGATATTACTGATATATGTGGGTTGGTAAAGAAATAAGAGTTGAATCTGTAGATAATTATGCTTATTAGATAAATAATTTGTCTTTATGCCTACATGCACGAATAAGGATGACACTGTGAAACCTATTCTGATTTTTGAGAGTGTCTTAATAGAAGAGACCAGGACCAGGAAGTCGATCCTGCTGCTCGTAATGTCACTGTGCCCTTGAACACCATTAGATGAAGCACAACAACATAACTGATTCTGAACTCAGACCTCTCTCACAGACGGCAGCTGTGTGTTTCCAGGTAGAAATCCTCCGATTAGAGGTGCAAACAATGGGAAATAAAGACCTCTAACATAAAGGGTGTGTACACAGTACGTGAGGTCTTAAAGGTGCTATGATGTACAGGTTAAAGCTCATGGCTGTTAAATGGAAGGCTGGTTGATCCCTGCGAGGAGAGCGACATCTATTTTGCCTTTGATTCAATGCCAGGATGCTCCACTGTCAATGGGATTTATGTTTCCTTGGCACGTACATATTTATTGTCTAAATAGAAACTAACAGATTCATTTGAAGTCTGAATCTCAAATGTTACATTTCCTCCTGGACTCATTTTATGCCCAAGCAATACCATTAGTTTACAGTTAAAACGTGAGAGCATCCATCAAACCCATAAAACCTTGAAACTGCTGAACTTATTCTTATCACAAATATAGTGTTGTTGAATTGCAGAGGTGTGTTTTGACGGTTGTTATAATTTCTTGATACATTCCCTTTATTAGTTTCTCCGGTGCTTTGTGATAGTTCTCTCACCTCCGAGATGCAAAAATGTAAATGCTTATTTACGACCTTGATCTTAAAAAATGTGCTATAATAAACACTAATAAGATTCATGTCTGGAGAAAGTAGCAGTCTTGGAAACGGTTGCTTAGCAACACAGCAGAGTAACAAGAGAGGTACACGTAAGCGAGTAGCACAATCGTTAAAACAAGATATATTCATCACCGTTTTTTATTTATTCCTTCCTCGATTTCTTTCCGTTGAATCAGAACTACACGTTTGCTACATCTGTTGGTAAGGGCACTCGTAAACATGCCCTCTTTTCTGAAGTGTAACCGTTTATAGTAATCTAGATGATGAATTAATTGGTGTAGATTCATAAGTAAATGTAGAACGTAGACTTTGAAATAATATTTATGCAGAGTGCATTAGCTTCCTTTAATTAAATGTGCGGCGTGTGCACAATTAAACAGACAAAGCGATATTTGTAGAAGCGAACGGCGCTCATTATTCACGAAACGCGCACGGAATGATCTATTCTTAATTATTGAGAGTGCATCACTTCACAGAGCAATAAGTTCATGCCCCCCAGGAGTGAATTGTTATTCAAACCAAAAGGGCAATTTTTGACACCCTACCTGATAAACTAATGAAGCCACAAGCATTGGTTTGTTAATAATACTTAAATCCAAGTGTTAGCAACAGACGTTAAAAGGCAGAGCCCTCTGTTTTCAGAACAAATCTCAGATTGACCCCATACAGGAATTAAGCAGCTATAAATCCAGAAAAATCTCTTTGACGCTGCCCCCTCATTAGAGTAATATTGGGTCAATCTAGCCCAAGCGATAAATCATCTTATTCAACTTCTACTAATCTAGGCCTATGTCAACTATATACTGTGTACCGCTATGCTTGAGATTTCTACCTGCACACACACACAGAGGAAAGGAGTCGAATGAGCTATGCTATGGCAATCCTTAAGGAGAAAGCCCTTGGGTGCTTCTCAAATCTTGTTTGTGCATCCTCGTTTCCGCTCCGCCCCTTTCGGGATGCGAGGAAAGGGAGCAAGGAAAAGATGTGAGGACGGAGGAATTAATTCAGGTAAAATGGCCCTTTAGCTTCAAAGCGTTCAGTTACTGTACACATTGCACATTGAAAGTATAAAAAATTAAGTTAAATGCATAATTTGGGCGGATGTCATAATTCCCACTGTCTTGTGATCAAATAATAAGAGGCGTTTGTTAGGTACTGTAGTTTATTAGACTCGTAGAACTCCCTTACATTATATACAACATGAACTGCCACTCGCTTGTTCTCCGTACGTGTGTCTTTTCTTAAATGCGGCTTCGAGCCGTCTTGACTCTGCAGCCCCCCTAGTGGGCAGGCAAAATGTCCCATATACAACACTCTGACACCCACTTCAACAAAATAAGTTGAAAACATGACTAAAAGTAGTCCGAAATTTATTTAAGGTATGTCAAATATGTTATACATAAATATGAACTATATTAATAAATTAACAATATGAATATTGACGATACTATGTGAAATAGGTGTACATTTACAATAATATAATACGTAATTATAACTTTTATGCGTGTTTGAATATGATCTAAAGATGTGACGATGTGCAGGGGGAGGAGAATAATACTCTCGTCAGATTTAATCGATAAAACACTTCCGCCAAGGAAACACCCGTGTAGCCTCGTTCATGACTCCTCAGAGAAACTCCTCTCTCCTCAGTCCTCGCCTTCTAATAAGAGATGTCCTTAAAGATGGCTGAGCTCGATCGGTTTCCGGGTTATAGGATGGAGGACGGAGGAGCGAGGAAACGAGGAAGCATATTGAGAAACACCCCTTATGTGTTCAAAGCCCTCCAGCAAGAGTGGAGGCGGGGCCCTGCATGCACATAATTGTTGTATATGTTTGGCATGTTTGAGTATTATATATTATTTCTGAATAAAGATCTGATTGTTGCCTACAAGTGGATTTGGTCAAATTTGTGATGATGAGAATTTATACTGTGTGTCCCATTCAAAAATCTCTTACGAAGCCTCAGAATAAGGTTATACCTATACGAGGATCTCTTTAAAATTTCAATTATTTTTCCTAGACATCGATGAGAGTAGGGAAACAAATGGAAAGTCTCATGCGTCTCAGATATTTCTCCAGAGAGAAATGGCCAGAAATCTTACAAATGTCTCCAATGCAGTTTCAGAAGTCAACAATGTCACAAACTGAGCTCAAATTGACCAAGTCTGTAACCAAAAATATACTTTTAAGGATTTCAATATGAACTCAAATATAATAGAAAATGCATCCAAATCCAAATCTGCATTCATTTTACAGCTTCATAGTATATTTTAACAGTTATCTCATTTGATTCCATATTTGTTTCTCGCAAGCAATTTCAGGAGAAACCTCTAAATTGATACTAAAATACAAACATAACTCAGAACCCCATGAACTCTCATGAGCAACAAAAGAGCAACTTGTCCTCTGGTTATATGCATTTGGTTAGGTTTTGCAGTTTCTATTCTGCTATACAGCTGAGCTTGTGAAGTCTCACTATTTATAGTAAAGTACAGTATATCCCCTTCAGCCCAGAAAAGAGTGAGTGATGTTTTAGAGCTTTGGTCTGTGTCAATGAAAGTTTTATTCTGCAAATAGAGACTAAGCCTTATGTGACGCTTAGGTAATTTGACTTTTCTATGAAGGTCGGTTCAGATCTAAGATCTGTCTGCTTGAAATTCACTCCGTTTGTGTTCGAGCCCACAACGATACTGCTCTGATTGTGACAAGTACTGCTATACTAAAACTTAAGAAAGCTGCATTGAAACAGACGTCTATTGTCATTTTGGCCTGTGGTTGCACATTGTCCTCTCTATCTAATTCTCTAAAGTGATACACATTTACATAGATGCGACTCACCTGGATAATCTGGCCTGTGTTTAATCCACATGCATAATCCCCCTGCCACCCATTAGAATATTGATACCGGGCACAATAGGTAAAGCGCCTCTTCACGAGATTGGGCCGGAAGAAGTGAGGTGAGAGTAATGAACAGAGACATGATTGAGGACAGCTGAACGGTCAAATCGAGGGAAGATTTTAAGGTGGGTCTTCAATGTCAAGCTTGTTTAGATCCCAGTGCGGCGCGCAACTGTACTCTCGCTGTCTTCATCTCAGGTGATGGCAGGAAATGAAGTCTGTGAAATGGCACAGTGGCGCAGGGCAAACAAAGTTCACGGAGAACCTGTTCCAGAAGTGATGTTTACTGTACTATCTGCTGTAGTTGCATAACAAATTTTGTTTTCTCCGTTGGTTTAAGCATGCTCTGAAAGTCATGGGGGCAGGGGGTTAGTGACATGCCCCAATGTTTAGAAGGGAGTGAACGGTCAACCCGGCAGCCCATCCCATCCTGCTTGTTTGTTTTCAATCGACATTGACAGTGTAAGCTGCAGGTACATTAAGTATTGAACATTACAGGCTTCTTTTTATTTAACTCAAGAGCTGGTGATGCAAAATACAGGTGATGTTCAGCTTTTGTTGTTCATTAAAGGGTTCAAACACATTTTGGATATCATACATGCTTTAGAAAATAAATGAAATAGTAGTGAAAAATAGTGCAAATAGCAATTAGATGCTATTTACGGGAAATTAAAAGGGGTGATAAACTTCGCTTGTTTATTGTTTTCTACTGTTAAATGAGATCTACTTATGGCGTTTGCGTGGTTTTTACATCCAAAACCTTAAAAATCAATAAATAATAGGCTATTTTCTACCCAGGTTTTGAGGCCAGCTCTGCAAACGCTCGGTTTTAGTGGGCGTGCCGCATTTAAGACACTTGGAAGTAAACGCCCACTTCTTTGATTGAATAGCAGTTTGCGTAGTTGGAGCCTTCTGTGAATTTGGTACGAGATGTCCTGTAAGGTTACTCATGAGCACCATCACAGTTTTCGCACGGCATCGGTATTATCTGGGGACCTCCTGTGATTTATAAATAATCTCCCCACATCATATTTCATGTGACACATTCGCACGGCATGATTTTACTGAAATTTACTGACATATTTCCCATATGTGATGGCAAGGCTTTGCGTATAGTTTGTATAGCCTATACTTGTATTGCGTTTAGTGATATATGACCGTACCTGTCAGCATTTGAGACCAGTGATCCCGAACCGGACAAAAGATCACCGCGATCACAGGGCTCAAATGTTACGAGAGTTTCCATAATCAACAAACAAATGGGATACTCCCGGTAACTTATGGATACCACCCAGCACCCAAAATAACACTTTAAAGCACGCTCCATTATTCGCAAACGGTGTTTAAAACCTTGAAAAATGATATATGAGCCCACCAAAACACAGAGAATGCTTACATTTATTAAAATGGTCACACTTTATTTTAATGTCCAATTCTCTATATTAATAAACCATTAACTATTACTTTTGCCTCAGTAAACTACTAGTTTGTTGCTTATTAATAGTTAGTAAGATAGTTGTTAAGTTTAGGTATTATGTGGGATAAGGGAAGTATAATATGGTCATGTTGAATATGTGCTTTATAAGAACTAATAAACAGCAAATAGTAAATGGATGCCAGCCTACACCCTGTCTACGATGCGATGCAACAGAACACAATATAACCAATTATAATTCAACATTTTGTAAAAATGGATGCGGTTCAATGCAAAAATGCCTTAATCTTAATGGGTTTGCCGTGTCGTGTCACCTGCATCTGGTGTAGACAGGTTGTTATTTGGAAAATAAAGCCTTACACCTACCCTTCAATTTTAACCCAAACATTATTGTTTAACACTTGTTAAACAATGATATAATTGAAATTATTTTCTTTATTTTATTGAAAATAATGTGATGGGACAGGGTAGAAGAGCCAGTTCTGCAAAATACCTATTCGACTGGAGTCACTGCTGGCAGATACTGCTTGGTGAAGTTAATGTTAATAGCATCGGCCAGGTTATTTGCACTCAGTGTAAAGTGACATTCTGTAAATTTAATATTTTAATATTTTTTTGTAAATAAGTCAAGTCAGTTAAATTAATCTTTCGTTTAGCTTTTTTTTGTTTTCCCCTTTTTTAAACAATTATTAACGCGCAGGTGGAGCAGAGTTTGTAACATTGTCGCTTTAACAACAAAATTGTATTGTTTAAATGGTTTACAATATTACCACAGAATTAACAGTATCAATAATCGTGTTTTTTAATGGTTAACACTACCAGCACATTCTGACACCCTATGTAGACACACACTTTGATATTAACAAAACACTTATTCCAACAAAATCTATTGTGCATATTTCTGAAAAGTCTAAAAACTGAATTCAAATGATGAAGAAGAACAGAGATGTGACATCCAGCAGTCTTTTCCTTCAACCTCATGTTGTTCTTACACTAATGTTATTTGGCCTTTAAAGTCTTAAGTCAGCAAAAAGGAGTTCCAGAGGACCCGCACACTTTTCAAACTGATAAATATTAATTAACTGTTGAGTAAAGGCCAGTTTCCGGGCAATTTTTCAAAGGCCAGACATTTTCCTCAGGTATCTGATAAATATTCACGCCTGTCTTATACAGCATAGTTCATTCATATAAGGACGGGGTTGGTCAGAGCTCCATGTCTGGCCAGTTGTGATATTATAATAAGGTTTTCAATGTTGCTACCAATTTACCTGACAGAAATGAAACCCTGCGCACCCTCCCCTCTAACCTATTCCCGTCTCAGTCCGTGAAACACACCAGAAAATGCCAGAATTTGTATAATCTTATTCATTCAACGATTTCCTTTCCCTTAATATACAGGTGCATGTGAATTGAATATTAATAATTGAAAAAGCGAATCAAAAAATGTCTTGATCTCCAGCAGACATACCTCCTTGAGTCTCTGCGAACCACCCTTACAAACAAGACTCCCAGGCACTTCAACTAACTAATTGATGCACTGACAAAGCATCCTTCCCAACTCTTTATTTTCCCCTATCTGTTGTTCATTGTTGCTTTCTCGATGTTTACATGTCTGGGGAGATCCAATTAAAAAGTAGCCAGGGGCAATAAGTGCATTGTGTTGTTCATACAACCAATATTTCACATGCAGCTCTGCTCTCAACATTTACCTTCATAAGCTCACAGATCAAATCCTTATTCAATGGGCTTTTACTGTTTATCTCTTTAAGGTCCACGTCTGATTTAACAAATGAAAGCAGTATGGATTTCTCCCGTTGGACACAAATCTATTAAACATGCCCAGAAAGAATAAGTAGCGTATCACGCAGACATGCATGTTTATCGTGTGTGCTTGCAAGCCAACCATAAACAGTTGTGATTCAGATTTATTAGGCAAAAAGCTCATTCTAGATATATATCTAAGTATACGTTTCCTGAGAATTGAACCCATATTTACTCTTCACTATTTCTCTATTAAAGATTTTTCAAGTAAGATTCTGGTTGTTCACACATTATACTGCTTAACAAATAGATGCAAGTTGGTGAATTTGTCTGACCAGTTCCATTGCGTTCAGGCTCATTGTCAATGCATACACTGCTTTAAGCCACTATGTGCTTTGATGTAGGAATCCGCTTTAATAATATAACAGCCCTGACTGGGTATTGAACATGTTTTATTCATTATCTCCTCTTATTATAAGGACACTTCCAGGGAGTTATGCAAGTGACATCACAGAGACATTTTTTCTGGATGTCTGTTAAGGGGCTTTATATTGTTACTGGCAAGATGCTGGACAATGATCAGTTTAGTGTGGAGTAATGGTGAAGATACAATGAAGAACCTTTTGAGATGAAGATGATATAGAGATCTAATACTTACCTCACCCACAACTCATTAGTTGGGGGTGACTGTGATAAAGTGCAAAAAAGACCCATAAACGCATTTAAACTGAAATTGTGGTATACGAGATGTAGCGAAAAAACTCAATTTAACACAATTTAACACAATATAAGATAATTTAACAAAATATAATAATTTAACAAAACTTTGATAGGGCTAAAGCTGCTTCATGATAAGACTGTAGGTGCGAAAGTTTTTGAGTCGAACTTCAAAAAGCTTAGAAATTCAAATGTTTAATATATGATGGAAAACGGGATTTAAAATAGAATTTTGAACGCCAGACAAACAAAAAAGTGATTCATCTGAATGTGTCGCATTAAACCATACGTCAGCCATCAATAATTTGTTATTTTATTAGTCACCTAATTTGCTGTCTTACGGTGGTTTGCTCTCACAGCTACCCATAAAGTCTTCTGAGACTGCTGGAGAAAAATTATTCCTTTATTGAATGTTTTAGTGCTCCTGGGAGATGTTTTGGTGTGAATTTTCTCTAACCTTTGTAGAAGAAAAAACCTTTGGATTTTACAAAGGGAATTATTCAATCCGTTCAGAGTCTCCTCTTACAAAGTATGTTTGTACACATATAGGAGAGAGAACAATGGAGAGAATGTTGGGGAAAACAGAGGGAGAGGAGGATGGGAGGGCAGCTAAAATAAATGGTATAAAATATACAGGAGAAAAGGAAGCACCCTCTATCTTTCATTTCCTTCCTGTTGTCTTAAGGGAGCGGGGAGAAATGGAGGCAGAAAATGGGCTGCTGCAGTCTCATCTCAGGGCGGCCAAGTTGGTCTGTCAGACCATCATCACCATGACAAATGCAGGGGAGAAACCAAACAGACAGAGTTAGATCAGTTCACTTTAGGAGAGGCAGGGACACGAGTGGAAAC
This sequence comes from Triplophysa tibetana, assembly GCA_008369825.1. Lineage (NCBI taxonomy): Eukaryota > Metazoa > Chordata > Actinopteri > Cypriniformes > Nemacheilidae > Triplophysa > Triplophysa tibetana. Next base: position 11,881,277 of record CM017893.1, on the reverse strand, counting down.
AGACCATCCGCCCATCAGGTTCATGATAGCTTTCCCCATACCATTACTCTCTGTTGCATTGGGCATAAGCGGTCTTTCAATCCCACAATACCACATCTATTCCACTGATCTAAAGCTGTTCTCCTTGTAGAGTCTGTCTGTTCTCTAGCTAACATGCAGAACTATACACTAGCAGTGATGTATTATTCAAAGATATAATGTTTACCATTTCTCTCCTTTCTATGCAATGATCACACTGTGAAATTTTGAGCTGATATCTTAACATTTTCTTGTGCCTGAGTCTTATGTGCTCTGGAAGCTTCTGGAAGCAAGAAACATTGCAGTTGCACATATAGCACATTCATAGTGACCACGGGTATGAAGCTCAAGAAAAAGGCAAGCATAAGAGAAAATGTTTATATTTATGTAAAATAATTATTTTTAGGTAAAAAAAGGGGAATAGAGATTTATATAGGTTAATATTTGTGTGTCACTAATAAACAACAGTTTACTAAAGATTACTTGGCAGTAAACACTGTTCCACAAGCACTTCTGGTTTCATTTTTTGGTCACGCTTCAGTATAGGGGACATATCTCCCTATTAACCATTGACTATGAATTTTCCCCCAATAAACTCTTAATTTGTTGATTATTAATAATAAGTAAGGTAGTGGTTAGGTTTAGGTATTGGTTAGGAATAGAGATGTGTGATATTATCATGCAAAATATGTGCTTTATTAATACTAATAAACAGCCGATATGCCAATAATAGGCATGCCGATAACAGCTAGTTAACTAGTTACCCATTTTTATTTCATTATTATAATTTGTAAAATTGGGTCACACTTTATTTTAAGCTCCAATTCTCTGCATGAATAAACAATTAACTATAATTTCTGCCTCAGTAAACTACTAATTTGTTGCTTCTTAATAGTAAGTAAGGTGTCATGATGGGCATGATCCCTTGTTTTATGTGGAGAGAGACTATTTTTGGATCTAATGGATCGCCATAATCTCTCTCTTATAATGATGAGACCTTTTGTCTCATCATTGGTTCTTAATTAGTTCATGCCTCACACCTGTTTCCTCTTGATTTGCTCTCCTTGTATAGTCCTCATGTTTTATTGTCCTGTGCTCAGTCATTGTCTTCTGTGTTCCACTGTTCCTGTGTGCCTCAGATGTTCACTGTGGTCCTGTTGTTGCTATTCCTATTCCGTCAGTCTTAGTAAGTGTTTAGTTCTGGTTTGTTCAGTTTAGTTCTTGGGCCCGTTTCAATAAGGAGGTTAAACTAACTCTAGGTTACACCTTGAACTCAGAGTTGGTTGACTCAGAAATTAGAAACTAAGAGTTTTTGGTTTCTGAACAGCTGATTTGAGTTAGTTCAGGTTTACCCTGGGTCAAGCGCTTGCACCACGACTATAAAAAGCCATCATCAATGGAGCTCCGATATTATGATATGCTGCCAGCATGGCAGCAGAAAGCACTTGAGAGTGAGGCAAACTTTCCGTTCTGCATACAGTAGATTTACTGATGTGCTGGAAAGGACTTTGGTTTAAAGTAGTAAATAGATAAATGTACCAATAAATAAATCATTAAATATATGAAATAACAGAAGTAAAAAAAACAAAGGGTATGTTCTCACTCGGCATGAGTGCTCTAGTCACGTGAATGAGACGTCATGGTGTATAGGACACCCGTAGGGCATCAGACTCGCATGCAAATTATACTGATCGCCAGTTCCAACACTGCTCTGAGCAGATTTGAGTTGGAATGGCTGCACGTCAAAATGACTTCTTTAATACCTTTATCGCTTAATTTCCACATGTATGTCTGTATTTATTCATTTCTTTATTCATGCACTTTGTTTATACACTCTATTAAGTAATTTCTCATCGTCCATCGAAAATGATGCTCTGATGTAATACACGTACGGTGGCTGGTGTTATTGATGTGAGAATGGATGAGATATTTTGATATATCCAATTCACTGGAAAGAAAAACGGTACAGTTTTTATTAAAATGCACAGAGAAATGACAAAATTCCACTTGGGTCTTAAATTGCTCTCCTGAAATCAAAGTACATTCCAATGATTTATTGCAACCTCTTCTGAATCCTCTATAAAAGCACATATGACATATAAGTCACTGAGATGGTCTCTGTGTGATCAAAATGTATTCCATGAATGACTGCCTTAATGAATGAGTTACACCACTTGCGCTTAAAAACGGGGCAGGATGTCAAATAAACTTTGGCTTTACCAAAGAAAACCTGCTCCTGACCAGGTTAGGTTCACAGAGTGAACCACTATGGTCACTCTGAGTATAAGTTACCTCTCCTTTAGAAGGGGCTTGACCCTGCTTTCTCGGGTTTGACAAACCTCACATTCTGAAACGTAAAACCCAGAGTTTCCCTCATTTCAGGGTTAATATAATGCTTTTTGAAACAGGCCCCGTGTCTAGTGTTATGTAAGTCTAGTGTTAGTTAAATAAAGTGTGACCATTTTAATAAGTGTCCTGTCCCTTATATTACTTCTTGTTTATACCCCAACGTGGGTCTTTGTTTTGTGTTTTATATAATAATCCCCTTTTTGTTAATAGTGAGAATTGGTCCCTATAACAAAGTGTTACCTGAAATTGTTATATCTAGTTAAAACTTTCAAAATATTGGTTGAACAATATTGATTTGGTTATAAATGTTCTGCTGTTGTATTTTGTTCTAACATTTTCTGTAATGTTAAAAACAATGTTCTTCTTTACCAGTTTTGTTATCGTCTTCCGAAATGCAGTAGTGGACAAAAGCGATTTCCACCTTTGAAAAATCAATGTCTTCACCTTTATTTCAAATATATTATTAAAATGTATTAAAATGTGTATTCATGTTCAATTGTTGTACATGGTGTACTCAAAAAGCTTGATAAAAAAACAAGTGTAGATAATAACTACAAAATGTTAATACACAAGATCAACAAATACTAAAAATTGATAAAACTGTAGTACAAGTATGATATCCAGCCACCGTTTTTATGCATTATTTATTAGAATAAATCCTCTATTCCCTGATGTCCGGTAATTTTCCAAATTATTTTGTCCAATAAATACCTTTAAAAGTTTAGTTCTTTGTCCCCCAGGACATTCGTCAGTGCTGTATCTCATTCTGTGTGTTTCATCATGAATGTCCCCATCATCTTATCATCTAATAACTCAAATACTTTCTGACATTCCCAAAGGGCAAAACAAAGCTAGCAAACTATTAATGTTTAGGGCACTTAGTATCTTGTAATACAAGATGCCCAAGGAAGAAAACAACAGTACAATTCACCATGTAATAGTCCAAAGCTCCCTGAATCCCTTCCGTTGTTTTGTGTTATTGGGGACATGTAAGGGTGTGGTCTGAAATCCAGTCAACAGGTCTGTCTGGACCTCTGCTGCGTTTCACAGATGCTTAGATGTGTACCTGAGTGACCTCATCTAACACACCCTCTCTAGAGCTCTACGCCATTACGGTGTGTGTTTGTGTGTGTGTGTGTGTGTGTTAAACCAGCAACTTACTATTGAACAAGGCAGTTAACACAGAAAGAACACAGTAAAGGTTTTCAGGAGGGCAGCAGCTCATGACCACACACAAACACATAGACGCATTACAAGTTGAGAAACAATTACTTTCAAACACAGTGTGAGGCGAATCCCTGGGATAAGATGTTTTCTTTCTGTGCCAAACATTTCTGTTGGTCCGATTTACAGCCTAACCAAACACAAACAAACCGTTGTTAGCAGTTTTCATGATACATGTTGCTTTACAGCAACTTCATTGGAAATCATATTGTGGTGTTTCGAATTTCTTACACTCAGTCCGAAATTGCCTACTTCCATACAGCATGCGAAAATAAGTATGAAACCTTAATGTGCAAAAAACAGTAGGCAAGAAATACCCGAATGGTCTACTGCTTCCGCCGAGTTTTGTGAGTGTGCAGAGGATGGACACATCTCTATCCCATGATGCCATGGAAGGTAAACAACGGTAAAATTTCAAAAGTGAATCAAATAAAATAGCGAAAAACATTACGACGGATGCTATTTAAATATAAGCGCAGATAAATGGATTTCTTGTGACGACATTATATTTTAATCAACGCCTATGTACAGGTTGTTGTTAATATGTCATAGCTCAAAGAGCATAGGGGTCACATGACAACAGAGCATACGGGTCACATGAGAATCAAACATTACAGATGTCCAAAATGTATTCACACTGGTCCCATCCGTACTGTTTAGAACGTATCGTTGTAAGGGTAGATAGGTGGGTACTTATTCAAATTCAGTTTGCTGGCCAAAAATCCTCCTTTTCCCATATAGTGTTATAGGACCGGAATTTAGTCTGCCGACCCTGGCGTCCCAAAAGCTTACCGTTGCCATTTTTTACAACTAGCGAAATCCATGAATTCTTCCCAAAATGTGCTTTTGTGTTTTGCAGTTAAGAAATTATGAATCAGAAAATAATTTTTTGAAATAAAGTTTTAAGTAAATTATCCAATCTTGGAGTGTTTTTGTTTCCAAGAAACATCTTGCATTTACTTCCCCTTATGTTTAAAAGAATTTTTAAGTGTACTCGTAGCTTTTTTTTCATCAATTACAATGAACAGGAAGTGGAGCTATTAAGACTAAAAATCAAAAAACAAACGCACCATAATAATCACAGTAAATAAAACAAAACAATAAAAACATATTACAGTGATGCAATACCTTCTCCACCATATTCCAAGGCATGTTCTTTTTTTCTTTCTATTCTAATGAGATTTTTTGTTGCTTTAGTCGTTTTCACAAGCAAGCATGCAAATTAAAATTGTGAAATACAACACGTCACTAAGAAGAGAAAATGTTTGGCAGGTTGCCATAGCTTCTTTCAAATTCCTCACCTTGAGTAATTGCAACCTCTGCTGTGACAGAACATAAACCTGTAATTATCAGCATGCCGCCCCATGCACAGGGTCCTACTGCTAATGTGTGTTTGTGTTCTCTTCAATAACCTGTGATTAGATTGAATAATAGGGGTGGAGCTGTATGAGTCATAGTCATTATATCATTCTAAAAAACATATATCAAACATATGATGTAAAAGATAAAATGCTTGATATAAAATATATTTTATTCAAATAGAAAGATGATGAATACAAAACATTTTTGCCTCCTCTTTTCTTATTGGTTAGAAATATTACTTAACAATAACAGTTGGTTCCAAAATATTGACATAACATAATAATGAAAATCAATATCAAACAGTTTAAGGATTTTAGAGTAAAAAAAGTATTTACATTTAATTTACTAAGTTACTATTCAAATAAATGTATGACATCGAGCAATTAAACTCAAACCTACAATTGTCTCAAATTTACAATAAGGTTGTATTTGTTGATATTAGTTAACAGGTTAGCTAAATGAATGCTTTGAAATTATTGTTTTTTTGTTTCTCTTATTTCTTATTTAATTTAATTGTATTGGCATTAACTTAAAGATCAGGTATCATGCATTCTGACTTGCTTACACTGTTAAACATGCTAGCTTCTCATGCTAAACATGGTCAACTTAAAAAACAAGTTGGAACTATGACGTAGTATTTTGTACTTGATACACTCCCCCAGCACTACAACTCTGGATCCCTGTCCCGTCAAAGGGGTCCCATTCCATTATTAATGTACAAAACACTAAGGGATTCATGTGATGATGTGTTGCTCTCTTGTGCTGTAGTTCCATCCCACTCTGCCCACTAGATCCATCTCTAGCAGCTTGTGTTTTTCCGGAAGTAATCGTAGAGCTGTATCTTGCTATTATAAAATTGATCAAATTAAATACTCTTCAAAGATGCAATGTATGCAATAGCTACTGTATAGGCACTCAAGATTAATATGAGATTGGCAGAAACTGCCTGTGATACGCGATCTTTAACATCAACAAAGATTAATAAATGCTTCGTTGCTTGACACCATATTTACAATACAATAATATTTTACAATAATATAATTTACAACAATAATATTAACATTTACAAACTTGTTGTAATGTGTCACCCAAATTGTTATTCTAATAACATCAATTGTACATATAATGAAAAATGTCTACTACTGCTTTGGTCTAGATGACTGTCGTACTATATTACAATCCTGATAAAATGTTTCTCGATTCTATCATATGGCTGTAGGGGATAATAAATAAATAAAGTGACCATGATTGCCATAGCCATCTGTTTATTATGAAGGGTCTGGCTGGCATAATCAGCCTCACAGTGGGAAACATGCCCACTTCCCACAAGACATTTCCATCCTCAGAGTGCCCGTACACTTTCCCCGAACAGCCCCTTCATCTCTTATCAGCGGCCATATCCTTTACCGCAATCAGTCCTGAATTACTACACCTTATATCCTCGGCCAAAATGAAATAGAACAGGTAGTGTAAGAGAAGATGGTGTCAGATTTGGGTGGAGCTAAAAGATCACAGCTGCTGTGATTAGCATCAACCTCGAAGCCGCGCCAACGTAATGCCCTCCACTCCAATCACTTGAAGAGCACATAAGAATCAGCACCACATCTTACATGTCTGTCCACCTCACCTACTAAATGAGTCTGCTCTTAATGTAGATGTGATAAATTTACAGCTGCACTTGTCATCAGCTTTTACATTTAAAATGATCTGCGTCCCACATGCTACCCGAGGCGTATCGTGACCTTGGCATGAACTCCCATAAAACCTCTGAGTTAAACCTGCTGCATAGTGAAGGCTTAAACATGAAAGTTACTGTTGGAAATTGTGAATTGTGATATTAACATATGGAATCACTATTAATGCCAGCGGACCTCTTATTTTGGTCACACCTCCCCTTTAAACTAGATAAGGTTTTTTTATGATGACTGATACTGTTTGTGGACACTGTAAGGAGGGCTTCTCTTTTTCAAGACAAGTGAGAAAACGATGTGCAAGTTTCAAAAACACCATAACTTTAGGTGCCAGGTGTACATGGATGGAACGTGCTCTTGAAATATGTGACACTCGACAACAAAACCAGTCTTTGGGTCAATTTTTCGAAATTGAGATTTTTACATAGCGTGCTGAATAAATACGTTTTCTATTGATGTATGAGTTGTCAGCATAGGATAATATATGGCTAAGATACAACCTTTTAAAACTTTTTCAAAATATTGAGAAAATTGCCCCAGGGGCACTGTGGCAGGCCATCCACTCACACAAATAAACTTTTTATATATTTCAGGTTGGAAATTTACAAAATATCTACATGAAACATGATATTTACTTAATATCCTAAAGATTTTTGGCATAAAAGAAAAATTGATCATTTTGACCAATACAATGTTTTTTTGTCTTTTACTAAAAAAATTCTGTGCTACTTAATACTGGTTATGTGATGCAGGATCACATATGGCTCTGTAAATGATACATTACAAATTTAATAAAGCTCATAAAGGCTTTATACTCAAAACGTTTTTTTTTTAAAGAATATTAACTAAACAGCATTAATAGGGACAACATAGGCAAAATCTCAATGAGGGTAACGTCATCAAACTGGAACACATGAAACTAGCATGCACTACATAGACTGTTTCATGAGACGCACGTGCCTGGCCGAAATTAACTTCCGGACTGTGTTTATTTTCGGTCTGGCTTGTGGCTAATAATCTAATTATTTATATTTTAAATAAATTTATATTAATATTTTAGGTCACACTTTATTTTAAGGTCCAATTCTTGGTTTTATTACGACTTTTGCATAGTTAACTTTTAATTTGTTGCTTATTAATAGTTAGTAAGGTACTTGTTAGGTTTAGGTATTGGGTAGGGTTGGGGATGTGGAATATGGTCATGCAGAATATGTGCTTTCTAAGTGTTTAACAGCCAATATGCTAATAATATGCATGCTAATAACACTTATAGTGAGAATTGGTCCTTATACTAAAGTGTTACCATATTTTATTCTAAGATAATTTCTTTAATTAATCAATTTGTTGAATGTAACTTTGTCGCATTTGAGTTAAGCCAAATAAAGTTTTTTCTACCTGTAAGTGGTAACCCCAAAAAATACTGCCTGGACATACTTTTAACTTTAGAGCGAAAGTAATTTGCTTGTTATTTTTAGTATTAAGTATATTATTAGGGATTTGAGATGCTCCTTGTTTAGGAGTTGAGAATCAGTTGTTTCAGTACTTTTGCTAGAGAGCTGACACTGCAGAGCGTGGGCTTCTATACATCACACACACGAGACACACATGTTATAAGAAAGATAGATGTTGCCCAGCTGCAGCCAAATTGAAGTGGCAATGCACATTTGAAAAGACATCAACCTATTATTGTTTGATTTTTCTTTGCATAGGACATCAGGACTTTGAATAGAGACCCTTTGTCACTCTTATTTTTCTTCTCCGGATTTCAATTTCTGGTTTCTTCCTTTCTTCTCCTACGACTCAGAAAGCATTTTGTTTCTGAAAGGTATTCCTCAAAAACGAAATCGGAGTCAACTTGTTGTAACCTTTAATAGGATTTGGGTTTAAGCCATAGTATAGACAAAGCATTTGTTGGCATGATATAAATTGTTAGCTTTGTGACTTCCAATTGACAATCAATGTGCCTAAAGGGCAGTCGATAGATACATTATTAGATTTGTTTGTTGTTTGGAGTGCATTTTAAAACCTTTTGGGGAGTTTTGGTTTTGGAATTTGGCTGCTGTTATTCAAAATGATTTCCTTCAATAGCAGCATTATTTGAGGTTTCACCCTTATTGTGGTTTTCTTTCTTGAGCAATGAGAAAATCAATTCAGCATCTCATTAAAAATAAGCTGTTTTTCCGATTCATGGCTAGGCTTGCCAATGCACCAGATTTTTCTTCACGCTTGTCTCATAACATATTATGTTAAAGGTATAGTTTGTAACAATTTTGCAATTTTCTTACATTTACATTTATGCATTTGGCAGACGCTTTTTTCCAAAGCGACTTACATTACATTATAACCTATACATTTATACTTAGTTATGTGCAATCCCCTGGGATCAAACCCACAACTTTGCGTTGTTAACTAGTCTAGGACTGGTCTAAACCCTGTCCGGGAAACCACACCAATTTACTGTAAATATCCTTTTTAAAAAGACTTCAAGTAACAAGTCTAATCTCAAGGATTGTTTTATTTGGGACTCAAATCTGGGTTGCAATTACAGAATGTGTTACCTATTGCTGTCTTTTCTTTTGTATTTTGTAGAATATTTCATTCATCGAGCCCTGTCAGCCTATTCATCACACTAAAGGCTTCTAGCTGTGACTGTCCTTTATCCTCTGTTGAGAAACCAGCTTTGAGTTTTCTCATCAAATGAACCAGCCCAATGGTACAGTGAAAGGGTGACATTTACCCCAAACTGCTGCATGTGGTGTTCATAGTTAGATCTGAGACTGAGTCAGACCGTCAGCACTTATCACCATTGTCAGGTCGTTCAGAAGGAACTAGTATTCTGAAACCGCAAGGTGCAGAAAAAGAAAACGACCGAAAACACTGATTTGTGTTGTTTTCTGTCAGCTCTTCCAGATAACACACGTCAAACAGTGAAGCAGAGCCTCTAGATTCCTCCTGTGATGGTTTCCACCCGATACGCGTGTAACAGCTGCAGGTGACTGTCTGCGTCTGTTTGGAATAAGTCTGAGGAGAGGAAGAGATCCCAGCACGATATGTGAACACCACAGCTGCCTTCTCAATTAATGCATCGACAGCGGCCACATTTGTCCTCTGGCTACATATCCACCCTATCAGCATGTCAATACCATGTCAGCTGTTTTCAAAAATCCCTACTGTTAAATCTGTGATGTATGTGCTTTCCTTAAAGTTTTATGATTAAATGAACAGTCCTGATCTTGAATTATGGTCATCAACAGAAAAAATGGTCATCTTGTACATTTTATTAAGTAAACCTAGAGGAACGAAGTCCAAGTTAGGGGTGTCACAAATTACTGCGCCAAATCAAAAACACGATTATCAATACAATTCTAATAAATATTTCAGCACTTGATTAAACGTTTGCTTTAAAAGCCGCAATTGTTACAAACTCATTCTGCCTCACTAACTCATATTTTGAGGGTCATTCATTTGCTAACAAAACGATTAAAGATCATTTTTACAGATAACATTTATCTCTTGGCCTATGTCACAACTTTAAACGTCGGCCGATCGCTGATCTGTTCAGACTACATGACATGCTCTGTGTGAAGTCTGGAGTCTTTAGGTTGTTATTGTGTTTACACTACGTAAATGATCTGCAACAGGACGTGACACACACTACACGAGCTGTGAACAATTCAGCCACCCAGCGACTAAATTTGGCTCTCAAATCATGTTTTGTCACGAAAAAACATGTGAGAAGTGGAAAGGAAAATGACACAAAAACATGCGACACATGGATTGTTTATGGATGTCGGAAAGAAATTTGCGCTTCAAGCTGTTTGCTTGATGATCTTCTCGGAAAAACCTAGAAAGGGATATGGGTGAAAGAATAGATCAGCATATGGGGGGAATTCAGGTGACCTCAAACCATGGCTTGCTGTAATTGGGTGTGGCTCGCCACATCACTTGAAATCACATGTTGTGTCGGACGAGAGCTCCAGATATTTATCATGCTAGAAATTTGTCTGAAATCGACATGGCTGACATTTATGAGATATTATTTATTCAAATGATCTTGCTTGTTCTATAAACACCATGCATGTGCTATGTTTTACCTTTACTTTGTTTTCTGTTTTTCTTATTTTGTCCTGCAAAGCTGCTTTGGAACAATGCGTATTGTGAAAAGCGCAATATAAATAAAATTCAATTCAATTCAAATCTAGCTATTTACTAGATGCTTTTACAGTAAACAAAGGAAATAAATAATATTACATTCAATTGGCCACAAAAGAGCTAGCAACATTCATAAAATCAAGAGTAAGCCAAAGTAATAAAAAAAGCTTAAGCAGTATTACAAGACGTCTTTTGTCTCCCTTTTTTCCAGCAGCCTTTTAAAATATGTATGCCAATAAATTGCGACCTGAAAACCATCTGTTGCACATGCACTCAGTTGCCACTTTCGCTACACCTTTATAAAACCTGACCCTATTTGTGAAATCCAGTGTAAAGTCTTATAATCTGATTCTGAGACAATAAGCATCAGTTTGATTTCAAGCATTAATTTGAATATGATTTCATTCTTTGACACGGCCTTATTCTGTCAATATCAAAGATATCCATGTTATTTTTCACAGAATTTTCTTTTCACAGGCAGGGTCACAGTATGGACTGGACCCAGTCCAATGAGAGCCTCACACATTCTGGCTGTGAATCCTCTTATCCTTCATGTCCAAAAGGCGCTTTATTGGATTGTGATCTGGTGACTGGAAGTCATTGAAACACACCAAACTCATTTTCACGTTCGTAAGGCCAGCTTGACATGACGTGCGCTTTGGGACATGGTGCATTATCCTGCTGGAGTTTGCCATTAGAAGCCAGGAAGACACGGCCATAAAGGGATTCATGTGGTCAGCAACAATACTCAGGTGTGCTGTAGCATTTAAACGACGCTCATTTGCTGTCTAGGGCTGTAATGTACATCAACAAAACATTCTTCACGCCATTACACCATCACCAGATGGAAGCCAAGATCCATCTCTTTTTTCACGCCAAAGGTTTACCCTATCATCTTTTTGTCATGGCAATATGAGTCACAAGTTTTTTAATTTATTCATATTTTATTCTTAAGCTGTTTCCACAGTGGCTTCAGTTTTCTGTTCTGAGCTGAGCTGACAACATTCTCTGCAGACTATTGGTGGGAGCATCCCATGAGATCAGCAGTTTCTGAGATACTCAATTTGGCCCGTCTGGCGCCAACAATCTTTCCAAAGTCATTATCACATAGATCATGTTTCTTCCCCAGTCTGATGTTTGAACAACTCTTGGTCATGTGACAAGCTTCAATATGATGAATTGGTGTCAACTAATTGGATAACAAGGGAAGGTACCAAATACAACGGAGCGCATTCATACACACAATACCTTTAATGTTGAGTTCTAAATACAAAGTTTAATCGAATTGTTAATTGGACTAACTCTGTAGTGCACCAATATGTTCTTTGTGTACATTGGTTTAAGTCTAAGATATTATACCAGTTCGAAATGTAAATGGGAAATACTTTCATCATGGTGAGAGTGGTAACAACTTTATAAATAAACTTTCTAAACTTTCTAAAAATGAGAAGAGAGGATGTGGGATCTTCTCTTTTTCCACATTAACCCCTTTCATGCATGAATTATGACAAACTCAACCAGGATATTCTTCATTAGTTTTTCTGCCTCGCAGAGCATGAAAAACATATTTTTTAGTACACAATTTTTTTTTACTTGAAGAGACGGTGTATGGCGATATATTAGTTGATCATCAACTATGCCAACAAATCAAATACGCAAACAATTATTTATTTATTTGAAAGCTGTGCACTGTAGTCATCTCTATGCATGAAAATGTTAATGAAACTAAGACAATGCACTGCCTGAGGGATTCTGACTATCTAGAGCCACAGAAACACCATAACCCATTCCCACATGTTGGTGCATTAACTGATTTTCAAACCGGATAATACATTACAGTTAATATAATACAGTTAATACAAAATCAAATTAGACCACCACATCCCTTCAACTACACCTTGAAGACAAAAGAACCTCTGAAAAATAAAATTAATTAAAGCTATTTTTAAAGAAATTCAGAAAACCAACACATATCCCATATGAGATCTGGTAAAATGCCCAAAAACGCAAACCACCCTGTTTCCTCTGACACTCAGTGGCTATTAAAATGTAATGACCATCATTCTCATCCAGATTCTCTTTTAAAAGTCACGTTTCTATGTAAGCGTTTCTTTCTCACGATTCGCATACTGTTTTAAATAAGTGCTTCTGTGTTGAGTCATTCAATTGTAATGCTTTTTGGCAGCTGTCACGAGTATTTGTAATATGTATTTGTTAATATGTTGTGCCTCCCAAAATACCTATCAATGGATCTCCAGGTAAAACAACTGTAGAGGTTTTGTAAATGAGGCAAAATACTGAAGTCCCAAAGTATTCCATGGCTGGACAGCTTCAAAATATGCAGGTGTTCTCTGAACAAGCCTCTTTGGTATAATCCTGCAAGAAAACTACTGTTCCAGTTTTATACAAATGTTATTAGATAATACACAATGGATAAAAAGGTTAATGACATCAGTTCTACCGAATCCCATTTACATTTTATCCTATAGTATAGGATTTCTTTAAACATGTGGGGAAAACTGTAATGTGATCAAATATACAGTATATAAAAGAAGTGATATGGATGCCTCGTCACAAGATAATCAGGCCGATTTCTCCCCTTCCGATAATCCTCGATAAAGCCCTGATGATCTTAAACGGCTCTAAAGATGATTTTCCTGTGGTGGGATTTGTGTTAAAAGTGAATGAATCTGATCGGAAGAACATCATAGCCGCACCGATCGGGAATGAGAAATCCTGACGAGTGGGGGAAACGCAAACGCGTTGATTGTCATGTGGAGCAAAAGAACCAATCAGAAAGCAAGCTGACAGAAGGATAACAACCATAGTCATGACTTCAACCAAACACTTTTCTTTATTCTGTCAACACTATCATCGCAATTACGAAGAATCTCAATATTAAAAGCAGGGTATGTGCAAGTGACGGTTGTGGTAAGAGTTCTAGTGTGCTGATGGTTTAGGGTAGAACAGAAAAAATAAGTCCAGTGGAACTAGTGGAGCCAGTACACTCTTTGGGTGATAATATCAGCAGCTATTTAAAAAAAAACAGCATTAATATTCTGTAAATTTTACTGTGAGGACATAAATACAACAATATTTGAGTTGCAATAAAATTATATCTAGTGCTGTGCCACTTTAAATGTTTTAGACAATGCTCCTTGAGCAATTTCTCAATGAAGGAATCACATAAAAGGTTATATGCACACATTTTTTTATATCGAACACATAATACATATAATATTAAAAAAACATAGCCTACAGTGAAATAATAAAAAACGTATTCTGCAATCTAGCGAGAATTTGCGAAATTTCCTGTGTTCACAGTCAGGACTCTGTTTGAAAATCTGTTCATGTGGTGTTCTGTCTTCGTCACATCACGGCGCACCACACATTATATGAGCAAAATTATTAATCTATGATTTTTTCTCCTCACGTTTTTGGTCTCTCAGTTTAAATGTTTTAAGGTTTTTAAAAATATTTTGGTGTGGCCCCAGCATTACTCAACGATTTAAGGTTCCTTCTGCTGGATGTCTTAATTTTATAGGTGGCAGAACAAGAGCTCACTGCATTCGAAAATATGATTTTCAAAAATGTATTGCTAGAAAAAGACATAATTTAATTTATTAGGGAATTTTGGTTTTCTTGCCATTTAAAAGAACATTCTGGAGGGAACAGTGTTTTAATATAAACTGCAGCAGTGCAACAGGTATAATATCATGAACGAGATGAATGATTATCAATGCATAAATTAAACTCACTCAGAATGCAGACAATTCCTGTGACGAGTTTTCACACATCATTTATTTTTATTATTTCTCTGTATTTGGGCAGAAACAAACAGAACATTAAAATCATTCACAGTAGCTTCTCCGTCTAAACTTCACTCGACAACAGTCTCAACAGGATATGGATAACATGACCCCCAGTCTTGGTTCCTATTGTTTAGTCACTACATTATGACACCGCACATGTCCACCTTCCCTAAGTTGTATCTCTTGTTACCAGAAATTACTAACTTTCATTGAAATTCTGTTCTTTGTTACTGAATATCATTTCCTAAATATCCATTTATATATGTGTTTGATGGGTTTAAAATGAGTTCTACAGGACATTAAACAAAACTATTTTCGATTAAAATAACTTGAAACAACTACACGTCTAGACATTTGGGGTTTATAGGAGATAATAAATAATATGTTCAAGATACAATTGAATTCAGATGGGACATGCCAGATCGATTCAACTGTATGCTGGCATATGCATAAAAATCATCAAAAATTCTTATCATCAAAAATCTGTAAAAATGATTGTCCATTAATTTTCTAAATACAAATTCCTAAAATAAACTAAATTCTGATATACAACTGAGAGTTCAATCCGTTCAACATAGACTGATCAACATTCTCATTATCATGTTGAGCTGATGTAATTGGTTTTTCTATTAAGCCATGTGACCTTTTAGTCATTTTATAAAACAATGTGTGCCTGTAATCCTTCACACGCTCCAAGCAAGCATACATATTCAACTTCATAAGATGCCTCAAAAAAGAACGTAAACCGACATCAAACTTTGCACCTTAGACGATCCCTTCCTTTCAGGACGTCGGCTGTTGTCTCCTAATAGTTTTAAAGGGTAAAATTAGCAATTGAATTCCAGAAGGACAACAGCAACATTATCCCCGTTAATGGGAGTGCACCAAGTCCTGCTAAGATAATTACATCATTATCTGTCTATCAATCACCATTTGGTGTTGGGAAAATTACATAAATCCCAAAGCTCAGGAAATATGAAGCACATCACCGACCCTGAATTATTTACCAGCTCAGGCATTTGAATAGCACAGAAGCTTGATGTATGATGAAAAAGCCGGACGCACTTCTTCATGTTTACTGTTTTTACACCTAAGAAGGCCTTTGAAAAGAAAGAAGCTCTTTTGAAAAAAAATACGGTGAACATCCATTTTCTGCAGTGCTTCTGACTCACCTTCATCTAGAATGAAGGTTTTACGGAGCACTATTACATGTCTTTGTTTTTTGGTGGTTTAATGGAAATACTGTCGGAGTATACTGTCCTTCCCTCATATTTGAAGTGCTCCGAAATATTAATCTCAAGGTCAATAACTTCACATATTCAGACATTTGCAATGAAGATATGCGTGAAAGCCGCAATATACACGTCGATTTCAAATGTCTCACATTCAATGTAACCTTGAAGAGTCCATCATCACATTCATTTCTCACCCTGTCTTTTCATTCCTCTTATATGAATCAACATCGCAGATCATTTCCTGTGGAGAATGGGTGTCTGTGTTACGGACAAACACCGACGTCAGTCAGACAAGCTATTCCTGACAGGAATGAGGATTGATCCTAAGACCTGTCAAGAGAGGCGTTACTCATACCTGACACACTGAATGACACATAGCAAGAAAGCAGACAAACATATATACAAACTTTTTTGGTGTTAAACCTCAACTATATCTATTGACCAAAAAATCTAAGGCACTAAACCTTGCGAAGCCTAGAGTGGATTCAGGGGTCGAGGGGAATGTGTCAGACCTGTGAATTCGGCGATGTGATGGATGACACCTTCAGACTTTCCGTCATATTCCCATCTCTCCGTCGCCTTCCTGTGAGAATAAAGTGTGTCTTTTGCAGACGACTGTGGCTGTCAGCCACATCCATTCTGAGAATCAGTCAGCTGCGGGGAAAACACAAAATAAAGACAACAATGGAGCACAAGACTAAACTGTAAAAGTGTCTATCACTTTGGAAAAACCCGCAGCTTCCCACAGGTCGTTTTTTGGAACGCGAAGTGAAACCGATACACCAGGTGCCACTGTTGTGTAAAGCCATTTGAATACGAAGCGGAGAAGTAATGGCCCTGACTTGGCTCATTGACTAAATCTCAATATGTGCCGCGCACATGAATTCATATTTGTGTGCCTCCTCTTGTCGGAGTGTTTTCAGACCTTATATCAAAGACTTTTCCCAATTTGTTCCTGCAGATCGAGCAATCTGGCACGCCGCTGATTGGAATGTTAATAAAAACGGCCCAGAGTGTGATGCTGTGTCATGAATGCCGAGCTGCTCCATGCGAGATGCTCCCGCAGACCCTCGATGGTGTCTTGCGCACTACGGCGCACGTACAGAGTACCGAGAGAGCCCTGTGGGACGCAGTCCATCAAGTCACCTTACGGACTCCAGAAGGTACATGCCTCAAATAAATACGTAAACGACTCGAATACATCATAAATCACACGCGGGAAGAACGACCTACCAGCTCGGCTTCACACAAATAGCCCAATTAGCCATCGCATCAGGTCGCAACGGGAGAGGGATCACGAGGGGGGGAGAGGCGGGCATTGATAAGGCATCCCTGCAGAGCTTGGGTCTGGGAATAAAGTAAATAGAGCCCTGGCCTGATTCCATGCAACAGCACCAAATCTCAAGCACCCTTTGGAGAGGAGAGCCTCCCACGGCGAAAGAGAGGGAGTAGAAAACAGAGAAATAATGATCAGATTTTTGTGGAACATCGGTTGGATTTTTTCCAAGCTGGAATTTAATGGCCTGTTAGGTTAGGGCGTGGATGTTTAAATTGGACACTGAATGCGCTTGAGATCCTGATTAATGGAGAGAATGCAACTTGAATTTACCTGCGCTGGTACAGGATGTTTAGAAATGACCAAGCACTTGGAAAGGGGCGTTACCCGGATGGCACATAATGAAATGCACAACCAATGATACATCACATGAATAACGTCAGATGTGATTTGCGGATTTAATGCTACTGGTACTGGAAGCCCAAAAGACACAAAAGCTACAAAGCAGGATGCAGGAAACATCATGCAAATGCAATGCACTTTTTGTCTGATCCTTGACTAAGACTGTAGGATATTTCTGTAACATTATGCACATATATGCTCTTAACTGTATTCAAACAAATGTTTTGGCCATGTGTCAAGTCAGAATTTTAATGTGAATATTATTATATATGTCTGATGCTCAGTAGGCCAGTCTGTTGTATACTGAGACAGAAGTGTTTGGTTCACTTGTTCGGAAGCGGTAGCCCCCCCTAAAAATGGGTCGCTGGTCTTTTTTAATGAATTTGTTGACAAAAGAAATGGTTTTACAATTTTCTACACATATTTTTTTCTTTCACGTTGTTTATGAGGATACAGCCTTGTCAGGCAATCTGGGTATATGGTAGTTGATATACTGTACATCACTCTAAAAAATGCTGGCTTGTTTTTAACCCAATGCTGGTTGGGTAAAGACAACTAACATTGGTTTAAAAATAACATCACCGTGTACAGCATGGTTAAAAAACAGCACTTTTTAGAGTGACGTGTCCTGTGGTGTGACAGCAAAAAATGTTTTAAAATTAACTGTTAAAAATAAAATTATAGTATATTATTAAAGCGGGTGAAAACACACAGTGTTTCTGCCAATATCATATTAATCTTGAGTACCTATAGAGTAGAATTGCATAATTCATATCTTCAAAGAGTATTTAGTTTGATCATATTTATAAAAGATAGATACAGCTTTAAGATTGTTTCCGAAAACATACGGCGTATGCGAGGGGCCTTAGGCTGAACTAAAGCACGTGCACAACCAATGTCAACCAAACAGAGACAACAGTTTCACTCACCGTATGCGGTTCATGTCCGGCATCTTTTAGCGCTGGGACGGCCCCATATATCAGTTTCAAACGATCTCTAAATCCAACGTCATATCCACAGTTTATATAACATTCATCACCCAAGTGCAGTAAACAAACAAACACCTGAACTTCACGAACGTATGCTCTCTCTCTCTCCTACTTACAAGTGAAAGTGACATCTGCGCATGCTCCTTCTCCTGCTCTCACTGCTGCCGTGTGGCAGTGCTTTTCCAGGATAATTATCCAATAAGGGACTAAGAAAAGTTTCTACAAAACATAATTTCCAATAACTTCCCAAAACCTGTAAGCTGGGGGAGTGTATTGAGCACAGAAATACTAAGTAATATGCCCAACTCGATTTTTGACAAGGTGACCATAAGAAGACAGCACGTTTAACATTGTGAAGAAGTCTAATGCATGAAACTCCATTGTAGTTAATAATCCAATTTATAGTAAAAACCAGCCTAAAAGATTTGTCTTCATTGTTAGTTTTTTCTACATTGTTGCTGTCACAACCACATTTATTTGTCAACTACAACTGTATTCGCAGTTTATTTGTCACAAATTTATTTGTCAACTACAATAGACAGATTGCCTGCAATGCCCTTATTCTTACCAACAACATAGAACAGTGGTTTTCAAACTGAGGGGCCCAAGATGGATCCAGGGGGGGCACAGACTTTGTGGCACTTTATAAAATATAGATCAATTTATTGCAGTCAAACAACAGAAAATAAAACCACCAACCAAAAGATTAGAATTTTCCAGCATTGTATAACTGAATACATTTTGTGTTTAATTAAAATTCTAATAATTCTTCCTAAAGTTAGAATTTTAATTAATTTTCATCCATTTGGGGACCACAAAGCAATCCACTCTACACAAAGGGGGTTAGAGAACCACTGTGATAGAAGGCAAAAAAGATAATATAATCATAAAAAACATTCAATTACATATAAATAAAATGTTGCACACAGCTGGACATGTTGCACAGGAAGCACCAAGTTTTGTTATCATTTGTAAGATGATCACTCTTTGTATGGTCACTTGATGTCCAACGGAAAATGTGTCCTGTAGCAAAGACAGTTGAAAACCACTGGTCTAGATGGCATGTAGGCAATGTGAAGCAATTCTGCCCTCATGTGGCCCTCATAATTTAGCCAACTGACTGAAGAAAAAAACAGAAATCCACTATGAGGTAAGAAAACAGTGTACATCGGGTATGTAATCTCAATGACTAGTGAGAAAGGGCAACGTAGAAAATAATACAGCAGCATTGTTTCTCTTTGAAGTTAAAAATGCCTCAAGCTTCAGCAGCAAACGCTCTTTCTGTGTCCTTTCCCTGTAGAATTGGATCTGAGCATGTGAATCACTTGTCTCTTGCAAATTAATAAAAGAAAAGGAAATGTAGAGCAGTATAATGATTTGTTTTTTAAGAGAATAAGGAAACATTTATTGAACGCTGGTGGCGAATAAAACCGCAACCGGCCCGCTTACCGTGTTCTGAAATAGATTGTTTGAAGCTTTGACATCCATTCCCTTGTTTAAGCAAGCGGCTCTGAGTGGATCGTGATTCAATCCACACGGATGTAAAACACACTGAACGCAATACAAAGATCATATCGAACGCTTTGCCTTGTCATTACACATGCAACAGTTTGCCTAAAAATATGTTTATTTAACATTTAGAATCTTGGGCTTTACATTATATTACGCCGCTGTTGACAAAAGGCCATCTGACTACAGGTGGTATTATTTTGGCAGGGCGCGAGAAATTGGAAGTAAACCCACATCCCAAGAATATAAATGCGAAACTAACAAAATGGTCTCACAAAACCGTAAACAGCACTGCCTTTGGCACTCAGTGTTGTGTGGCAGCCGATAAGAAGGCGCATTTTTCTGTGAGATGAGCTGACTTGAGAATATCCAGAGAGGGACAGTGACTAACAGCTCTGCTTTGCTACCCACTCTATTGACTTTGAGTGAAGGGGGCCCACCGCCACTTCCAATCCTTATTAATCTCCAAGAAGCAGCCGGAATCTCAGATGTGCACCAGAAATGAGAGAGAGTCTGCTGCAACTCTGATGAAAAGAAATTGCTTACAGGAGTCCAATCTATCATGTGGAGTAGTCATGACTCATATGTGCACATTTCACACAGCAAGAGAAAAAACTCATTGCAATCAGATTCTTGTGTTTTCATGCATGCGGATCAGCATTAAGAGAGAGCAAGAAAACCTTTCGTTTATTAACTTACAATGAACTTTGACATCCATTACATTGCAAACTGCAACCAACGGCTCACTCCAACGTTCACACCTCCTTTTGAAGCACTACAGTGGCTGACAGAGGACTAAGATGTAGTCACGTTTCCTCTTCTTTGCCGAAGATAACATTTTTATGAAACACTCTATAGAGCAATTTGTCCGATTAGGGCTACTTAAGAAACAGCATGACAAATTCAGTGTAAGGGGACCCGCAGTGTAGATAAAAATAGCTCGCTTGAAGGTAAAAACATAACATTTATACACCTCTGAAGACATAGTTATGTATATTATATTGCGTTTCTGTCAATAGATCCCCCAAAAAATTACACAATGGACCTTTAAAGTAAGGATGAACATTAGAAGCCGATAACCAATATATTGGCCAATAAACAGTATCTAACTATTAATATATTTTCTGAGACTGAACATTTTTTTCCTCCTGTAAACGATGTACCAAATTTTACACTATTTAAAGATTTTCCTTTTACATTTTTCTAGTATCGTTTAATGTAATAAACAAATTAAAGATGTTCTTAAGGTGTTCTTGATAGACACAAGTCTAACATGTCTCAAGACAAAACGCATTCAGACAGCAGTCCATTTCATCCAATATGCTTTGTTCCTATAATTTACAAGCTCATAAATATCTACACATACCACATCAACAATGTTTTGCTTATATCAGTAGGCTAAGTGAATGATCATGACAGAAAGACAGTGCTGTGCTGGATTTTAACTTAAATCAGCGTACCACTGATGTCCTTCAACCTGAGGGAAATGATTCATAATTATTTGGCTATAATATACCGGCCTTAAATATTTATTATCGGCCAATACGATAACATTAAAAATGTCCATTTATCGGCCAATACCGATATGGCCGATAATTTCCCGTGCATCCCTTACTTTAAAGTCTGTTGAGATGTTAGCTCTGCAGATTTAAGATTATAAAACTATTTAAGTCTGCATTCAGAGTAAACAAAAATTGGATTTCATACTTTTCAGCCAAACAATCACTCCAAGGTGATCCCTTTTCAAGCTGCTATAATTCCTCTCATAGAATTTCCCTGGGCGCAAGCATACACCTACTAGCCATAGTTATGCCATCCCTTAAACAGTAGAGGAAATTCTGCCCTAAGGGACAGGGATGAAGCATCCAGCTCATCTCTTAAGCACATTTAACGGCTCGTTACCCCACCACCCTTTCAGGCAACACGACACTCCTTGGTCAGGCGCCATTCTCTAATATGCTGGAAATGAGCCTCAACAGTCCTCACGCAGTCGGTATGGGGTGCTCATGGGCCACTTTGTTTCGGAAAAGGCATGCTGTTGTGTCTTACACAGAGAAGCCAAAACAGAAACTCTTCTGTTCCTGCAATAATTAATTCCCTGTTAACACCGCTAGAGATACAACATGAGGAAAAACCTTGACCTATAGCTCTTAATAAGCCGCCATATAGGTCAGTGTCACATGAAAAACTAAGTGTACAGCATGAAAGCACGATGAATAGGATTCCTGCTGTCCAAGGTTGTCTGTCACTGGGATGATGAAAACAAAGAGGCTGGAAGTATATCAGGATTGGAGAAACTTTCAAGGTTCCTCTTTTCAGTGTAGAAAAGCCTACAAAGGTTTGAATGAAGGTTATTCAAGGAAAACTAGTTCCAATGAAGGCAAGTGAAATGCTTTCAGTAGTTTAAGAAATATTTAATAATAACAACAACACATGTACAGTAAGAAGAAACCATTAAAACATTGAAAATCTGAAACTTCCAGAATTGAAGCACTGTAATAAATACCACAATGTACACAAGAACAGTCACAAAAAGGTGTCTTTGATATTTTTCCATAATTGTCCTCACATATACAAAAAGACCTAAACAGTGGAATCAAGGGGCTGCTGGGCATCAGATGATGTCATCAAAAGATACAACCGCTTGGAAAGCTCCGGACCTACTCTGCGGGTTGTCGATGTAACGCCCTCTCCGCGGCGAATCAGCATGTCTGCCAGCAGGCCAACTTTTTCTTGCTCCGTTTTACACCGTGCATATGCCTGCAATGAACAAAATATACATTTAAGACTTGAGATCTCACACAGCTTTACAAAACCTTATTATATATGCCACATCATCGATATATGTAACTTTATGTGCCATTTGTGCGTCGTTGATTGGGAGTACAGACAGTTTCAGCAGCAACAACATAAAAAAAGATTATGTGACCCAAACAAAACTTCCGGTAGACCACTGCCAAGAGTCAATAACTGTTGAGTAGTTTTATTTTAATTCAATCCAATTGATATTCAATAAAATTATCATGTAAATCAATGTCAACAAAATAAATTAAATATAAAATAAATGTATATATTATTTAAAAAAAAAAGAGACTGGAAGAGGCCAGGCATGTGATGAAACCGTCTAAAGCCTTAAGAGGTATCAATATTATAAAAAGATGTTTTAAAAAAAAAATGTTTGTTTGTTTCTGGATGCTAACCTGAACCAGAATCTGAGGAGAAGGATAGACGCTGAGTATAGCACTGGCCATATCAGGGCTGACGCGGTTCAGCTGTTGGATTTGCCTCTTCCAAACCTGCAGTAGGCCATTCCCTGCCCGGTCCACCTTATGACCACCCGACCACTCACTCTCCAAGCAAAAAGTGAAACCTGTGTTCTCTCGCTCTCGCCTGAGAGAAAAATAGCACAAACCAAAAATTAAATAAATGAGCCACAAAGCAGAAGCTGCTTTGGAAAGTGATGAATATGGAAATACTGGCTTTCCGCTCACTTGAATGGCGCCTCTGCTACAGACTTGGTGGACATGGTAATAAAATCAGTAAAGTCCTTCCAGGTCGAGAGGAAACGGACCTGCACCCCGGTATGCAGCTGCAAGTCTACCAAAGCCTGATGGACAGGCGAGGGGAGAGAAAGGCCTCAGAAAACCTTACATACCACTGTATAAAAGCAAATTCAGCCCTGAATCGACTGCCAATGAGGTGCTTTAGCTTACCTCTTCCACCTGTACTCGTGAGACATTGGGAAGCTGCTTGATATCATCTTTCTTTCTTCTCTTTTTCTGCCCTCCCTCAAGTCCTGCGTCCTTCTCCTCGCCCAGCACTGCCTCACGGTATTTCTTCTGACATTTTGAATTCTGGGATCTACAAACAGCATGCATTATTGTAAAATTATGCAATGATGTCAGAGCAGCACAGGGTAAAGGGGTAAGTCGTGCATTTAAAATAAATCTGACTGTCATGATATTGTGTTAATTATTGGATGATATTACTTGATTTACTTAATCATTTGGGATTTTTTATTTAAAAAAATAAATAAACCATGACTCCTACAAACGATAATTAATAACGAATGTACATAACATTAGATCAATTCAAAACTGAAGTATTAACTTAATATCCACAGTCACCGCCGCTACCAACTACCGCACCACAAGATACACTGCTGTAGTCTGTTGGCCAATGTTAGGCTTTTCTTCTATTAAACTGGATTAAAACAAAGATCTAGGCAAATTTGCTATAATGATTTAAGATGTTTTCATTTTGAGGTCTTTCTCAGCAAACACTGATTATGCAATTAGTTGGTTTATCTGCATATTATGTCATTACTTTGGACAAAACATGTATGGATAGACCGACAGCCCTTCACTTAGTACACAGCATAAATAAAAGAATATTCAAGGTTAAATACAACCCAAACCCAGCATCTGTGGCATGCATAATATTATACACAAAACATAACGTTAACACCTTTTTCTAGTTCATAAACATGTGAAAGCATATTGAAAAAAAGTTGAAATGTAACTCATATTTTTACTCATTAAAATTGTTTGATATGAAAACCAAAGCCAGTTCTCGGCAAGCTACTCACTTAAAGTATTTCTCTATGTCAATCACGACCATACTGACAGTCCTGCCTGGGTTCTTGCTCATTAGCACTCGGATCCAGGAGGTCAGAGATATGCCACTTTCAGACAACACACCGTCACTTTGCTTCTACATTAAAAACAGAAAACCACACTGTGGTCTTTATTCTCAGAAAACCCCTCAGGAAGCCTATGTACGAACTCAACTTCATAATTTAAAGACTCACTGGATAATTTTACATATTTCAGTTGTGATGCTGTAATTCTATTCATTACATTTAATCACTCTGACACGTCTTGAAAAGGTCAAAGCTGCTAATTTTACTGGTATTGCCCTTTCGGCCGACAAACTCTTTTAATTGCATCTTCAGTTGCCACATCATACAAAAAGGCCACAGCCAGCAAATCAAACAATTATCTTATAAACGGTTAATTAAGTAATTATAATGGTCCAATAAGAATAGACACCGTGCTAGAGCATTATGTGCCAACCTTGCAGAAGTTGTTAATCATGGTCACAAAGTCATCCAGCGGAACCTGGATTACAGTATGTGACTCCGGAATAGTCATCATCTCTCCATTCTGCACATAAGAACATATAGAGACAAGGGTTTAGTTCCTCATTTCTACCCAGAAACAAGACATCATCGTGACATTTGCAACACAATATATCAGTGGCTTTTTTCTTAAGCATAAGCGCTCCACCATAAAGCTCATGGCAAGAGACACATGGTTCACATATGTTTAGTTGTGTATATGTCATGATCGGGACTATCTTGCCTGTTGACAGGGTGAGTGTCTAGCCCAGGTAACACTGCGAGGAAGAGACTGCTTCTCTATGGCACAACTGCAGCCCAGGGCATGCAGAGATGTCAGGAGGGCACCGCCACCTTCCAGCTGCAGCAGTCCTGTGGGGGGGGAGACAATTAATCGATACTAATCTATTCAGCAAATGCGGCTTAATACTTCATGCTGTTGCTTTTTAACAACCCAGGGAAATAAATAAAAGTACAGAGCAGGAAAATACTTGAGTCACACCATCACATTCCTGTCATTCCTGCTATGCTGTATACATCATATGTTGTTATATATTAACGGTATTTTATTTTTTTTAGAAGTCATTGTAATAATACTAGTTACTGTTATGTCAGTATATTTAAGTTGTTATTTAGTAAGAATTGAATTTAGTTGATGTTTTTGCCATATATGATTAACACAAACTAGGTTGCAATATTTAAAAAATATTCTAATGTTTTGATTTTTAACAAATGAAAAAGTTTAACGTCATCCTCTTATAACTTGCAACCTGTTATAAATATTATAAATAATACATGATGTTCAGGTTAGGCACGCACCTATACCATTTTTTAAAGACCCTTTTTGTCTGGTACTCGCTGATACAGATGCCTGTAACTTTTCACAACACAGCGACACAAATAGAAATAGAATAACTTCATTAATTACAAAAAACTCCACTTTAAACACATTTTGAAAAAAAAGGCTTTTCACAAACTTTCAATGCAAATTTCACAACAAATTTCAGTTAGTTTTGTCATATTAGGTATCGGTCTTTGGTACCCAAAGTTAAGGTGTCTAAGCTGGAACCAACCATACAAGGACTGGCACCTCCTTTCATAGTATTTAAAAAAGGCAAGTTTACTCTTTGTCAAAAGCTTAACAGGACTGGCCCACCCACCTGGGTCCACTGTCACCACCATGTGTTTGATGCACTCCTCTGGCCTTAAAGCTTTAACAGCATCGGCCATAGCTTTCTTCTCCAATCTCAGTCTCTCTTTCTGTTCCTGCTGTTTCTCTCTCGATTGCTCTTTTCCTCAGGGCTTCCTGTCTGGCAGCCTCCACTTCTGCAGGGGTTTTCTTCCGTTTGGCCAGGTGATTGCCATTTTCTGCTGCAGTGGGAGGTTTTTCTGTGAGGTATGGTGCATTGTAGACAGAGCTGAGCTGCCTTGTTATATTGGTACAGATCTTGCTACGTTCTACTGGCTGGTCCTCCAACTCAGATATATACAGTGGGGGTAATGTATCTGGAACATTTAAGAGCTGTGAACGTCCATTAGAAAGTGAACTGGACGCTTGGCTCTTTTCAGGAACAATGACTGCTGAAGCCAGATCACGCTGTTTCTGCTGTAGTCTAACAGCCAAAGGAATCATGGCCTCTTCTTCCTCACTGTCACTGCTAACCATCAAGACATCACTTCCAACAGCTCCACCAGGACAACAGACTTCTGATATAACTGGTTTATTGACAGGAGCCATTTCGGAGTCTGAATTGTCTAAAACAACCAGTTCAGTCTGTTTGATTTTTGACTGTGAGAAATCAAACACAGGCAGCTGTTCTGAATCACTGGAGTCACTGTCACTCATGAGCAATCCAGGTCTATTGATGCAGGTCATGGTGAACTGTCACATAATTCAAACATCTATGGTTCATGCACTGAAAGGAGACACAAAATAAAGACATTCAATAAAAAGGTAGCATGCTTACATACGTTTCAAGCACATTACGTAAGAACAGCTACAGTTACTATTGCTGCAACAGTAAAATGAACAGTTACCATAGTAAATACTTCGGTGCCAAATTATGGAAAATGATAACGTTTAAATAAAAGAACCGCTTTGGAGACTTTAACAAAAGTAATCTTACATGTACATTTTGTTGATAAAGCACTAAAATATATCAAATTAAGAGAAAGGAAGCTGACTTATGTATCTACTGATTCACATCCACACGAGCAGAACTACAGCGTCTGTCACATATATACAGAAATACGACAACAAATAATAAAATACATAAAAACCCACAGAATCTATTGATGTACAACTGCTCTTCTAACTCAATTTTCTTTCGTGTTTTGCTTTTGTTCCACATATGAACATTATTGTAAACATTTTAGTTTCTACTTACGCCATTCGAATCCTGCAGTTCGCGGCTTCTGCGAGATGACGTAAGCACGTTGACGCAGCTGCGTCAGATGCACGTCATTCAACATGGCGGCGCTCTTGCCCTTGATACTGAAGTCCAGGGCGTGTAAGTGTAATATACATTATAAGTCTCGTTTTTTTAAATGTGTAATCCTCTGTAAACGGATAACGGATAGCGTGGATTAAACAACCTTTTAACGGTTTATGATGGCAGTGGTTTGGAAGCATGGGAACACTTGCGCTATACGCATGTGTTGAATGTTGACAACAGCATCAGCTGCATTTCAACTGCTAACTGAGGGATGTGCCCTATCTTTTTTTGTGCAGATCGTTTGTTATTGAGATGTTATTATTCGCACCGCACACATGCAGAATATCAAGTTGAAGAGACTAATATGGACGGTAATAAACATCAAAAGTTGCTCGTAATAATCTATGCTGATTTTTTTTAGGTATTGTTCAGACACCTACTGTAGTTTTGACGAGGTTTGCTTCAAAGAAGTCAGGAGGAAGCAGCAAAAACCTGGGAGGGAATAGTGCTGGCCGACGATATGGTCACAAGAAACATGATGGTACGGTTTTACTGACTTCTAACAGTCGTTTTTTTTTTATGAGCACAATATGTCGTTTAATGTTTCCCATTACCTCATTGTGTCGTATTTTGTCTTTTTTAGGAAACTTTGTTCATGCTGGCAACATCCTCGCAACACAACGTAAAGGTCTAATGCGCTGGCATCCCGGAGCTCATGTAAGACTTTATCAGTATTGTTATTCTGTAATTAGCGTTATTTAAAGGGGTGGTATGACACGAATGAAACGAATATTATAGTTAATTTTAAATGTAATGCAATTTGTATACACGATTTAACGTTCAAAAACGTTGTATTTTCTAGATACCGTGCATGTTTGTATAGTCACTCCTCTTTGAAAGAGATTTTTTACAAACCTAATCGCTCTGAAACGCGAGCTGTGCTATGATTGGCCAGTGCGTAGTGATTGGTTGAATACTGCAAGCCTGTGAAGGAAACGTAATGCCTATTACCATATTTGGAAAATCAGGTTCCAAAACAATTGTACTGACAGGTACGTCCACCTTACTTGGTGTACATTTTGTCATTCATAGTCAAATCATACAACAAACTGACATAGATTTGTGGGGGTGTGGTTACACAAGGCATTTCAGGCAGGTCTGGCTGAGCATTCGCTTTTAGATAGATAGCATCTATTGTTCCAACACTTTCATTTTTGCAATTTTACATGTCTAATACATGGCAACTTATAAGTGAAAGTGAAAGTGAAAGTGACCTATTTGTCAGATATGGTGACCCATACCCGAGATGTGACCTCTGCATTTAACCCATCCAGTGACTAGTGAACATACGCACAGCAAGTGGTGAACACACGTACACCCGGAGCAGTGGGCAGCTATCAGTGCAGCGCCCGGGGAGCGTGTAGGGGTTAGGTGCCTTGCTCAAGGGCACCGCAATCGTTACCTGCCGGCCCTGAGGATCGAAACACCAAAGACACAGAAAAACATGCATTCATGCCATTTGACCCCTTCAACTGTTTTTACAAGACAACCTACAGTGATAAGACAAATGTAGCATACAACGCAATTTTTCTACTATTTCTTAAGGATTTTTAAATGTTCATGTTATTATTACAATACATGAATGCAACTAACTTTACGAAAAAGAGATTGGGCATTGCTTTATTATTATTATTATTAAAGGGGTGATACGACACGGCTAAAACTAATATTATAGTTTGTTTTAGATGTAATACAATGTTTATACTTAATTTTATACTTAATGAATAAGTTTATACTTAATTTTCCGAAAGTGAAAAAGCCCCGGTGCAATGTAACTGAACTATTTGAAACTCAAAGTCGACAGAATTTGCCTATTCTGCATTAACATCTCTTTTTTTTTTGTTCACAGGTTGGTCTTGGAACCAACAAAACAATTTATGCCCTAGAAGATGGTATTGTTCGGTTCACCAAGGAAGTGTACATTCCTCTACCACGGAGTGATGAAGCACGGGATGTGATCCCAAAACTTCCCAAGGGTGCCGTTCTGTACAAGACCTTTATTAATGTCATTCCTACAAAACAGGAGAATACATTTAAACTTGTGGACTTGGTATGAAAAAGACGTTTCCCTCAAACTACATTTTGATCTGGATTCTTTAGATTGGTTTACCACTCTGCAGAATTTGTTGCTTTTTCCAAATGCATCTAAAAATCAGTAGAATATGTAATTTCTTTGTATTTATACAGTTATGTGCAACTCAAATAAAGATTTTTATCTAACACCATGCATGTTATTCTTTTTTTTTTTTTACATTAAATACACAAATAAGGTGATATTACAGTCTAGAAGTCGAAAACAATGCAGGATTAACACCTCAAACTGAGTAGCTGAACTAGTTCCAAGCGGCTCGGTCCTACAACAGATCAATGGAGAGCTGCAAGCAACTGCTGAATTTGAGATCTGCTTTTCATGGACCATTAAACAGTGCAAGCATTGTCCTGTTAGTAGTTTTTAATCTTTTTTATTGACTCAATATCTATTTGTGTGTCCTGTACGTCTGCACAGCCTGAGCCTTTAAGGATTTAGACTGTCTCTTTCTACTATAAAATAGACAAGGACTGTCTTTGTAGCTGCTCCTTAGGGCTCAGCGTGCTATTCAAGCGTTTCGCTAGGATTAGGAGAAATGAAGCCGGAGAGTTTTCTCAGGTTAGAGAAGGCCAAGGAGAAATAAGAGGGATTTTACCACTACAGTGTAGAAAGATGACAAATGAGGAGTTGCAGATCTCTGTGTGTTTTGTGAAAGGATTCATTTTGAACGATACGGAAACATTTCAAAGGGAACCTTGAGCAAGTACCACTTCAAGCTCTTTTAATGATGTAGATGTACAAGGAAAACTGAATTTTTGCTGCATCGAATTTACCTTAAAATGGATGAAAAATAATGAGGGAATTTGAAGTTAATCAGTGATTCTAGGCAATTCTAAGTAAAATAGTCTTCTAGATTTTTCAAAAATAAATGTTCTACAGTTGTGGCACTTAAAGACTTATCAAACATAATTTAAACTCAATGATACACTTTAAGACAACTTAAAAAAAACATTTAAAGAGACTATCATGTTAGGAAGCGTTAATCATCTTGGTTTGTCACTGTTTATTGTGCAACATGTTTTAATTCAATATTCCTTTTATTGTCATGCTCATCAGAATAGCTGTTTAATTGGGACTCAGCATGGGGAAATGTTTTGCCCTCCGGTGTATTAACAAGCTCCTCTTGCCCATTATAACCTTTATTGAAAAGGTCATTGCAATGTAAGCTGATGCGAATGCACAGGTGTGTTTTGACATCAGATTTCAATTTGTGTTTTTGAAAATGCAAGCAAATGTAATTCCTGCCACATCATCATAGATTTAAAATTCGGTCTTATTAAGTTTTTTTTGTCTTTGATTTCTTCAACCCTTATCCATGTGTTGTAATATGTATGTAAAATCTAGCATCCTTTGCACGGAGCCTTGCAGAAAGGTCATGTGAATCCAATCATCTAATTCTCATTGGCCTTTGCCTCAAAACTATTAGATGCTCCTCCATTGTTCACTCCTGAAAGCTATGCCCTAGCGTACTGCCAAGGAACCCTTGTTACGTCTGTCTGCTTTGCTTTGAAAAGAATGACTGTCAGCCTTTGCTCTATCTACTCTGTTGCTTAGCAACAGCTTCTGCGTCACCTGAGAAGAATGCACTTTTTCTTGCTTTCTGCAATTCTCTCTATTTCATACATTTAAATCGTAGAGGAGAAAGACGGCATGTCCTGAACATCTTAGAAAATGCAGTTGTTTGAAGGTTGAATATATGTTTTCAAGTGTTGACCTGCATAAAGGCTTCCGAATTGTAGGGTTCTGCCAAGTGAGGTTGAAGAGCTGTTCTATTGTAAAGGCTGATGCCTATTTGAGAATATGCTCTTTTTGTGCGTTATCAAAATGTATATTTGAAGGAATAAAGTAGGAGGTGACACATTAAATCTATATGACTGGTTTTACAGCCTATTCATCGAGAGGGATTTTACAGCATGTTAATGAGGAGTCTGTCCACTCTCTGCTGTTGCTGTGAGACACCAAAAGTCATTCGAATGTTTAATGGGGGGCACGACTATGTGTTGAACGGACAATGCTAATAAGTCACCAGGCACTAAAAGGAGAAGTGAGAGAAACACAAAGGCCAGAGGCAGAAGAGAGAGAGAAAGAGGCCGCAGGGAGTGAGAAAGATACTTAAAGGGCATTGCATTGACAAAAAGGCAGAGGGGAAAGTCAAAGAAGAGTCTAATGGATGGAAACAGTCAGACCATAACATGGACCTTTTTCTTCTAGTTGCTCTCATGTATGATTCAATATTTTCCATAACTATTATGCTGTACCATGGGAACAGATAAAATGGCAAATATTGTGCACCTGCTTCTCATTTGGACTCTGTGTTTATTTACCAGCTGCTTCAGTGGTGAGATGTTTTATCTGTCTTCCTCAGTAATGGAATATTACTATGTGTAATTGTTTTCAATCCTAGAGCATTACCTTGCGTGGCTTATGCTCGCTATTTGTTGGATGCCACTTAACACAATGTTGTTTGGATTCTTTCATGCTTTTCAGTAGAATATCATTGCCCAAAGGGAGCAAAAATTGAACGTGACGGCTTGCACTGTTACTGGATGCCAACATTTACATCAACGTGGCCGGAAGCAAGAGGCAACTGTCAAAGAGAGAATGAAGGAGATCTTGCTACGGTGGACAGTGTGACTGTTCAGACCTTCATACAAAATTCATTTCAAATGTAGGAGGTTGCAAGACAATTCAATTTTGATAGCATTGAATCAAAGTTTTTTTTAACACAAATGCTTGAAAGGGAAAGTAGCGTTGTGTGTCAGACACACAGTAAAAAAAGTCTTTGTAACAGGGCTCATCCTTTTTTTGCTTTACTCCCTTTAAATTCCAGGGCAGCCCCCGTTTGGGTCTGGCTGAGAAATGGAATGAAACAGGCTTTGTTTGATGACTTGGATGCTATAACCTTTCAGCCTGGCAGCAGGGCAATAGAGCTGTGTACTTCAATGGCACTGGCCTCCGGACAGTGGATGAATGAAAAATGTGATAACGGAAATTTCATTATCTGTCAGAAACGGATATCAGGTGAGCTTAAAAGAATGTGCACACATTTGATTAGTATGGGCATCAACCCTTAGACTTTTCCACTGCTATCAGTTATGCTTATTCTCAGGTTGGGGTATGTTTAATAGACTTAAAGCACTGCATCAAATGGGAAAAACACGGATAACACTTTAAGGCTAGAGACGAGATGAGTGATTTTGTTTCTGTCTTTTTAATTTCGCCTAGTAGATGACAACTGAATAGCTTACACTTTGCAATTTTTAAGAGAGATGATACAAGCCGTGAAGGGCAAGAATTAACTTAGCATTTCTACATAGAAAAGATGCTTCCTCAGGCACTACAATTCTTAGTTTGTGTTTAGTCTTCTTTCGGCAGCTAGGGGGTGACAAAGTGCATTATGAATTAAACGTTATTTACTGCTTTGTCTCCACTCATGCCAAGTGTCAGAGATCTTAACTGACAGAAATGCTTTTTACTTTTCTTTACATAGTGTCATTGCCATCATTGGAGAGCTATGTGACAGGTGTTCCACTAATGTCAGCCATTTACACAGTGTCCCAGATCCAACTGCTATCCTCTCCACCAGATCCAGGACAAAGCAGGGTTGAGGTAAAGTGAACAAATAAATTGGACCTCTTCTAGACCAAAGCAATAAAAACTTCGAACCTAGATGTCTTATTTATAATCATGTGATTAAAAACAATGCTCTGAGGAACAATGCCTGATTTGGTGTCACGTTTGTTTACTGGAATGTATTGGACAATTTTTACATAATGTCCAATATAAATAAATATGTAAAAATCACTTATTTCAACAAAAGGTGTGTACGCACAGATTATGTTTTTCCCAGGTCTTTGGTTCAGTCATGAGGGTCAAGTTATATCTTTTGATTTGGTGGCGCAGCCAAGTGATCAGGTGACCTTTGCTAGAGTGCAAATCTTACGGCCCTACTGCAGCCTAACTCATCACCTAGTGCCACCAGGTGAGTCCTGGCATTTCAGCTGTGCTGCTTCATAAATAAATGTAAATCCTTCGATTGTCATTTGAAATGACTTAATTAAAAAGTGTGTTTCATCAAACCTCCTTTACTCTTCCAATGACTCTAAGGTTGTAGTTCTCTGCTGAACGCTTTTAGCTGCTGTACTCTGATGCCTATGTGTAACACCACTGGTGCCTGTGCCAGCGGGCTGTACTGGTGTCATCTGCTGGAGATCTGTCTACCCGTCACCAGTCCATGTAGCCCTTATCACTCTTCTAACAGTGGCCGCGTGTTCCCCCTCCCACCTCGCTACTCTGCCGCATCACCGTACTTTCACTTGATGGCGGACATGGCATTGAAACTGGAACCAAGCGCGGACCACACATATATCAGTGTAAGTGGCAACGCTTGACTTAAACCTAGTTAACTCTGTGAATCGTTCTTTGTCCTTTTTGACCATATTGTTGGACCATACGATATGACTTCAGTGAAATTTAAGAGGTGAAAGCAAAACCAGAGTGTGCAACATTAATAAACAGTGTCTAAACATATCAAACGCTGCATCCCAATTCGTCACACGATGCCCTAAAAGTATGTACTGATTTTGTGATGGAAAATATAGTGCACAGCAAAACAGTATGCTCACACTTGGATTTATTTATTGCATTTAGCTATTTATTCATTATATCTTATGTTTACTTACATTTATAATTCAGAAAAGCATTGCTTTTTTAATTTTTATAAGCAGTATAGCATCCCTAAACTCCGCCCACTTGCTGTGAGCTGTGGGTAATAATAGCTGTTTGAGTGTTCATGGATCTACACATAGATTTTTTGGAAAGAGTTAAGCATCCGGGTATTTTGATAATACTCATTTCAACATACTATCAAAGTCCGTTTACGGAAGTCGTCCCACTCGGCGGCTATGTTTGCAATGCCTTAGGGCAGCTATTTACGTCATAGCAAGTCCACAGTCCTATCTACTTGAAAGGGGGAAGGGAGCTATTAAATGCTAATCATACAGACTCAAGGTCCAAAAAAAAAATGCAATAGACAATAAACAACATATTCAACCATAGGATCCATCGCAAACATGAAGAGTTACAAAATACACCAATACCAGTGTCTCCACAGCTTTGACTGATACCGTGTAGTTCTAACCCCTATATTTGATAAACCCACAATAATTTCATTTTTAGAAGCATTAAGCCTATACATAACATTTCAGTCAGTGCTTTAAAAGTGATTACTCATACACTCACAAACTTTTCACTTGCACTTTGCCATCTAGGTCTCCTTAGGATGATTCTCTAAGCTTTAATTGCGCTAAAATCACCTTTTTCGAGGTCACCTATACATACTGCGCATGCGTAATGGATGGAAAACATCTCACGAGAGCCCCACACCAGAGAATCATCAGTCTTTATTGATTGACGATTGACTCGTTTTACTGGAAGGCGGGAGTTCCTTCGGTAGAGTGACCATATTGAGCATTGCTTTCCTCACCATGCATTGTAAAATCAGTGGCTGTTAAAATTTATATCGTTGATATTATGATTTGGGACATACTAATTCTAATTTCGAATACTATTTTAGGATGAATAGCATGTCAATTGGGACGCAGGGAAATTGTCCACAGAAATGTCCGGGGCCTTGGACAATGTTCATTCAGCATATAATCTTGTCATTGGGCTTGGAAAAAGGTGGCTTAACATTAAAATTAGTTTGGGCCCTGAGTCCTGACTGTATGATATACTGTATTTTAGTATCAATAAGAAAACATGAATGTCTGTTTTGAGAACACATGCTGTATGTTCTGACGAAAATTAATGTAGTATTGCACAAAGCCAAGAAAACCCTTTAGCTAATGTTTTCAATGATGATTTGACAGGAAATGTAAAAGCAAAAATGAGAAAAAGGCAGTTCTTCATAGCAAGTCAAGTTGTAAAAACAAGCCACTAAGCTAGTATCAATACTTTTAACTGACCATCATCTTTCTAACCACCAAATTATAGAAAAAAACTTGTAGTGTGCACCTGCTTGTACCTTGTTACATCACATTTAACAATGGCACTATATAAGTTGAACCTGACTTTATTTGTGCAGGTTACAATGCAAGACAAAGACATCACAGTCTATCCCGATGACATTTTGGCAGTGCAACATAACAGAAGAGCAGGAGAATTTCTTCATTGTGTTGCTAGTACCAGCTCGGCCTGGCGCCAGAGTTACCTTTCACT
This sequence comes from Triplophysa tibetana, assembly GCA_008369825.1. NCBI lineage: Eukaryota > Metazoa > Chordata > Actinopteri > Cypriniformes > Nemacheilidae > Triplophysa > Triplophysa tibetana. Next base: position 11,845,336 of record CM017893.1, on the reverse strand, counting down.
GCATGGGCCGGAATGGGGAGGCTGGTTAGAAGGAGTTTTGTCTGCCCAGTCAGGAGAAGGCCAGTGGCTAGACGATGTCATATGTGACATCCGTGTGATTTATGAGGACATTATGTCTCACTATGGCATTCCAACAATACCCAGCACAATGGAGACAACTGTACAAACCAACGGTCCGATCAAAGCACATAGTCCTGGCAAAGGGTTACAGTTGTTACATCCAAAACTAGACAAAAACAACCAAATGCATGTTGCCGTTAACGCCCCAACTCTTATTGTCATCAAAGTTACTTCAAGAGAAAGCGCAACCAGCTCCTGGTCGGCCCCTGTGGATAAGAATAAAGTCTTGTTCCATTCCTTTTGCCCCGCTGAGATGCCTGAGACTAAAGTAGTATGCACAAGGTCTCCAGACACGTGGTTCTCTCACGTGTACATGGTGCTTTCAGGTGAAGGGGAACAACTGCTAAACATCACAGCCTCAAACAGCAACAACTTCCAGACTCTTAGCGTGAAAGTCGTAGGTCTTATTCCTGTTACTGGGCTGAGCATCCAACCTCAGGGCGTCAGCAGAGTTCTTGTGGACGTTCCACAGGTACAACAAATTTCAACACAGTTTTGTCATTTTGCGAGGAAATTTTGGTTAAAAAGTTTGCCATTGACCTTTTAGCATGACTGCTAATGGTAATTGAGGGAAAGGATTTTAGAATGTCATCTAGAATGTCAAGATTGCACTTTAAATCACTTTTGAGTATTTAATGAATTTTGTCTTCAGTTGTTTACAGCTACAGTAGCCACTGGCTCATCGGTCAGCTTTTCGTGGGTTATTGATGACTTGGCGCAGTTTCCACACACAGGAGACTCTTACAGTTTGGTTTTTAAGAAACCGGCAGAATACAAGCTTAAGGTAAGTGAATGAAATATGAATGAAATAGCTCAGGAGACATATCCAAGTCGCTATCTGAAATGTCTTTGGGTCCTTTTAGGTGTTACAAATTGTATTTCCTCATTTTTTTCCTGCTTTTTCTTGACTAGTTGATTGGGAAGAACCCTGTGAGCTCTCAGTCAATTGAGGTCAAGATAACAGCTGATCTAATGACCCCACTTGCTGACCTGGCAGTAATATCCATGCCAGAGGCAATCGCTGTACACACTTCATCTGTCTACACTATTCGAGTTAAAGCTGACATCTCTATTGGTGTTACAATAAGGTTAACATCTCTGAATTAATTATCTCTAATTATTCATTTAAAGTTGAATTAACGTTATTAGATTGAATGTGACGTTTTAAAAGAAGGTATTATGCTTTATGGAGCTAAATTATGAAATGATTTATTTCTCTAGTTGGGATTTTGGTGACAATACGACTTCTGTCAGTCACACAGTTTCTGCTGCCTCACAGATGAAAGACAGCTATGAACACCAAATTGTCAAACACATCTATCTCCAGGACTCAGCCCACCATGCCTATTCTTTCCAAGGTACAAGTTGCATAGAAGAAATAGAACAGTGAATCATAACCCTATACAGTAGTTATTTAAAGGTGATGTGAATAATCTTTTGATGTTAAATTTTTTCCTGTACCAGTTGAATTAGAACAAATAAGTTTAAGGTAAACCATTCTTGGAATCCAAAGACATCCGTAATACGCTATCTGCTTTAGCAACCCAACCTAGTCATATCTGCTGCAGTTCCATTTAGTGCTGCAGAAATCACCTTTAAGTAACAATATCAAATTTCCATAACATTAGGAAACATTTATTTACGTCATTTACCTTTTAGGTGACTACACGCTGAAAATAAAGGCTCACAACGAATATGACCATATTGAAAAGGCTGTGTTTGTTAAAGTAAGAGCTCCACTATCAAGATTGCTGGTGTCATCATCTCCCTATGTCTGTCAAGTCAACCACACCATCTCATTTGATGTCACTCTATGGCCTTCTTCATACGGAGTGCTTTACACCTGGAATTTTGGTGAAGAAGAAATTAAGGAATATAACAGTAAAGTCAGACATGTTTTTAAAAGACCATGTTTATACAATATCACTGTCTGTGCTAACAACACCCTGTCAGTCTTGTGTAACTATACAGAAGTCGAGATAGTTGAGTCCGTCTCTGGTCTGTGGCTGAATTACACGAGCTCCATTGAACTGAACAGCATCTTTGAAATCATTGGCAAAGTGTCTTCGGGCACAAGTCTAAAATGGACTTTTGAATTTGGAGATGGTTCAGTATTTAAAGATTACTCTGAATGCTCAGTCTCTTACATTTACAAGTCTCCTGGAAATTACACGGTTCATGTTACCGCTTATAATTCTGTAAGTAAGGAACAGAAGTCAGTCAATGTGGAAGTCTTTAAGTTATTCATAAGTAACATTTTGCCATCAGGATGCATTGCGAGTGTAACTGAGATTGATTTTGAGGCAATTGTCAAAGGCTACATTCCTATTTTGACTTTTAACTGGGATTTCGGAGATGGTACACCAACTTCTTTTGTTAAAGGAGCTGCCACAGTCACTCATACCTTTCTAACTTCAGGGACTTTCACAGTTGGTGTAAATGCTCGTAGCCCAGTGGGTTCGGTCTATTATCAAACCAACATATGTGTTGAGGGCCGAATAACAGATGTTGAACTGAAGTCAGCCAGGAGTACTGTAGCCGTGAGCGAGGAAATATGCTTTGATGTTTCTGTGACTCCCAAAGAAGGGGATTATATGTTTTGGTGGAACAACAACTTTTCTAGTGATGACCCAGTCATAGGCTTGTCACACCATTGCTTTGTTTTCTCAGTAGATGGATTATATGAAATTTCAGTGCAGTCTGGTAACAAAATCAGCAATAAAACTGCAAAAATTACAATCTTTGTTCAAAGGCCCATATTTGATCTCTCCATAAAATATGAAGGTAATCATGTCGCATTGACTGCAAATCAGTCCAATTACTTTTGGGCTGAGTTTTCCGGGAGGATAGATGATTTTGAGTGGGATTTCGGGGATCGTTCGTTCAAAATGGTAGGCCAAAATCAATCACACATTTTTCATTTTCCTGGTTGGTTTCGCGTGACTGTCACTGCATCGAATGCAGTAAGTTCAGATTCAGTTTCTGTGGACGTAGAGGTGCAGGCACCTCTGACATATTTAACAGTTAATACTAGTCAGCCATTTGCAGAGTCAGGAATAGGGATACTCATAAAAGCTCAGACTGATGCTATTGACACTGTCAAGTTTCACTGGACCGTGAACTCTTTGTCATCTCCAACTCTTGGAACATCAGAGTTTTTGTATGTATTTCCTAAAGCAGGGGTATTTCAGGTTCAAGTCACAGCACAAAATCTTGTCAGTCTTTTGGAAACCGAATTTGATATTGAGGTCATAGAGAGAATACATGAAGTTCAGATCCGATGCAAGGGCTTGCAGTCTGAAAAATATTTCTTGACCAATCAGACGGTTGTATTAACAGCATTTGTTGCATATGGTTCTAACTTGACATATGAGTGGCTAACACATCAAAGTGGGGTTTACAAAACTGTAAGCAATAGCAAACAATTTGAGCTATTATCTAACAATCCCGGTGATATCCATGTCAAAGTGTTGGTATCCAATGTACTTGGATCGGTAGATAGTGAAGTTTTATTGAGAGCTGTGGAGTTTGTTTCAAGTGTAATCATTTCATCACCAGTGAATGCTGTAACAAAAGACAAGCCAGTGAGGATTTCTGTCAGTGTACCATCTGGAACAGACCTTCAGTACTCGTGGTTCCTCGACTCTGAGCACAGTCCTGTTATATCAGATGTGCCCTTTATTCTGCATACATTCAATGTTATTGGTGTGATCAAGCTCAAAGTGTCAGTCTTTAATATGTTTGGGTCTGCTGACGCAACTAAGCTACTCAATGTTCAAGAAAGGATTTCCGAAGTGGACTTCAGGATAAACAAACTATCCAAACCATTTTTTGTAACATCACATAGCCTCCTGTTTCTCCGAGGCTTTTCAAAGACTGGAAATGTGCTACACTGGGAATGGGCTTTAACCTTTAGCAACAATACTGTTGTTTTTCTATCTGACAATCAAACGGTCAGTTATTCTTCTGTGGATGTTGCAGATCATCATGTTTCACTTAACGCATCAAATATCATTAGCTGGCAAATTGTTTCATATACTGTAATGGTCCAGGACGCTATCCAAGGACTTTCGCTAAGCATTAGCAACAACGTTGTCTGTGAGAATGATCCGGTTGCCTTTAAACCATCAGTCTCCCATGGAAGTGACGTTTCCTTTACATTGGAATTTGTGAATGAAAGTTACTCCGTGGACATTCAGCAGAATTTCACCACTTCAGCTCTTTCAGTTGGAAACCACCTGGTGAGAGCAAAAGCGAAAAATAAAGTCAGCGAGCAAACGGCAACGGTAACTGTGCAAGTGGTGGACAAAATTAAAGACTTGCATTTGATTGGCTGTTCTGCTGTCCTAGAAGCATCAAAAAATATTACATTTCAAGCTGTTGAAAATAGTACATCGCAAGTCAAATACCACTGGACATTCCTTTTAAATGGAGTCTTTTCCTCTCAGGAAATCGGGAGAAATGTTCACTTCACACCAGATACTAATGGATCCCTGTCTATAACGCTGAAAGCAGATAATGGCTTCTGCTCGCAGTCCCTGAGCGTTACAGCCACAGTGCAGAAGCATGTGAGGGAAGTTAAGCTTCTTTGCTCCCATGATGGAGTCTTTATTGACTATCCAATACACTTCGTAGCTATCACTGATGGAGGCAGTGACCTTAAATTCAATTGGGATTTTGGCGAACCAAGTGGAGGAACCCTGGTTACAGAATCCAATACACAAGACCACAAATATAATGTAACTGGTCGATTTGTGGTGCATTTAACCGCGTTCAATAACGTAAGTCAGATCTCGACGCAAATCTCAGTTGAAGTACAAAAATTAGAATGTACACAACCTCACATCTACCTTGTGGAAGAACTATCTCAAATAGTAAAATCCAGATCAAGCCTCTTTGAAGCAAGAGTGGACCTTAAAGGTTGCATCACACGTAAAGCATTATATCAGTGGGAGATCTTCAAGGGCCCTGATTGTTCAACGATGGTCAAGATAACCGTAAATGATTCGGTGGATGTAACAACTCCCCTTCTTTTTCTGCCAAAGCACAGTCTAAAAGTAGGGAACTACTGTCTGACATTTACCACCAGACTTCGGGGAACTCCTCTTAAGCACCACAAGACCATAAACATCACAGTGGTCCACAGTCAACTGGTTCCTATGATCAAAGGAGGTTCTCACAGAATCTGGTCAAGTCAGAAAGACCTGTTGCTGGATGCAACCGAGTCATATGATCCAGATTCAGAAGAGGATGACAACCTGTTTCGATTTCATTGGGATACCACCATAGAGGTGAATTACAGACACAGTTACAAACACAGTAAATACTTCTTATAAGTTTATTACATTAAACACTCAATGATTACGTATTTTCAGAACACCACAACATCATCTTCAATCTTTTCCACATTTCATCAACCTGTCCCAAAAAATGGCAGTATTCTTCTAATTCCCAGAAGTGCCTTATTTCCAGGAAAAGATTATCACTTCACTCTCACCCTTTACAAAGACAGGCGGCAACCTGTTTCTGTATCACAGACAGTGAGTGTTTATTCTACTTATTTTACAGTGAATACTTTTTTACTTCACCTTGCTTTGGACTATTAAATCTAAAAGTTCTACAAACCTTGCTTTTAGCCATCAGATATTGTTTTCTGACCATATTTGTTTTCTACAATCTTCTCAAATTTGTGTTTCAGGTCACAGTTTACGAAACCGCTGTATTACCTGTGGCTGTAAAATGCACATCCTATTATTCTCTTTTTTCGTTCCATGTGAGTCCCAGCCGGAATGTTGCCTTGGCTGGCCATTGTTCTTCCTGTAAGGAGGCTGTACAGGTATTCAAATCCAATGGTTATTTGTTAAACTACAAGACAAGTTAGATAAACTGTGATCCAATTTTAAACACATGAAATATGCATGTATTCATGATACTGTTGCATACATTCTTTAAACCTTTTGCTGTTATTGCTGTTTTTACTATTATTCATAGAAGCATTTTTCATTAAACTCTAAAAAAATGATGCTTAAAAGGTTCAGAGGGATTCCATAGAAGAACCATTTTTGGTTCCACAAAGAAGCATTCAGACTAAGGGTTCTTTAAAGAACCATCTCTTTCTTACTTTTATATAATCTGATTGAATTCAGATGTTAACTGTTCTTTATGGAGCCAAAAGGTTCTTCAAATTTTTTTTTTACCAGAGTAGTTTTATTGTTTTAATTTTGAATGGTTGTTGCCTGGAAATAAGAAGGAAAGGTTTAAATTGTCAGACGTGTTCTGCATAACATAATGTTGCATGATGTTCATAACTTTCATAACAGGATGGAAAAAATTATAAAGAAACATTAATATAAATATATATTTTAAATAATTTAATTAAAACTATATTATAAATATAGAAAAATAGACAATACCAACTCATAAAATACATATTTTCACCTTCAGAGGTTGATTATGACCATTATGTGACCTTCAGTATTTAATTTTTTACTAATATATATATATATATATACTGTATGTTTATTATTTTATTAAATACTTTTTCAGGTTAAAGTCTCTAATTTGTGAAAGTCATGGAAAGTCATAGAAAGTGACCCACAATTCAAACAAACCCATAATGTTACACAGCTCACTAGTGATCTTAAATCACTTCATTTTACAGTACACATGGGGCGCAGAGAATCAGAGAGGTGACGCTCTGCTTATGAATGAAGTCACTACCTCCACAGGAAAACACTCGAAACACCTTGTCATTAGACCAGAGGTGTTGATGGAGGGTCATGAATACACTTTTACTCTCAATGTGTCTGAACCTTCCTCTGGGCTTTGGGGGTCAGCAAGCATCACCTTAATTCCCAGCCGGCCTCCCTACGGGGGTATTTGCACTCTCTCACCAGATGACTCACTTAATTTCTTGGAAACCATGGTCACTTACAATTGCTCAGGTATTGTTGTTTCAATAGATTGCCATTTTGTACCAAAGCAACAGCTCCTTGGTTTGACACATACTTTCCTGCTTTTTTCCTTAATGGCAGGTTGGATGGATGATGGTGAGTCAGCTCAGCTGATATTTTCACTGCAGGTGTCACAGTGTGAAGATTTCGGACCATTGTGTCCCTTGCTTACCCTTTATAGAGGCACTCAGAGCATGTTTGGTTCCCTGGTGCCAATGGGTAGAGCAAGCAAAATTAAAAACAGATCTACTATTCACGTGCTGGTGAAGGTTGAGGACAACACAGGGGCTTCTGTGGTCGCAGTAAGAAAGTTAGTCAATGCTTGTCAGTTTAGTTAGCGCAAACATATTTCACTTTCATGATGCTTGTTAAAATCTTATCACAGCTTCAAAGTATTATTTTGGCATCTTCTGCAGGAGCCTGACAGTGCTGTTGAGTGAACGTCACACAACTGAGTGGTTGAGGAACAGGAGCCAATCAGAGTTCAGGGCTATTCTTCGACAAGGCAACCCGCAGGATATCATACAGTATTCTGTTGCCCTGACCAGTCAACTTAACCAGGTAACCGGAATATTTTTTTCTGTATTCAATGCAATTTGAGCTTAAGGTCAATAACCACAGAATTGTTTCTACCACAGAGGTGTGTTACCCAAGGGGATGCGCAATAACAATATTATTAGTATGGGTCACATTTACGAATAGCATGCAACAACGCAAACGCGTCATTGTAATGGTATATGTAGCTTTATTGAACAGCCAAAAAAGCATGTTTTGAACCCTTTAAATTTGGACTGCTCTTGGTAGATTGCGTCGGTTATCATTGGAATGAGATATTGCGCATGTGTTTTTTAATGTGAGCCCTGTTAGTAAATCATCTTCCATTCGCATCGACGCTTTTTTAAAATTGCAATATTTTGCCCTGTCTAGTAAATCTTGCCCTATGTCTATTTAAATCGCTTTTTAATAAACATTTTACAACGTTAACCATTTTTGGCTCTTAAGGCAACGTTTTAAATCGTTGCTGAATTATTCACAATATTATCATTTGTGTGGAATTAAGACGGTAACAATAATCTTGGTTTTATTACGGTTATTGTCCGACATATATACAGCTATATTGTGACGCCCCTTACTATACGTAAATAAAATATTGGATTGCCTAATCCCTTTAACTATAAGTGTCTTGTAACCACAACTTTGCTTTCTTAAACTGACTACAGCATGACTCAAAGTGTGTTTCTGTGCTTTTCAAACGCTGTTGTTTGATCTTAACTTGCACGATACCCCTAAACATTCCTTTAAAGTTTCTGATGTCCTCTTTTTTGTGTATCATAATCAAAACCAATCACTTCAACAGCTTAAAACCGTTAGCGCTCAAGAGATGGAGGACAAGATTCAGATTCGAGGAAATGTGACTAGGGCCCTGACGTCTCTGCCGGTCTCTTCCATCCAAGATGCAGCTCAGATCAGCTCAGCCCTGGCCCAATCCACCGTAAGTCATCTACTTTCAAAGCTCATAGAAAGAGACAGCACATACGGCCCAAAGTGAAACACAGTAGCCCCCTATGCCTCCACCTTCAGCATTAATTACAGCTCAACACAAAGCACGTCAACAGCTTTCAATAGATCCAGCAAGGCAATATCATACAATGTGACATGGGAGTCGAGGGCTCATCATTGAATATAGACTTCATGCTGTGAAAACACTCAGTGGGACTGAAGATAATGAGGTGAAGAGGGAATCTAGAAGAAATCCGTGCTGCCTAAGAACAAATTATTGTCACATGTTATGATGCTCGATTCTGAGGATGATAAAAGTAAAAATTTTATGTAGTAGAAAAAAATGGAATTTGCTTTTTTGTCTGCAGGCAATTCCCTCTGAAGTGCGGTGCGAGAGCTGCCACGCGAAGGTTCTGAAGGTCACGAAGAAGATGATCAAAGTAATGAGAGAACAAACAGGACAGAGTGACATCGACCCCACAGACACCGGCAGGAACATTCTGAGCGTTCTAAGTAAATGCATTCAGCCTTCCGAAGATTTCGCATTCAGAGCGATAACAGAGGTTCAATCTGAAGTTGTAAATTAATGCGGCTTTAACATCCATGCAGGTAGCACATTGACTGCTGAGCACAGCGCCAGAAGTCATTCTGGCCTCAAGCAATCGCATACATCAGAGACGAACGCATCGGCGCTAAGTCAGATTTTCGAGCTCATGCGTTCATTAATGATGTCGCGGATGCGTGGGGAGGAGGCTCTCTCCCTCGCCGTTCCCAAGATCAGCGCAGTGGGCGTACGGGGCGACCCTACAAAAGATCTGCTCTGCGCTGAACCCTTCAGCAGCTGCCAGTTTTACGTCCCATTAGCTCTGAGCTCTCAGCTGAAAGAAGAAAACCAGGAAGTTGTGCAGATCTTTCTGGAAATGGCAGCTGATGAAAACCCTTTTATTCCAGATGCAGAGCTGCCTTTATCTACTACGCTTGCAGCCATGGAGTTTGCTACAGCGCAGGGTCAGCCCATCCCGATTGCCAATCTGACATCAGACACTGCGATACAATTTACCTTGCACAAAAAAAGAAGAGAGACAGAGGATGAGATTTTGCCTGGGAAAAAGTTTACTCTGCCTACTCAAGGGAGTGTAAATTTTACAGTCAAAGCCGTGGAAACAGACCCTCGGGCTGGCCTCTACGTTTCACTTAACTTCAGTCTCATACCAGGTGAAGTGCATCAGCCATCCATCTTGTCTTTTTAGAACTGTGCCAGTCCATTCCAATCTACGAATCTAAGGTGTTGTTTCTGTGTCTTTCATCACCTTAGAGGCGTTTTTATTTCATAATTTATTTATTAAATTGAATGAAATACATTTTATTTGTAAATTTTGAAAACCTAAATATATGGGCTGTGACATAAGGCAATAACATAAATGTTTAAATATTTATTATTATTTTCATAACATCAGAAATAAGAGGTTTCCTACTTTCCGTAACACACGCGGTTTCTGCCTATCTCATATCAATCGTGAGTACCTATAGAGTAGTATTGCAGACTTCGTATCTTCGAAGAGTATTTTGATCACATTGATTAAAGATAGATACAGCTTTACGATTATTTCCGAAAGCAAACGGAAAATGCGCGGGGTAGGCTGAACTAAAGCACGTGCGCACACATTGCCAAAAAAACAGACATCAGTTTCACTCACCAGATGCGGTTCATGTCCGGCATCTTTTAGCGCTGGGATGGATCCATATATCAGTTTCAAACGATCATCAAATCCAGCGTTATATCCACAGTTTATATTACAATCATCACAAATGAAAGTGACGTCTGCGGATGTTCCTACTCCTGCTCTCCTTTCTTAGTCCCTTATTGGAATTGTCCAATAAGGGACTAAGAAAAATTGTAACGAAACAGTTTTAGATTTTCGAAAAAAACTTTCCGAAACCTGTATGATCGCTGGGGGAGTGTATGGAGCACAGAAATGCTACGTAATACACCCAACTCGTTTTTGACAAGTTGACCATGTAAAGCGTGAGAAGACAGCACGTTTCACATTGTGAAGAAGTCAGAATGCATGAAACACCATTGCACGGCCACTTTAATGCATGCTGTATATCCTTTTGTAAATTATAAAAAACTCTAAATTCCCATAAATCCAGATTCCCCTTTCTTGAATAAGCAATGCATACGTTGATTCAATTGCTATAGCTATAAAAGGTCCGTGATTTCATGGAAACATTTCTGGACAAATGGTTCCATGAAGAACCTTTAACATCTGGAGACCAGGGAACCAAAATGGTTCTTCTGTGGCATTTCTCTGAAGAACTATTTTTTATAAATGTTAAACCTTGTGTTTTTAAGCAGGACCTAGCAAGACAGCCTCCGGACTTGTCTGGATATCTGTATCTGACCAATCAGATGATTCAGATCAGCGTGTTCATTCTGAAGCCTTCAACATTTCTCTCTCATCTGAGACTTCATCATTGGAGCACACCATCTTTCTCACACCACTGTGAGCTTATTTTTGTTTTTAGATTAATTGAGAGTGACACGTACAATCTTTTGTCTCATGAATATTGTGTCAGTTTGAATAAATAGTTTACATTTGTTTATAAATTTCACAGTTTAAACGGTTCAGCTAAAGATCTGTTTGTGAACCTGACAAGCAGCATCGATTCAGATGTGTCCATCTCTGCGCTCGTGTTCAGCTCTTTGTGTCGGTTCTTCAGTGTGGATGAGAAGCTCTGGAGCAGCGAGGGTTTGAGACCCCTGAGTAACAGCAGCCCTCACGCTGCCCGCTGCCTCACCCAGCATCTCACCATGTTTGGAGCCAGCCTCTTCTTTCATCCAGAGACACTTCTGTTGCTGCCACCTGTATGTGTCTGTTTTAAAACATAATATGTCATTTCTGTGCCATTATTGCAAGAAAAGGTTTTAAGGAAAGTCTCACGCATTGTCCACATCTTTTTATGATCGGACAAACGGAGTGCTTTAAAAATCCAGAGCCATGGTGTATAATTCATGGCAGGGGTTTTTAAACTCCGGGCCCCAAAATAGATCCGGGGGGTACAAAAATGTGGCATTTTATAAAATATTGATATTTATCATAGATTTTGTGCAATCAAACGTCAGAACAATAAGATTACCAACCAAAATAATTGAGGATCCACCATTGCATACTTGAATATGTCTTTGGTAAATTCTAAGTTAAAGCTTATGTAATTTGGGGGGCCACAAAGCTATTTACCCTGCACAGGGGGGGCTTACAGCGAAACAGTTTGAGAACCATTGAGCTATGTTCCAAATAGGCTGCCCAAAGTGTCCTCCTTGTGTCGGGGGCTACCTGTTCATCCAAGCAACGGAAGACATGGTGGTGGGGCATTAGGAGTTATTTTTACAAATCTAGTTTGGCGCTGAAACTACACACCAAATTAAGTGGACACCGTTAAGTTAAATATATGTAGAAAATATTTTAGTAGTACACTAGTTAATATTGAAGAGTGAGGATACATTGTGAAACAAATTGAAATTTTGTATTCATTCGTAGACATCTTGTTTTCAAGACACCTTATTGAAATGCAACGCATAATGATGAAGATTTTTCGTCAATAGTCAGAGGAGCCGGTGAAAAACGTGATGGTGGGAATAGTTTGTGGAGTCTTGCTACTGATTCATCTGCTGGTTGGTCTTATCTCACACAAACTTGATCACCTGGAAAGTCTGCGCCTGTCTTGTGTCCCGCTTTGTGGACAAAAAGGCCACTACCAGTATCGGATTCTGATCAAAACAGGTTGGAAAAGAGGGTCTGGTTAGTGGAATTCCCATCCCCTAAAATTATTAATGCAACTCATTAAAACTGAACATATCAAGTTATAAGACACCCGACTTCTCCAGGTACCACTGCTCATGTTGGCATTAGCCTGCATGGACTGAATAAAAGTGGTTCACGTCACCTCCAAAGAGAGGGAGCTTTCCAGAGGAACAGTCTGGATGACTTCCAAATTGAAACGGATGCTAATCTTGGTGAGATCTGGAAAATACGCATCTGGCATGATAACACAGGTGAGTGATTACACAGCTTCTTAAAAAAAGTGATTCTTCAAACGAAGAATATAAAGAAAATAAACTGTTTCTGTTTGTTAGGCTTGGACCCGTCCTGGTACCTGCAACATGTAATAGTCTGGGATTTACAGACAGAAAACATGTTCTTCTTCCTCGTGGAGGACTGGCTATCTGTGGAGAATGAGAGGAACTCAGGAAGGGTGGAGAAAGTTGTTTTAGCTTCTTGTACGTATTCATCATAGATACCAATCTTCAAAATTAAGTATGTGACTACGTTCTATGTTTCGTTTCGTTTGTACATTCCAAACTCTTGTCTTTCATGTAGGTCCTCAGGAGCTGCAGCAGTTTAGGAGGGTCCTACAAGCCCAGTTGCTGTTCGGGCTTCGAGAGCACCATCTGTGGATCTCATTATGGGAACGGCCAGCCCACAGCAGTTTCAGCCGAGCGCAGAGGGTCACATGCTGCTGCCTCTTATTACATCTGTACCTGGCCGCTGGGGCAGTGTGGTATGGAGCAGTGGGCAGAAAGGGCAGCAGGTAATTGATTTGAACTTCAAAGGGCATAGCCAGCATATTGAGCGTAAATTACCGATACTCTGGTACTGACAGAGTCACAGGTACTTTGTTACACCTTGTAGAATAAATTAGTTTCTGTTTTCCAACCAAACTACAAAGTCTGTGTTATTGCTTTATGGCAAAAAAAGATGATATTTGTCACTGATCCTCAAGAAGAAATATGAATGATTTTTTCTGATTTGAGATGAATGGAAATGGTTGTTCGTATGTTTTGACTGCAGTGCCCCAGTCTCCACACAAATGTTGATGAATGCAGAGACCCTTCTGGTTGGAATGACGGTGGCGGCTTTAATGTTTCCTCTACAAATCGTATTTAGGTTGCTGTTTCAAAAAACCAAAAGTAAGGTGTGTACAATTCCACTCAAATCTTACCACCCCTTTTAGTATTGCCAACGTTACTTAATAACATATATTAGCATTTATTTAGCAAAATATGAAACCCGACTTTACTATGTACAGTAATTAGTATAATCGTAGTATTATTATTATATTATATAATATAAAAGGGATAGTTCACACAAAATCGTTTACTCGCCCTCATGTTATCCCAAGCCTGTATGACTTTATTCATAAAACACGAAAGATATTTTGGTAACCAACTAACAGTGAACCACTGAGACATTTTTTAAATATCTTGTGTTCCAGTCATCACACGAGGGTGAATAAATGTTTTTTTTTTTGAGGTGAACTATTCCTTCAAGACAAAGCAGGGACAGGTCCACAGCTTTCCCAAACAGCTTTAAACAACTATTGAAGCTTATGGTGGCAACATGAGATATTAATAACCAATTGATGGATTGTATTCCAGGTGACATTGGAGTTGTCTCTGCCTCCATCTCCTGTGTCTCACACCGTGGAGATGGATGTATTCCTCAATGGCCCCAATTTCTCCTGCTCCTCTTTTTTGTCTCTTCCCACTGGCCCTGACTCCTCCATATATGATGGACCGTCTCCTTTCACTGTGAGAGAAAGTCATTCCCTCTCCACTTTAGAAGGAAAAGTTAATCTCAGGGTGACATTTATGTAATAGTTTCCTCAACCTTATGTTGTTCCAAACATTCATCTCTTCATTGAACAAAAATTGTAATTCTGCTGAAATATAATTAATAACTGTATATTTTTTAACTGAAACTAATAACATTTATTTAAATTGCATTTTACGTAATTACATATATATATTCTATAACTGTAATTTTTTTTCCTCTAAGAACTCTTTGCAGAGCAAGAATCTAGATTCAGAGTTTTGGAAAGATTCAGATCACAGCGATGACCGGTACCAATATTTCTACTCTGCCGTTGAAGCATTTAAAGGGACAGTTCACCCAAAAATTTTAATTTTATCATTATTTACTGACCCTCATGTCATTGCAACCCTGTATGCGCAGAACAGAAAAATATATTTTGAAGAATGTTGGTATCCCAGCAACATTGGACCTTATTGACTTCCATTGTATGGACACAAAACCACTTAGACATTTCTTAAAACATCTTCTCTTGTGTTCCACAGATGAAACGTCATTCTTCATGAATAAATGAGATCATTTTTATTTTTGGGCGGGCTCTCTCTTCATAAATAATATTGCTGCAGTCTGCAAATAATCTACATAATCATACATTATATAAACTTGTCACAGATTGGATCACTGGGCATCATGTGACAGTATCTTTAGCCTGTCCGACTTGCCAGGAGTTACCAACCTCCTGAAGAGAAAAAAAGCCCTTCTACAGCTACATTTGTCTACGCCAACCTCTGACCATGACACTTTGGAACCAACACAGTCTCCAGGTTTGAAGAAACAACCTCATCTGTTTGGTAAGAATTTTTCTTCTAGTGTTATAAGGTTTACAATATTCATTTGTTGTCAAACATCACAAATCTCCAGAATCTCACTTAATATAGGACATTTGTTTTTTTAAGAGGAAGATCTTAGGTCTCTGTCTGGAGACATGGATCCGATTAACACTCTCTCATCAGACCAAGCAGCATCTGACAGCGGCCATTTTACACCCAATGAGAGTACCATGTCGGAAGAGTGAGTTCTGTGTTCAGTCTGTGTCTTAGTTTACCTTGATAGAAGGTCACAAATGTCTTTATCATCTTCTCCAGTCAGGACAGCTTGTGTAGTGATTGGTCTGATCTGAGCCTGGATACTCCTACGTTTGAAACCGACTTCCACAAATCTTGCGCCACTCTCTCAGTTCTCAGTGACGCCAGTACATTCCTTCCAAGCCTCCCACCTGACTCTATAAGCACCACTTCCAACACACGCATCGGTGAACGCACACCACATATGTCTCTGATGATTTTTCGATTTTCCGACATTTGTGAAGTTAGCAGTAAGTGAACTTTTGTGTGGGTTTGTTCAGGTGTTGTTCGTGGAGTCCCTGCCTCAAGTCTTCCGGCCTGGGTTTTGCATGTTGTTCATGTCCTAGTGGCGGTTTTGCTGGGAACATGCTTGGCTCTGGTTGGACTGTATGGCAGCAGGTTTTCCAGCTCTGTGGTTCTGATGTGGCTTGTATCGGCCCTGTCTGCCTTCCTCACGTCCTCCCTGCTGTTGGAACCATTTGCAGTGAGTTGTCAGTCAATTTCAGTCCTATGGAAAGATCGGATAAAGGATAAAAATTGTGTGTTTAAAGACATTTTGTTTGTCTAAAGATATGTGTTCAGGCTCTATATCTGGCTGTTGTGGTGAGACCAGTGGACCCTGAGGTGGAAGAGCGTTTGGCTCAGGAGACAGAAGTGAGAAGGACAGAAAATGATGTAGGTGATAAGGTGCATCCTCCCTCTGGATACGGCCTTCTGCAGGCGAAAGAAGAAGCATGGAAATTGAAAAAGTTGAGAGTTCTGATGAGGGTGAGCAAATTGTGGAGCTGTAAAAGGATTTCTTCTGCAATTTTTTTAATTCTTCCATTCAATTTATTGTGAAAATAATTGAACTATTAAGTGTCCTAAAACGAAGCTAAAAGAAACACTGTGAACAGTCAAAAGTTTAGTTGTTTCAAATCTGTATAAATTTCAAATATTTCAAAGCATTTTTGTAACCAAACACTTCTTTGCCACAATGGACTAACTTAATTGGGAAAAATCTTTGTAATGTTCAGTGAAACACATAAGAAGATATTTTGACGATTGAAGGAAAGCAACAGCACTTTTGACTACCATTGTAATTTTTCCTACTATAGTAGTTGTAGCGATTTAACTGCATGTTAAAATAAGGATGAGTTTGACTAACCAAATAAGATTCTCCACCAGATCTATCAAGATCACATCCATGAAATTCGTTATTTAAAACGTCAATTTCAGTCAAGGAATTAGTTTAGCTCAAAGGAAAATATGTATAATAATCGTCATTACGCATACATATCTTACAAATTCTGATTAGCAGTATAGCGATATATCCTCTATGTATTCGTCCAGCAAATGCATCAATGATTTTATACACTAACGTTATCTCATGATCATAAGTAACGTGACTTTACCAAACAGAATTAAGAGCAGCGGTAGCATAGATCGACTCACAGTTTAAGTGACCCGTTTGTGAGCATGAACACAGAGAACCCATCACAAATGCCTTTATGGTTTTATTAAACTCTACTCTACATGGTAACATAAATGACGATCGCATAAACACAAACAATTACATAAGACACAAGCACAACCGCGCTAGGAAGCGCAGAGAGAGAGAGGGAGGGCATGGCCGCGAGGCAGTTAAAACATGTCTGAAAACCAATAAAATCATCTTTAACAAAGAGGCTTGTTCTTAACGCAGCTATTCTAATATATAGAATCGGATACTTGCAATCTTGGTGATGGACCAATATCCGTATGCGCGTGGATGGAAATCTTGAATGGTTTCAGAATGCAGTCGTGTTGAAACGCTGAGTTTAGGTTCTGAGTCCCAAGCAGGGGTGTCCGTTGGATTTACCTCCGTGTCCTCTTTCCTTTCCCTTCCAATTCCTAATTCAAAAGCTGTCGAAGTGGATTGGTAATGGTGTTTTAAATGCATACCTGCCCTGCCCCCAGATGTTCTGCAGGCCATTGCCATGAAAGTGATAAGTGGGCCAGAGAAAGTTCCTTTGTTTCTCATGGCACCTCATTTGCATAGCTCTGACAGTATGGTCAGTTTGCATTTATTACCTAAACTTATTTATGGACATAGTATGATGCATGCTATGTTTTTATAACATAGCTCATCATATAGGCAATTCAAAGATGTGTATTTGAGCTGCGAATCATCCCAACGTATGAATACATCAAATGAACCCTAAATCAAAACTGGTACATCTAACAGTTACAGACTATTCAATGTGGTAAAAAAATACACCCTTTAAAGTAGAAATGCTCCTGATAATCCATTTCTAGGAACTAAATATTAAATAAATCAATCGTTGAATCCCCAGAAACAGATAACATCAGAGTTTCTCTTCTATACCCCTGTTCATTTTCTTGTTTTAATGGTCTGTTCTTATGTTTTTTCTTGATACTCAGAATTGCTTAGTCTACATGCTGTTCCTGTTAGTGGTTCTGATGGTGAACTACCAGGAAAATGTGCAGGAGACCAGCAGCAGACTGCTTCGCTCAGCCATTAAACACACTCTGATCTCTGCTTCACCAGACCAGCCCGCTCTCAATGCATTATCAGGGTAAATCCATCCTGCTTCTGTACATTCACTATTAATCCACATATACTGTATATGTACTGTATGACTCACATTACAAAATTTTGTCTTTAATAATATTAATATAATAATTTATTAATTGAAGTTCTTACAATAATTATTTTTCTTACGTTTTAGATGGATGAATGCTGAGGAATGGATTGACAAGAAATTAACATTGCATTTGTATAAAAACCCTTCTCTTTCTTTGATCGGTCTGCCACGTCTTCAGAAAATTTATTCTCAGGACTGTAAGGATATACTTCAGTTTCAACAACATAGCTAAAAAAATTGAGTTGTTTGGAGTTGTCTGTGCTTTTATTTGTCCTGAAAAGCTGAATCTTTTTCATATTTCTCAAAGTCTGCAGTCAAAACATCAGAGATCTGTTCCAATCTGGTCGACATCCTTTGATGCTGGCTTCTCACTTTTCATCCCATGCCAACCCTGGACACCAGAGATCTTCAGAATCCATCAGGAACACTCCGGCTCTATTAACTCGGTGAGAGATAACAGGCGAGAAACAGAGAACCTGTCAATGTGTAACTAAAGAGAAGGTCTTTTCTATTGATCTGTTTTGTGGACATCCTTTACTTATATATATACAGACACTGCCTTTCAGGTTCTCGTCATGTTTTTGGTCATATGTGATTATAAATCATTGTGGCTCGAAGGAGCCTATTGTTTGTCCTTTCCGGACTAGAAGAGCGAAAATTGTGTTTTAATTTACTTACCCTCAAGTTGTTCCAAATCTGCAAACATTCTGATGAACACAAAGAAATATTTTTTCAAGAATGGTTGTAACCATAGTAGGAAAAAATGGTTTATAAATTTCTTTGTTCTGTTGAACTCAAAGGAAGATATTTTGATGAATGTAGAAATAGCAATACGTGCACTTTGACTGTCATTTTCCCCACTATTGTACTCAATGGAGCCCAATAACTGTTTGGTTACAAGCATTCCTCCAAATATCTTTCTTTGTGTTCATCAGAACAAAAGATGTATAGTTTTGGAACAACTCGAGGTTGAGTAAATAATGACAGGATTTCTGGTTGAACTGTCCCTTTAATACAGTTTAATTGTTTAGGAAAAGGTCATCTAAGGACGTCTTATGCACGTCTGATCAGACAGAAAAAGTATTACTTGGAAACAGCAGTGAATCTGCACGTCGGATCCTGTCGGAACTGCAGACGTCAAACTGGATGACAACAGGGTGAGCATGATATCAATGCAGAATAATATACCACAGCTATTCCCAACATGTCCAGTCTTGAACTCCACTGAATATTTATGCCAGGAATGAGTCATAAGTTCGCAGTGTCAGTTATTGAATAGGTAATCTTGCTCACCACCATAAAAAAATCACATCAGCTGAATCCTGGTTTTGGAATAAATGTGATTTGTTTTGTGTAACAGGACTCAGGCAGCATTGATTGAGTTCACTCAGTATCACAAAGAGACGAGTATCCTGACACCCGTCTCCATCCTTTTGGATCAGAAGCAGACAGGCCGAATCATTGCTTTTATCTCCATCCAGACTTTTCACGTAACTCTGTTTTCTGGTGCAGACTTACACGTCACGTTGATGGTACTGGCCCGCCTTTTGTGCACTAAAATATAAATTGACTTTCTCATGATAACAATGTTGTGTTTCTATTGCATACTGTTAGTTAGATGTGATGATTTTAATGTTGGCTAAAAATTACATTTTTACTCTTATCCTTATACTTCATTTATATGGGTCACACACTGCAATGTTACAATCTTTTCTAGGTTCTGCTTCTGTTGTTTGGCCTGTGTTTTCTGAGTTCTGAAATTTGGACTTTGATGAGGAAGCCCCATCATTACCTGAGACAGACCGGCTGCTGGTTTCAACTTCTGTTAGCCTTTCTGACACTAGCGGCAGCTGTCCTTCGACTGTATTTCCTCTCCACGGCAGAATCTTGTCTCTCAAGACACCGCTTGCAACCCGACTCCTTTACAGACTTCCAGAGCGCTGCTTCACTGGCCAGAAAATCCAGTCAGCTCTCAGCTGTTTTACTAACCCTCTTGGTTTTAAAGGTATTGGTCCTTAAATAAACATGATTCTAAAAATAGATTTGCATGTCTTGCAGGAAACAAAGAAAATTGCACAGAATTCTGTTAAAAAAAATCTGTCATCATTTGCTCACCCTCGAGTTATTTCAAATCTGTATTACGTTTCTTTGTTCTGATGAACACAGAGAAAGATGTTTGAAAGAATGCTTGTAACCAAACAGTTATTGGCCATCATTGACCACCATATTAGGAAAAATTAAAATGGTTGTCAAAAGTGTCCCAAAACGTTCTTCAAAATATCTTCTTTTGTGTTCAACAGAACAAAGAAATGTTTCCTACTATGGTAGTCCATGGTGGCCAAGAACTGTTTGGTTACAAGCATTCTTCAATTGAGAGGTGCTGTTTTTCAGATGGTGGGGGTCTTGAGGTTTGTTAAGAGATGGCTGGTGTTGGGACGGGTTATTCGACAGGTATTCCCTCAGATCTGTTCATTAGTACTTCTGCTGCTGCTCCTGTTACTTCTCTTCTCTCATACAGGCATTATGGTATGGTAATTTTCCAAAGTTTCCATTTTATTAATAATGTTTAAACTACCGGTCAAATGTTTTAGAACACTTCTGACTTTGAGTCATTTTGTTTTAGTGAAATGTTTGTGATTATATCAGAAAGGTGAAGGTATATGCTAAAATGTCTAAAATTGGTTAAGTTGACTGAAAAATAATTGAGAAAATATATTATCTTTTTTCATTGCGAACTAAAATTTTATTAAATGTTACATTTTATTTAATACTTTTTCTCTAAAAATGTATTTGAAATGAATGACACTGACTTAATAAAGAAAAAAGTGGCCAGTAAGAGCAAAAGATGGAAACTTGAATAATGTTTAAAAAAGCATCTCGAAACTCCTAAAACTACACAGAAAATGCTAAATTATAAGTTTAAATGTATCTTTTGTTCAGATTGTTTCGTCACAAAATAATTCTCATAGTTCCCTTTGTATTATTCCACTTTAGATAAGTTGTGACAAAATATGAAAGAGAATGTGAGAAACTCTTCTAAAACTTTTGACATGTAGTGTAAATCAAAACTATATGGACATACATTACAATACAATATACAGTATGATCTCATCATAATCCCTTTATGCATGCCCATGCATCTCTGTCTCTTTTCCAGCTTTTTTCCAGTTCAGTGGAAGGCTTTAGGACATTGGGTCAGGCGAGTCACTCTCTCCTATGTTTGTTAAGGGGACACAACAGCCTGAATCGACTTTTTGTGCAACATCCAGTGGTGGGCCCGCTCTACTGTCTTTGTGCCGTAGGCGTTGCATTCTGGGTAGTTGGGCGTCTGTGTGCTGCTGTATTGATTCAAACGTACCGAATGGTACAGGCTGAAATTAACAGGCCGCCCACAGAGCCACAGGACTATGAGATGGTACAGTTTCTCATTAAACGTCTAAAGCTATGGATGGGACTCAGCAAAACCAAAGAGGTACCAATACCATGTCTGACTATTACAGATTGTTTTTCCAATGTATGAATTAAATCATCTGTCAACATTAAAGGCCATAAGCAATATTTAACAGGCGTATTGACATTTATTCAGAACACTGATTCACAACTAGGAATAAACAGAGTAGAATGGATGCTTACGCAGGTTTTAGGGGAAACTTTCTAGGAAGGATTGTGTTTTGTATTTGTATTTGTATTTGTATTAATAGTAATTATGTTATAAAATGTGATGAAATAATGACTATTTAGGCTATAGGGTTGCAAAATAAAAGACTTAATTGTGAACATAAAAAGAGAACAAATGCAAGTGCTGAATAGAATCTAATGGTCGTCAATTTGATGATAAAAAGTATAATTGTTTTTTATAGTTTAGGCACAGAGTCAAGTTTGAGGGAATGGTTCCTCCTCTGTCCAGATCCTCTCAGGACTCTCAAGCCTCCAACTTCTCCAGTCCTATGGGACCCCGCCAGGCATCACCGGCATCCATAGCCTCTGACTTCACTGTCAATTCAGACAGTTTGGACTTTAACCATTACGTGGACCGCCTGGTGCCCGTTGTCGATAGCCTTCTAGCTTGTTTCGACCGCGTCAACCAGGTGACTGAGGAAGAATATAACTTTGAGCAGCAACTTGAGGAAGTCCAGAAAAGAATTTCCCAAAGAAAACAGCCTCAAGAAGTACCCACCAAGGGACCAAAGCTACCACTGCACGCTCAAACCCCATGTACTTCTTCCTTGGAATGTAATTCCAGTCCATCTTCTGTTCAAGGCATCTCCAAAGGCCATCAACGCCGACGTGGTACTCATTCAGAATCTTCCTTCTTGGGTTCAAGCTTTCGCTTCAGTAAGAGAATACTTTCTGCGCTGGATGGAAGGAAAATTAGTGCAAACTCTGGAAACGGGGCCGTTCCGAGACGTAGAGCCTGGAATTCTGTGACATGTCATTCAGCTGACACGGCACAAAGGTTACCTGGATCTCAGAGGGTGATGATCTTGCCAGTAAGACCCCGCAGTGAAGAGGGAGACAGGGAACTTGTGCAGCATGGCGTGCCTATTAAAAGACAGGCTTGGCACACTGAATAAATATAATGGGCAAATACCAAATGGCATTTTCGAATTGATAGAGTGAGTGAATCTTTTCACAACGAGCACTTAACTTAAGGGTGGATACGAGAATATATGTAATGGATTTATTATTTATTAAATATGGACAGCCTACCAACTTTATTCTGGTCATTTTGAAGGGGCTCAAACTATGAAGGCAGCATGTTAGGCACTTACATTGATGGATTTTCGACAGTGTGTTTACATTTCTGAGCTTTACAGTAGTTCTACCTCTTGACTGGTGTGTTTGCACGACTTTTGTTGAAGCATTTGTTTACTTTATCTTTAGTGTTTATCTTATTTAGTTTTTATGCGACACTTGTCTTGTATATGAACAAATATTTTATTCTATAAATAAAATGACATGGCCATCAAAATTTGTGGCTGAAGCATTAACATGTTTGTGTCTTTCATTTACTAAGTATAAGAAATTCATTTAATTTTCACATAGATCCATTTTGCCCCAATCCTGTCATGCTTTCAGTATTAATAAAACAAAATCTTGGTAGCGGTCCTGATGTGGCAAAATTAAGTGTTTTACCACTAAATCCATGATCAAATCTCCCTCAAGTGCAAGGTGTTTAACAAAGGTTAGAAATTGTTTCCCTGAAGATTTGTTTAAGCATTCCAGCCCATGTACATGTCCTTTGTCCGACCACTAGATGGAACCCACGTCAAACAAATATTCTGAGAAAAAACGAACAGCTTTCGACTGTTCTTATGTCCTAATGTTCACTGCATCTGTACAGTAGGGAAAATGTTAACTCAGAGATGCTGCCTATCAATACTGTAACCAACATTCAACATATTTTTTTCTAAATAGTAAATGGTGGATCAGTCTGCTTACACAATAAGGACACTCCAGTAGCTGTGCCTTTTAGCTTTGAGAAAACAGAAGCCACATTTCATAACAAAAATATATATAAAAAATGTTGTTTTCAGTTATTTTTTATATATTCTTGTCCAGTGCCATCTGGAACTTTTTATTAAAGAATTTAAAGCATTCATGAGAATCAATTTCTGGTTTCTGCATTCAGAGAACACATCAATCAAATGTAAATATACATAGTCTACAATAAATATACAAATAAATCTTAAAATACAGTAATGGATATTCAGGGGTGGATTAAGGCCGTCGGTGGCCCCTAGGCTGCAGTTTGGGTGCAGCCCCCCCCCCCTTAGGTGGCTTTTGGTGTCATTCATGCTTGCAGTTTAGTACGGAACGGAGGACGGTTTGCAGTAAAAATCGCAGTAAAAGCTGTCACACGAACTCAGGTGCGCACAAATAATAACTTATAATAAATACAAACAAGTAAGTCATTCCCTTTAAATGCTATTGAGCTTAAAAACTTGTAGTTGAATGTGTATATATAACTTTAGAGACGGTCCCTAAATTCACGAATATCGAGCTTCCAACGTCAAACCAACTTTTTGCCAGCACATAAACTGTGTATAAAAAAAGTCAAATTAAAAACAGACCTGTATAATATGCGTGTCATTGTGGAATAACTCCCTGTAATATTACCGATGATATGATGAGCTAACTGCAGCAACAGCTAAGGATCCCACTTCTGTTGTTTTAACCGCAGCACCGATGTTAGCCAATGCGAGCTGCCAGTCCTCCTGCTGCTATCTTGGTCTCGTTGTTCTTTTAAGCTTTGTATTTTCCGTTTTTGTGCTCCACTATTGTACTTTCTTTCGGACATTTTACCGCTATGCCGTCTAGCAACAGCAGTGACGTGAATGAAAATGATTGACGTGAGTTCACCTACCGCTGATTGGACAGATGTGACCCAAATGTAACATCTAACCAATCACCGGTTTATTTTTTTGTTATTTTTCTTATGGGCCAATGAGGGCCTATTTTCTGTTCCCGCTGAAGTAAATTTAAAATAAGAGGCCTCCAAAACAGGTGGGGCCCCTAAGCTGTTGCCTAGGCAAGCCTGTGCGTTAATCCGCGGCTGAGGGGCTTATTTTACTATAACAACCAGCTGCTTGTACATTATACCGCTTATTACACGACTACTTGCCACATGAGGAAAAAACTGGAAAAGAAATGGGAATTTTATATATTGTATTAGCTAATTTACACCGAATGCAGAGAGAATTTGGTTTAATCAATTGTAACTATAATGTCATATATGTTATCAAAAGATATTTATATTTAATTTGTCAAAAAGACCTGCATCCGGGTTACTGTGTTATTAGTTCTGAGAGGCTGTTATTTGCAAATCTCGCGACTGGCCAATCAGAATTAAGCATTCCAACGACCAGTGTTATAATACATAATAAATGTGTCTCTTGCCAGCCAGTGTTGGAACATAAGCAGATTTAAGAATGTGCATTGAAACTCAGGAAGAAAATGTTGTCTGTACAAATTCCCTTTGTTTGTTCTCTTTGTTTTATATAAGAGGCATGACCCGGAGAATGCAGGCAAGACGTAACCTGACAGTCCACAGTCTACCCTTCCTCATATAAACAGTCTCTGCTTCCCCAAAGGCGTGACCCAGTCCCAAGATCTACTGCTTCCTGTCTGCCAGCAGCACCCGTTGCGCTATAGCTTCTCCCGTAAAGAATATCCCATACATCCATTCATAAACACTAATACTAATGCTGTACAGGAAGTCAAACTTACAACATATTCATTCAATTATGTGTGTGTTCGTCAGTGTGTGTTGAATTTTAATAGTTGATGCATGGTTAGTTTTATTGTGTTGTATATGTTTGGATTTTCTTTTTAGTGTAACAAAACTTCACCAGTACAATACAGCCTCTTTTTAATGGGCCTTTTAATACTTCCCTCAGTGAAAGCCCACCTTAGACTGACATCTGCATCTGCTTCTTGAAATGATAAAATCATGTTTTCTTTATATAGGGAAAAGCTGAATTTCGGGATTGATGGGCTTGTTTAGGCATGTGTGTGTTTGCAATGCTAAACTAATGTGCTAAAACCTAAACAACAAAATGTAACATAAAACAAATGAAATTACACGAGTTGTATAAAAAATAACACAAAGCGTTACTATTTAAATCAGATTTGAGGAGTGATGCATCAAAAGGCACCACGATTTTTTTTATTAAATATAATTTAATATAGATTGTGCAGGTAAAAGCCCATGTCAAATCTCCAGAACTATTTTATGGTGAAACCACACATATTGCTCTCTTTAATCTAATTTAATCTAAATAATGTAATAACAAAAGACCACAAGAATACACATATGGACTTGAAAAGTGTTTAAAGAGTCGTTACACCAAAGCTCTAAAAATAAAAAAAACTTGTATTAGACTTTCACAAAAAGTGTAACGTTTGCTTGAAATGTTACATTTTGTGTAAAAAAAGTATTTTCCATATTCTCGTGTCTCTTTAATATTTTTTCACTTAATACAGTAAAGTTATTTACAATTAAAAGGTTTTCACTGTATCACTTTTACAAATTTTCCCAAAATTGTAGGTAAAAGATTTGCTTCAGTGTTAGAGAGTTCACGGAGGCCCTGTTTCCCTCTGCACTTTCTCCTTCTCAATGCCTGTCCTCATCTGACCCTCGTAAGTGGAGCTGAGGAAATGTGGGGAGAGAGAGAGAGGGAGGCTCTTACATAATGGCTTTATACGTGTGCAGTTATAAACACGTGTGTGAGGGGTTGAGCGACAGGCAGGGAGAGAGAGAGAGAGAGAATGGGGTTGTGTCATCCCCAGTTCGTACTTGTTTACAATCAATGCTATCAAAGGAGTTGGGGTGTGATAAGGTCCATGGCCAGCTGGATTTGGATGTTTCTGCAGAATGTGTGACCTGCACATATAAAGCGTGTTAAAGTTGAATGAGGAGTTTTCTTAAGAGATTTATCTAGGACATTAATCTGTGCAAGAGACATGGTCAATAAATAGTGTGTTAATCTCTGTCAAGTTCACATATAGGAGCTGTAGCACACTCTGTCACAAGTTGAGTTACAAAGCCAGCTGTTGTTTGATGTTTAAAAGTAGGACTATACTGTTTTCAGCACACATCAATAATACATGTTTTTATCATTTTATAAATACTAATTAGTGCTTTATGTAAAATAATAGTGAGCCTCAGAGTTTTAAACAAACTATTTTCAAACTGCACCATGTGCGCTTGTTACTGGCAGTTCTGAGACACCATTGACTACTATAGCAGGAAAAATGTATGTATTTTATATTTTTTGTTCTCTTGAACATGAAAGAAGATATTTTGGTTGATTTAGGAAAGCAAACAGTTCTGGCGCTCCTTTGACAACCATTGTAATTTTCCCCACTATATGTGTCAGTAGCTAATATTTTTCCAAATATCTATCTTTGTGTTCAGCTGAACAAAGAAATTAATACGACTAGAGGGTAAGTAATTCATGTCAGAATTTTCCTTTTGGATGAACTATTCCTTTAAAACAATTGGGGCTTGTTTAAAAGTTTACACATATATATATACAGTACATATATATAAACTTCCAATTTAGTTTGGTGCTGCTAGTGGTGCAGAAATTACACACTTCTGCTTTGAGCGAACGAGGGATGGAGGTAAAGGGGGAGAGAGGGAAAGCACACAGCATACTTGAAATTATTCTCCAGCTGACTGTGATCCCAGAGGTACATTTTATAGCTCAGAAGCTGCTTTCTTAATGCTCTCAGGAGTTAGGAGATCTAAGATATGTTTCATGTAAGTTTCAACTCAGATGTTTCTCGTAAAAATCCTCAGGATAAATAAAAAGAGACACATAAAACTACATTTACAGTGAGAGAATAGCACTGTAATCTTTGGAAAATCTGATTAGAATGTTCTACTTTTTTTAGAATCTCTGCAAGTCGAAGCGCATGTTGAGAACCTGGCAGGATCTCCTCTGAAACTGCAAAGAAAACACAGGAGATCATAGAAAAAAAACTTATGCAAAAATGATTTTAATTCAATTTCTGTCAATAGGAAACAATTGGGATGATTGACATTTCTACGGGATTCCTGCCTGCATCTGAGTGGAAAATTCCTGTTGAAACTGAATGAAAGGGAGAAAGTGTGAGGGTCACTTGAACATATAGCAACAAAAGAGGTGGGATAAGAGGGAGGGGCCTAAATATAGAGAGTCAGGTGGTGATTGGCTTTGCAGAAAGCTGCCTTTATGAGATCACAGCCTCCACAACAGCTTCCACCCACTTTGAGAATCAAGCTGTGAGTCCAGCGAGGCCGCAGTTTTCTCAATGAGGTCTCCCAAAGACCTTCACACTGCAAAGTTATAAAAGCTTGTTTTGGTGTGAAACGTGAGACAGAACTGCATATAGAAACACTTAGATTTAGCTTTTTATTTAACTCCGTATTCAATGTGTTTTAAATAGGTGTTTGGATACACCACGATGAATGAATCTGTAAACTTGAAAAGTCTGTCATCTCTTCCGAAACGTTTCTTCTAGAAGTATAAATCATATCAGAAATTCACCCTTGCATATGATAATCTTGTTAAAAAAGGATGATACAGAATGTTGAGGAAACGGAAGTGTACTGTACTTAAAGAGACAATGAGAAAGAGAGATTTCATCAACGACTGACAGACAACATCAAAGCACACTGAGAAAGTAAAGACAGTGTTATGAAAACGCTGAATTAGAAACATATTGTCCTGGTATGAGTAGTGGGACTTCAATAACAAAGGAGAATTTAAAGAGAACTGTACCTTTGAGAAAAGTGGACTCGATACAAGTACAAACTAAAATGCGTTGTACAAAGAGAGCTCTGACCCAACGGAATGATAGTTGTAGTATGAGTGAGGAGCACTTTCCTTCAGAGCATTTGGAGTTGATTCTTCATCTATTACATCGATCAGTACAGACTTTATAACTCTACTCTCGTAAATTATCCCACATATACAGGTAGCAAATTAGTTGTATAAAAGGAAGTAAAGCTAAGCAGCGTTTATTTAACAAAGAATGTGAGCAGACTTGAATCTCCTCCATCGAGACTCAGGCCTGGGAGCAGTTAACTGTCTGTGCTGGATGCTGCTGGGACCCGGAAAACTTCAGTCACAAACCGCAACAATTGCCAAACATTTTAGGATGAGGACAATAATTCAGAATTCACACAGATACATCAGGCAGCATCAAACGTTCTGGATCTGAAAGGCCTCGAGTCCCATCAGAACAGAAAATGCAACTATGAATGATGTCAAAAACAGAGCAGGGAGTCCGTGATGTAAATAGAGTCACATATTTATTACATAAATATATAGTAAAATAGACCAGCGACAATTACCATAAAAATATCTTCCTTTAAAATCCTGACCATAAACAAAGAACTTGAAAATCACACATTGACATTGACAAACACGCTGATTGTCTGGACCTGTCGAAAACGGCCCACCACAAAAAGACCTGACGTCACACCACCAACTGGGACTACAGGACAGTTACAGGTGAACGGGTGGTGGGGTTGTCAGCGTGATGGAGGTGT
The DNA here is from genome assembly GCA_008369825.1 of Triplophysa tibetana. NCBI lineage: Eukaryota > Metazoa > Chordata > Actinopteri > Cypriniformes > Nemacheilidae > Triplophysa > Triplophysa tibetana. The sequence goes on along the minus strand of CM017893.1, from coordinate 11,816,374 downwards.
GGTGGTGCTAGAGGAGATCACAGTAGATATTCAGAGGTTTTGCTGTATGTATTTTTTTTTCAGTTTTGATATCTGAGTGCATGTGTTTAACGTGTCTGTTTGGCCCAGAATTTGCATAAAAGCCTTTCTACTCGCTGTTAGGCGGAAATAGATATAATCTGGTCCACTGAGCTCAAGGTTGCCGGAGCTGTTGAGATGGTAAAAATTGTTCTCTCCGCACAAACTGCCCAGTCAGCGAGAGACAAATACTCCCCATTGAACTCGGTATCTAGCATTCCTTTGAAGCACCTTTTGATCTGTTCCCAGCATGGAGCTAACACTTTAATCTCTCTGTACATCTGACGATGAAATGTTTATCTCCATTATGCTTCCATAAGCCCTCAAGTAATGTCACCTTAAGGCCCTGTTCAATAACAACATGGCGCTAACTCTGCATAGGTTAAACAAACTTTCGGCTCTCAGCCAATCCTCTGCCAGCTGACCCCTGATCTGAGCCTCTGATTGGTCAGGACCCCTGAGTGACCTCAAACTCGGATGCACATCATTTCCAGCTGCCTTTATTTCACAGTGACGCTAGAATCTTATGATAGTTTAACATATTGTTAAAGTGACTGCTACTGTTGTTTTCCTGTCAATATTTTTTTGCCAGAATCGTCTCTGTTACATATAGAGGAAATAAAAAACTGTAAAAAATAATAGAGAGATTTGGTTTTGGTATAGCAGAGGTGGCACCTCATCAGTAGACCCAAGGCAAAACGTAACTGTGCAGAAATGCCTTTTGCAGAATACGTGTTAAAAATATTGTTTTATAATTTGCTGATGCTTTTAGCTGCCAAAAAGAAAGCAGTACTCCAAGGTCTGTTTAATATAAAACTGATGATATTTAAAACTATTTTGCAAATGTTTAACTAAAATCAGTGAAGAAAATGAAAAGTCTGCAGGTTACGCTTTGGTCTGCTTATGAGGTGCATGAAAGAAACGCTAAACATCTGGAAACTGTGGTAGTGGAACATTGAGACAGAAACTGGCGAATGCAGACATGGACCTTTCTGTTTGCATCAGGACCGTGTAAGGAGTTCCAAAACATCAATGTGTCCAGAAGCACTGTGGTGAAATAACCACATTTTAAACGATAATCTTATTTATTGTAATAAAAAACATAGTTTAAGATATTCATGTGGATCCAGGATCAGCGCACAGGTACAGTTAGCCACAAAAGCGGAAAAAGTGAAGCACCTTTTGAGGCCTTAAAATGAAACGCGTGCAAGCCCACACTCAAACCACTCTCTTAAAACCGGACAACCATTGCATAAGCGCGCATATACTGCAGCTGTGTTGTATTGCATAATATTTCTATCAACACAGATTTCTGTGTGGTTGATAAATGTGGTTTTTATAACCTCATGTTTGACATAATTCATTTATTAGTACATGTACATTCCACGCTGTCCAAGATTATCCTTTCTGAAACTGTTTTGGAGAAAAGACTGCACAAACATTGTGCACAGTGGAAATCGAAGCATAACACCAGCGGCACACTTAATCCGACTCAATATCAGACTGAAAAGCAAAATACAAATGCACTTGGAAAGAAATTTAATTTAGCAGGTTAAGTTATTTCTTAGAAATCAAGTGCCGTATCACATCAGCCTCTTAGAAGCGTTTTAAACAATGAGCCAAGCCCTGGGGAACGATTTGATTGGAGGATAGATCTACTTTTGCACTGGCTGAATTGCCACATGGACACCTGATATTGTCTCTGGAGACCTCCAGCTTCTACAGCACTAAATTTGCTTCAAAGGGGCCTTTGTGTTAAACAAAGCAAACAAGTAAATCTTTCCCAAAAACACTGAATTGAGATTCAATAAAAAACTAGCATCCTTCATAAAACTGGACCACAAAATCTAATTATTTCCATCTTCCCATTCTTGCACCTCAGAGCATACACTGAATGTAAATACCTATAGTACATAATGATAATATATGGGGAGAATATCTATTTGCACATGTTTCCTATACACAGGCAATTTTTTTAATCCGGGTCACGGCACCAATGTAACGGAACGAACAACACCTACATCAGGCGGGCTTCGAACCGAGTCGGTCCGGCATGGGAGTCGGGCGCTCTAGCGAGGAGGCTAAAGACCGCAGTCTTGAGGCCGAGGAGTGAGGTTTACACACTGCACAGCTCTACACTAGCTTGCCTCTGTTACGTTCACCCCCCTAAACCTCACGCCCAATCCGGGTCACGGCACCACTGTAATCGGAACGAACCACACCTACACCAGGCGGGCCTCGAACCGGGTCGGTTCGGCATGGGAGTCGGGCGCTCTGGCGGGGAGGCTAAAGACCGCAGTTAGATTTACATGCCGCACAGCTCTACACTAGCTTGCCTCCGTTACACATGCACACACAACAAGCACAGCCGACAACTTTATGCAAAGCCGTTAATTTTTCCTAAATCTGCCTCTTTATTACTATGAAACACAATGTTTCAGTTTGTTTACTTGTTGAAAAATGATCTATACTGGCCTCAGACCTGTCATTGGTAAATGAACTCTACAAGACACAAAATCCAATCCAATACTCCATCTTTTTAATTGTAGTCTATTTACAGAGTGTGAAAGCCTGCACCTTTGTGTTCATCTTTAACTATCTGATGAAAAGAAAATGGTTTCTATTGATGAAAAGTCAGACTGTAACGGACTTTAGAAAAGACCAACAGACAAAGAGATAAAATGGGAACACCTTGGGGCAAGAGTAATGTGTTTATACCTTTTGAGACAGTTGGGGGTGTATTCAGATCATAACTAACTTTAAGCTCTACATAAAAGCTGCTGTTAAGCCGCTGAAAAAATACAGTTTCTCAGTGATGCAACATTTATAAAAGCTTTGTCCTGCTTGTGAATTATTGATATCTAAGAAAGAAATTGAATTCACCAGATTATGAGCACTCCGTTTGCTATTGCTTTGTGTTACTAACATATATCTTTGTGAGTGCGCAAAACACTATTTATATATGTGTGGACATAATGGGTTGCACTCCGGCCTCGATATCACAAACAATGACTTTAACTTATTTTCAATATTTTGATATTTACATTCTAAGTAAGCAAAATATTAATACAGTAAATTGAGAAAAATCTTATTGCACAAAAGTAGGCAGTGAATATATTGTTTAAGGTCCTGTAGTTATTTTGAATATAGTTTACTGGGGACCAAAATTGAATTGTTTTCGCTAGGATTAAAAAACAACAACCCGGATACAAGAAGATTTAACTTACTTTATAAACTATACTGGTTTGTTTCCTTATTCAATACTAAACAGACCGAACACATGAAAGATTTGGCAAATAACCAAGCGGACCACTCAGACAAGAATGACAACAAAACAAGACGTCCATGTGTGCCTTGTATTCCATAAAAATCAGGTGTACGCAAATAACTGAAAGAAAAACCTTGATACATGAACCTTTTCGATTGCACCTGGATTGTAAGATACATTTCATTCCACGAAGGTCGTTTTTTAAAATCATCAAACAAAAAAGTTTGACAAAAATCCTGAAAAATAAACCTGAGCAAGCCGATTCGAAAGCAGCTGTTTAAAAAAACCTGACAAACATTGCATAAGAATTTCCAAGACATAGCTTTCTTTGCATAATATTACCATCACAAATATTGGCCATAAAAATAGGTTCTTGTGTGACTGGCTAAACACATCACCACATGCCTCTCTGTTTATGCATGAGGTTTTCTATTATCTCCTGGTTTGAAATAAAATATCTCTGTATACAATACCAGCAGCCCGTATAATCAGGCTGAACACAAAACATTCAAACACCGACCAAACCTTCACACTCCGGTGCAAAGCGTTAGCAGGAAATTTGGTTGAGGGGATGATAGCTTGCATCTCAGAATTTATATTAAGGACTACTAGCAACACTTAAATGCCATCTCCAAACTAGCCGAGAACCGTTTTCAGGCTACGCTGCCAAAATAATGTCATCTCCTTTCCTAGGTAACAAATGAACTGCATTGGACTGTTTCTCTTTTTTAATGGGGAGGAATTACTTTCAATTAGCGTTTACATCAGATGATATTGTCTCTGGAGCCCACATGCAAATTATGACTGTACCTTTAAGTACGCTAAATTCACTCAATGCAAAAAGCACAAGGGAACCGCAACCGCCTCGACTAATGAATGTGCTGTTCATGTGATAGTGTAAAACAAATTTTCCATTAGCGACTGGAAAATCATTAGTGATTCCGTTTGAAGTTGGAACTAAATGCAATTCGAGAACTCTGCTGTCCTTCACCAACATGTACAGTTACACCCTCAGTGTGCATTCCTCAAAAAAATACTCTCAGTTTTAAATAGTATTTGTTTCTTTAGTGCATCAAAAGAGCCTCAATGCACGCTCGAAGGTCCAACAACAAAAGACTCAGGCTGCAAATTCATCCACAGGATCGCTACAAAACAGATGCACGAACACGCTCACAACCACCGGCTGACACATATTCACTGCACAAAAACATGCACACAAACTCCAAATGATGGATATTTTGGTGGTCATTGGACGATTAAAGACCCCATGAAAACAAAAATGCATTTTTATGGCTTTTTGTGTCTATAAGTTTTAATATTAGCGCTGTGCTAATGTAGGCCTACTCCTATTGACAAATTCACATGATTTATCCTTTCTCTTTAGGGTAAACAAAGCAAACGTATTGATAACTTGAGGTACAAATACTTTATCGTATGCCCTGTAGACCAAAAAATTTTCAGTGATGCAAAAATGTCAACATATAACAGAAAACAACGATTGTCAAATGAATTCATGAGGTCTTTAAAAGTAGTTATTTTCGTTAATATGAACATTTAATGTTTTACCTTAAGATAATGAAACAGATGATAAAATCGCATGTGACAGGTTGTTCACATTTTTTAACAGTGTTGTCTGAATCTGTCTGACAGTTTTTCATATAAAACATAATTAATTTGACCTTTGCATCAAGAACTCTTTGCAGAAATACAGGCTCACGGCTTTAATGTTGACATGAGCAGAGATGTGTTTCACTCCTGAAACTTTATATGACAGCCTGTTACAAGCTCATTTGAACCCGCCTTAAGATGGATTGCAGGAGAAATGCGTGTAGTGCGGTGAGAGAAAAATATGATGAACAATACATGTAAAAAGACCACAGGACACAAACAGCACATCATAAACTCAGAGAGCAAAGAATGATGAGCTAACAAAAGGGTGTGGCTGGAATTTTTCAACATTTATTAAAAAAAGTTTGTTATATTTCTTTTTTCATCTTTTTTATTTTGTTGATACCTGAGAGAATCCTTCAATAGCTTTCCTTTCCAGTCTCATTTGAAACAGATGTTTTGGACACCATCCCCGCTCTCTGCGCACACTCTCATGGCTGGGTGCATTTTCAACACACTTCAACATGTTCAAGAACACAAATCGAATCATTTTAAGACACTTAAATTCAACTTAGCAGTATTACACAGAAATTGAGGGCTTTGACATCACAGGTGCACTTGTTTAAATCCAGTTGCTGAACTGCATGCACTCCGGATGACTTATGTTAAGTATGTTAAAGCTAAAGAGTGTAATTTCTGTGTTAATAGCATCACCAAATACAATTGAAAATATTGTGATTCTATCATTTCTCCCAAACAATTCCTCTACTTGCAATTGGTTGGCTAGATAGTTCCGCCAAAATCTCATGACATTGGTTTGTTAATTTTGCATACTAGTTCAATACTCGCACCTGAAAACTAAAGCGAACCTTTCTCTGCATACTAAAACACTTAATATAATTGCAAATACATTTGGACAAAATTAAACACTTCAGCTTTAACATTTGTAGATTCAAGCACCACAGTTAAGTACTGTAAGCCAAGTAAGTGTCTATAACTGGTTAATAAAAAAACAGTAAGAGCATTTATTGATCTCTTCAGCTCATTGGAGATGTTTCATTCACCAGCTTTAATCTGTTTTAAATGCAGCTAAGGCTGTATGAAGTGGGCCACAATGTTAATTTTTTTGTTTCTGATAGGTAAATCCACCAAACCAAGAGAGCGTTTTACACAAACACATTCATTCAAACAACAGCGGATGACATAATCGAAGACCAGCGGAGAGTCGATCTGCCGCCCATGTTTGAGAGGTCTCTGGCTCTGTTTAACAGAGCAGATCTCGGGCAGCAGGTATGGTGTTCCTTCCCGTGTCTATGAGATCGACTGACTGATGAACAGACAAACTCACTGAGGCTCATGCAGTTGCAGTGGGTGGGGCTTTGAGGTGGGAGTGTTAGACAAGCCCGCTTACCGGGGCTTAATGGAACGGCCAGCATGCTATCAGAGGGTAGAGCATTGCATAGACATTCTTGCTACTGGGCATTTTTTCCTTCTCTTCGAAGAAAAAAGGAAAACACAAAAATGAACATTTGTTAATAGGGTATGAAACAAAACAAAACCACCACCAAAGCAAATAAAAAACAAAACCAGTATCTACTGTTCTCCTCATTTCTGTTAAGCGCATGTGCAAATGTGTATGGACGCGTGGAGCTCTAGGAGCCTGAGAAATCGAATTGGCAGTGGGTCGGCCAGCTATATAAGTGCTTCTGGGTACATGACATTGTTTTGGGGGTATAAAGCGCTTCCTCATTCTCTGAATGCCTCTTTTTGTACATCTCTACCATCTAACCTATAGATCAACCATCATGACCCTGTTGGATAAGAGCGGTTAGCATTAACATGGTATAAGCGCAGGGCGGAGGGAGGGAAGCTGAGGCACGGGGTCGAATGTTAATTTCATGGGCCACTTCTTAATATCAGTATCTTACATGCGCGCTTGCGAGTGCACATAAAAGCACACGTACACATCAGTGAAGCATTTACAGAGCTACATAAGCGGTTTTCTTTTCACTTTACAAACTATCGGGATCAGCCGGCGTGGCTCGGTTCTGAGTATGTGAAGTTGCATATGGTTAACATATAGTGATTTAATCTTTCAATATCTCCGTTTTGTATTTACATCCTTGGTTATGGCCAAAACATTGTATAGGTACAAAAAAGAAAAGCAAATCAACAGAACAAAACTGAACAAAGTATTGCACCTCGAAGGCGGGCAATATATGCTTAGTAAGTTGCTTGTGTAACATCATTTTGACAGTACTGTCCACTCTGCTGGTGACCTGAAGTGAGGTTCTGGTTCCCGGGCTCGGTTCCGGCCCGGTTCTGTCAGCTACATTCAATACCATGAAGCACCCTCTGCTGTCACAGATACACACAACTTCACCTTCAGCCTTCTCGGCGTTTTCTGTCTGAATCATAAGCCATGTTTAAAACCAACGTAAATGGGCTCTCGCATTGAAGCCTGAAGAGGAAGCCACGTGTTTCTGCGATCTCATGAATGCTAACGCGCAACATGCGCGTGCATCTCGTCGTACGGTTCGACACATTGGATGCACTCGGACACAAGTGCCATACAGAGAACAACTCTTCTCAAGTTCATTTAAGCATTGTGTTGTGTGAGGTATGAGTAGATTGTGTTTCAGTTTTTTTTCCTTTTTTTTGTATTCTCATTTTCTAGTCTTCTTTCATAAAAAAAGAAAACAAAATATAAAAAAGAAAATATTCCTGTTTTCTTGTTGTAAATTCCTCTTGATAAAAAGACGGACAAAGGACAGATACACAGACGAACAGAGCAGTTGACTTATCAATACAAACTATAGTGAGGTGAAAAAGAGGTGACATTTCGTCTAGTTTAAACTGCACGCATGGTCAAAAAAGTGACTACGGCTGTTGTTTTCTCTCTTACATAGAGCAGTTAAGCATCAAAACGAACAAACACATTATTTTAGTTAAAAACATAAAAAGAAAACTGAACAAAACTTAATCAGCTCCATTTTAACTTTGTTCTGGAGTCATCTTTTTTATTTGTTTTTTGGGTTCGTGATTACTTGTATTATCTTTTTTAACCCTTTCTCTTGAATAAAATTCAAAAGGTAAAGCAGCATCGACCCGCCGCTATCAGCCAATCAGAACCTCCGTGCCATGCCGCCATTTTCCGAATGCTGCTTCTCTCTTGGCGATGAACTGTGTGAGGTTCAGGTGGACGCGCAACTGTCCTGGGTTTATCCTGGTTTTACCATCATTCATTGTGATGTCATCAGCAGCCCACGACTGGCTGTCTCCTTTGCTTTGCAACCTCCCATTATAGATCCTCTTTCATTCTTCTCCTCATTCACATTCATGCGGTGATGCCATTCCTTGCATGGCTACGGCTGCTCCCTTGTCACACAAGGGAAAGGTCCGTTTCTGTTTGGTGATCATCTAAAGCCACAGCTGGCTTTAAAGTGGTGAGGACAAAGGGTGTGTGTGTGTGTAAGACCGTTCCGCCATTTGTTGCTGAGAGAAAAACTAGTCGACTTAATACTTTTGAGGGCGTGCCCAAGAGCACATGGAGGTGTGGCCTATGTTTGACCGAGTGGGTGGGGGAGTGTCCTTTGGAAAGAGTGCACGCCTTATACACCAATCAGCAGCTGAGGAGACGAGGGGAGGGGGTGTTTCCCATCATGCCTTAGTGCAAAAACCCCTTGGAGGTGCCTCGGGAATTGTCCATGAAGCCTCTTTCAAAGCTAAGTGCTCTTAGTTGCCCCATCATCCCTGCCCCTCCTCCTTTTTTCTCTCTCTGCCACTGTGAAGAAACCAGCCTCGCTGGACTTGCAGTTGATTTTTGTTTGATGCTGAAATAATGAAATAGAAGCAATAGGCCTGGCAACCTTGGGTCCATCTTCTCACACGTTCAAACTCTCTCCGCAGCTCCTCTTCATTGTTAGCGGCTTGTAGGATCGAGGTTCGCTTTTAGCCGAAATGAGCTCCCGTTTTGACGGAATTTTCAAAGTGACACGTGGTCCCACACGCAAAGAACTGAAATACAGAATTTTTCTCTCAGCCCGGAGTTAAGAAACCTGGAGTCTGACAGGCTACGAAAAGGAATGGCGGACCCTCCTGTCTTCAGTGGTATTACAACTGTGTGACAACTGAGAGTGTTTTTTTCCTCCTCTTGTGTTGTTTTATGGCTGTCAGTGTGTGAGGAGGCTGTGTGTTGATGTGTGTGTTCATTTTATGAGGAGGCTGAGGGTGTGTAGCTGCCCTGTGTTCAGAGGTGAGGTAGAACCTGTCAGCACAGAGGCAGTCTTGGATCCACAGCCAGCTGGAGGTGTACCCACGTTTGAGGTAAAACAAAAAACAAACAAACAACAGAATAACAACAACAGCCAGTCCACCACGGCCAATTAGGAGTGTGTGTGTGTATTCACACAGACCGGGCAACAGTAGCATCTGAACGGCGCACAGAGGGGCTGGACCGGACCGCCACAGCCCCGCATGGGGGTCTGGAACAACAGCGCCATAGTGCATACAGTAAAAATGAGGCATTCGAGTTTTGAGGTGTGTTTGAGTATAATTGTGTGTGTGCTGGGTCCGAGAGGATTTTAATACTGACTCCCTCCCAACACCTGTAAAACATACAAATCAGTGCCGTTCAGATGCGTGTCAGCAAATCTCGGGGGTGAAACCTATCCCTCCTCTGTCTCTCTCTGCGTGACTTTCGTGAGAGACAGAAGAGCTCATTTATCATTCTGAAAGGCCAGCGTGACGGAGCACAAAGCGGCGCACACGGCATTCGTGAGCGGCTCCCCCGAGCGTGCACTGAAAAGTTGGAGGGAGGATGTGTTCTCCAAAGATCCCAAATCCTTTTGAGAAGCTCGAGTTAAATATAGCACCTGATTTGGTTCAGAAATCTCCTCCCGCTCAACACACAGGCTCAATTGAACAAGCAAGAGAAGAATGAGGTCCGTTCAGAAAGCTCCGCGTTAGGGCGGATCTCGAAGTATCTGCGGTGGGTATATACTGTACTGTAACCTCTCGAGACGACTGAAATTAACTGACCGCTTCACAAACTGGTGAAAGATATCTATGTCAGCTGCGACGCGGCGTATGCCAGCGAAGCCCTCGCCGTCCAGTCTTAGCAGATGGCGCTGACATTCTCCTCCAAGCTCTGAATTACAGAGAAGTCATGACTGCAGTGCAGTGTCTGTATGTGTTATGTATATAACCTCTCTGGAGGTTTTTAGTCTGTACTGCATCTGTAAGCTTGACTTGAGAGTGAGTGAGGGAGTGTGTGTATATATCTGTATGTTGTGTGTCTAGGGGTGTTGATATAAGACATTATACACAGACAGAAGGGCCAAGCGCACAGACGGGGAGGGCTGAGCATTCTGTAAAATAAAAGCTGTCGGCTGAAACCCCGTATGAAAGCCGTTTTGGTGAGGACCACCACCTATGCAGCTGCTGCTGGTGAGTTTGGTGCGTGGAGGGCCGTGAGGAGGGGTGAGAAACACGGTTTCGAAATAAAGTTCCTGATTCTCCTGCCGCGGGTCGTCGGCAACCTCACACCTCCTGATCCTCAAAGACCTCCAGGAAAAGCGGAGGGAAAAGTTCGGTGGGGCATTCCACCTTCATGTGCAGGAAGCGACTGGCGTGGCAGGCTCCGATCATGCGCAGGTCCGTCACCTTCATCAGCAGCTTGGGCCAGAAATGGGGAATGTTGTGCTTGCGATAGTTGATGTAGTGTTCGAACGCTAGGAGGAACATTTCCTGACAATTCTCGATCTTCTCCACGCATGTCAGGCCTGTGCGATCTGGAACAAGGACATGCCATGTGAACATTATTGACCCCCATTAATACTCCAACGACAGACAAATTTCATCCAGCTGCAATCTATAACTTTTTTGGTTTATAAAAAAGTACATAAATAATTTGAAAACTCATATACAGGATATACTGTATGGAAGTAGAACTCTGTATTATACAGCTTTTCATTACTTTCTGTGATAAAACATCGTGGCATCTCCTCACCTGAGCTCATGAGCAGTACGGCCTGTAGCAGGGCCACTTCAGAGTCGTCCAGGTTGAACTGCGCCAGACTCTTTCCCAGGTCGAAGATGGCATCAGACACCACGCCCAGGCCTCCGTTCTTCAGCTGCTCTCGCTTGACGGCCATTTCTCCGCTGAGTGTCAGGGTCTCGCTTTCAGGGTCATAACGGACAGCAGCACGCAAGGACATGATCTCCATACAGCAGCCCTTCAGCAAAATGATCTGATCCTCACAAGGCAGCTACACAAATTAGAAATCACACAATACATACGCTGTCAATCAAAAAAATCTTGATAATTAATTTATAAGGTCCTTAAGGAAAACAGTCAATCTAGAGTCGACCTTAAAATTTTACATAGCCCTTCAGAATCTGCAAAACTTTAAAATAAGACAAATAGAAATTAGATAAAAGAAAAGAGGATAATCATACAAAAAGAGCACGTACTGTATAATAAGAAAGTAAGAGGAATCATACAAATTGCAGTTTGTTTTTAATTTGGTACTGCCCTGAACAAGATCCATCTGTTGACATATAGTCAACAGCACAAATTAATAACTGAATTTACCAAAATAACTACACTCGTAAAATATCGGCATTTGTTGTTATTATTACGCTTTTATTATTAAACAAACTCAGAAACGCAAATCTGATTTTTTCATGCTTTATGAACATAATCAAACATGTGTAAGTACACAGTCCTCTGCTGTTTGCATAAACATTTCCATACATTACAGCGTAACACTCGTGGATGATGTTTTATATTCAGATTTGATGAGAATTTACAATTCAATATACCAAAATGGCTTTACTCTTCTTAAACATTCTGTCTGGGCTTAATTTGTATACAAATAACTTATAAACATCATTTAATGAAAAAAATGTGTACTTGCACTGTGGGTTCAGTCGGTTTAATTAAAAAAAATACTGTGTATAAACAATTCAATGAATTGCATGTTAACGCATTCATTCTGAAGCAGCAAATACTATTATGCTTTTATATTATAATGGCCCATAATCGGCCCCCAGGGCTACAGTAACTCCTTGAAAACCTTTAAACTCTTTTGTCAATAAACCATGTGGCTTCTAAAATGCATGTCAAATATTTTTATAAACCAGTCAAGCCTGAAACTCAAACAGTGAAGAGAACACAGGAAAAAATGAAGGCAATCTGGCAGATGGACTGAAATAATGTTTACACTGATGTATAAAACGTTTCACATCATTTATAAAAGCTACACGCAAATGGAAGCCGTCCCTCACTTCATATAATTATTATTGTATTGTTTTTCAGAGTGTGCCAATGTGTTCTACAAAATGTGGGAAGTAAAGGTACGACAAGTATATTAAGGAATTACAATTATTTTCAGTTTTTCTGAATTTACTATTTATAGGTATGTGTTCAAATGAATTTTAAAATTGTATTTTAACAATATATCTCCCAAATTGCAAAGTAAAAAGTTTGTTTCTATTTGCATTTATTTACAGAAAAAGTAACTGGAGAAATATTTTTTGAGACATATGGCAAAGTTCATGCCGTCAGTGTTTCACATTGCTGTTGGATAACTTTGTCACTCTTGAGGTTTGATTTTGTTGAAATTCAAATGACACTGGACTGGAATGGCCACAATACATCTAGAAACGCTGAATACATAAAAATTTGGAATGGACTCCATGGCTGTAAATACATCAACGTACAAAATGAACTGGGCATAGCACTATATGGATCCAGTGGATGAGATTGTACATTTATGATAACACATTTCCTGTCATGAGGGTGTTGTGTAGTCTACTGGCCAAGAATGTTCACACTTGCGGTTTAAGGAGAGTTTGTGAATTTTAAATATGGAGAGAATATCACATAGCTTCCACTGACGCAATGTGGCAATATCACAAGCAAGTTTACACACACGCTCACTAAAGCCACAACTGTATAAAACCTCCCCAACGTGAGAGATAACGCACATATGCTGACTTGCCCACGCAAACACACACACGGACACATTCCCAAACTATGGATTACTGTTCTATCAGCTGAATAATTTTGGCTGGAAAGCAGAATATCTTCAACTGACAGAGGTTAGGATCTACTGTAATTTGCAAGAGAGGAAGCGTTCCCTCAACCAGCTAATTACTTCCAAACACAAATAAATTCAAGTCGCTAACGGCTGTTCAAAATATTATACAAACAAAAAAGATTCTTTAACTGCACACCACACTCACCTCCGAAAACATGGACAGTTTTTTGGCAAAGTCGACGACGCGTGTGATGGCCGGTGTGATGATCTTGGTGAACTCGCTGAAGGCTTCCAGATCTACTTTGTCCCCGTCTGATGTGGGGGCAACTGGGGATTGTCCAATGTCCTCCGGCTGTGAACAGACAGATTCACTGATAGTTAATATAGCTTTTTTCAAGAGACAACCTCATTAAGGAACCTCAGAGAGTGTTAAGAGCAAGAACTAGTGATTATTCTTGGGTAGCATTGGGTATCGTTTTAATTGGTCAGTTCCAATTTAAACAATTTATCGATTCTGCTTATTATAGATTCCCAGTTTCCATCCCAAAGTTTTAGAAAATGAAGTAAAACATTTAGATAACAACCTGTATGGTCATTTAGCCTGCTTATTGCATAAATATATATATCTATTTATGAGCATCCTTTTGTGTATAAACACAAAAAAATGTTTACCGTAAAAATATGGTTAATTTTCATAAGGGCTTATTACTAAGATATGAGCAGATCAAAAGTTAACACATGCACATTTCTGAAAATGTGCAAACAGGAATTGAATTTTTTATTTTATATAAGGTCTCCGATTACTAACCCTTCATTCTTGGGTCTGTGTAACAGTGGGATATGTCCCATATGGTGAAACATTACATCTCGTTGAAGTCATTTTTATTCTAACTAAAAAGCTCCCGCTAGCATCAGACTTAAAATGTATAAATCAAATGTAAAATCTTGTTTTTATATAATCCTCTCTTCACTGCATGTAATGTAAACTGTAGTGTAAATGTTTAAAACTGCTTAAAAACAGTTCTATAGTTGTGATAAATACTGTTTAGATGTTTGTAAGCTTATGAGAAAAAATATGTTTTTATTTGTCAACACTGTATTAACAAGTTGCATTACATAAGAAAAGCTAATATGCCAAAGCCGCAAAACGTCCAACCGAATGTTTTTAAGTCCGCACATTCCTTAAGCAAAGCTGTATTCTGCTTTGTTTTGAGAGTTACATCTGGATTAAAGGAAACTGACCACAGCATTGAAATAACAGATCTGCCAATTTCTTTCGGGTTGTCTGCAAACCTGATTGCTGAGCCATGTTCTTACACGCAGAATAAAGCGCAACATGGTTAGACATGCCAATAGTCTAATGTCTGGCTTGCATGACTTCATCTGAATTAAAGAGCAGGACTGAAGCTCTGAATGGTTTTACTAGTGACATAAATTACCAGGTACTAAAAGTTTGTGGGGAAAAACATTAAGGGCTTCATCTCTCGAGGCCCACATCTAACTTTACCCATGACCATGACTGTCTGTACAAACAGCATTTTTTTCAATTGAAGGACAAATATGAAATAAAGGTACGGACACACGGAACAAAAAGCAAATCCGGCAGCAGTAACAGGGACAGACATGTGGTTCTGCCTCCTGAGTTATGTACGCTTTGGAATATCTCGGCACATGCTATCCTCAGGGTAGACTAGAGGTCAGTGATCTGAAAACTCTGGACAAAAAGCCAAGTTGGCCTCTGAATTTAGAGCAACGTTCAACTATGTATGTAGTAAGAGGCGGTTAACATGACTGAGTCAAAATAGACGCAATTACTCGAGAGCAGACGTGCAATCACTGCGATGTGAAAAGAGTTTATAACAGCTGGCCATCGCATACTTAATTTGAATGCAAGGCACGGCTGTGACTCAAGGGTGGCATATCTGTTTCTACAGCCCACGCTACATTCACAGCTTTTTAACATATGGTAATAACAACTTAATAGTGTTAATTCAAAGCAAACTAAGGGAAAGCGGAAAAGCAAGTTTAAAGGGATAGTTCACCCAAAAATGAAAATTCTGTCATGATTTACGCATCCTTAAGTGGTTCAAGACCTGTATACATTTCTTTGTTCGGTTGAATACAAAGAAAGATATTTGGAAGAATGTTAGCAACTGATATTTCTGAGGCATCATTGACTTTCATAGAACAAAAAAAGATACAATTATGTTTCCAAATGTTTAAAACAACAGAAGATCTTTCTAGGAGTTTAGGAGCGCAAAAATTATTGCCTACCATTTAAATATTTGTCTACAGTGGTAGTCATTGGCGCCCCAGAAATGTCAGTTGCAAGAGAGTGAGTAATTCATGACAGAATTTTCATTTTTTTGGGTGAACTATCCCTTTAAGTTTTACATTAAGAATCAGAAATCAGAAAGAGCTTAATTGCCAAGTATGTTTACACACAAGAAGGAATTTGTTTTGGTGAAAGAAGGGTCCAGTGCACTGAGACCATAGCACAATACAATACAAAAGGCCTTCAATACACAGTTTATCTAAGTATAAAAAGAAAAGAATTCAACAAGATAAAAATATAAAGATATTTATTGTAAAATATAAATGTATTTACCCCGTAAACTTTTTAAAAACTATTGAGTAAGACACAATATTTATGAAATGACCAAAATAAATTCAAACCAAAACTATGCTTTACTTAAGCACCTTAGAAACAAACCCTTACATAAATAATCTCTTTGCATTTCATCACATTTATTCTGGGCTCATATTGACTCATTATTCTTCACAACATGGTCCAAGTCATGTAATAAATTCATGGGTATTAAAATGGCATTTTCCCTATATGACTCATTCAGATATGCCCTTTACGTTTTCAAGATCATGAAAAGCAGTCAAGTTACATTATACATTGTAGTAAGCTGATGAATATATTTTTTGTATATATATATTATATTTATAAATCTTTTCACAACCATTATCTTCCGGGCTTATTTTCTCTGTGGAGGCAGTGCCACTTCTGAGAAAACCTCCCTGCTGCACATGTGTGATAGTTCCCAAAGTTTCAAACATTGCAATCACATCTATATCTTTGTTTTGAATCAAACAAACAAACAAAAATACTGAAATGAAGGCAAAAAAGCACAGATAAAAGTGCGGCCGAGGCCTTTAGCCAATACACTGTTTATAGCTGACCACGATTCACTCTTCAGAGACTGAGAGACAGAGCAGGGCTCGACTTTCACTTGGTACGCTCTACCTCAGAGAAACCGGTTGTTAGAACAATTACTCTTATTAATATTAGTATTTGTTAGCACTAAAGCTGATGGAAAGCTACGGTAGGAAATATACCGATGCAAATTGACAGCGCAGACCGCACAGAGAGGCAATAACAAACCGGTAAATAAAACAGAAAAGAATCTGCTCTGCGTTTCAGAATATGCCTCTGAGGTACTTCTGCTGATGTTTAAGATCTGTGTGTTTGTGTTTACACTGCACTGTCCCAGGCTGACGGGACTGTTTTAACTATGCCGCGCTGGTGGATTTCTCTCTTGCTCCAGGAGGTAGTGGGGTCGCACAGACCTTGGACACGTTCCAACTTGGCTTGACACCTCGCCAAAGAGATCTAAAGATGGCCCCTGTTGGACATGGAGCATGTTTACATGGAGAGAGAGGAATACGGGAGGTTTCGGGGTCATGCGTTGTCCCGGCCTTGCCGTGTTATTGGAGTAATATCTAGGTAATAAAGGTTAAACAGGCTGGATTCTTTATGGCCCGTTTTATAGGAGTTCTCCGGTGAAGAGGAAGTGGTTTCTTCGTCCCATGTGGTCGATGGTCACGGCGGCTAACGTGAGTCGAGCGTTTTGATTGGTGCGTGTCTGGGCTTTGATAGCGCTCGTAATGGTCGAGAAGGTGGCGAGAATACTTTGGGATGAGATTGGCTCGCCCATCTCAAGAATTTAATACGCATTTTAGTCGTTTTATATGGAAGAATAACTTATTCACCATCCTGTTATTACAAACTTGTATGACTCTCTTTCTCCTGAAGAAAACAAAAGAAGATATTTTACAAAATGTTAACCAAATAAAAATTGTCCCCCTAACTTTTTTTGTGCCTCTCTTCCACAGAAGACAGAGTCATAACCAGGTTTTTAAAAGATAGAGGTTGAAAAAATGATGACAGATTACGCTCAATAAGACTTGCCCCGCCCCTAATGCCCGAAAATACTCCAAATGGAAGTACTTTACAATTTGTGTCACTCCTGAACTCAATTTTGAATTCTCTCTTCCTGTTTCCTGTCAGGCAGCGGGTGGTATATTGTTCTGTTGCTGTCACGGCACAGAGATTGTAACTGTCCAAACTCTCTTTCCTCTTCATAAATAGAGACATATCCACAAAGGCCCTGTCTGACAGCACTGCATTTCTGTGATACCTGTCAGTGACACACACCTGAACGCTCTCAGTTGCCTGGTCACAAAAGAAAACCATGTCTTGCGTTGTGAAGGCTCGTATTGTAACTCATTACTTTGATGGAAAAGCTGTGTAAACAAATGCTAGGCCATGTTGACAGACTCGATCACAGAGATGCGCTAAGCTTAAATTAACTGCTGTGAGCAGACTGACAGACAGGAAACCTAAAAAATTTTGTAAGTGTAAACTGTATGACAAAAGACATTGTAAGAGAGACATCAGGCAGACAGAGATACTGTAAACATGTACACAATAAGGAAACCGGATTTTCCAGTTTAAAAAGTGTGTTCTCACTAAAGAATAGAGCTCTAAGGCTCACTGATTTCAAATATCTTCAATGTCATTGTATATTATCTATCTGTTTGCATATGTTTCTCAATTACAGAGATGGAAAAGCTGTTTTTTGAAAGATGAGCTGAAAGCAGCATATCTAGTTTTTGCTCCTTTTGCATGGTTCACAAAGGTAAATCGAACATCGCAGATCACATTCGGACAGCTAGGCACATTTGCCTCTAACATTCTTATGGGGAATTTAATGCTTTTAGCATTTGAAATCTTGGGAGACATTAGAGACCTTTTTTATTGTATTTTTCAGTTTTATTCATTGCTATTTTAAGCCTATGTTCCTTATATTTTTAGTTTACCTTTTTATAAACACTACATGACTGACAGGTGATTTGCTTCTGCAAATAGTACACAGAAATGAATCATCTGCCAGCTCATCTGTGTGTGTGACACGGTTGTAAAAAAATCAACAGTGTTTTGCAACATACAGTATGGCATCATTTCCCAGATGTGAACATATTTTATAGTCATGTTATAAGATTACTTTTCGTGAATTCATTTTTTTAGATAAGATGGCAAATTAAAACCTTTTAAAAACTACTGCTGAAAATGAATGGGATAGTTCACGCAAAAATGAAAATTCTATCATGAATTACTCATCCTCAACCTGAATAAATGTCTTTGTTTGGTTGAACACAACGGAAGATATTTGAAAAAATGTTAGCAACTGAGATTTCTGAGGCACACTTGACTACCATAGTAGGAAAAACACGTTGTATATTTTTTCTGTTCAGTCAAACATTAAATATTTTTAAGAATTTAGGAAAAAAAACAGTCCTGGGGCACCTTGGAAGTCAATGGGTATAGCTGTTGTTCGGTCATAATCATTCTTGGAAATGTCTCAGAAAAAAGAAAGTCATACAGGTTTGGAATGACATGAGGATGAGTAAATGGTTCATTTTTGGTTGAACTATCCCTTGAGGGTGAGCGTGGTTCTTTTGAGTTTTCTTTCCCCAACAAAACAGACCTGACATCATATAGTCAATGCATGCTGTGCTCCTTACCAGGAACTTCCGCTTCTGTTTCCAGTGAGAGCCCTGTGCGTTGGTATTACGGTGAGCTTCTGTCACCATGCGAATCAGATCCCACTCTGAGCTGCTGGGTTCTGGCCGATTCTGCAAAGACTTCACTATCTCCTCCTTCTTCCTCTTTTCGCGGTTCTCCTCAATGAGACGTCTCTTCGCAACCCGTTTGGAATCGTCCAGAACCACTATTCCAATAAAAGAGAGGGAGATTTATTTGATATTTCTATAATATAGAAACACAAAATGGTTAGAGATGAGACGAATAAGAACATTACATTAACAGGGGTTCTCATTTTTAATGGTGATGCCCCGCCCCTTTTTTGAGCACAAGCCTGATAAAAGCTTATAAAAAAGTAAAACGTTTCTTATTATTTGCACAAATTATTATATGAAAAACATACACTTGGAGACGAAAGGCCTTTGAATTTTTGTGTTTTTAAGTTCCCAGCACATAAAAACATTGCTATTTAAACTTTTATATATATGCTTAATATGTTAAAGCATCATATATAATTTAATATTGAATGATCTTTCAAATCACATAGTTTATCAAGGTTTTTTATTTAAAGTGTCTTTTGGCTCCTTTTACTTTTACTTAATGTCACACCCACTATACCTGCCCTGGATCTCCATAGTCCAATACATAAAAAAGGGATTCACGAATCACTGAACCATTTTGTGTTCAGTGAACCATTTATAATCCTTCAGAACACTACTTTACATATGAGAGACAGGACAGTTTGATTCTTGGTTAGGAAAAAGGACTTTCATACTGGTACTTCATAGTTCAACTCTGATCAAGAGACATAAAGCATTACAAAAGGTTCAGTAAAATCAGGATGTGGTTTGGGTTGAACATGTGCTCTACATATGTGTGTGTTGCATGATCATGTGGAGGGGGAAGCCCAGACAGAGCCTTTCAGTTTGCATAAGATTCATTTACATTGGCTGTCACCATGAATTTGTGTATGCAAGAGCAGGGCTGCATTTGTGAGCCAATAACCTGTTATGTAAGTATGTGTGTTTGCTTGAATGGATTTTGTTTGGTTCGATTATGAATGCTGAATGCTCGCATAGAGGCGTACGCATCATTCCGCATTCACTTCTGTGTCGATTAAATCCTGGAGGTTAAATGTGGTACAGTAAAAAACAATAATGGTTTAGGACTGAGCTCTGTAACCTAAGTCTACAAGGTCACACCCATGTTTGAAACTGAACCTCTGATCTAAACACATGTCCAGACTTCATGTGTTCAGTTCTGCATGTGTGTTTGCATGTTCAGTCACTTTGTTTGGTATTTGCATGAGTTTGTGTGGGGTCACTTACGATCCATCGCCATCCCCACGTCGATGCATTTCTTAAAGCGACACAGCTGGCATTGGTTCCGGGTGATCTTGTCGATGATGCAGCAGCCATCGTATTTACAGGAGTAAGATGGATGGAGGTTCTTCTGGATTGTGCGCCTGAAAAATCCCTGAAAGGAAAAGATGAAAAAATGAGAATGAGATGAGGTCTCTTTCAAAACCTAGACATCTGACTTGATACTTACAATGAGCAATTTTTATAGCTATTTTTAGATATTTAATGAAAATTTTCCAAAATTGTAAAAAAGTGTTTGTTCTTGGTTTCTCCAGTATAAATATCTAAACATCTTTAAATAAGATCAATACACTTTTACAGATTATGTATTGGCAAAACTGTTTTGTCGTTATATGTTGTATCATATTTCTAACAAAATGTTGTGATCTTTAAAAGAAGAGTCATAAAATCATTATTCAGCAAATTTTCTTTGAAAACAATACAATTTAAAATGATCAGATTAAACCAGTTTGCTGTGGGGAGTGAATGACCAGCGCTCTCCTCCACCTTCAATACCACGACTGAGGTGAGACCCTTGAGCAAGCCCCCAACTGCCCTGGGTGTGTGTTCACTACCCACTACTGTGTGGGTGCACAAATTCTGAGTATGGGACACAATACTTCGCCACAAGTCACGACATGTCACGTGACGTCGCGTCACTTAACTATTCTTACTGTACACAATATTTGTGGTGTTATTTTATGATTTTATTTTTCGCAGTTAATGCAGTGGTGAGACTGAGTTCTCAAGTTTGCTTTTCAATTGTGCCTGTTTGGATAGGAGCTGCAAAGAAATCTCACCCCGCTTACAAACAGACACACACAGTGAATAAGATGAATGATGATGGAGTGTTTTTCAGCTTGTGCTTTGACAGACTTGAAGCCTTAAGGTTCTCTAATCCGTGCAGTCGAGAACACAATGTACTGCTGAACAGATCAGACCAGCTTCACACCACGACCCTGACAAAATGTGACAGTCTGGTTTGTGTACGTATCCTTATTTGTGCGAGGCAGTTGTACCTGTTAACAGATGTCGCTATGTACACACTATAGCAGATATATCGTACCTTGCAACCTTCACAGGTGATACAGCGGTAGTGATAGCCGGTTGCTTTGTCCCCACACACCACACACGGCTCATCCTTCTCCAGGTAGCTGGGGATATACCCTACAATGCAGAAAACTCTTATTAATACGACCGTATTGACATTTAAAGGGACAGTTAAACCAAAAATTTTAATTCTATCATTTAATCACCCTCGAGTTGGTACAAATGTTTTTAACTTTCTAGTAACAATTTAATTAAAGCATATATGTATAATGCATTATAAAAGTAGTTTAAATGTATTAATTATGCCTTGTAATGCACCTTATTATGCATTGTAGTGTGTCTGTGTCATGAAAAATTATAGCTAAATTGATACATTATAATATAAATTCAATACACTTAGCTCTTTTATTTGGTAATATTCTTTAAAACAACATTTAATGTATTACAACCCACATTATGAACAATTATAATGCATCATGGCCTTTAATAACCCTTTATAACGCATTATGCATAAAGGCTCCAAGTAAAGTGTTGCCAAATTTCTTTGTTCTGTTGAATACAGAGACAAATATTGGTAAAAATGCTTTTAACCACACAGTTCTAAGTAGGAAAAAATGGAAAAATTGGAAAAATGACAATGGTAGTCAAAGGTATCCCATAAAATTTTGCTTTCCTACATTCCTCCAAACGTTTTCTTTTGTGTTCAACAGAAAACAAAAAATCGTTAGAACAAAGAAAATGTATACAGATCTGGAACAACTCGAGGGTGAATAAATATGAACAGAATTTTCCTTTTGGGGTAAACTGTCCCTTTAAACTGAATAACAAGAAGAAACATCACCATCCCTGCAAGAAAAAGCACATGCTACAACACCGCCTCAAGTATACTGTATGTTTGTTTGGGGTGTTGATGTGTGTGGCTGACCATTGGCAGAAGTGGGGAGTGATCTGAAACCTGTCATTTTACAATAATGCACCTGTTGAGAGAAGACTGTATTGTACTGTAGAATGAAAGAGTGGCAGGTACTTCAAAGTCTTCTTTAAAATCATCACTTGACAGCAATAGAGATCTGTCAGTGTTTGTGAGAGAAAAGAAAGGCCAATCAACTCCCCGAGCTTTTCTGTCCATTTGTGCGCCATTTCACACGTGAGAAACAAACTGTTACGGTTTTCACACAGTAGTAACTGTCTGTCGACCACCACTAAATACGAAGCTGACGAAAATATAGCCGAGAGAAACTAATATACAAGAGCAGCAGAGAATTTCTGTATATCGTCGCTGTCCTTATCAAACCTCGTACCTCCAAATTTTGCAGTATTTCAGGAAATGTTTAAAACACTGTACATTTTAAAAGATTGCTACTGTGTTGTTACAAACATAAAGGGTGAGTAAAAATTATGATATTTGGCTTAAATATAGATCACGAAATAGGGAGAGACACGGTTTCAGAAGGACAGCATCGATGTCAAAGTTCATTCCATAAAAACTTTGACATAAAATAGATTAAAAAAAAAAATTAAAGGCAAAATCGACATTATTCCACATTTAAATTCAGATCGAACCTAATCGTAATAAATCAGCTTTATAATAAAATTAAAGAATGTCTATAGTCGGCAAAATATGCTATCTTCAGTGATAAGCTTATAGACTTTCAAAATGCTGCTAAAAAAGTAAAAAAAGTACTGTTTGTCGAAAATTAAATGTTCTTGCAACAAGGCTGCCGAGGTGAGACAGGATGGAAGATAAAGCGCAGGACATTCAAACTCCTTGTTTGAGCCTCTAATGGATGGAGGGCTATTTTTCTTGGACCTGACAAGTTCTTAGCGCGGTATCCCGCATTTCTGATCACAAAAAGCACCGGCGTAGGAATACCACAGAGCAAGAAACCTAAGAGCTTGTTTGGGTAGGTCTAGCTTATTTATCTGTTGTTGTCATGGTAAGCAAAGAAAAAACAGCAGAGATGCAGGAACGAGCGAATCAGGACTCGCTAAAGAGAAGGATGCAGAGGACGTGGCGTCTGAAAAGCTTAACACTGACCGCCCAATTTCTCAGCGACCTTGGTTTCTGCAAGTATTTTTCTTATTTTCTCCACAAAGATTTTAGGAGAATATCTGCGCTTTATATCATGAACTAAACCAACTGGCTAAACATTACAGACTTTGATGCGAAGTGAAAAAGTTATTTGAAAATAAAAGAAACACCTGAGGTGATGGCATTATGCATCCAAGGGTGCATTGGGAATTGCATAAAAATAAAGCAATATAACTTCTGACTATAAGGTAGAGATTAAAGTTTATGGAAAGTGTATTTCTGGGATATCAAAGGAATTTGGATATCAATTTTTTTAAATGAGGTTGAACACACTGTGCAGATTTATCTGAACCAGACTGTTGTTTCATAGTGCTGGAAGGATGGGGCGAGCAGAAGGTTGGCTCTTTTTCACTACATTCTGTAAGGACAGCCTACCCTAAAGTCTTGGCTTGGAAAAATGTTCCTAAAATCAAACCATGGTTTTAGACAGCAAATAAGATAATTTATAAATTGCATAATTTATAACATCAAAAACACAAGACAAGTCACATTGGCCCTTAAAAAAGTATATCCCTGACCTAAAAAAACTTCTACTGAGAACATAGTTCATGAAGTTGTTGACTCTCGATGGCCTAATTGTATTATGCTTATAATTCATGGCATTAGCCAGCTATGACGTCAGCGAGGTCCTGACATCTGTAATTTTTTCATGTTAAACAAATAAAATGTGAAGCACTGAATGAATATCCACAGTTTTTCCTCCTGAGTTACACGTGTATAATTCAGTCTATACAGTTGTTAATTGTCAGTGGTGTAAAAGATGGATTAATTTCACAGGCTGGCAGCGTCATCCCATTATAATAGTTGTACAGGTGCAAGTGCGTGCATGGAGACTGCATACACCTAATGACACACCTGCCTACCCGTTTTCACGTAATGACACACATTAGGAAGTTAATATAGTGTTTTTATCACGTTTTATTTTGGGCATGCTTTTCGACGGATGATCTTACAGCATGCCGTTGTCAACTTTAGACATAAAATCATTTCCCCAAAACAGAATTGTTGAAATGCTGTAAAGGAGGTCAGCGAGAGAGAGAGCTGTGCAAGTAAACCTGATTCCCCAACTTCAAGGGTTGCTCTAGCGACAGATGCTTAGCCTCGTCATTGGAGCGCCCATCTCCCATACCGGACCGACGTTGGTTTGAGGCCCATTTTATAGCATTTACTGGAAATATTATGTATAATTATTGACACCCCAACCCAGACCTCACTCATTTTCAAACCCTGGCAGCTGCCATGAATGCAGAGAATAGAATTCACAAATACATTCTACTTTATGGGACATCCAACATACAAATCTACTACTAAAGAAAACACACATTTTACTTTGAAACCCAAAACCTGACTGAGATATTGTATAGACCTTGTGACAACATTCCCGCGTGTCATATATTAAATACATCTAGCGACAAACCATAACAAGCCTATCCAGCTAAATATCAAAGCTTGAGTTGAAGTGAGGAGCATCACGGGGTAACTAAAAACCTTCTTCTCCCTCCGGGTTTCCTGTGTGTTTCTCAGAAATGTGCAATGAGAGATGGGTTATGAAAGTACAGGGGGATGGGGGGCATACTGCTGCAGATCTAAGCAGCATCAGCAATGACTTTGTGAGATGTTGTAAGAGGCTTCTTACCCGACATGCTCTTCATCGAACACTGGCTGTTCTTTCTCTTCCTTTTCGGGCCATCGAGCCACCTGAAAATAATGAGATAGAGAGAAGATTTGCATTAGTATATACCACAGAGATGTACATTTACTGCATATGGGATAGCACATGAGATGTCTATAATTCCCCGTATAACCATTTTATAATTTAACAAATGCACATTCAACTCTGAGTCATCTTGATTTCCAGGCGTGAAACCACAAAAAAACTAAATCCGAAATGCAAGCAACTGTGGGTGCTAAAGTGCTGGTGTGGGTGGCCCCGACACACGGGTTCGCATCTGGTTAGTGACCTGGGTGAATTGTTCCTTAACACATGACGTGATATAGAACCTTGACGACCTTAAGTTGCTTTGTATCCAATGAGAGATTCTAACATTCTAATTTTAATGTTATTGTGACCGATTGATTTTTTCAATACGAGTTAAATCTGCCCACATACAGAGTTATCATTTGTTTTATTTTATACAAGAAAAAGCAGAAAATTATTTCAGACATTGTGGCTCAAGCATTCATCATGATATTATAAGTATTATACACTGCTGTACGTTTAAAGTCGGCATGAAACAAAAGTAGCGGTTGTCTTTTTTTGCATATCGTGACGTATACCCGATTGAAACGACTTCTGGCCATTCCTCGTGACCAGAAGTGAAGTGAGGTCGTTTCGAGAGGCGGAGGAGGTTAATGTTTTTGATCAAAGATTACAAATGAATTTTTTTGGTTAAATAATGATTTGCACGGATAAATATTTTATAATAAATATTTCACCACAGTGTAAAACAATTAAAATGATCATTTTTGATTTCATGGCGACTTTAATAGTTAATAGTTTAATAGTTCTTCAACCAATAACAGCCAGCATCCAGCAGTATAGTGACACAAAAAACATCAAGTCTGGCTGTGATTAAAGGGTTAGTTGGCATAGCGCTCCACTAGGAGAAAAGGAGCAGAGTTATGTAACAGATTGCCCCAATATAATGTAGGCAGAGCCTTAGAAGTCTTAGCTGCTGCTAATGGTAGAGTCTTAAAATATACATCAAGAAGACGGTTGTTTCGGTGCAAAGAGCTGATTTAAAGCTTGCCAGAGTCATGGGATTCAATACAATGCAAAATTCAGGAACGGCAAGGTTGAGAAAGGCTCATGAAAGAAATAAAAAATACTGGAACGTCTTGCAGATTGCATAACAGCCTTCATTATAAAAACTACTGAGTTGGGGGCAAAACACTGTAACGGTATCTAATGCTATTATTACAGTTTGATATACAGTACACCATGTTACTGAATAATATGTTGCAAAAATATTTCAATGTAAAGATACGACTTCAAGTTTGAACAAAACAAAATATGGAACAGCATTTACACTTTATATTAATGCATTTATTTTACCGTACGATATTTATATATTTATATTAAGAGTTCATATTACTAATATAAGCAGTTATGCACCAATAAGCTTTTTTGTCAGATACTGATTTTAACAAACATTTTTGTTTCGATTCTGTTATTTCTTAGTTGCTTATTTATAACAACATTTTCCCATAAAATAATTACTGTTTTGATCACGTTTTCATTTAGCAAAGTTCAACAAACACATGAATTAAGGTATAGTATATAGTTTATTGCTGCATCATCAAATCTTTGCATTGAACATGGATTGGATGCATTAAATGGCAAACTATAGTTTAGTATTTTGAGAAAAATGTTTGCTAATGCAACAGGCATTATAAAACTCAGTCCCGACAGGTAGTTAATAAACTGTTGGTTTGTAATAGCAGCATTTTGTTCAAACATCTGTCAATAAATATATCAATACAATTCGTCATCTCTAATTAACACTTCAACACTTTAGAAGTTTAGAATAACATAATATGATTAAAAAAATAACTGGTACCAACCATATAAGTGGCTATTGTTTCTTAATTTCTAATTGATTTGTCCATCCATTCCCTTCAAAACATCACCACAGATCTCTCTTTTGTTCTAACCGAGGGCTGTTCTCATTTGATCGAATCTTCTGGATATTACCAGGAGAACACAAAACAAGGTTCATGTGATGGGTCATGGGATGAAGGGTCATGCCCCTGAAGCTATTGCTATGTCACACTTAAACACAAAAAAGGTGATCTTTGTTCAAAACCATGGGGGCAACGTTATAAAAAAGGTTTAAAGGCTCATACTGGCGGCAGCTAGTGGCTTCTTCCGCCCTTCACGTCGTTTTTGTGATTCGCCATATTGATTCTGCAGCTGTGGCGGAACGTCATCTCTGAATGTCATTTAATATGTCTGACAGAGGTTCTGCCAGGACACGGGAGCCTCTAGACTAAGTCTTTCTCATTCTCTAGCGCTCTGGGGCAGACGAAAATGTCACTCTAAAGCCCCCCTGTCTTCGTCACAATTACTGTCACTGATGGATTTAGCGATAAAACTGTCAATCATCCTGATCAGCTCCTTTCACAGACCAAAGTTTCACGCAAACAAACAAAAACAAAAGAGAATAAACAACCCTCTGCAAGTATCTTATTCCTTTTTGATCCTTTTTTCATTCATTTATACAACTAACATTTCAAACAGGCCCCACGGAGGGCATCCTGACCTCCACAAGTGCTTTTGATCTGGAGTGATCAATACTGAAACAAAGAATCATTTAACAACCATCTCCATCACAGCACATACAGAGAAGAATCCAAAAATCCTGCCAATTTCTTTTAAAAGGGACCAGATATATTCCTAAATCAGATTTATTATTAATCATTTTGATTTTAGATTCTAATCGTCTTTTTAAAAGTGCAAACATCAATGCCCACAAGTAGTTTATATCCAAACTGCAAAATACTGTGGGTGCCAAGCTGGTTTTGCTGAAATGATTTAGGACCTGATCAAATGTGCCTTTTATATAAAATAACGTAAACACGTTCATGAAGGCAGATACAAACAGTTTTTCCCTGACACTCGCTATAAATAAACGTTAGAGGATGCTAGCTAGTCAGAAATGGATGAGAGAGGAAAAAATCTAACAAATAAATAAATAATAGCCAAGTTGGTTCATGCTCGCCACACAAGACATCAATTATTCCGGATCCAAATGGATGTGCTACACGACTTTCCCATTAAGCGAGAAAAGCTGTTGCAGTTACAACGCGATATGAGCCGGGAATAAGCAGATATCACTTAGCATACAAAGCGGCATACATGCGCTCCACAATATGTCCGATCTGATAGTACTGAAAGGATGTTTACCATTTCTTATGACATTCACACAGCACATCACCATACACGATATATTGTACAAAAGTCAAAGCTGATCCACACATCACAAAGCACCCAAATGTGAAAAACCACTAAACTAGCTTCTTCACAAATAAGAACCTGAAGGTATATAACCATCAGAGGCAAATTCACGAGATGATACAGGTGCGAAGAGAAGAGTCTTACCTGATGACACAATGAGATTGGAGGATGTGCATGGTGAAGGCGAACCGTTCATAAGATTCTCTCGAATTCTGCTCTTTACCACATTAACAGAGTTTGCCGCATGAACTACCAGAGCTAGATGAGCATGACGGGATTCACTTTGATATTCTCTTGCATAAGTGCACTCTCTCTCTCTTCGTGACTCTCTCTCTGTTGCTTTCGTTCTGCAACACTCCCTCTTTTTATTTTTGCCCCTGCTCGCTGTCTCTCTGACTCTGCAACAGAATTTCACCTGACTCCTCTTTGCAAATTTTTCTAAGAATCCCTTGTGAGAGACTCTCTCACTCTCTCGCTCTTAATCCCTCCAGTGGCCTGCGATTGGGTGCCGTGATCCTTCTTGCGAGTGGTAATCCGGGGTTAAGAGTGAGAGATGGATAGATTGGACGACTGGCATGATAAAGCAAAAGAGATGAAGCCTGAGGTGTGCCAGCCACCCTTACCAAGCCGGCCGGTCTGTTACCTATTTTGCGATAGTTTAACTCAATAAACCAGAAATTCTAGCTTTTTTCAAAAACACTATATATGATGAAAGTTAATGAAGACTGATGGATTTTTTTTCATTTAAATTGAATTGAGCTTGCAAAATAGCAACAAGAACAGTCGCCAAAAATAGCATATTTAGTCTTCCACAGAAAAAAGAAACTTGTGCAGTATAATTATAGAATTTAATTTTTTTGATGGCCTATTCCTTAAAGAATGGAGAGTGAAGAATTCCCCAACTTGAGTGGCAGACAGCTGAGAGTGTTAGGAGCTGTCAGACGGCTCTCTCTTATGCAAAGAGAAGTTTTGGAGCCGCTCCATCCTGCGTTTCCTTCCTTCTAAATCCCTCAATTGTGTTGTGCTGCTTTCCCTCCCACTGTGTCTCTCGCG
The DNA here is from genome assembly GCA_008369825.1 of Triplophysa tibetana. Classification (NCBI taxonomy): domain Eukaryota; kingdom Metazoa; phylum Chordata; class Actinopteri; order Cypriniformes; family Nemacheilidae; genus Triplophysa; species Triplophysa tibetana. Next base: position 11,787,050 of record CM017893.1, on the reverse strand, counting down.
CTCTCTCTCTCTTCTCTGCCAGCTTTATGAGAGCTTATTTTAGACCCTGTCTAAATGTGATCTGGCAGTTCCCAGCTAATGTCAGAACAAAAGCCACGAGCTCTCTTGGAAAGACAGCTATGGAACGAGAAGCATAGTCAAAATTGAAAAAAGCATTTTGGGTGTAATGTATTTACATGTGCACGTGCGTGTGTGCGTATGCATGTGTTTGTTTTGTATGTGTTTGCCTCGGAGCTATGACAGACAGAGCGAGAGAGCAGATGATGTTAACAGCCTGCAGGTCACATGACTCTAGCTGGAGGGCTGGTGGCGCTGTTTTCAAACTGTGTGTTGTTTTTTCAATTAAGCTATGAATCTCTGAGCAGGTCGAAACCAGGTTATTTTTGCTATTTCATCATTTATTTAGAAATTTAGCCAACTTGATGATAAAGGAAAACAATCATTACTAGATACCAAAACTAGAAAGCAAAAAAAACTATTTTTGTTGTCACAAAATCACAGCTGAACACATTCAGCGTTTGATGTTTTTTAACACACGAAGTACAAACACTGTCATGCATAGTCCAGTCAAATCTCATATTGTGGACTCCAATCGATTCAAATGCCTAATTTGACAGGGAAAATAGATTTTGCAAGACAACGGCAGAGGGAAAAAGAGACATGCACAGTGACTGCTTGCATTGACGGATGATGTAAATAAAGCTTGAAGTGCCCTAGAGTCCAATTACATTGTGCAAGTATTAAACTCTGAGCAGGTTTGCTCATCTTAAATTCCAAGATCTTATATCAGATTAATTTATTATTAATTCTGGTGACAAAGCAACAAATCTTAAAACAAAGATGAATCGCAAATAAAATTAAAAAAATGCAATACACCCCATGAAACAAATACAAAACTAAAACCAACCAAAAAACTAACAGAAACAATGTGGCAACCTTCCGAAACTGCAATTCATCGACTGGCCACTAGAGGCTGGCTCCAAACAGAGCAGAATCTCATTGAGCCCCATGTTGAAATTCCCAATTTTACAGCGGGAATAAACATGTTTACAGCCTGGTACAAACAATTATTTTGGTCCATATACAGTAGTAGTTTTACCCTTCATGACAACTGTGAGGAGGAGAGCGAATTTTGTTTAAAACTCACCCGTTTTACTTATAATATGCCTTAAAATTCTGCCATTAAGGTACAAGTGGTTTCAGCAATCAGGCGCCTCCGCTCCAACAAAGTCCCGCCTCTTTAGCCATTTTTGATTATACGAGTGACACGCAGCTAAGATAGCAACGGCCGTCTCAGCCGACTTTAAGCTTCAAAACAGCTCATCAGAAACCTACGGGTGACATCACGGACACTACGTCCATATTTTATACAGTCTATGACTGAAACCTAAAAACTAAATTTCTTTCTTCTGATGAACACAAAGAAAGATATTTGAAAGAATGCCTGTAACCAAACAGTTGACCACCATTAACCACCATACTAGGAAAAATTGCGTTATAGAGTAAATGTCTTTGTTCTGTTGACCACAAAAGAAGATATTTTGAACAATGTGGGAAAGCAAACAGTTCTCGGACTCTTTTGACAACGATTGTAATTTTTCCTGCTATGGTGGTCAATGGTGGCCAAAAAGAGTTTGCTTACAAGCATTCTTCCAAATATCTTTCTCGGTGTTCATCAGAAGAAAGAAATCTTACCAGATTTGTAACAACTCGAGAGTAAATGATGACAGAATTGTTATTGTAAGGTGACTGACCTGTCCTTATAACTTTGAGATCTTCACAGTACTGCTGCCTGTCTGTGTGATTTATGTTGATACCACCTTTCTGAGGGTCAGATAGGAAAATCCTGTCAATTGAGTTTATGCAAATCCAGGTGCTTTTGAAAGCAAATGCTAAAGACCCAGGAACAGAATTCCAGCACCATTGAGCAGCAAAACAATATATATAACTACGGGTGTTATGTTCCGACCACTCTGGCAAACTGACTCAATGTTGTGTTTGTATAAAAACAAAAGAGCAACAACACCCCCCATTCTCTTCTACACTTTGCACGTTAAGCTAGACATAAAATAAACCTAGACGTCTGTGGAACATTACGTCCTGATCCAGAACAAACTATAGTATTTGAAACGATTTAAATTAATATTTGACAACCTCAAACCCTGGACTTAGAGACTTGTGTGCTCGCAAAAAGAACAGCAGCAGACAGACAAATGATAGCTTCAATCTGATTGGTCGAGCCTGATGATGTGACTATCTGTGATTTTGGAGACACGTTTATCGCCAGGAGGTTTGAAACAGACATTAATTTTAAAGTGCCACTAAAAGCACAGAAATTTCAGACTTAACTTCAGATGTATAGAGGAAACAGGAAAGTTGCTGATTGGAGGGCGGTTAGAAGAGTTGGCGATGAGGGTGGTGTGGAAGTCAGGAAATTAGGAGAACAGAAACCAGTAATCAGGTCCGTGCTGTTTGTGCTCTTGATTTCACCAATCCTGCGGTGCGTGATCAGCTAATCTGCTGACAGGTGGCCTGGGTGTAATGAAGCTGAAGGGCCCTTGTTTAATCCCTTCTTCAGCGAGCACGCTGAGAATATGACCCTGCATTCTTGAGGGCTTGTCCATTATGCACCCGCACATGGTTACACAAATACACGCAGACCTGTAAATACCGGTCCGTGGGTCTCTGGCTCTTCGAATCGTGATCTTTGACCGGTGTTCCTTACACAACGTAGGTGTAATTAAAATAAGCGAACTGGTGATTACACTTACAAAAAAAACTTCAGCGGGGTACAACCGGCTCATTGATTTAATGACTCTAAAACTTGAATTACATTTATCGTCTAATTTAGAGATTTCATTAAAGTGGCTGTTAACTGGTCAAAGTTTAAAAGTAAAATGCTTTTTATACAGCTCCAGTTTTACCTTACATCTGCATGTATTGCGGAAATTACAGTCAACATAAAAAAACCTCAGGAATGATCACTCAATGTGAAAGACTGAGAGAATGCAAAGATGCATGAAAGTTGTCAAAAATATCAGGCTTATTACACCTATAATTAATTATTGAACTGATCTTAAAAATACATGTTAAATCATTAGTATTGTGTTGTTAAAACACGAATATTCAGTCTTCAAGATCTGCAAACAAAGCATCTTTTGTCATTTGAACCTTTTTGTTCCTCATCAATTATCTGCAAATGAATGCAAATAAAACAATATTTTATTTGGAATTTTGGAGCAATGTTGTCACTGGTTGAGAGAATGAAACAAAATTATTATTTTAATCAATAACACAGTAAATTAAGAAAAACTGAAACTAATTTTGAAGACTCAAGATAAAACACACAGTAAATTGGCTCCTTTGGCTGCAATTGTGTTGCTGGTGGTTGCAAGGATGTTGCTATGCAATAGCTTATGGTTGTTGTTAGGGTATTCTGGTACAGGGCATTTGGTTGCTAGGGTGTTCAGAGGAAATTGAATGATTCACTCTTAAAAATGTAAATACTAAAAATGTTCTTCACAGCGATGCCATAGAAGAACCAGTGGTCGCGTTAACCAAAAATGTGTAGGTTACTACCCCTGCCCTAAACACGATCACGAAGGTATGTGTGTTTCCCATACATTTGCTTTATTACAAATGCCTGGTCTGTTTTGGAAGATTTTGTTGCCTGCCTGTCAAGCAACGCTTGTTTATACGTAACATAAAATAAGCAAGTTTCGTCTGGTTTCATGAAGTTCATTGAGTTGCCTCCTTCAATTTCGGTTAAACGTCTTCAAAACTTGTAAGGTGATTTCCGGTATGGGGATTCATAGGGAGTATTGATGCTCCCTGGTTTGTGCGTTGCAATGTGGGAAATTTTAGGGTTTAAACGTTTGAGTGCACTGGAAGGATTTCCGAATGAGACAGCCCTAAAAAAGGCTGACTCACTGATCAGTGCCCTAACTACGGAACAAGGGAGCTGAATGAGACCGCTAGTAAGTTCAAAGAGTGGAAGCAAGTACATTGTGATGACATCATGAACATGCTAATTACCACGTAAAGCCACCTTGCACCATAGTGACGTTGTCATGAGGAATCGAGTCCCCCTGGAATTGTGAATATTCGGTTAGTGAATGTTCGGTAAGTGTTAGAGTATCTTGGAAGGGTGAGGTGTCTGAGTCCCAACATCTCGACACAGGTGTGCCTCAGGGCTCAGTGCTTGGTCCGTTGCTATTCTCTGTATACATGACATCCCTTGGCTCTGTCATTAGGAAACATGGCTTTTCCTATCACTGCTATGCGGATGATACACAACTCTACCTGTCTTTTCGCCCTGACGATCCGACTGTCTCAGCACGCATCTCAGCTTAACTAGCCGACATCTCACTCTGGATGAACGGCCATCACCTGCAGTTGAACCTTTCAAAAACCGAACTGCTTGTAATCCCGGCTGATATAAAAACTTATCACAACCTTTCCATTCAACTGGGCTCATCAACCATAACACCTTCCAGAAAGGCAAGAAACCTGGGAGTGGTGATCGATGACCAGCTCAACTTCACAGATCAAGTTGCCAGCACCACCCGGTCCTGTAGATTCATCCTCTACAATATCAGGAAAATTAGACCCTTCCTATCAGAGCATGCTACGCAAGTCCTAGTACAGGCTCTAGTCCTGTCCAAACTGGACTACTGCAATGCACTACTGGGAGGACTTCCAGCTTGCACAACCAAACCTCTACAGATGATCCAGAATGCTGCGGCAAGAGTCATCTTTAATGAACCGAAGAGAGCACACGTTACTCCTCTACTCATTAAGCTACATTGGCTCCCTATAGTCGCTCGCATCAAATTCAAGACTCTGCTCCAGGCCTACAAGACCACCACTGGTTTGGCACCACCTTATCTTCACTCACTACTGCAGACATATGTACCCGCCAGATCCCTACGCTCTGCAAACGAACGGCGTCTTGTGGTGCCATCCCATAAAGGTAGAAAATCTCTCTCGCGCACCTTCTCCGGATCTGTTCCACCTATGTGGAATGATCTGCCTGCTGCTACAAGATCTGCAGATTCTGTAGCCATCTTTAAGAATCGCCTGAAAACCCATCTCTTCCGCCAACATCTTACTGTTCTGTTCTGACTCAAGTTTCTTCTCTACTCTTTTCTTCTCTACTCGTTTCTTCTCTACTCAAAAAAAAAAAAAAAAAAAAAAAAAAAAAAAAAAAAATGTATGAATGAATGTTTCTGTATACTGTGTTAGGCTATATGAAACCTCTTCTTTTTGATTGCACTTATGCTCTTGTTGTACTTATGCTGTCCTAATTGCTTCCATTACCTACCCCACTTGTAAGTCGCTTTGGATAAAAGCGTCTGCTAAATGACTAAATGTAAATGTAAATGTTAGGGCTATTTTTCTCGCAAACGCTAGCTAACCACATAGTTCTATGCTATGCTAGATGATACGTAAGCTAACTAAAATAGTAAGAAAGAGATTTGTTTGATTTCACAACCTATAGCCTCCTATACATACTAGCATCGCAAGCACTCAATATAAAATACGTTAATGGTTATTTTAGCAAAGTTCTAGTGACATGTATCGTAATTTAATTTTGTAAGAATTGCAATCAGGAGCTGAGAGAGTACCATAGATGTTCTTTCAGCCAATAAAATCACTCGGGGTCCTAAAGGGGACCGAATTCGAGGGGGGGCTCAATACCTCATGACAACGGGTAATATTGATCATGACAGATATTTTATGAGCATTCAAAATGGCAGACAATAAAAAACCTCTGAGACCAGTTTTAGTTCCCCATATAGCAATCGAGTCAAAGATTCAAACTACTTCTTTCTTACTTTTTTACAGAAGAACCTTTTGTGTAAACTGGTAAATGTAAAAGGTTCTTAATGTAACCATACTGCCAAAAAATATTGTTTCATGGAACAGAGTATAACCTTTATTTATAAGAGTGTTGTTATGATATTTGAGAGGACGGGGATTTTGGGTCGATGATTTACTTAATTTTTCACATTGTAAGTTTAATAGCCAGATCCCTACGCTCTGCAAACGAACGGCGTCTTGTGGTGCCACCCCATAAAGGTAAAAAAACTCTCTCGCGCACCTTCTCCGGATCTGTTCCACCTATGTGGAATGATCTGCCCGCTGCTACAAGATCTGCAGATTCTGTAGCCATCTTTAAGAAACGCCTGAAAACACATCTCTTCCGCCAACATCTGACTGATCTGTTCTGAATCTATTTTCTTCTCTACTCTTTTCTTCTCTACTCTACTCTAAAAATTTGATTGCAGTTATGCTTTTGTTGTACTTGTGCTGTCCCATTTGCTTCCATTACCTACCCCACTTGTAAGTCGCTTTGGATAAAAGCGTCTGCTAAATGACTAAATGTAAATTAGTGGTGGGCCGTTAACGGCGTTAATGCAGAGAGACTCTTATCGCGCGATAAAAAAAATGTCGCCGTTAATCTATTCTCAAAGTTGGGTTGGGAGCTGGGTCTATACTACGCAAGCTATGATGACGCGGATGTATACATAGATTAATTACACTGTAGGGGAAGAGAACGAGATTTTTCAACTCGCGTGATTCGCGGCGCCTCATCATCTCATTACCAGGGCTTCATTCGCGCGATTCGCGCAGCAAGTAGGTCCATCGCGTCTTTGCATTGACTAAACATGTAAATCACTCGCGCTTGACGCGCCATTCGCGTTTGGTCCGAAAACAACATAACGTTACTGTTAATTACCACATCAAACGTGACGTGCTAACATGGATGCAGCTATGAAGCCGCCGGGTTTGCTTAAGGGAAAATTTATTTTTAAGACGCTTCCCACTGGAAACCTCGACAAGACTAAGGTTGTTTGCACATTGTGCAATGGGGAATTGGTTTACTCTACGAAATTGGTTTACATACAGTTAGTTTATAAAAAGAAAACTTTCTCTCAACAGGTAGTGGTCTAGCTTTAGTTGAAACCAGTAACTTTGTATTGGCACCTAATGTATTATGGCTCCTGTATGACATATCGCTTATTGCTCACTAACTCTTTGTAAGTCGCTTTGGATAAAAGCATCTGCTAAATGACTAAATTTAAATGTAAATGTACTGTAGGAGCTCTTCCAGTCTCAAGTACCCCCTAAACGCAAAGCATCCCTTAGCTAATGCGGAAGTAAACACAAGTACATCTTATTGAACATAATTTAATTTTCATCACAAATGATCATAGTAGAACAGCTTTCTCAAGCAGTTTGTGATGCATTTTGGAAACAGGAGATGGTCCAGCCCCTGGTCTAATGCGCCACCTGGCTTTAGAAACCCGTTCTCAATGACTTACTTTAGTCATTATTTGGGTTACACACATATTATGAATGCCTTTGGCAGAATTTAAATGAGCCATTATAATCTAGATTAATCTATATTAATTCCAAAATTAATCTAGATTAAAAAAATGAATCTATGCCCACCACTAATGTAAATGTAATAGCTTAGAAAAGTAACAGCACACCTCTCCTCGACAATCCACAAGAAGTCTGAAGCGAAGCAGAAAACCAAGAGTACTTACTAAATGAGGCATTTGTCCATCAGACGTCTCACTTACACAAAAACAAACAAACTGAGAAATAAGCATTAATGTGTAAAGCTAATTGGTAGAAACAATAGGGCTGTGCAATTAAACGAAAATGGATCGTAATTGTCAATTTTGACCGTCAACAATTACAAGAACAACATTTGTACTGCATTCCATTTTCCAAGAATCCTCTTTTTTCTTGTGGTATAAATCCACAGCGCACCCCTTTCCTTTACAGCGGTTCAGCTGTGCTATATCTTTAATTTATCTTTCAGGAGTTCAGTCATTTCTTTTTCAGAATTCAGTTTAAAAGATTTTTTTTTGTTTTGCCATGTTTTTTTCAAAAGTAAGAGAGTAATCGTGTAAAATGATTGTGATCTCAATATTGACCAAAGTAATTGTAATTAGGATTTTTGACATAATGGAGCAGGCCTAAAAACATTGCTATTGGCTCTTGCCCTGACTCTTTTTGGAACGTGAGGGGGCAGTCTGGGCCGTCTCGCTAAGACTATCAGACCACATGGCAGCGCGTGTGTACTGAATTTGGAGTTTAGTGGGAATTCTCTAAGGCTTTCCTGTCTGCTCCAGGCCTTATATAAAAGGTCAATGTGAGTGTCTGTGTGTATGGACTAGATGGTTAGGTAAATGTCGGCCTCTTAGACTTTAAACTCAAATGCACAGCACAGAGCCAGCACCACACTTACTGTGCGAGTTCTACACACACACGCCAGCAAATGGAACTGGTTACCGGGAAAACTGAATTATGTAGGAGACTCTGTGCATTGACCAGAAAATTAGAGCCTCCCAAAGCATCACCACGTGAGATTGAAAAATTAAATAAACACACATGGATGCGCAAAATCGACCAAATCACTGAGAAGCAAAAATTACAAGTAAACGTCTTTAACAGCTTCAAGGGTCCCGACGGCAGTACTGCAGGTACGTTTTTGTGCATACAGAAGCTTCCAACATTTATCAAATGATGATTACCCTTTTCTGAAATCAGATTTCAACACTGTTGCAGAATGTGGCTCACCGTTTCTCTTCTCCCTCTGATTGATTTGTGTCCTGCTCCTTGGGCATGTGTTCCATTCACCTTATTTCCATCCAGCGACCAATCATGTGAGACTGAGGCGGGCCCCACCCTCGAATGCACGCCTGTCATTCGCGGGTTGTGATGAGTCAGACAATCATCGGACGGCTCTGCGGAGCGACGCCCGCAACCAAGCCCGCCTCACTCTCCGACCCAGACGCACAGCGATAATGTGACAATATATGATGAGTTCTGCAAAAAAAGAGACAGAAACAAAGTTAACATACAAACTAATGTGTACAAGAAAAGCTAACAAGAGCGGTTGACGCCAGTGATCTGAATCCTGTCTTTTCCATTTGACATGATTCCAATGAGCTCTCCTTTGCATAACTGACTTTCCAGGAACACAAGTCAGATTATCTGGACCATAATCCCATCTCTCCCTGTACAAAGAACAACCTTGTTAAAACCAAATGATTTCACGTGAAGATTAAAAATGCATTTCTTCGGAAGAAATCTGTAATCTCAAAACCTTCATAAATTGTTCACATCAATGAGAATTACTGATGATGGACAAATGGAATAAATATCACTAAGGGTAGATTTAAAATACAGGGAGGAGCAGCGTTTATCCCGAGTCCATGCGAATATCCACTGAACCGGAGAAGTGAAGCTGTGAGAAATCTTGTGTGGAAGTATGCAGCGCTAATGTGAGAGATAAGGACCACATCACTACTGAAGATATCAAGTTCACAAACACATACCAAAGCCTGCAGTCTTGCTTTTGTGATTTTAACAAAGTTTCTTGACAAAACGTGTTATATTTACTGTATAAAAAATTGTTTTTCACTATTGTTGTAAAAGACAGAAAGATCTCATTATAATTAATATGCAAACAAATATCAGTGCTGTCAGACTGAAACGTTGTATCACCATTTTCATAAAACATTACTATTATCATTACTTTACGTTGTCTGTGGGTTTTGCAGACATTTAACTAATAAAAAGTTTTAAATAAACAGCTTGTCAACTTTGACAACAAAATGTTTAATTATTGAAAAAAAAGAAAAAATCCTGTTTGACAATGACTTATTCTAATACATATAACACCTACAGATGAACTGCAAAAGTGATTTATTACATTTCTTAATTCTGTATTTGGAACTGTGTACTAAAGAGGACGCTCCAGTGTAAACCCAAAAAATAGGAAAGGAAGCATGCGTGCACTAGCAAACCAAGGATCTGGCAACGCAAGGCATCACCACGCAAGTTGAGTCTTTTTGCACGGGTCAATACTGTAAGACAACATGATTCACAGCACAGACATTTTCTTTCTAAAAGTAAATCTAAGTTTTCTGGCCTCCTCTACAAAGGCAATATTCTTTGAAAGCGATACAGTATATTGAGGCAAATAAATTAAAAAGTTAGTTGACAGATGTGTATGAGAGGTTAGATCTGCTATTGTGTTTTTCACGGTTTCTAAGCGCACTCTTCAAACACACGATGACTTGGTACATAGCGTGTGGGCTATCTGAATCTATCTATGAATGGGTGGCTCTGAACCAGAGAGGGGAATTAGATCTTTTTTTAGTGTGTGAAGTGAAAGTAAGGGGATCCGGCAGCTTAAGCTGGAAGCTTGAGAAGGCATGATCACACAGCTGAGAGGTGCCATGAGAGCGACTCCACGGCTCTGCTGGCACCTGGCATCAAGATCAGTTTCAGACGATGTGATCGCAAAACATTCGGATCACTCCAATAAACACATCCCTGGAAAAATCAAGTGACCGCGTAACTCAGCAGTCAATCTACTGCCCTTAGACTTTTTTAAAACAAAACTTAGAATTGTGAAATATAGAACATACACACAAATGCAAAGGATTTCACGGAGCTTCTTTAGTTGGCCTAACAGTATTGTGCTACTAGTCAAGACCACAACCTACATGTTCATTGTCTGATTTATTTGTTTACATCATCTTTTTTACAGGTGTGCCGGGTCAGAATCTAATGGAATGTGTAAAAAATGAATACTCGTTTTAATATTTAATTTAATTTAATAACAAAATCTTACATTTACACACAATTAATACAAATTCAGGATAAAGTCTAACTGCAAAATATACTATATCTTTAATAAACAGGAAATTAATTATTATTAAGTATTAATCTAAAGGCAAAAACATTTACAAAGTGTTTATAATTGTGTTTATAAACAATGTTAAGTTTGTATTAGCTTGCTTGTAGAAACTTGTGGAAAAATTACATTAATAATGTAATATTAAAAAAAGACACTTTATAACTACCTATAACTTAGATATTTCTTTGACGATTTTTGTCCTTATGACTTTAAAGTTAGGGTTATGAAGACCTTTAAGATGATTTCAAGGAGTTCTGGTCTGGTCTTGAATCGGTCTTGTCCTCCCCCCTTGGTCTCATCCCTTAAAAATCTTGTTTACACACCTGACAGCAATGTTAATTTAAACTGATTATGTAAAGAATATTATAAAGTTTTAACATTTTGTGCACTCATAAAGGGATACTTGACCCAAAAATGAAATTTCCAAAAAAGTCTAGTTCTGTTCACATATAAAGATATTTAGGAAATGTAAGCAAATTACATATCCGGGACATGATTGACTATAGTAGGACCATTTTTAATGGTAGTCAAAGGTTCCCCAGAACTATATCTTATTTTGTGTTCAACAGCACACAAAAAATGATACAATAATATTTCCTACTCTGGTAGCCAATGATGTCCAAGAAATGTAATTTGCTTAAATTTTCCCAAATATCTTTCTTTGTGCTCACATTTATTCAGGTTTGGAACAACCTGTGGATGAGTAAATGATGACAGAATAAAAATATTTGAGTGAAGTATCCCTTTAATCAGACACCAGCAACATTGTGACATGTGAGTTATGCATGTGGTGATGAAATCAGAGGCCCACGCTTCAAAATCACATCACAAGTGGTCACAGGAGACACATTTGACATCCACGATACTACCAGGCGTAACGACAGTCTATCTTAACACCAGGTGTAAACAGGGCCTCTGAAACGGTGACACACTGTGCTTGATACAGGATGTATATAATTTAGTATGTGTCTATCTTATATTCTGACTGCAATGGTGCTCTGTGATTCAAGGGCATGGCAAATAGTAATCCAGCGTGTGATGCAACTCTTTGACAATGAAGCCAGGAAGACATTTGTTCAGCATTAGTTAATGCTCGGCTGTCCTATCATCTTTCATCAGACTAGCCCGTGCGCATATTTACCAGCATAAATATGCCTTTTTATCTGGCCGCCAAGCTGACGTGTGATATAAAGTGCACACAAATCTATTGTGTGAAACTATGTGTGTGTGTGTGTGTGATGAGTTTATTTACGCCGATCATTGAGACGTCTGCAACTAATTACAATAATTACTCCCTAATGATTAACAAAGGAATTATTGCTTATGTGAGAGAAGCTGCTCTGCACTTCGATCGGGGATACTATTTCCTAATTGGTGGATGGCCCATAAGCCCCGCATCACGCGTACAACACAATGCTAATGTATACACGGACATGTCGCTGCTCCACAGCCCTCTGCAAACTGTAGGAGGTCCAGCCCCCTTTCTGTTCGGTCAAGGGCAAAGTCATAAAAGTCCATATAATCAAACATACGGGATCTATAAACGTAGCTTTACAAGCTGTCGTTCCTGTTTAACATGCAAGTTAGCAAGAACAGGGCAGAAAGGGGAGAGGATGGAGAAAAGGCAAATAAAGTCAAAGATGAGAGGCAGAGATTAAAGGGACAGTTCACCGAACAATAAACTTCTTTACTTACTTAATATATTCTATGTTATATGGAAGCAATATGATGTTTGCGTGAAAACAGACAAGAGAAATAAAATTTGTTATAAAAAATAGTGGAGACAATTTACTTAAATTTTGCATTAAATAACCCCTTGTGAGAGTCAGATGGGTTTTAGAAGACACAATTTAAATTTCTGCTAGCCTTTTTTTTAAAACCTAAGACAATAAGGCTGTGTTTTAGCTTTTTAAACAGAGCAAGATAAAAGTGCATAGAAAGCCAAAAACCCACCCAGGCCACATTAATTCTAAATGGGTCAATGCCCGTATCTTTGACACCGCACCTGTGCGTGTGAACTTATTCATGTGCTTGAGTTGTATGTTTTGTGTGTGAAGGGGCGACGCTTGACACAGTGCATTGCATTGGTTCTGAAAACTGCAGCAGGTGCAGCTGAGTAAGATTTTCAACCTCATTTTTCTTGCTGTAACTGGCCGCGGTTTCTGCATTCTGCTATGCGGCGCTGAAACTTTTTAATTGGCAAGAAGAAAGAATGTTTGGTTCGTGCCGTATTTTCTGCATTCCTCTTGCTCTTAATTGAATGTTTTAAAATGCTGGCTTGAAAGCAGCATCAAAAAGAATAATTAGTTGCTATGTTGCCAAGTGGAAAAGTCTCTGCGTGTCTCTCTCTCTCTTTCTCTCTCTCGCCATCTCTCATTCAAACCGTTTCTCTTTTCACTCAGGTTTAAAGGCTTAATCCAGGTTTCATAATACAGACAAAACTTGGACTGTCAATCAACTAAAAATCTAATGGGGTACATAATACATGAATTATTCAAATCAACTGCACAATATCACATACAGTATTTCCTATTAAAGGCCCCTATGATCATCCATTTGATGATATTTCATAGATGTTTCAGATTTTAATAGAAATGTAAAAATTGACCTCTGGTGTTTGTTTCTATTCAAACCTTTCATTTTAAAACTATTCATATGTATGGTATGATGCAATGTAAGTCGCTTTGGCTAAAATCGTCTGCCAAATACATAAATGAAAATATTATCATAAAACTTTTAGTGGCCTAAAAACATTAACAATCCACTTTGTAAAACTGTATCTAAATCTAAACTGTAGTTTAATTGATAATGTATGTGCGCATGCACAGTAGACGTTGCATTTAGCGGATACTTTAGTTAAAATTACTATCATGAAAAAAAGTGATTCAAACACAGCTGTTAAAAACTACCAAAGGGTCCAATGTGTCATTTTTTTGCTGGATCTATTATCAGAAATGCTATATAATATACGTAGTGTAACTTTGTCTTAAGATGTGTTTAAAGACAATCTCACCGCTAGATCCAATTTTATGATCATCCGAAATCACTGAAGATTTTTACATTATCAATAAGTAATTGACATAATAAGTATGCCCCCAAACACTAACAGGTTAATGCCCTGTGCCGACGACTCATGCTACTAACAAACACCCCCTGAGCCTGATCAGAGTTTTTCCAACAATTCAAGAGCTTTTCCTGGCAAGCCAATAAGCTTATGTTTCCAACACTTTGCTTTTGTTTTTCTGAAGTTAATCATAGCAGACATTTATTGTGTTGAATAATCCTCATCTTATCTGCAATGAGAACTTTGGCACACGTCTGTTTAGCTGAGGGATAAGCAAAATGAATGGGGTGGATCTGATCCAATGAGAGAGTGAGATTTTGCTGCAAGGCGGTTGTCCTGTGTAAGGTCAGTCTGCCCAGGGGAATGACACAGAAGGCTCTCCCAAAGTCACTTCTCATGGGCACAGATGGATGTTTTAATGGAAACAAAAAGGTAAAGGAAGGGCATTGTGGGAAAGTGACCCCCCAAAACATATACACACTTACACAAATACTTCCCTTCAAAGAGCGCAAGGCCTCATCCCACCACGCCTTGGCAGACGCAGGCTAAGACGCAGCCAAGAATGTGACTCTGTTTGAAAAACAAATTTCAGTCTTTCTCTATCTTGATCTTGCTATGTTTTTAAGACAGATCAATCAAAAAAAAACTTTCAAGTTCTCAAAAGGTGGTTTGAAGGAAGATTCTGAGAGTTGAGCTCTCTGTGGGTTTGCCGGCTTTGTGCATAGCTAAATCATGCTGTATAAATGTTACACAAGTCCATTTATTTTTCATAACCAATACACATTAGTCAAGTCTAGCAACTTATCAAATGAATTGGAATGTACAAACCACATTAATATGGTTTTCTTGGGAAAGTTCACGCAAAAACAAAACTTTTTTCTTAATTTACTCACCCACATGTTATTTCAAAACTGTATGACTTTCGTTTCACTGCAGAACACACAAGAAGATATTTTGAAGAATGTTGATAACCTGACAACACTGACCCCAATTGACTTCTATTGTAAGGACACAAAACCAGATACATTTCTCAAACTATCTTCTTTAGTTTTGACAGGAGAAAGAGTTATATGTTTTGAATGACATGAAAATGAGTAAATGATGACAGAGACTGTTAAACCTATAGCTCACTTCACTTGAAAAAATATGTAAATTGTATCTTAGCACAATGACATCATGCATACTTATGTAAAAAAATATAACAAGCATAATGTCATAAGTATTTTTAATCTGTAGTTTTACACATTCCTAGCAGGGTGTGTGAAGGCCTGTGATTTTTCTGGCAGTAGTACACAAGTGAGATATCACGCTATAAACTATCGGCCGCAGAGAGTGAGATATCATACAGAGCCGTAATGCTTCAGCACACTTCTCCAAATACACACAGCAGGTGAGGCTTGGCAGTCAATCAGGTAAACAGGTATAGTATTTTTATGAATGGAGGCGAAGCCAAGCCAAGTGGAAACAAAGGGAATTCCTACAATTTGTGTGTATTGGCACAGGCTGGGACAACCCTGTGGCTCAGTGGCACCCGGCAGGTTACGCTGAGAGATAAAGCAGATTGAGAGGTGTGGTGTCTTGGCCAAATGCCCTTCTTTCGGTTCCCATCTCTGAACCGAACAAAACACTCACTGCCAGCAAAGCCAATGGTCTGGGCAATCTCAACTTCATCTCTCTTCAACCATCACTTCTTTTGCTCTTATTTTTTATCTTCTAGTAGCACAGAACCTTGAAACATCCACAACAACCAAGTATGTCAATGACGCCAGTTTACCCTCACAGATCAAAACCGTCTGAGCTCCACTCCAGGTTTTTCATTTCGCAGCTACAAGTTCACTCCAAATTTATGCCTAGTCTTCATTTATCCCCCATAAATTGTTCCAAATCTATACATTTATTTGTTCTGATGAACACCTGGGAAAGATATTTGGAAGAATCTTTGTTACCAAGCAGTTCTTGTCCACCACTGACTACCGTAGTAGAACATTTTTATCTGTTCTGTTGAACACAAAAGCAGGTATTTTAAATAATCTAGGAAAGCAAAAAGTTCTGGGGTACTTTTGACACCCACTGTAATTTTTCCTATGGTAGTCAGTGATGGACAAGAACTGTTTGGTTACAAGAATTCTTCTGGTTATTCTTCTCTGTCTTCATCAACACAAAGAAATGTGCTGCTTTGGAACTGGAGGGTGAGTAAATGATAACGGATGTTTTTTTGGTTAATTGTACCTCAGAATTACTTTGGTAAATTAAAAAAATCTTGGAGGCCATCCACACGGTGACGTGTGCAGCTGTATTTAAGATCGTTTAAGCATTTCGTCCTTACGGATCCAGCGCTTTGGGAGCCTGAAGCTGTTGATTTTTAAACCGGGTCCCGAGTGGACAAATCTGAAAACGCCACCCTTGCGTTTTCATGTGTACAGCCAATCCATATATTTTCTAAAACGATGATGTCATAACCCCAGTTTATGCGCATGCTCCAAATCTTCTTCTCCATTTTTAGATTATCTCTGTGGTAGAATTACAGCGCCACATAATGATCTTGCGTGTATAGTACATTGTTTTGAGTCAGTTTAGTGATTTCATGTGTACCCAGATATTTCTTGAGACGACCCTGTGAAATGGAAAAAAAAGATTGGATAGGGAAAGCTCTGGCTTCGTGTGAATTCGGTCTTAAACACTAACATTAGACTCCTAATTTGTTTTGCTGGTCGTCAAACTGTTTCAGAGTTATCTTGGAACAAGGGAAATCGCTAAATCGGCTTGAATGCCGTATATTGGAAAGAAAAACGTAATATTCGTCATGATATATACAGTCATTCTAAGCTAATTTTTTGAGTGGTTGTGGTAAAAAGCAAATGATGATGTACTATACATAGCCATGTTCCTAAATTGAGAAATTCGGTCGAGTGACAAGAAAGAATCAATTACAGTACATTTGCTATGAAGTCATATGTTAAAAGTGCCATTTTACTTAAAACCAAAGATTTAAAGCTACAGAAAGAACACGTTTCTTTAAAGAACCATTTTTATCCTCCTAAAACAAAGCAATTGAATATTTACAAAAGTCTTATGTTGTATTATTATATTTGTATGCCACTTTGTTGTTCTTTTTTGTGTAGCAGAATAAACTTCTTTCCAATGTGTTTCTGTCAGAAGAAAAAAACCTATAAATGACACTACGGTGAAAACAATATTTGTGTGAGATGTAAATTATTTAAATGGAATCTCTATCTTCTCTAATGTCTGTCTAATTCCTGCACAACTGAATAAATGTAAATGTAATGTACAGTTTGCTTGTAGCTTTGTGGGAAGACTGATGTTTATTGTTAGCATTTGAATCTGTGTCCAGCAAGTTCTTATACATTAAAATACAAAACAACACCCCCAATTGTTGATGTGCAGTGTGAAAGTACACACGTGGAGTCAGGCCAAGCATCAGCACAGCACAAATAAAACACACCGGCTGACGGCCAAAGGCATAAACACCAGTGCAAATAAAACCAGGGAAATAAACAAGGCCACATTTATAAAGAGAAAGAGCAAGGCTCCAAGAAGACTTCGGCCAGGACATCACAAGAAGCTGTTTTTCGAATACAGAAATATTTGAAAGCAAATGCCATTTTAATTTATTATTAATAAACATTTCTAACTGTCATATGGTATGGTATTGCAACTGGTTTCAAGACTTTTACTGGTAGAGGTATCAGCCTCTATATTTATTTTGTGAAATCACTGGCCCCATTTGCCTCCTTTCAGCCTTTGACGTCTCTATAGTCGAAAACAGTAAAATCCCAAAGTCCACTCTAAATAAACCATACGAAGACCCACCCCCTGAATCAGCCACACGGTACTTTCAACCCGCATCAGGCCCCAATCCTCATGCCGCACCTCGCCCTCTCCACCTACACCACCCCACCTGTCACCTCCACCCATCACCTCCTCATCTCAGTCACCTCGGTAATGAGCTATAAATGTTGGCCGCTATGGCATATGGGAGACTGAAGGAGCTCGCACGCACCCCTGAGACTAAAGGAGCCGGCGGGTGGGTAGTAGGACCGGGTGGGTGAGAGGGGGCCCTCTCCCGGATGCAGTGCAGCCTTGAAAGCCGAGAACGTGGCGGCGTTCACCGGGATGATGGCGCCTGTGGGAGAGAGGTGATTTTTTTGGCCTTGTGCCGTATTCAGGACACGTCCTCCCACGCCTGTGTGGTCCTGGATCTTATTAGCACCCCTAGTACACATATTGTACATAAAAGATCAATGTTCATGTATGTAGAAACTGTGGGGAAATTCTTAGTACTGTTGACTTAAAACATGCACACTTTCCACACCCCCGGGACAAAAAACTCTCTCTCATTCAAAATCAGGGCCTGGTAGCATATGTAGCGATTGGTTGATCAGTCAGTCAGTTGTCTATTAGTTTATATGGTATTAGCAGCAGGTCTTAATAATGTGCTGTGTTTTAGATGTTATAGGCAATTCCAGTGTAATGGATGTGACATTTTTAGTAAAAACTTGAAAAATTAATTCTCAGAGAATGTATTTATTACTACTACTAATAATGCCTTTTATTTAATGGCGCCTTTCATAACACCCTGGGTGATTGGGTGCCAGACAGTTAACAACATTCTTCAAAATATCTTCTTTTGTTTTCTACGAAAGAAGGTCAAACAGGTTTGAAATGACAAGAGGGTGAGTAAATGATGACAGAATTAGTATTTTTGGGTGAATTATCCTTTTAAGGCAGGGGTCTTCAACCGGGCTAGCGAGTCCCATAGGGGGTCCGCATCGGAACTGCAAGGGGTCCGCTAATTGCTGTTTCCTCACAGGCAATTTTTTGTGATAACAAATGTTCTCTTTAAGCTGGGCACGTGCGCTGCCACGCAAACTTATTGAAGCTCTAGGGCATTGCAATTTGACTGGGTGCGTGCAGAGAAAAACATCCGTTCAGGCAGCGGAAGCAAGCAATGGAAGAAACGTTACATCTGCATCATAAAAACTGTTAGGGTTAAAATCATAATTTTAAAAATCAAAAATTCTCTGTCACCCCTCCGATAAAAGTAAGGAAAGGAAAGGAGTTAAGTGCAAATAAAGTGGATTCTCATATGTTTCTCAACTTTGTTGAAATTTGTTAAAGCGCTAATTTGACAGCGAAATGACACCACACCGCTTCTGCATTTTAAACTCTGACAGAACTACCGTACTTGTTTAAAATAAATAAAATGTGCAGCGCGTAGTACTTATGGTGCAGGTCAAACAAGTTGCCCTGAAAATAACACGGACTCGTTGCATCTTGTTGCTCTCCTTATTCTGATATGATGCTCTGCTCTTATCGTGTAACAGCCGCAACAATATTGATCCACGAGAAATACAGCGGAGCTCACAATTATAAGATAGTAAAGAAGCGGGGGGAAAAAAACAATGAAACTTAATAAAACGGCCTGATTTTACATCAGAATGGGTAAAAACTGCACTAATTTCTTTCGCATCCAGAGAAATCAAAGGTTCAAATAAATGAAAATGTTTGATTCTGCAAATCCCTTAAAATAATCAAGAAAAGTATTTAGCATATATGCAGCAATAAGTGGCCAATTGTGTATTTAAATAGCTCCGTTTACACATTTAGTATAAGGGGGTCCCTGCTCCATGTACCTCTCATCTAAGGGGCCCTTCCCCCGAAATACCGTTGAAGACCCCTGCCTTAAGGCAGTTAATAAAATACGCAAGAGGAACACAAGAAGAGAAATTTTGGAAAAACAATATTCTACCTCACATAAATATTTCCTACCCTTTTCACTTTTGGGTGAACTTCTCCTTTAAGATCGATGACCCTTTCTTCGGTTTTAAGGATTTTTAGTTTTGCACACCCTAAATGCCTCTCCCAGGACTATTTAGCCCTGTTTTCTGTATACAGGCAAAGAGTGATGCGACAAGTTCAGGGACGTAGAGCAGATCTTTTTGTAAAACAGGCCCACAGAGGCAAAGGAGAGACTGATGCATTGAAGGAGTGAGGCCAGGAGATGAAGGGATCCTAGCAAATTGCCCCGAGGTATATAATGAAACAGTTACTTCATCATTTTTTTACGTTCCACGTTCCACGCTTCTCCTTTATTTATCTCACGTCCTTACCCAGAGCCAAGACCGCTTTCTAGAACATACCGGAGAGGGAGAACAAGAGAAGGTACAAAATGAAAAACTAGGTGTCTGATGGCTTTAAGCAGCAAATTCATCATTTTCCTGTACACTGTATACGTCTGAGACCGGGGGGAGAGTGTTTGTATATGTCTGTGTATCTTAATCGGGTTATTTCAGCATATATGTTTGCTTTTCGTGAAAAGGGGTGAAACGCATAGCTGTGCGGCCACTATACTCCTGTGTCTGAGTGTTATAAATGTGTATGTATAAATGCAAGTCTCTGTGGATCTCTACCGATTTATTTTTAAGTAAACACAACCCTTCCTCTCGGCTTGTGGATTGTGGGTAATGGGGTCCTGCTTTTTTCTTTCTCGGTTTAAGCATGCTGCATACATTATACAACCCATACGCACCAAAGGCACGGAGCTGTAGGTGTGGCCCCTGAGGGCTCAAAGTACAACCAGCCCCTGTCTTATCGGATACCAGTGCATTTCTTTCTTTTCACGGTGGTGTGCCACAGAGAGGAAATGGACTTCAATTCCCAGAGCGCCTGCGGTGAGACAGCTCGCACATGCTCAGTGCATAATGAGAAGAGCCGGCCCATAGTACTTTGTGAACGGGACAGGAATTCAACGTGGCCCCCTAACATAGCATGATGGGGCAGGTCTATCTTTTCTTCTTGCGGATGCCTTGAAAGAGACAGGAATCATTATGGAGCATAAACATTGATCACAATAATATGGGGAAGGATGCCGAGATGATACAAGTTGCCGGAAGAGGACGAGAGTAGAATAACCATGTCTTCTCTACAGCACAGCCTGAGCCAAGAGTTTCTCCAATAGAATGTGTCCATTCAATACAGAGTTTGAAAGAGTCTTTGAGAGACCAGATGGCTACTATACTAGGAGTCAAATGCATATGCACTATATGTTTTAGTTAGGGAATACCCAGCAACACCTTATTACACAGACCTTCTTCACAATATAATAGATATAGATCAAATGTTATGTCCTGAGCTTATTGTAGAGCCATTTTTGCCATCCCACTTGTTCCCACCTACTTCAGTGCTTCGAGCCATTATAATCACAAATTGTTGTGACTTTAACATTTAGGGGAAACATTTTCAGTTCTGTGACATATCCACCACCGTAGTAGGAATGAAAATATTGTATTGTTTTGTTCTGTTGAACACAAAGTGAAATAATTTGAAGAATTTAGAAACGCAAACAGTTCTTGGGCACCTTTGACTACCATTTTTTTCCCTACTATGGCAGTCAATGATGTCCCAGAATTGAAAATTGCAAACATTCTTCCAAGTGTCTTTCTCTGTGTTCATCAGAACAAAATATTTTTTAACCAAATGTTACAGATTGCAGCTTTAATTATTTAGTAGGCTGACGTGCCTTCTCACAGATTTGCTTTTCACAAAAATGGTGTCCTCTCTATTTAACCGAAAGTCTTCATGTCACTAATGTTACCAAATCAAACAAGAAGGCTAAATATCGCAATAGTATGAAATATCAGTAATTTCCCCCACCCAAAAGTTTTTATCTTCCAGGGGTCAAATAGCCGTTTTGGCAAAGTACATGTGATATCGGGGCACATTCTGTTCTCTTTGTTCCTGCTGGGACTGCTGCAGTGTATCATGGGCAGGATTTGAAGAGAGCCAGAATGTTGGCAGAAGCAGCGTCTTAAAATGACAATGATGAAACCGACACTTTGGGCAGAGGGAGAAAGACACCACTGTTATGTGCATTAGAGGTTGGGAAAGTGAGAGAGAATCGAGTGAGAGGGAAACAGGTTATACTGTAACACAGTCAGAGAGTGTTCGCACTCTGACATACATACTGATTCAATAACGCTCAGGTTTCTTTCAGGTAAACTGTCTTCTGTAATCTCATGAAACGCTAGACAGTAGCTGATCTTTAAATGTTTGAATTCAGTTCAATAACCGGACGTAAATCTAAAATAAAACATGATCAACATAATTTAATAAATTCTTAACAAATTAGAGTCTGGATTTATTCATACATGTTTCATGTCCTTTTTTCTTTATGGGAATATTAAGGCCACCTTGAACATCCATTTGATTTTTCTGGACTTTGGCAGAAGATTAAGACCGTTGTATAATCTCGTCAGGAAAACGGAGCAGAAATATTGGTGACTCATCGTGCACTTCACGGATGCAACAAATTCAGATTCTGTGTCACTGAGAAATAGTTCACGATTTTAGTTTGCTCTGCTTAATAAAACTAATAGTTTAGCCTATCGCATCCTTAATACTAATTTTTACATTTATGCATTTGGCAGACACTTTTATCAAAAGCAACGTATTTGCAATCCCCTGGCATCGAACCCACAACCTTGTGTCGTAACATTATGCTCTTACCACAGAGTAGAGGAAAGCTGTAATAAGTCACAGTCACTTTTACCACCACACTGCTTTTAAAATTCACAGCTCAGATGCCACGGGTTCACCAAGAGCATGAAGAGAGAATATGAGATATAAACAGAACAAGAAAGAACAAAAAAAGAGAAAAAAGGATGAAAATAGTGGAAGGTGTACAGAAAAGACGTGCTAAAAGATTGCATTACTTCAGCGGGTTTGGGTTACAATTAAGCAACACACAAAGCACACCTGTGGTCGCACACCTGCCAGTAAGATCAGTTGTGATATCTCCTGTTTTAATGCTCTTTGTGAGTGTGTGAACAAACTTCACTGTCACACGGCAAAAACAGTTGGGTGATAAAAACCCCTACAATATTTTCCTTATCGTTTTTTTCGTCTTAATAAATAACAATGAAACATTCCTATAACATTTTTTGAAATTAAAAGCTTGTTACCTCTTTAGCAAATTGCCTGTTTATTTCAAGAATATATGTGATAAACGTTTAAAATAATAAAAAAGTAAAGTGCCAATGGGAAATTAAAATATTATAATAAACTTAACAGAATTAGCATTGTTGGGTGACCTATTACTTTTATCATTTAGTCGACTTCTTGTCATTTAAAACATTAATTACTTTCTTCCACAGAACACAAAATAAGCGGAACTGCACTGGGCCCCATTCACTTCTATTGTATGGCCACAAATGAATGGGGGCCAGTTAACAACATTCTTCAAAATATCTTCTTTTGTTTTCTGTGTAAAAAGAAAGTGACAGAGGTTTGAAATGACAAGAGGGTGAATAAATGATGACAGAATTAGTATTTTTGTGTGAATTATCACTTTAATTAAAGACATATTCTCTGAAACTATTTGTTTAAACCATTTTTGCTTCTTTAGGAATGTTTAAGAATGTAATGTTTCTTGTACCAAGAAAATAAAAAATGATTTCTGCAGTGAAACCTTAGCAGATACTTTTACATCAGCACATTCTGAATTCATTTAGCAGTGTATACTTTCTTAATCCATCTGTCCCTTCAAAACACTAGAAGCGAGAAGAGAATTGGCTGCTGAATCTCTTTTAAGAGACAAAGTGTAATGGGAGAAAAAGACTGACAGATTGGAAGAGAGACAAAAATCAAGAAAGCAAAAGTAGGAGCAATGCACCTGAGACCCGAGAGAGAGAGGGAGACAGCAGGAGGTGAGAGACGCTGAGGGATTTTGATTAAGTGCTACAGCTGAATAGGTACCATTCTTCTCTGAGCTCTGTATGACTCTAGTTTCACAAGAGGAATGTTGCTTATAGAGTCAAATAGACTTATACACACCCTGACACACACAGACACAAAGACAGACACAAAGACACAGTGGCATTGGCGTTCTGTGAAGTGTGTATAATTGATGGAAGTTAAGGGCTTCACCTGGCAACGGGTTCACGGTATATTACATTTGGCGGCTTAATACATGTATTGTGCCATAAATGTGTCTCCAGATGTGTTACGGGATAGTTCACACAAAAACCTTTTTTTTTGTCAATTAGCTCAACTGTATGGTGATGTTCTAGGGATAGGTTGAAATCAGTCGAGTGGATTGTGTATGTGCGTGCAACTGTGTGTGTGTGTCAGACTCTGCGCGTCTGGGAGAGAGGTTGCAGTCAGTATCGTGTACATAGCATCAGCACCGAATATTAAACGACGAGTCACTGAATTCCTATTCTTATATTTCAAGGACAAAACATTAGGGGCTAGAGCCCCGAATAAATAGTGCTAGCATTGCCCATGTTTTAAAGTAAGAAACTACATTCAAATTTCACGAATATACAATTTGGTTTAATCACTTGTAAAGATATCAAATTCATATATGTTATTAAAATAAATAAAAAACTCTCAAAATGATTTGATGCATCCAGGCCACCGTGTGTTATTAGTTTTGAGAGGTTGTTATCTAGGAATAACAAAATTTTGCGACTGGCCAATCAGAATCAAGCATTCCAACGAGCCGTGTAATAAACAATAATAATAGAGATTACACTTATTAAAATGATTAAATGGATGACAACTAGTTAGGACAATAAAGACCTCCCTACTACACCTAACCTTATCATAAAAATATTTCTTAAACACCTGTTAGTCATTTTCAAATACTTTCATCATATTGTAGAATATAAATACCTGTACGGTCTGATGTGTGATGTGAAAATTAAGTACAGTGAGTTCGGCAAAAGGCAGATACTAACTTGCGTTGATATGTAGAATCAAAACTACTCGTCACGCTTCTTTCTCACTACATCCCTGGTATTTTGTTCTGGGGGAGGACCTCCCCACATTTTTGGTGCTTTCGAGGCCCATGGATTGAAACAATCGTAACAAAGTACTTATTTGTTCACATCCGCTCGTCCCAGTGGTAAAAAAAAAAATGGTGCTTAGAGAACATCACACATTTAGGTTTGTGTACATCTAAAACTTTTAGTGTATACAGACTCTGGCATTCATGCATAGTTGCTTACACAAACTTACAGTATAAAAACAATGTACAGCTTAATGCAGGAGAAGAGCATCTCTCACACAAACAGTTCTAAACACTGACTCACACTCAAGAACAGCAACAAAAGCCAATTAAAAAATCTAAACAACCTATGTAAAATAGCTTTTAGTGCTTTTGTTTCAGTTGAGCGTACAGTACATGCTTTTTCACATTTCTTATCCTGTTAATGTGTTTCTATAAACCTTAACTGCCAAAATGTTCCTTAGAACACTGAATTAAAATCAAGCCACAGAAAGAAAATGGGGGATGCGGACAGCCTCACGTCAAGCTATCTCTTTGCATGATGTTCGTTCCGCACCATTAGGAATGGTCATGCAAATGTTGGTGATCCTGCCATTTGAATCAGTTTTGGCCAGGTTTGGTGAGGACAAACAGGGTAAACAGATGCTGATAAATGATGCATTACTTAATATCCCCGCAACAGGGGGATCCTCATTATAACATTTATCATGCAAGGATGATAAATAACAAAATTGAATTGAAGAATAAAACCTTGGAATTTCAATACTGATTGAAATAGCTGGATTAGAAGCTGTTTGTATGTTTTAAGGGTCTGTGCGGCTCCAGTGGTGCAATGAAAGGATCATACGTGTTGAATAAAACATTTGGGCTCAGAGGTAGGACAGCCAGTTCCCAGTGAGCAATGCTTTGATGCCCTACACGTCATACAAGATGAGGTTATGCTTGCCTGCTCAAATAATACTGCACGCTCCTTTTCATCTCTCTAATTTTTAAACCCCACTCCCATGGATATTAGGGTTAAAGTTTAGAGTAACACCACAGGTGCCCAAACCAGGCACAGACAGTTCAGTTTTATTTAATTCTCGCATAAATGTCATCTATTCATCGTATAATGAAGGAATCCAAATGCAGTTATGCGACTGTCACTTTAAAGCGGTTTGATTGGGATGTTAGGTTTGACTGTCGTCCAGAGTATGAACCCGGTTGAACTATTTAATACAAATTAAATCAGGAACGTCAAGCACATTTTACAGTAAACAAGTTCACGTGGACTGGAATCTTCCACAGGCTAAATCATAAAAAACACCTGCCATAAATGAAGTTTTAATGGCTACTTTGCAAGTAATTGCATCTGAAGTGATGTGTTCTGGCATTATTCTAATATGTAAAACAGCATGAATGCAACCAGCAAAATATTTGACTGCTCCTAATGATTCAGATCAAAGCATTAACAAACTAGTAGTAAAATAAAACGAAATAAACAAGAAACACCCCAGTGTCCATAAGGAGTCGACGCTAATATGCAAACATCTTCATGAATAGATTAAGATTGGCTGTAAATGTTTTATTGTTCAATGGATGAAGAATCACGATGAAAGTGATCGACATTATTCTTCTGTAATGTATCAGTGCTGTGATAAAAAATCTTCCGGCGGTACAGAGACACTATAGATGATGTACTTCCATAGAGACCGCTGTTAATTAACTAAGTGTATTCTACCATTTTCTCATTTTTATGTAAAACTTTGTGAAATTAGCTTTGTTAGGTAATGCACAGCATCTGGACAATACAGATACGTTTGTTGATAACCAGTCAGGTATTAATGGCTTGTATAAACAGAAGGTTATTAATAACACTGTATGTACTGTTGGTTCTTTTGACAACTGTGTCTTTGATGTTGCAGATTAATGTTTTGCAGGAGATCAGCAAGAGTCATAAAACCCTCTATTACGCCAATGCTTAATAGTGCAGAATACAAAAATCAAAACCTACAGTTTTCTTAACACCTCATTAGGCAGAAATATCTGTATTGCAGATAGAAAAGCAGTTAAAGTCCCACAGACTTATTCATGTGGTTTTATTGATGTTTTTTGAGCCTGTAAAGGGGACTAAATGCCTGCACGCTGAAATAAAGCAAAACAAAAACATTTGTAAAAAATGAAAATGAAGTCTTCATTTACCCTCAAGTTCTTCCAAATCTGCATACATTTATTTGTTCTGATAAACAGAGAAAGATATTTGGATGAAAGCTTGTAACAAAACAGATCATTGACTACCATTGTAGGGTAATTTTCTTATTAAATCTCTTTGTTCTGTTCAACACAAAAGAAGTTTTTTCATACCCAATATTTCATGAAGACTATTTTAGAAGTTTGCCTAGCAGTCGACAGACTCCTTAGAATATCTTTCAGAACTTTTCAAATTAAAAGCTTTCAATTCATTTCAAAATAAAGCATTGCTGCAAAAACGTTCTCGTACTTTTATTTTGAAGGCATATTCACAAAGACGTGTTTGTGACAGATCAATTTCAGAACCACCTACGGGCAAAGTAATCAAAATAATGCTGCTGGCTTGGGCCAGATATTATCGCTTGTTGCTGACCCCTGATTTAAAGAATGTAAGAAAGCAAACAGTTCTAGGGGACATTTGTCTTCCATAGTCATTTTTCCTACTTTGGTGGAGAAGAATAGTTTGGTTCCAAGCATTCTTCCAAATATCTTTCTCTGTGTTCATCAGAATCTGAGGGTGAGTAAATGATTTTCTTTCCAGATTCTTTTTTTGGATGTACCTTTAACTTTAAGGCAGGAAAAATCTTAAGCTTGTGACATTTTGCCTAAGATTTAAATGGACCAAAGATGCAGTGCTGTCCTCATAAAGCCTCAATAACCCAGAATACCCTGACCTATATTCCTCCTTTTACATACAACCTCGCTGCCCTGTTGTCATGGTGATTGATGCTGACTAACCCAATAGGTATATAGTGAGAATATCAGTATATACATCATACACCAACAAACTTAAACACAACAATCTGTTTGTGCATTCACAAAACCTTGATGCTCACTCCCTCGATCCTGACCCGTGCAAGGGGGCTAATCCCATTGCGCCGTATATGTAATTATGTACCTCATTAACCAAATCCAAGGGGTCATTAGGGATTAACTGACATCCATAACGTTTGCTCCGGAGTTACACACACATTTGCCTTTTTAATTTAGATCGCCCCTGATTCTGCGCCGTTACCCACCACCATACCGGGCAAGGCTTCCGGAGGTTCCCTGATCGGGGTAGCGACCCAAGGAGAGAAACGTACAGACATATTTTCACTTAATTGGGTATTGTGGATTTAATTAAAACTCATTGAGAGGTAAATTAAATGATGGCACTGAGCCTGCGGACTCGACCATAGACAGGCGCAGTTCACGCTCCGTGCACTGCCAAAGATGTGCTTATCACTCTTCACCTCATCTATAGCTTCTTTATCTTCCTTATAAAATTATACTATACTTACTGCATTCTCATTTCATTATCTTGGTTTTTCTTTATCTCACCATACACACACACTCAGCTGTGAGCTCATACTATGTTTGTCTACTGAAAGAGCTCTATTGTGATGAAGCAAGAAGAGTCAAACAAAGTCAAGTGAACATACTACACACATCTACCGCTCTTTTTCTACGCTGTTGTATACAAGGTGAATGTCAGAGTGAATTGACATCATAAAAAAAGTTCTGTAAATTTCATATCTTAAAAGGGATAGTTCAGCCGAAGAAAAAAATGCTGACATCATTTTGTCATCCCGACGGCTTTCAAAACCTGTTTACAACTCTTTCTTCTGTCTAACGCAAAAGAAGATATTTTGAGAAATGTTTCAGTGGTTTTGTGTCCATACAATGGAAGTCAACGGGGGCCAAAGTTGTTTGGTTACCAACATTCTTCAAAATACCTTCTTTTGTGTTCTGCAGAGGAAAGAATGTCATACAAGTCTGTCCTTTTTTCTTTGCTAATAATCTTTTCTTTTGTCGAATAGAAATCCTTTACTATAGTTGTCACCTCAAAACCATTAAATCAATTTCCTCTTATCTGGACAAAGCTGGCCCAGAACAGGCATAAGCCCGGGAGAAAGATCCATTGTGCTGCGATGGAAAGCCTGCGCAGAAGAGGATCTGATTAGCAAAGTGCTTCTCCTTTGGGAGCCCAGCCAGCTTCTCTCTGGCGTGTTCTGCCCAGACGAACACACCTCCTACTGGCAGCGAACACGCCGCTCGCCGCCTGTGTCAGCCTGGGCCACGCTAGTGGAGGAGTATTTACTCCAAGACTGTCAACTTGAGAGGAATCTCTATGCGCAACATCTACAACCAACTTCACAATACACACATCTAGAATATGACCTTAAAAGTATCTACAAATATGAAGTTCCAGGTCACATTTAGCAACAATAGTAGCTCTTACTTCAGCAATCTGATAAAAGAGAAACACCAAGGTCTTGACAGTAAAGAACGGGCTAAAAGATTCACATTAATAATAACAAGATGCTATTCCCTCAAAGGAAGATGAACCATAAACTCTTTGCTGCTTTTACTGCTCAAGTTCCCATTGATAACTATAGTAAAGCACACCTTATTGTTTCTTATTACACTGCAGCTATACACATTTGGTGCACACCTAGTTAAAATGGTTAGAAACATCCCCATTAAAACATTAACATGTGCGCACAGAGGAAGTCCTCGCTTTCCTGCGGCGTGGTGGTTTCGTATCCTGCTTTGTTGTCACAGCAACGGAAGGTTCGGTTTTGCTTTTGATCTTTGAAAGAGGTAGCGTGCAGCACCAGGATCCTTTTAAAAGCTACAACTGTCCAAAAAAAAGCAAGGAGCCAACAAACTTCATCCCTTACAGGAGAGAGCGGCCAAGCTGAGCTTTGCTATGAAGTCAATGCTATTATGATAAAATGTCACAATTTTAAAGAATCTTGTATAATAACAGAGTGGCAACTAAATGTACCCGCTAGCATCCAGCTGCTTTTCATTCTTTTCTGATAATGTTTTAAAAAATATTTTCTTTGATAAATACACGAACAGAATATATTAGAAGAAAGAACATAGCTTCTAAACAAAAAATAATCCATGTTTTTTTTATCCTATGATACATATAACCTTTTGAACAAAAAGCTACGAAATTTAATTAAAAGAATTAGAAAAATGATCATGGTCATCATCAACCAAACCCGGTTCCAATACTTAAGAACACAAGTACAGAGAACACATAAAAGTACCCCAATAAGTTCTTGATATCAAGAATGCATCGCATGCAAATGCGTACCGAACCCGCTTGGCCATTGCGGTAAATCCATCAGAGTTCACTCTTCCGAGGAAGCCTCGCAAGACAGGTCTCCACAAGAACACATGTCCTTCCTTGGAATTGAGAAACGCAAAAGCGCTGGGAAGAGTATTTGCATCTCCCGGATCTTCTGGTTGCGTCTTAACGGTTAAATCCATTTTTTGGTCTCGATGTAAAAACTGTCTGTTTCGTCTTACATGAACACAGAAACGAATGATTATGTACCTGATCATTATTACCCAGCATTGTAAATTCCAACTAAACCTGTCACCGTCTATTATGGTAGTCACTCCTATTATATTTCTGTTTTATTCATTACTGACTATTTACTTCAACTACACTATGTAAGCAACGTTTCTCAGAATGTCACTCTACCTGTGACTACATCATCTTGAACCTTCTTAAGGTCTTTTGTATCCCTAACCCATCTAACTTACATTAGGTCCCACATTCCACTTTAAAATCCATTCATGTTTTGTTTAATTAAGCAAGACATTCACATTACCAAGGGATAAGATCTAGTTCAGAAAAAAAGAAAGAATTAAGATATTAACTCAGGAAGGAACTTATTACTTAGGAAGGAATGCAGGCTGCGTAGCTTCAGTTTGCAGGGCTGAATTATTCTTCTGGGAATGTTTTTGATAATTATTTATTTGCGAACCATACGGAATGACAGAATACGACATGCCTTTTTTGAGAAACAGAAATTAAAGAAATGTATTTGATGGACGGGAATCCAAATAGACTTTCATTTAAGGCCATGTAAGGGAATGGAAGCAGAGTGAGCTTCTACTGACTGGTTTGCTTGTCTTCTTGCTGTTGGTATTTCATCTGGGTTAAAGTTGAAAGCTATCATGTAGTTCTTGGAATTTCATCTTTGTTCCTATCTTATGATCCTAATCCCTCCTACAGGGAGGGGGTAACTTTTCACGGTGGGGGAGGGGTAGTGGGGGGTGTGGCAACACCTGTACAGGTAAGAATGATTGTAGTCATTTGCAGGCAGGATTTGAAGATTAAGAAGTTAAAGCATTGAGAAAGAGTGGGCTTGATATGATTGTACAACAATACAAATGTGTCAAACTGCTAAGAGATTTATATGCACGGTTATCAGTAAGCTTGTCAGTTAGCCTTAGTGACCACCTTTTTAATCTAAACCCTACTTTGATTGGCTGTTGCAACATCTTTGGACGAAGATACGACATTGTTTTATTTATTTACTATAATTAGTTTCTACATATTTTATCATTTAAATATTATAATTGTTTTCTTCTGTTCAATCTGCAAACCTCTTGTTATGGTTGTGTGTACTTCTGATATCCCCGCACTTAAAAAAAAAAACTGGGGCTGGTCTCTTTACATACACAAACAAATTGAAAACTTGAAAATGAATTCCTATGTATTTTTGTCTTAGCAGAAAAAATCTTAAATAAAGATAAATCAAGATTCTTAAACTTAAGCTATTGAGCCTTGTATTCAGGAACAGATTATCGAAATTTAAAGGGATAGTTCATCAAAAAAAGAAAATTCTGTCATCATTTCCTCACCCTCTTGTCATTTCAAACCTGTAAGAATTTCTTTCTTTTGCAGAACATGAAAGAAGATATTTTGAAGAATGTTGGTAACCAAGCAAGGGAGATACCCATTCACTTCTATTGTATGGACACAAAACCAATGCGAGCGGATGGGTACCGCAGTAGTTCGGTTACCAACATTCCTCAAAACATCTTCTAAACAAATTTTGTGTTCTGCAGAAGAAAGTCATACACATTTGAAATGACAAGAGAATGTAGAAATGATAAACAATTTGAATTTTTAAGTGGATATGCTTTGAAATAAGAGTAAAATATCTGCCACTGGCGTATCCAAAATAAACTTGAATAAGCATTTTACTATCCCTGTTTATCAAAGCACCTGCCAGACTTTTAAACGTCTTTTTATAAATTAAAATCAACACGAACCTTTACTTTTATGTAATAAATAAGAAATTGATCTTTCTACAGTCTTCTCTAATGCCCGCTTGCTCCCTTACTGCTCCAATCACCAGTAAGGGAGATGTCTGGTCAACATGAGCAGACATCTCCCTTACTGGTGATTGGCTACAAGTTTGTTTTGGTACTCGGCCAGACTTAGTAGTATTCTAAAGCGTTTTTGAAAATGGGTATCCCTGTCTTTAATGATTTCTTAATATTTGTCCTAGGGAACAAAATTAAATTCAGGTTCCAGTGTATACATTCTTTAAACACGATTATATAGAGTAAGCCATTTTCTTTAGAAACATAACTCTTATTTGACAGTTGTATAGGTTTTTGCCATCCCTAAGAGATCTTCTGTGCTCATTTGCAGGTGTGGTGGCAGGTGCATGATGCAGTACTGAGACGGATCCATAATCAAACTAATTAAACAAAACTGATTAAACATTACAGACTCTAATGAGTCTCAGAAACACAGAAGGCCGAGTGTGCCGATCCGGCTCATTATCCTACCCTTCCATCACCACCAACAGAAACAAATAAACCCTCATTTCATTATTTTTACAATTAATGCAAATACAAGCCCTAGTGCACGTGTGACACTAATAACAACACTTACGACCGAGAACTAAACAACATCCAGATCAACTTTCCATGTCGATTTAAACCACGATATCTTAAACCTAACTACATAAAAAAGTGGTTTTATTTGACATTGCTGGCACTGTGTTCTACATGATTTCAACAAGCAAAATTGGTAAATCCTTTTGGATTATTATAAAATGAAGAACAGATGTCACAAACTACGAAATCAACCCCCGAGGGATAAAAAAACACTAATTCATTATACTACAAAACACAGCACACACAAAATTATTTCCGTCTGTTGAGAGTAATGTCTTTAAATGTTCAAACATATCCACTGGTTTCCTGTATGTGTTGCAGGCAGGGATATATTTGAGTAATTGTTCATCATTACTATACTTAAATATTATTTCGCGTAATTTGTTCTGTACTTAAGTACTAAGAACACATTTTATGACTTACTGTAAATCTTTCGATAATCGTTTCGATAAACATTTTGAAAATATCTTCTTTTAAAAAAAGAAGACCACCAGCTGAATGGGAAACTTTTATAATTTGATGTTAAATATATCACTTTAGTAATTAAAAATAATGCATTAGAAGCTACCCTGAAGGACAAAAGATTCAATTCTCCACTTTAAATTATTCCATACTTAATACTTTTAAATGCTCGACAAGAGATAGATGAAACATCTGTTCAGATAAAGACCGCCATAAGCTTGAGCCCTTGATTTTCCACACGCTGTAAAATAAAGACAGCAACACATCCATTAACATGGTGAAACAACAGCAAACAAACATCATTAATGTCTCTGTCTGTGAGCCTCATGCTGGGAGCTCACCAGGAAGTCTCCACATCCATGTCTAATCCACTTATAAACTTACAGACAGTAAGTTTCCCACACACACAAACCCACGGGCTACATGAGACTACACACACACACACTCCGGACATACGCATGTTAACCCTTTAGATTTTTATATTGATTTTTGTATGAGGCTTGTTTCACATCAGACTGTTTATTCTTGTAAACAGCAAACTCAAAATGCGTCCAAATATAGTTATGTTTTTAACCCTCTTGTATTGATGGCATTAAAATAATTTTTGCAGACATTTTAGCTAAATTTACACTTTTTTCCCTGCAACTATATGCAAACGTGTAAGGGAGGAAATGATTGCATCTTAACTGCTTTTACTGTATGTCCTTGAAAATCATACACGTTTCTCAGAGTGTACGTTCTTTTCATAGCGAAGCTTATAAGATGCTTAAAGAACAAGAGCTATTCACATTGAAGATCTCCTGGGAGGCAACGCGTGAGGCCTGTAAATGAAGCGTATGACATTTAAAATATGTGTCTGGGGGATTATAATCACAGGGCCAGTTACGTTTTTGAATGAGCAATTCATATCAGCACCACAACGTGGATAGCAAACCAGCATGAAATCTTTGCTTTCCACAACCTCTCCATGCCACAAATAGTTTTGAGTTGACCAAGTCGACATCGGCCGGGAAGCTACAACCGTCAAACATCACGAGCACAAAAATGCATGCACATAGTAGGGACAGGCAATATAGCCACAAAAAATTATTTATTGATTAATAAAGATCATAATAAGATACAGTAAATGATATAATATTTCTATTATATAAATATTTATATAACATTATATAGTATAAAATACTTGGAATGCCCAATATAGCTACTAAGAAATTATGAATAAATATATAATAATAATAATAACATAAATTATAGAATATTTCTAAGATATAACGTTATATCATATAATCTACTTTATATATTGTTTGTATGAATAAACAATACTAAAATCAAAATAATATAAATGATACAATAATGGTGATATTACGTGAATTTCTTCAATGAGACTTTGACCTTTGCACCTCCCAGCCTTTTTCGCAACTGGGGTTGAACAGAAATGCTATTAAAACGATAGCAAAACTACTAAGATACCTATCGGTTCACCCCATCACTTTTATTTTCATATCCATAAATAAAAGGTTTAAAAGGTAACAGCTTTGCAAAAATAGCCCTTCATTCCTCTTCCGAAGGATAAAGCGAGTTGTTTTGTGGAAGGCAAACTGGAGCCTGTCTGTCCTAAACGTCCTGCACAAACTTTTAATAATGCTGGCAACGTTGAAGGGGAGTGTTAAAGGAACGGGACACCCACCATTCCTCCTGCTCTACTTACCCAATTTCCTGTATTAACGTTAGGCCCGTAGGAAATCCTGACAAGCTTTGCAGTGAAACAGAGCAAAAGAAGCAGAGCAACGACACATGTGGTGTCTACAGACGCTCTATGGGCTATTTTTTATTCCAGGAAACCATTCACTGATTTAGGAGAGGCATATTGCGGAAACTAGAAAAATCAATGTAGACACTGAGCATACAAACCTTGGAGACAGAAACACTGAACACATGTGTATGCTGCTCTGCTAAATACATCTGAGACAAGAGCCCCGGGACAGTACGTACTGTACAGTTCCCTTCTACACGTCTTTTAACTTTTCTATTTCTCCTTTGTGGGGGATGGTAAACAAGATATGTGAGAGAATGTATGCTGCAGAGTCTACATTTTGTCTGAACTCAGAGGAACTGGAAATCATTCGTTTTCAATTGGAGTTGGTGAAACTCAGCTTTATAAGTAAATTGGTGAAGCAATGATGTCATGTTCATGTTTAACTAATGCTAATACGCTGTGATGCAATGCAAAAAAACTATTTTTAAAAGTTATGGCCAATTGTGCAGCCTACCAATAATATTGGAGTAACAAACATAAAGAATGCCTAATGGTGACCAACAGAAGAGCTATTCTATGACATCCAGTGCTAAAAAGCTATCAGTGTTTACAGGGCTGAAGGGTTGTTGAGGATATGATAGTGGTAAATGATCCAAGGCGCATGCCAAAATAATGCAACATAGTGCATGGGGAACCATACTTGGGTAAAATGCATCGATCCCCCTCAAACCATGGGATGTATTTTCGACTTTGGTAATTCACAAAATTCAAGCAATTGCTTGGGCTTTTTCAGAGGAAATAAAATAATTTCTAGAGGCTGCAGCATTATGGATTTAGAGATAGAAGGGTAGAAAAACACAAAGAGAGATATTTCTGGATAAAAAGTAAATAAATAAAACATATAGAATATATAGTGTCATGTTCTATCAACAATTAACTTATGTTTTTTATATATTTTAATATATATAATATAATATATTTTAGTCAGTTACTACATTCTGCAATTGATGCATTGAATGTACATTGTTGCATTATTGTAAAGTGATGTATATTAAAACTATGCGTTATCATTTTACTGCAATTCTAATAATACAATTCTAATTGTAAACTTTAAATATTAAAACATTAAAATTTAATGTTTAAAATAAATCACTGAAAATGTTAAATACTAAATAAAAAAATAAGTTTGATTAAAAACTAAAGGTTTAAATTAAATACATTTTATTATTTCATTATCAAGTAAAAAAAAACACTAAAATCTTTAACAGGCTCTTCAGCACTGAAAGTGAGTTGAATTTTTTATTTTTCTGACTACAAGTCCAAGGGCAAGCAGCTAGGCAGTTTCTTGAGCGAGATCTTTCTCCAATCTTAAGACACTCTCATCTCGGGGTGCTTGAAGGAAAGAGAGGAGGGGGAAGTCACGGAAAAGCAATATCCCGCACAGATTTCCCCGCATACTTCACTTTCCCTCAGCTTGCTTAAAGTTCATCGGACCTTGGTGGCGTCACAGCAGGTGTAATTTATGAAGTGTCAAGAATGTTGGGCTGAAACTGAAAAATAAACTGTAAACTCCCGCTCCCCCACTACCCCTCTAACCCCAAAGCGTGAAGCCCCATAACATAGGTAGAGGGCCTCTTATCCCGTAAAGTCCCCCATGTAAAATACATTTCACATTTGGCTCTGGTTTCTCTTCTGCAACACCAATTCCAGAATTCCACAGAAAAAAGAAAGCTCACATCTACAAAGACCTGTAAAGCTGGTGAGCAGTTGTGTGTTATGTATTGGATTCTGTTGCTTCAATAAAGTTTCTTGCTTTCCAATAAGACTTTATAAGTTAAAGAGCTTCAAATAGATCTGGTTGACCAGCTTCGCTTTGAGGTCTAACTGCCTGTGTAACAGGAATAACAAGAAAGCTGGTTCACATGGATTGGTTCAACACTTTGTTCTGCTGGAGACATGTGTGCACTTCACATGCTGCTGCTGACTGAACTAAAAATCCTCCCTCAAACATCTGTGCAATGCTCTGGATGGCTGGTATTCTGGTCTGATGTTTTTTTCTAAACCCCCGGACTGAAGCCGGGATAATACTACAGCTACGCTATGTTTCGATAGGGGCCATCGGGTTTTGAATGAGAGAGAACAGGGCAACCCACTTTCGACACAGCTGAGATTCAGTACAGCCGAATCTAGAAGCAGACAGGTGGTGCAGAAAATCCACATCCTAATCCAATGAAACAGCAATTCGTTTTGAGCGTGAGACCCTGGCATAGGACATCTGTCATGCTGTGATTTCCCGCTGCAAAGACGTATTGAATGAACTAAATGAATACGAAGCAACATTCGCAAGTCTAGACTAAAAGGGTGTTGAATTCCATTTGGAGGCAGGATAAACTCACGTTCATGGGAAGAGGCAAATTTCCAGACCCGACGTACAGTAAGCTGGAATTCAGGGAATGTTTGTCTCCCATTTCCTTCTCAAGAATGGTAAGGCTGGATGTCATTTATATCATTGCCCTTCTTAAAGAGGACATGTTTTCCCAAACCACCGGACAACTAGACCCTATTTGGATATATTCGCTCTCAAAGCCAAGAAAATTGTGTTTGGAAATGGATAGCACTATGTTAGCTGTGGTTTTTAAAGGCAGAGGACCTAAAAAAAAATTCTGTCATCATTTATTCCCCCTCATGTCGTTTGAAATATGTATGTGAATCTTCCTTCTGTGGAACGGGAAAGAAGTTAAGAAATTAAGAATAATAAGAAATTACTCTGTGGTTTTGTGTCGACACTAAGGAAGTTAATGAGGGCCAAAGTGTTTGGTTACCAACGCTCTTGGTAAAAATGTCATATTTGTGTTCTGAGAAAGTAATGAGTCTAATAAGTTTGTAATGACATGAGGGTGAGTAAATGCTGAAATATATAACAGTGCATAGCATCATGATTCTGGGACAGTCTTTCATCTTCTCAGATCTGTGGGAATTTTACTTTTCTTAGATCAAAACCAGCAAACTCACAAAATCTGTTTGTGATTCCTAAAAATGTAATTACTTGAGTTATACTATGCGGTGCTACTCTCAAAACTAACCAAACTCTTTGTGTTCGAGTAGAAGGATGTGTCCCAAGCCAAGTTCAGCAAGGAGATTGGATTTATTCAGGAAGGGAAGACCACAGAACCTACCAGTGTCCTGTTGTGTGTTGTCTGTGGTTAATGATTTCCCCAGGCCTGGGATCTCTGGAACTGTAGGCCGCCACCCTGCGAGAAATAAACAGAAGATCAATCAGAGGGGATATAGATGCAGGAGGGGAAAAGAACCACATGAGGAAAACAAACAGGCAGAGCAAAACAGCACAAAGGCTAATGAAGGCCCCCTCTAAAAGCCATTCTCCTCTTCACAAACCCCTGCCTGCATTGGATCCCTTCCCTCGGTCCTGATGGAAGCTAATCGTCCATGCAGCGAATCGAAAAACTGTCTGTTAAGCGTGGCTGCACCCTTTTCTAAAAACATTGTGTTCTCTTTTAAGTGTGGGGTGGGATATTTTCTTCTGCTCCTGTCATCTTTCTGAATTCCAGTGGCTGCAACAGGTAATAACATGTACATTCCACAAATGTCTCAAATCAATGCATCATTGTCGTTTCAGAATTATAAGGCAATGCTAACAACCCTGGAGCATAAAGAACTGTACAGTTGAGTTACAGCCGAAAAAACACATTCCTACATGGTTGGGCGAACTAGCGAAGCTAATCGGCAGATCTGAACTTTTGGGGTTAATCTTGTTATGTAATTAGATTTTAAGAACTTTGTCGGAGGGAAGGAGGATTGGAATGGGGGGGACTAATGATGTCCTAATGCCCCGAGTTGAAAGAAAAAGGATGACCCTAGATGCCACACACAGGCCGAGCCAAAAAAAAAGAAAATCGGGGCTTGGGGAGTGTGTTAATAGTAGAAGAGATGCAAGACTGAGGACAGGCTTTCGACATGCCGAATTTGTGCCTGATTAGCTGAGGTCAGAGATCAGCCCATCTGTTTGCTCAGAGGAGTTATTACAAACTCCCTCACTGGGAGAGACGCGTGACAGCGGATGCTGAACGTGTTTAATCCTACCAAAGCGCAATGCTGGTGTATCGTACATTGATGCGTGCAGCACCAAATACAGATATCAGAAATGTTACAGAATAGCACATGTAAATCTTCTAGGCTAGTTAAAACAAACTCAGAGCAATGTTTAGATTTCAGAGTCTGTTTGTTGTTTAAATTCTTTGGTTCGGCTATTAAAAAGTCCCACTATATTTCCTGTTCTTTCAGCATGTGGCAAGCTAATACTACGGTTTTCTGAACTGTGTGACCACCACCATAGTACGTTTTGAAAGGATAAATAATAAGTATATAATACTATACGTGGATTAATGAGTAGTATTGCATATTAGGGGGGTAATAATATTAGGAGAGAGATATAAAGGGAGATATTCTTTTTCAACAGGAATGTTTATTTAAATCTACAACGAATAGTTAAAATGCAAACGTGTATACAAAAAAGCTACGATGCTTTGACAAGATCTATTTGCTCATTGAGAAGTACCACTTCCACCATAAAAAATTGTACTCTTACATTAGCTGTGTAATTCAAGTTATTCAATAATGACACAATCTGTATTGGACTCTTACACACATTCTTCGCCTTTATAATTATCAAAAACACAAAGTTCTGTACTGTGAATGGTCAGTTCTCTATGTATGTACTGTACATGTGGCAGAATTGACAATAAAGCGGACTTTGACTATGATAAGGTGAGCCTTAACTAGTGCTAAGTTACATTTTTTCACTCATTTGGTGTGAAACACACTTCAAAGACTTCTCAGTTCCTTTTTTTTTTGAGAACCACTCTACAGCGGTTGCTTGAATGGATGCCTTTGTGTATTAAGAAGACGCAAAAGATTGGTTTTAAAGACCAACGTCTTTAATGAAACATCAATTTAATGCCTTGCTGAAATTGTATGAATGTTTAAATATGGAAGTATTAAGCAGCTACTGCTGAAAATGACTTTTAACATAATAAAAGAATGACTGAAGTGTGGCACATTGTCTATTTAACAGTGCAGTCTAGTGTGGCAGATCTTGAGAGGGTTTAGCTTCCTCTGGGGAGAGCGAGGGGGAAAACGCAGGGCTCTCTTTAAAAGGCCCCGGTCTCAAATTGCCAATAGAGTCCCTGTTTTAATTACAGCGCTGGCTTGGCTTCCCACTAGATATAGATAACAGATCTAAAGCCACTGAGTTGAAAGCCAGCAGTATTAGCTCTCTGATCGCTGAAATAAATCCACATGCTGTGACTCCATCAGGGGGTGTAGGTGTATATTTATCTGACATTCAGATTCATCTGGTTTCTCTGTTCCACCACGTCCACGTACAGATATGATATAGGGACTCAATATA
This sequence comes from Triplophysa tibetana, assembly GCA_008369825.1. Lineage (NCBI taxonomy): Eukaryota > Metazoa > Chordata > Actinopteri > Cypriniformes > Nemacheilidae > Triplophysa > Triplophysa tibetana. Next base: position 11,746,869 of record CM017893.1, on the reverse strand, counting down.
GGCAACTGTGCCTTTAAAATTCTAAAAAATTTGTACGTTTTTCTGGAGTTGTTGAAGAAAAGCTTTAAAATTATGGGAGCACAAGGTTAAAAGTAACTGAATATGACTTTACGTTTGACTTTATTTGATTTCATATTTTTTCCCATGCACACATACATACATACATACATTTAAACTAAAATGTTTATGTTAAATAAAAATGTTTTTACAAGCATGGATGTTCATTGCATTTTTCAGTACTATATGATGTTTATGTATTGTATGCAAGCTGACTAATGCATGTTGCTTTTTAGCCTGTGTAAACATCTACAATCCCCTTCCCATTTTTTTGTTGCATGCACGCTTCAATTTTGCATTCTCATTTTTTGGAGACATCAAACAGCTACAACAAAACAAAAGCAGCAGGATGTTAAATACATGCACAGAAAATGTCTATTGCCTAAACAATTATAAAATCACATAAACCACAACGCTGCTATCTTTCTGAAACCTTGTCTCTTTATATTTTGTGATTTTTTGCCATAAATAATAATTATTTGCTGTCACTGGGTTTTGAAATGATCTAACCAAATAAAAAGCATTCAAAAGTGCTTGTCAACTTTGAAAACCACAGTATTTAATTTGATTCTGTATGTATGTTCTCTGAAGGTCATCTTTTGAAAGTATTCACAGATTCATTTGAACTATTTTCTCATATACCAAAAATGTCGCGAGCAACATAAACCTGCAAAGCAACATAAATGGTAAGACACTTCCTGAAACATGGCTGCAAATCCTCCCCAGAAAAAACAGCTTTCACATAAACACACGCACACACACACATTCGATCTATAACAGACATTCCCTGACAGCCAATCAGATGCTTGAATTTTAGAAGATTGCCAGCATGTGCAGTCAGCAGTTGTGAAGTACCTTTCCAAGTCATTTGCCTGACATATTCTGAATCCAAATCATTAAATTGGAATTGTAAAAAACAGTGCCAAGTGGAGCACTTCAGTATTTACAAGCAGAAACTGGCTTCATTCAGACTGGAAGCACATAGACTACCATTTCTTGATGTGGAATATCTGGTCACGACCGTAGCAAAATGACTTCCGTGCCAATGCCACACCGACGTTACATTTCCCAAAAATTGAAGTAGCACAAACACTGTTAGAGCTGGGCTCAATGGTTTTCAGCGAATCACTGTCCTAGTCAATTCATTGTTTTAAAACTGAATCTTTACAGCATATCATAACTCAGAAATGTTCATGGATGTAACACTTAACCACAAGTCTGTTAAAACAAGAGTTCAAGACCGAGTTTAACCTTTGGACCATACTGTATACTGTATAAGGTCAGGAAACCATGAGAAATGCCTGAGATGTTCCTCTTTAAAGACTTGAATAGCTTGCATTAAATCTTAAGAGTGAGCACATCAATAATTCATTTGATTTCAGTGTTAACAGATTCGTTTCATAACTTGAAACTACATCACATGTAAAATAAGAGCAGGTATTGCTTAAGTATCGTTTAAGAATTCAGTTTGAAGATCATCAGAGTTTTTGATCTAAAGCGTGTGGCCCCCGATACTCTACGGGACGCCCTTCAGAACCCTGTCCGATGGGAGAACAACTAATGCGCGACCTCCAGCGGGAAGCGTGAAGTAGATATATAGATACATCCGAGAGCAACAAGCTTCTCGTGTTCTGGATCGGACCCCTCCACTTTGCTCTCTTTTTGGGTCCATCCCAAGCTCCCACGGCCAGAGGCCACAAGCACTTTGGATCGTTCAAACACAAACACAAACGCTCCTTGGGGACGCCAGCGCACGGCACACATCCTGTAGATGACTCTTTCAAAAAAATAGTTGGTTTGTTTGGTCTAAACGCTGGATATGAAAAAGCGCACCGAGGCATTGGCTTTCTTCTGTAGAAGACTGATGGAGATGTTTCCAGGAATTCAGCTGCTCTCTTCTACAATAATAGTGGATGAGGACCAGGGGCTATCAATCGACATACAATTCATGCATGAAACTGAAAGCTATTCAAAGTCATGGGATAGAATTTATGTGAAGAAAAGACTACAAATTAAGTTTCTTTACATGTAAAATTCCTGCTTGTCAGCTGTGGTCAACATTCACTTTTATTGTTAAAGAGAAACATTTAGCATTAAATAAGTCACATGGTTTTTGAAAGACATGAGGGTCAATAATGCTAATTATGTGCTTGGTGCAATGGATGATCCAAAGAGGGTCATGGTCACATTAGCATTTGCATCGTGTCACTGAGGAATGGTTTAATCCAGCAATGTAGGGCTCTAACACACATTTTTTTTCTAGATTTTTTAGTTTCTGCTTATACTTTAATAGTAAAATATTTGCCCAGATGACTTAAAGTCTACTTAAAATTCATCATTTTTTTTTTTATTTAAGTAGCACATTTACGAAAGTAAATAATAGAGTATACTACCGTTATTTAATGTGGGCGTGTGTCCGAAATTGCATACTGTGATAGTACGTAATGAATTGAATATGTTACTATCTCTCGACCGTTAAAAAGTACATTCTATAAGTGGGAATAGTATGAATACATTTTGGACATACTGTGTCCGCCATGTTTTATAGTCATGTGACCCGTATGCTCTTTGACCTATGACATAACAACAATGAAAAGCGTTGATGAAAACATAATTTAGTCACGCGAAATTCATTTATTGGCACTTGCACACTCCGCCTTTAAGTTTTCCACTAGAGTGATTTGATTTGCTTTAGAAATTTGACCGTTGCTCAGCTCTCGTGGCATCTTGGGATAGATATGTTCCCATCAGATACACACTCAGAAATCTTGGCGGAAGTAGTAGAGCATCCGGTACTGTTATTTGCATTCTGACATACTATTAATATTCACCTATAGTATGGAAGTAGACGATTTCGGACGCAGCGATAGTTTGCTCAGGCTAACCAGGTTTTTATTTTGACGGGTCACCACAATTAAAGTCCTTTTCAGTGTTTGTTGACGGTATCTTTTCTCAAGAGAAACAGATAAATTTCATGATTCTGGCTGTGTTTTCTGTGTCGTGGAAATCATAGGACCCTAGAAAAGTCAACGTTATTTTGTTTAATCTATATGATTTTGCATTCATTCTGATATTGTAACCCTGATGAAAGTTTAATAATTAACGCTGGGGCGTAGGAAACACGTTTGTTATCTACAAGGTTTACTGCAGTCTGGAGGGCAATATCAGGAGAACAGGAAGGTCTTGCAAAAGTAAATGCCCCCTGTTGCATTAAACCCTGTGATATTCCAATCTGCCTATCATTTTAATCACCCCTTCGCCTATGGTACATTCCACATCATACTGACCTTTTCCACGATGACATCAGCCAGCACTAAAACCTAATGTTGCCTCTGTAGAAAAGGACAAATATCCACAAACCCACGATAAACATGAGATTACAGGACTGTCAATGTCACATATGCTATGCTTTATGTGTACAGTATATATACATACACTGATCAACAGACTATATGAATGATTCATTAGCTACATTTACTTCAATGAGCACGTTTATACGTTGATGCGTTGAAACTCGGTGACAGGGTCATGCCAAGGGCACACGTTAAGCCCCACTGAATGAGTCAATTCAGAGGAGGAACAGATGCATAATGAGCAGCAATCAAAGAAGCAGCTAGAGAATGAGAAAGAACGAGAGAAATAGCATTAGAGAGCAAGAGAGAGACCACGTTTGTGTGGAAGAAACAGACAAGGCCACGTTGAGTAGCAAACCACAGCTGGGCAGCTCTGAGCTATGGGTAGGTTAGCTCAGGGTTAGAGCTGGGCGGGGGAAAACAATGCAGCCCGGCTTGTCAAAATTCAAATTTATGGCCAGTCGGCCAGCGAGCCGCATTTTGGCCAAGTGACTTACAGTTGTGTTACAAGGGGGATGGGAGGGAGAAGAAAGCGTGCAGCCGTTTGTGTGTAAATGTGGCAATTGTGCTCATTACAGAGATGGATAGAGGAAGAAAGAACGAAGAAGTTTGTGTGGTCAGACCACTTGCTAGATCCTCTGTTGCCTTGGCATGAGATGAAACTACTTGTGTGTAAACAGATCTAGGAAGATAGCAAATAAAATAATATAAATAAATATTTTAATTAATAAGTAAACAAATTGTATAAATGACCCAAAATAATGAAATAGAAATAAACTTTACATACTGTAAAAATATAACCAGCTACAAAAAGTAATATGGTAAAATTAAGTATACGATGTCAAGTTGTACAGTATCTGGAGAGCTTTGCACAGTGGCAGATACAGAAAATGCACAGAAGTTACTAAATACCTCCCTCAATGCCCTTTGGGAAGACCTCATTAAAGAGTTATTGACAGAAAAACAGAATGCTTTTGAATAGAGAATCTCTGGTAGATGTAACTGGATGAAAAGAAACAGAAACAGTAGGTATTAAATCTGTTTACAGTTAGTGCTCTATATGTACCGGTATGAGCAAGTCCGACTCCTGATTGTTAACTAGTCTAAAATAAAAATAACACTGGGTTAAAATTGCTTTATTTGGATGCATGCTTGTGTGGCAACTATAGTATATACAGTACTTGTATCTCCAAGAGTTACTCCTAGCCCTCTAATTTACTGTGAGGGAAATAATAATTTGATCCCTGCTGATTTTGAAGTTTGCCTTCCTGCTGAAGGGTCCATAATATTTATGGTAGGTTTAATATAACTGATAGAAACTGAATATCAACCAAAAAAATCGGAGAGGAAATGTACATAAAGGTTCTAAATTGATTTTTATTTCAGTCTGTAATTGATCCCCTACCAATCGGTAAGAAATGCTGTCTCCACAGATTGGTTATGTGCCTAAATGGACCACAGATTAGTCCTGTCACTTTAAGAAAGTACTCCTAAATCAGCTTGGTATGTACATAAAAGATGCCTGCCAACAGAATCTGTAACTTTCTTTTCAACCTCTCCACCACCATGGTCCAGACCAAATAGGTTTTAAAGGATGTCAGGGACAAGATTGTAGACCTGGGTGAACCTTGAATAGGCTACAGACAGAAGCTTGGTGAGAATGAGACAAATGTAGGTGCGATCATTCGGAAATAGAAGAAATACAAAATAACTATCAATTGCCCTTGGTCAGGAGCTCCTTGGAAGATTTCCCCAATGCAGTTAAGATGATCATGAAAAAGGTTATGGCCAAATACTGCACGGAAGAAGCCTGATTAATGATTTCAAGACAGTTGGGACCACAGTTACCAAGCAAAGCACTGGTAGCACGCTATGCCACAATATTTTGAAATCCTGAAGAACCCACAAGTTCCTCCTGCCCAAGAAGGCACACCTGGCTCTTCTGAAGTTTGACAATGAACATCAAAATGATTCAAAAAAGGCTTTGGAGAGTGTGCTGTTAGACCAAAATTGACTCTTTTTTATGGTGAGAGAGAAAAACTGACTTTCACCCCAAGAAGACCATCCCTACAGAGAAGAACAGTGTTGGAAACATTATGCTTAAGGGCTTTTCTCTGCTACGGGTAGAGGATGACTTCACCGCATTGAAGGGCCGAGGGACGGGCCCATGTACCGTAAAATCCTGGACGAGAACCTCCTCAACTTAACTAGATCATTGAAGATGGGTCGTGGATGTGCCTTTAACATGACAAAGACCCAAAACATATTGCCAAGACAACAGATGAGTGGCTTGAGGACAAGCACATTAAATGTCCTAGTCTCTAGACCCTAGAAAATCTATGAAGGAGGCTAAAACTGGGCTGAGCCAAGAAACCTTAAAGATTTACAGAGGCGTCGACTAAAATGTCTCCTGACACAAACCTGGTGACCAACTATCAGAAATGTCTTACCTCTGTGCTTGCCAACAAGGGTTTCTCCAGCAAGTACAAAGTTAAGTTTTGCTCGAGGATCAAATACTTATTTCACTGACTGAAATGCAAATCAATTTATAACCTTTATATAAAAAAATTCCCCAGATTTTTTTATATTCTTTCTGTATGAGTTAAAATAAGCACAACATAAACATTACAGAAACTTAATTTCTTTGTAAACAGTCTAAAATACTTATTTCCCTGACTGTAACTGGCCAGAAAGTATTCCAAAAGGATTGATATTTAGCAATGGGATGCTTTAATGTTTGAACGAGTCAGCTTGTTTGCATTCATAGCATTTCATAGTATAAAGCATAGCCAATCAAGCAAGTGGACTTATTCTCTTTCTCTATGATATATCCGAGTAGGGTCTCTCTATTAGTGAACCTGCAATTAAGAACCATGTTAATTAAATGATTGAGTCAGCGATGATTTCCATTTTATATTTTAGGAACTAATGAGAATTTTCTACAATCTAAAACCATCAGCTCAGTGTAGAAAGGAACATTTTAGTTAACGACTCCTTCTGAGCTACCTTAACTCAGGTTTTTGAGTAAACACTACTAATGTGAAACTGGTTTCTCTAATACATCCCATAAAGGCATAGTTCACCCAAAAATGAAAGTTCTGTTCTGAACAACGGCGGTAACCATTGACTTGCATTGGTTTTGTGTTCAACCAACGTTCTTCAAAATATCTTCTTTTGAGTTCTTCAGGAACAGGTTTTTTATTTATGGGTCAACTATTCCTTTTTGGTTCCATGATAATGCAAAAAACCTGTTTAGTTTCCATCCGTGTAAAACCTCAAATGGTTAAAGGTAACAGGTTTCCACACAAATTTCTAATAAATTCTTCTAGAATTGATGTATAAAAGCAACATCCTGTTACTGTTGTACTGAGCAGCGCAGCTGTGACTGCCTGTGGGCAAAGCACACTCATGCCTCTCTCTCATGTGACGCTGTTAAATTACACTGTTGTCTTGATCATCTTTGATGAGGACAGTCGCAAACAGGGAACGCTTGTCCTTCTTGTCCAGACGCTTTAACCTCTGTCCCCTGGGATGCTGCACCCTTTGGGCGACTTGTTTTTTCCTCACTCCCTTCGCTCGACTCCCTGTGTCAAGTCCAATCATCTCTCAGCCGGCGTGACGGGGACAAAAACATCCACACACAACCCAATACACAGCACCAGTACGGACAGGGCGATTTCCTCTGCAGACGTCTCCGGCTAAGAGGCCCTGAATCATCTGCTTGAAAGCTGGTAGCCTGCATGTGTCAAAGGGGGAAAAAATGTCCCACATCCATCACAATCACTCTAATGCATTAACTTTGCTCGACTAGGTCACCATATTAGATGGTATGCTTTCATGCCTCGCCTCTGGGAGGCAGACAGTGGCAGCAGCCCACAATAAAAATCCATGATGTTTCACACATCCACATCAACGAACGGACTGAGTCGACTGTACGCATCATCTCATATAGGCAGAATGAGGAAAAGTAAGCAATAATTAATAAAGGAAAGTGAGACTGGAGAGACAAGCTGAGCTGTACAGAGGGATTACCGTGATGGACCAGGATAGTTAATGAAAGGCAAGCGGCATAGTCAACACGAAAGAGGAGGAAAAAAGACACCAAAGCCTGCAGGAGGGGAATACCATCAGATGAAGACAATGTTATATAATTACAACAGTCATTAAAGACAATTTCAGATCCTTGAAGGCCTGGAGTCACCGGTGCAAGTCTCATTATATCCTGGGTCTGCCTCATCTCAGATGAAAGTGGCAATTTTCAAAAAAAATGTATTAATCAGCATTTTTTCTCTCATTTTCTGAGTTAAAAGATCTAAAACAAAATCCAATCTTCAAAACAAAAGTTCAGATAACATTTCCCTAACTATCTTTTTTCTTAACCATTGCCAAATGTTATTTTCTTGTTTTGTCATAAATAAACGCTTGCCGATGGGATTAAAATATATATATTGTGCAATTTTGCTTTTCCAGTTTATATAGTTTTATAACTGTTTTACTGTAAAACAAAGCAAAAATAAAGATTAAGAAACAATGTAGAATAGATATATGTATGTATCTGGGTAGTTGACAAATATGCAGTAAATGTGTCCGGTGTGACTGCAAAATTTAGAAAGAAAAAAGTAACAATGAAGATAAAAATATCTTATGCTATATTATATTATATTATAAATATTAATAATATAAAATATTATATTACTAACAGTTTGTTTTTTAAATTATTTGTTTTTGCTAGGTCACTCCATAGGACACATGTACTGCACATTTGTCAACTACCCATCTATATCGATAGGTGGTTGAGAAATATTTATAAAAAAATATTTATTTTGATTTGTGCTGTATTTTTAGTCACTCTTAAATATGCATGTTTACAAACATGATCACCATACAGCTTCACAACACTCAAGTGGTCACAATGTTATTGGCACATTTCTGACATTGATTTTATATTCGATTGGTACAGACAGCAAATACAAGCAAACACACATGTGCGGTAGATGCAACAACAGAACTCCCTCAAGCCGCCAAAGTTTCTATTGACTTTTCTGAAAGCAGACATACATAGCCGTGAACCTACACAAGGCCGGTTTGTGTCGATGTGATGTGTGTAGGTTCAGTATAGAATACAGGGGCCAGGGCTGGATGACATTCAATCCCACTGTTCGCATTCCAAGGCTGAAATGTGACTGAAGATGGAAATATAGACACGTGTGGATTGTCTATTAGACCCCTTTGACAGACTCGCTTAAAGTTTCTCTGTGACTAAAATGTATTTGGTGTTGACTGCATAGTGACAGACAGTAAATCGAATACAATTACCCAAATTTCAATTTGATTGTGTATGCAATGAATATGAAGGCATGTTTAATTATATTCATTAGAATAATATTAAATACTATATACAGTATATGAGGCAAAGTAAATAAACACATAATGGATGGCTAGAAGAAGAAATGGATAGACTGGTTCCTATCTTACAAACGGCTGGGAAAGTGTTTAATATATGAAACCAGATGACACTACTAGATATTCTCCAACTGTTCTCCCCCACATCTTACAGTGAAAATTGTACTATATATTCATTTAGAAACATAAACTAAGAAGTCAATGAATAAGGTCAGAGAAAAATATCTTCCGATCACAGAATGTACCCTTCAAAACGCACAGTCCAAACCCTCAGAAACCCGCCAGGAACACGCTGTAACGACACCCAACTGCCTAAAACACAAGCCTACAAAGAGCTTTATTTTTATACTTCGTTTTACACCGCTGACATGCCTACACCAACATCTTAACAGGTTCCTTACACTTCTATTAATTTATTACAAAACGTTCATCTTCGTGTGTGCGTGCAAGTACATCACACTATATATATATATATGCGGCTGTTCTCACCAGGTCCATGTGATGGAGCAGTCACATGCAGCACACGCGAAAGAAGTGTGAAAGACTGCGAGGGAGGGAGTGACAAAGAGAGAGTGACAAAAAGGGTGTAAGTACACACTGTCAGCTTAGAGTTAGGAATGGAATCGCTTCCTATAGAAATGCATCTTAAAAAAAAGTTCAATTAGATTATTAGTTATTATTCTTAACCCTTAGCCATACTGAATCTAAAAAAAACATTACATCCCTAATAGATTCATATGAGACCAGTAGTCCTATCATTCTGGTAGAAGAAAGGCTCTTTAGCCCTAAGACTCTCTATTAGCAGATAGAAACGCTGTGTTCTGCAATGCTTTTACCATTTCAAAGATCTCTTTGTGTGTACAATAAAAGGTTCAGTTGCAGAAACAACCAATATGTAACATGATTAATGTCCCTATTAGGCTGGCATGGTATAATAGCATGTATCCTATCCTAAAACAGAGAGAAAGAAAGAGATAGATATAAAGGGACTTGGGGGGGGGGTTATGACATTGACACACACAGGATTTTATGAGCAAAACCTCATGTAGACATTGTACTATACAGTCTATTAAAAAAACGGTCTCAGCCTCTTAAAATAGTTATTTTCCGCATTTCCCACGTAACATGCCATGGGGTGGAATACCCCAGATATGAATTGAGACCACTGATAACGTTATTTATTTGCAAGCACTATTTAATGGGACAGAGTTACTGTAGACGAATATGAATCTATCTGTGATTAATTGCTTAATAATTTCACACACAATATCCGATACAATCATGTTTTATATTTGTATAATTAATTTGAACTAAAGGGATAGTTCACCCCAAAATAAAAATTCTATCAGCATTTACTCACCCCCTTGTCATTTTACACCTGTGACATTCTTTTTGAACACAAAATAATATATATTCAAGAATGTTGGAAACTGAACAACAGCGTTACCCATTGACTTGCATTGGTTTCTGCACTGCAGAAAGTAAGTCACACAGGTTTGAAATAATGTAAGTCATACAGAATTTTCAATGTTGGTTCCCTTGAAAAGCTGAACTTTACTCAACAAACATTAATGTTTAATATTCTTTCTCATCATTGGTCATGTTCAACACTACTAACATTCACGTGCCAGTTTCACCACAGTCATACGGAAACTCTGAGTACAAATGACCTTTTGAAACATTAAAATAATTTAGTTATAACAAATCAATGCGTATTTGTGATATTTCAATTTCAATATTTGTGGCACACTAAAATCAGGTGATGCCAACTAAAGCTGTGCTAAATTGTACCTGCATAACACAAACATGCACCAAATGTATTATTCTTTTCCAATGCCACAATCGGCATATTTATAAAATAAAATTTCCCCAATTACTCTCTGCTGGAACAGTTTATCGCTGCAGAAAAACAGCGCTGCCTTTTATATATGTGACGCATTCTATTCTGAGTCTAATTAACAAAGAATGGTTAAGTGTTTGTGCTAACAGAACATAAGCTGACACTAAACTGGATTTTGCACAACAACAAAAAAGTACACACAAAAGTGCTGTAGCAGTTTAGTGAAATCCACCCAAAGCCGTGGCTCATGCGCCGTGACACTCAATCCAGCGCTTTTGTCCTGAACCGAATCGACACTAAAGAGTGTACAAGAAAAAAACAGCTACGGTCTTCATCAAACACAGTCACAAAACCTTCTTTGTTCTTGATCGAGAGGTTAAAGCCACTTCAGCGAGACGTGTGACGGAAAAAACATGGCAAGGAGGTTTAAATATGATGGCGAGGGAGTGTAGAAAAGCTAACATATGAACGTAGTTATGAGGTCCATAAGACTGCAAAAGTGTTGCTTTACCGGTCCCATGAGCCAATAACTCGCCAGAGCTCTCTGAACTCACCATACGTGACAGGCCAGTCTAGTTACCCTGCAAAATGAAGCGTGATGTACCTCACACCAGGAATGAGAATCGTAATTAAATGAACAATTCTGGTTCCCATCCCAGAGCGACATTGTGGCTCGATGGGTAAAGCTGTTACCTCACAGCACGAAGTTTCCTGGTTCAATTTGAAGAGCGAATGGTTGGGTCTTAATGATCATTTTAGTACCAGAACCAGCACATAAGGGTCATTCATTTGGAAAATGAACAACTGGTTTGCCTCTTCGAAAAGGGTCTGTTTTAAGACTTCCCTAAGCCCAGCCCAGACTGACCAACTTAAAGCTCTCTCCTTATCTCTCTCGGGACCCCATCCTACAGTGTGAAGGTCAGGAGTTCTGTGTCCCCCGATGTACAAAACACTGCAAAGGCTTACTGTACATGATCTACTTATGTTAATGTCACATGACATCTTGAGTGGAAAAGTACCTGATCCGTCCTCACAAGAACTGGACCTGCCGTCCTCCTGAGCAACAGATACTACGTATATAAGGATGCTTGAGAGGATGTTAAATGTCACAAACAAAAGCCAGATTGTTCGGCAGTAAAGCAAGACAGAACGGTTACAGTAAAAGGCTTTCAAGCTTACAAGTGTGCTGTTATTGAACCACAGACAAACTGGGACTCGTGAAACCTGACAGGAGCCAAATAAATGGATATTCCTAGACATAAAATCGACCAAATTGATAAAGACATTAAATATTGTGATTTGTAAATGTCTGTCCTGTTATGTCTGGCATATTTGAATAAACACTGGCTTCATGATGGCCGTATTTCTGTGACCCAACATCTGATGTCAACTCCTTCACCATGCCGGAGAATCACAACAATACCACAGATGACTGGATCCAGATTAAAGACGCTGCCAACACCACTATGTCAATTTTTTCCATCAAATTAAGTCCCCAGATCCTCAACACTGACATCAGATAAAGTAACAGGAAACGCAGCACGAGAGAGAAGCAATGAGTCACGCTTGACAGTTTGCCCAAACATAATCATTGAGTGTGCATGTACCATACAGCAGAATATAATTGATAAGACATCTGAATGAAGAACACAGGTCTGATAGAAAGAATAAGAACTAGGAGCCGGTTCAGTCATGGACAGGTTGGATATTCAAGCCATGACAGATTTTACTCCCCTAGCAAAACAAAAACTGCTTAGAAGGCTTGGAGCCGGTGTAACATTTCTTGAAAGCTCAGGGGTACCGCTGTGGGTGACAATCCAAATATCATTCATTTAAATATTGATTCATTCAAAAAAAACATTTACATATTCATGCAAACATTTAACAGATGCAAAGCATATTCTTTGAATGCTTCAGATATCTTTACCTGGTAGAGATATTCCACAATCCCCATTCACACAAAATGACATCAAAAAATGTTACCTGTAGTTCTTCTAAAGATGCCAAAGAAACACCTCGTTGCTTTCTTGCCCTACTGAGTTGGTTGACATCTGTGTTTTTAAACCCGGTTACTTTTTTTTTTAGCTTTTCGTAAACCACATCTTACACAATTCTCTAGGCAAGAAATTAGCTTGCTGTCAAAGTGGGACACAGTTAAAATTAATATAGTCTTTCACCGCAGTAGATGGCTGAGGAAATTGTGGGATGCTGCTCTCCACTTACTGCATCATTAAAATCCCTAAGAGGACCCTAAAAAGAACATTTTTCAATGTCTCCACCATAGTAATGCCTGATACTTGAGACCACATGTTATTATCAGCTAACACAGCATAACAGCGCCTTTGCAAGCTTCACGATGCATCCGTTTATACACTTTACCTCAGAGTATTACCCAGCAGTCAAAGTAGGAAACAGGACATTTAAATTAAACTGAGTTACAATAATTCAAATTATGCACAAAGCAATGAGTCCGGTTATAATAAGTCGTCTTTGTTTGTTAAAGGTGATATCGGGCATAATTCTTGCCATGTAATGGGTATTAAGATCCTCCAAGCTTTCTTCTTTGCAGTCGTTATTAAAAAAACAGTTCACCCAAATATGATAATTCTCTTGATATTCACACACCCTCTTGCCCTCCCAGATTTAAATGTCTTTCTTTGTTCAGTTGAACACAAACAAATCATTTCATATTAAAATGACGTCATTTTGTCTACTTATACGGGACTCAAAATGTAGTTGAAGTAAACCAAATAACTTCAGTGGGTCAATAAATGTCTTCTAATGTGAAATGATTGTGTAAATTTCTTTTGTAAATATGCAACACAGTCTTACAGTAATTGACTCTTCGTCTGAGGTTTGATTGACAGGGAACAGGACCAATCATAACGCCGATAGTATGCGCTGTTGCTATTTGCCAGACTTTGTGCCTGTTATTGCAAATTTAGTGTTGGGTAAGGTGTAGTTCAGCCACCTCTAAAAAATGTATGAATATCCCTGGTATCAGGTTATGAATCTATATATGTATATCACAAACGGTCAACGCGGATCAATAGATTCTTAATTTCATTACTATGTCACAAACTGCACTGAGACTGGGTTGAAATATGGTGTAATATCCAGCCATTTCTTATTCTGTTTTTATTGTTTCTCTGATATTTGTGTACATTTAAGGCATTTCAGTGTTCCTAAAAATGTTTTACTCAGCTGTTCATATTTGTCATCAAATCTTTAGCAGCTTCTTCAATCAAACTCTTTCACTGTAAACATATTGGTATTAGATTGATGCATATCAACTTGTGTGTTTTGTTTATAACAGCTGCGTCTTTTGATGACGCCCCATATTTCACTCTCAAAGAGACTGTATTGGTAGGTTGCAACTGGTTGGTAACAGGTGAAGCTGTCTGCTATAGGCACGAAACAGAACAGAAATAAAAGCATCCATTCTTTAAATAATCTCAAACTGAAAAAAGCAGCATTTAATTCATAGAAAGATCAAATTGCCTGACCACCCCATCAGAAATTATCGTTCTGAATCTAATTATTTTTGATCAAAAATTTAGAAGAAACGTTAAAAAGGCATTATCTGATACCCAAACCTTTCCCAAAAGAAAAAGAAAACATAACCAATCTGCATTTAAAAGTCTAAATTTAAAGCTTGCATAAGCACAGGGCTGAGACGGACTATCAAATGACCTACATTCAACATACCAAGTATTAAAAGGCAAGTTAAAAATAGTAGTGACCAATTTATGGTGATAGTAATTCATCACATCAAAGCAAATCCATCTGAGACACATTTTGTGGGAGGTTGATGGAATGACTCTGCTGGTCCAGAAAGGGCACACGCTCGGAAATAACTGTGATTTATGATAAACTGCATGAATACTAAATGCAAGCAATCTGATTTATATTGGGCCACATACCATGTTACTTCCCATGCCTGATTCGTCTACCTCATGCTACTTGTTGATGTGACCGAGTTTTTAAAACCACTAGAAACACCAGAGGAAGAGCATAAGGACAATTTAACAGTAGCATTACATTAAAGATCTGGCATTTTTCAGTCCTGACAGACTGAATACCCGAGTATTGAAGTATCTGCTCAAAATATTACTGAGCTGTTGTAGCATTTGATTTCGGCCAAGTGCAAGCCATCTGTCATCCCTGAATTTTAAGCATCACAAAACGTTTTGCATCATTGCTAGATGTACAGTATATGCAGAATGACATGTCGTGTCTCTTTAGTCTAATTGATGTCCAGTCTTCAAAGAAATCTGTTGATCATCACTTCTCCCCTCAATATGTACAGTACGCACATAAACAATCTTGAACTTAGACAACAGCCGAATCACAAACTTCTGATAAATATGTGGAGTATTTTTTTAGTTCATAAAAACCATGTGTAACAATCCGAGCAGGTTATTCACAAGACTTCCCTTTCCTTGCTTTTCTTGCATATTGTCCAAATGTTTCTACAATTAAAAGTCATGTATTGGTTAAAAAATGTCCTTAGAGATGTACTTTGCATGGATTATAAAATGTTAGATTTATGATCATGTACTTTTCCCAAAAATGACGATATGAATCATTCGTTTTTCCATTAAAACCATTGCTAAATTCCTTTTGTAGTGTGTTTTGGGCATAATTCCAATGGGATTTGGTGTTCTGTTGGTTCTCATCTCCCAGAGAACACCCCACAAATGATTATTTCACGTTTAATATTCTATAGTGCTGTGGGAGTGCTTTGGCTGATGTCGGACATACATTGGCTTACTTTTTGACTGTTGCTGCGGGTTGCTTTTTTACGCAGGTTAGGAGTGGACGGATTTTGTTATTTAGTTGTCAATCTTAAAATGATCGTATTTATGAATGTTAAGTTCTGTTATTTGGACTACGGACATTAGGCTCGTGATCAATGATTTTGTTTCACAGATCTGCCAAGCCTGGGCCTTCTGTGAACACTCAAGAGCAAGCTGTCTGTGCGTTTGCATTTACAGTTATACGTGTGTATTATTAACAAAACGTACGTACTGTTGTGTGCACTCAAACTACATTGGCTTAACTAACACGTGACAACAACTAATGAGTATCCCCCATTTGGTGGTTTTCACAGCCATGGCTGAAAAGTGTTGTGGCATTCTAGCAAACTCTGAGTGACGTCAGTGGACCTGTCCAAGATGGTGGACACGTCTACATGTCTGGAGCGCTTGAATGAGGCATCTATTTATACATTAAATACTGTATCTATATCTATAGATCAATTCAAAAGATGTAAACATTGGTCTAAAGGCACTTCCAGTTTCATTTATAATCATTTTATTTTTAAATCTCAAAGACACATAATTAAATATCTTAAATAAAAAATTTTAACATTTAGATCTGATGATAAATGTTCTGTTGTATCTTTTGGTTGTATGTTTTTTCAAACGTTTGTGTTAAAAAACTGAACAAGAAGTTCTTTTGAAACAGCGTTAAATCAGCATCATTTCATCATCCGAAGTGGTCAATAGAATTTTCCACCTTTAAAATGAGATGTACATTGGCCAGTTTATAATAACGTTACTGTTGCTTGTGTGACTGTATGAAATGAAAGGCTGTATCAACAGTGTACAAACACATCAATTTATGTTATCCTTTTCAAAAAGTTAGTAAACCAGGGGTCGGCAACCTAAGGCACGCTGAAAAGAAATCAAAAGCACGCCAGGCACATGCAGTTAAATGCTATATAAATTCCAAAACTAATATTACTTGTTTAGTTTACGAAAATGTTTAAGCCCAGTTTGAGTTTCTATGACAAATTACATATTAATCCTTATGATCAAGTTTAGTAATAGTTGTCACGTCAGACTTCAGCACCCAACTGCATATTGAGGGAAATGGTATGTATGCAATCAATGTTGAAATATGTAATTTACCAACCTTACTTTGAAGCTAAACACGAGAAGATCATTGAGATAACAGGCAGATGTCGCACCACAAAATCTGCCTGTAAAAGATGTTTTAAACAGAACTTGCTGCTTGGCAAAGCATCCCGACCCATAAAGAATTTAAAGAACAACAGGTGTGTGCTTGATGATTTTACAAGCCTTCAAATATAGCCTTCTGTATAGAGGGTTGCAGATAAGACACAATGCACAGCGGCACATCCTGTCTAAACAGCTCACAGGCATTGCAAACCGGACACGAACAGTCTGTATGCACAAGCTCAAGTTCAAAGTCTACTCCTGATGCAAGTTGGACCAATTTTTTACGCTATGATTATTGAACGTTATTTAATAAATTGGCTCTATATCACGTTAGTAAATCCGTTACTGCTATTCTGTGTCTGCTAATAATGTGTTAGAATTGAGAAACAAATAAGGCTTTTTGTAATAATGCGCTGTTTTTTTTCGTTATTCCCAAACAGATAAATAATATATATTGCAGTCACTATGATGAAGTTTATTTGTACAACGAATGATTTTGACAAATTACATGTATTTATGTGTGTGGCTCTCTGTGGTGCAGCAGGGTTTTGAGCAGAGTCCAGAGCTGCAGCGGAGCGACACCACCAGACACAACATTGCGCAGCTGATGTAAGTACCATCACAGATAAGGTATTGTTTGTTAACATTAGTTAACTACATTATTAGCATGATTAAAAATAGTTCCACATTGACTTATCTTATTTAATAAAATAGAACTGTTATCAAATCAATAAAAAAATATATACAGGTAGAGGCCCTTTGTAATGCATTATGCTCTTTCCTCGAAAATATAATTGTATTTCAACGATGATTCTAATGTTACGGTACGCAGATTACATATAGTGGATAATTATATTTGAAAAATTTGTTGATACGTCACAGTGATTACCGGAAGAAAATGAAACGGCACTCCATGTCAAAAAGGTTGCCGACCCCTGGTATAAACTATTTTGGCCAAGAATCAAATATTTTACAATCCCTGAAATTTGTTTCGGATGGTGATATCTAGACCAAAATCAATCGCTGTGCACTCTGCTTTAGTCTATAAAATGGCCAAAACATTTACGTGAGGGGTTGCAGAGAGGTTCCTTGGATTAAAGCTCACTCAAAGGAAAGCCATTGCCTTGATGGCCAGAAGATACGTCAAATCAATTTACTCCTGCAATACGGTACGCTGTGCTTTTCAAAGAGCGCCTGGATAAACAAAGCAATTCAATAGATTCAAACTTAAATAGTCTGTGCCATTATTCCAAACAGCCGCACAAGACCAGTCCTGAAAGAGAAACAGAGAGCAATAGAGAAAGATGAGAAAAAAGAAAAATATTGAGATGGAAGAGGTCATGGAGAGGTAAAGAATTTTCAAAAACGAGAGAAGAGCTGGACTCAAAAGAGGACCTCTCCACAGATGACATGTGTGTAAGTAATTTTTCCACTTGGATTTGCCTTTTTGCTCTCTTATTCTCGCAGTTAGAAAAGCATAAAGCGTGTCTGGTTGAGGGAGGAGAGGATGTATGAAGCCAGAAGCAAGAATAACCCCTCACCCTGGGCCTCTGCCAAATACCCACTGTCATATTCTTTTATTAAATCGGTCTATATTGTGCCAGGTCTTCGTTGAAGTGAGGGCGTAATGTGGAGGCACGAAGAAAAAGTCCAGACTAATAAATAGAATAAAAAGAAATGCAAAAGATCATGAACAGGATGTGGTAATCTGTACTTAAACGAGAGAAAAGCGTAGTTTTAGGTATGAGCTGTTACCACTGATAGCCCTCTTAAAGGAGTAGTTCACCTTCAAAATTAAAATTCGAGCATCATTAAAGGTGGGGTGTCCAATTTAAGAATAACGCTTGTTTAGACAAAGTCGGGCCGAGTACCAAAACAGCCTTGTAGCCTTTCAGCAGTAAGGTGCACAGTCCACAGGATGGAGATTAGTCGAGGCCAGCGTTGACAAAAAAGAAAGATGGGGGAGGGCTGTGTCTGTTTTGGTGATTTGAACATCAACAACGGCTATGAGAAATCGGACAACCACCTTTAACTCAACCTCTTGTCATTTCAAACCTGTATGACTTCCTTTCTTCCGCAGAACACAAAAGAAGATATTTTGAAGAATGTTGTTAACAGCCCCCCATTCACTTGCATTAGTTACAACAGGAGTGAATGGGGGCTGTGCTGTTCTGTTACCAACATTCTTCTAAATATCTTCTTTTGTGTTCTGCAGAAGAAGAAAGTCATACAGGTTTGAAATCACAACATGGCGTGTAAATGATGACAGAATCTTAATTTTGAATGTGAACTACTCCGTTAAAGTTCCCTGAATATATGCCTGCTTCTATGCCTCTGCTATACCTAGTTAAACAGGAGTGCGAATGGTTGAGAGAATGAGATGCAGGTTTCCACGCAGAGATACCGCACTAGACAGTGAACTCCCCGCCAACGGCTGTTTAAAAAAGACAGAGACTGTAAATAGGGGAAAGGTTACGCTGCTGTTCTGGGGGACCTCAGGACAGGTTTCCTAGTGAGTTTTGGGAGGCCGCCTGTCTGTTGTATCCTGGCCCTCCACAGCGCAGACCGGGTCTGTGTCCACATGTGGGGTGACAGTCTGAAAGCAGTGGGGCCCACGGAGAAGACACTCCGAGACTGAGCTGTGGTTGATTTAGGATTTTTGAGCGCAAGCCAACATTCCTAAGGAGAAGAGAGTAAGCGAGCAAAAAAAGCCTTTACAGAGAGCAAAATAATAAAAGGATGGTGCATGTGTGCTTGTGTATGTGTGCGTGTCTAAGGTGGGTCTGGAATTAATGTGGAGTATCGCTGAGGCTGGAACGCCAAAGATTTCCACACTGGAAATTCTTGGAAACAATACAGGAGTTAAACGCACACACAATCTCTTCAAGACTAAGAATGATTGAATGACAGAAAAAACATGATCGTAAAATGGGATTACAAAGCAGTTAAAGGGATCTGGATGGCAGCCAGGAGTCCCACTCCAGAGAAGAATGCGTGGGGCTGTTAATTCGGAAAAGATATAAAAGCAGGTTCGCAATAAGAACTGGGACAATGCTAGCCTACCTCTTCATTCACTTACTGCTACAGTAGTGCTGTAGTGTTTTTCAGAAAATATCTTGCCCAATTGACCTATGAAGAGGTCCCTCAAGTGCCTGTTTCTGGTAAAACCGAGGTTTTAAAAACAATGGGCTTCTCAGTTCTGACCCAATTTGAGACAATGACAACCTACTTTTTTGACTGCAAATAAAGTGGAGAAGTAGATAAAGAGAAGAAGTAAATATCATGAGATGAAAATTTTATCAGATAATGTCCAGAAGTTTCATATCACAAACATTCATCAAGTGTTAGCTTTTGATAAAATGCACCAATGAAAATCAAAAGCCTTATAGACTAAAGATTTTTTTTAAATATTGCAATTTAACATTATATATATGCCAACAGTTACAAACTAAATATGCTAACATCTATGCGCTATCATATGCTTATCTACCGACTTTATTAAAGAAGCGTGCATCTGGTCAAAGCGGCGCAACAAAACTATGTGAAAGTGAGAGAGACAGACTCTCTGATCAGTCACCACCTTATAACACATCTGAGTTTAATTCTGAATGGAGAAGAAAGTGTTTCAAGCGTTTATTATTAATTATATTTGACATTAATAATACTGTATATTATATAGATTGGGGGGAATCTTGACCCTCTGAATCGTAATCGAACGCATTTGTGAGGCAAGTGAATAATCACAGCTTTAAAAGTGATAAGTGCTTATAAGTAAAGTTAAATGCTTATGAATTAATAGTTAAATTATATTATTTTTAGTTTTTACTTAAATTCATCATCCATCCCCTCACCTGGCCCGATATGCTCTACCTGACCCTAAAAATCTGAAGTCACAACATTCCTGTAATTTAAAAACAAGGATAAAAAAGAAAGCCTTGCAGTTTATCTCCTTCGCTCTGCGTGAGCAAACTGTGCTCATGGCTCTGCTTCAGCAGTCTTGTATCATTCTCTTACAAGAGCTTATAAGAAATTGAATACTAGTCTAACAAGACTGTAATAGTTCCCAGGCTCTGAGTAGCTCTCCTGGCTGACAGTTTGACATGAGTTCGCATATTCAGCACAACACTTCAGTTCCAACCCCGCAGAAAGGGCCTGTAGACCTGCATTTTGGGATTTAGACAAAATCTGCTCAGTGAAGTGCACAAGAAGGACCTTTCTGCCTTCCCTTTCCTTCAACGAGTACTTTCGCTTCAGGAGTCAGGACATTATACTTCAGGCAAGTCTAGTCCCATCCCAACCCATCAGCACGCTGCAAAAGCATCCTGAAACATATTTCTCACATTTTGTTTTGGAGCATATATTTACATATACATTCAAACACACATCATAGGTTTAAAAAAAGAATACTTTTTTTAGGATTTATCATTTATTTTTGACCATGTGGAAAAAAAGTAACCTCTATTGCATGTTGAATATTTCTGTTTTGAGCTTTTAGTATAGTGTTTCCAAGACAATGCATTTAC
This sequence comes from Triplophysa tibetana, assembly GCA_008369825.1. NCBI lineage: Eukaryota > Metazoa > Chordata > Actinopteri > Cypriniformes > Nemacheilidae > Triplophysa > Triplophysa tibetana. Next base: position 11,725,727 of record CM017893.1, on the reverse strand, counting down.
TATGGATTAATTACTATGGATTATAATTACTATATGTGATCCCAGGTATACTTGGGCGGCCTTTAATATACCTAGGTGGCCCACCCAAGTATATCTGGGATCACATATAGTAATTATTTTCCCATCCATGATAATGACCTAGTCTGCTATCGATTTACTAGTTGATAAACAGCTCTTCTGCGTCTTCTCTCCTTCCTGACTTACCGTTTACAGCTCAAGGTCAAAGATAACACATTTTTTGAGAAATGCACTATGCACAAATATATTTTTAATGCTATTACTTTTGTAATCATGATATACATTTGCTTTGATGTATTTTTGAGTATACTTTACATTTGTATATTAGTGCCCTGATACTGAATAGTATCGACCAGTTAACCTGAAGGAACACAGCAATAAATTGTATTCTACCAACATATAAGACGGCAAACACAACACTTTAAGCGTGTGATGAATTAGTGATGTCAGATGCTTTACATTCAATTAGTGACTAGACTGAAATATACATCCAACCGACACACCCAAAGACACACACATACGCAAACAGTGGGAAACGACAAAATGTTCCTGATTAAAGTTGGTAAAGTGCATTTAGGGAGGACAGAGCGTACATTGTGACTTTTATATTTTGGCCAAGGAAAATATGTCTAGAGTTAATGCCTTTCTTTTTTTATTTCTTCAAATTGATGGAAACTGACTTTAAATACAGCAAAGGACACATAATTCATGGAAGAGTTAATCGTTGTCAAATAATAGCTATTAATATGGCTGGATACACAACTGAGATATTTGGTCTGGAAATGAGAGAAAAACCACAGCCTGCTAATAAAACAATGAGTTTCAACCTATTTTAAATGTAACCATTCCTTGACTACATACTGTAAGTCTGTTTATACAAGGAGCAACAAGGTAATGGAGGAAAACTGAGGGAAACTGTAATGACTATACTATCTTTTCAGATGGGAAAAATCGCAATTTCCGCTTCTCAATATTAATTTAGCATAACTGAAGCGATATTAACGTGCTAATAGCGGGTATGCATTGACGTCATTTTCCCACGCGTACACACCGAGACACGCCCCCTTGACTGCCAGGACAAAAGCCCCTTGAGTGGTAAAACATGCAGCAAAATGGCAGCTTTCAATTGGAGAAACACAAAAACAGGGACTAAAACACAAAATTATTTTCTGATATTGAAAGCAGTTGGACTCCACGGTGATCCCAAAACCATTTCATATCGGCTATAGTGTGAAAAGGGCAGTTCCATGTGTGAATGTTTCTCATGATTCTTGGGGGGTTGTTTTGTAGCCTCTTAAAATGTATTGAATCCAATCCTTGTTTAGCAAAAATGCTTAGATGATGCACAAATAAACTAGAATACCATAATGCATGAACTTCTGAAGCATCTAGTGGTGAGGTTGCAAATTGCAACCAACGACTCACTCCACCCCACTCCCCTCCCTTTTGAAGCACTACGGTGGCTGACACAGAACTTAGATGTTGTCACGTTTTTGCTTCTTTGCTGTAGGAGATAACGTATTTAGCAAATGTGCTCTCTAGAGCAGTTTGTCCATTTAGGGCTACTGTAGAAACAACATGGTGAATTCCACCAGCGGTGTATGTAGAAAGAAACAACTCATTCTAAGGTAATAAAAACATAACGGTTCATTATGTAAGGTCTTTATACAACTCTGAAGATATTATTATGTATATTGGATTTCTGTCAATAGATCCTTCAAAAAATTACACAAAAGATGAATTTGGTAATACAAAACAGTAATCAACTGTATATAAATGACACATAAGTGAGTGATAAAAAAAGTATACCAATTCCTCAATAGCTATTAACAGCACAAACTACTTCAATTCAGTGCCTTACTTTATATTACCACGATAGGGTTGTTCTGATTGATGATACTACAGTGTTTTGACGATAGTCAGACATTTGCCGATAGCTGATTCTTTAGTTTCTCTCTTTAGTTACTCTCTCGTTCGTTTAAAAAGTTGCAGTGGGAAGTTGCTTGTTTTTCCAATATGTTTTCTAGTCTAGTCTTTCTTTAATCCCCAGTTAGGCCGATTTTACACTGCTGCAAAATCTGTTTGGAAATAAAGAAGATATGTTGAATGAGAAGAACAGGCTGTTCCCGGTTAATATCTGGCTGTCCTCTAGCACAGTGTACATTTCACCACTGTATCAGTCTGCACAACAAACGCACTCCTCTGTACAAGCTCAGATGACTGCCGTCATGACCACCTGACAAAAAATAACTCCACCCCTTTCCCTTATATAGACAGCCTCGCTGTATATTTGTCACGGTTCCATCTGCACCTCTCCGCTCTAGTGTCCTTCATTACACGTTTCTCGCGTGTTTGCCCCTGGACTTCATATCCCATCATCCTCTACTTTTCCGAATCAGTATCTCATCAGCAATCAACGCACCTGCCAGCTATCACCCCCCATCATTAAGACTCTTCATATACTGCCTGGTTTCATGTTCTTTGTCTCTTCTGAAATGTGAAGTATAAGTGAAAGTTGAACCGTCCTGTTATTGGTTATCATTCAAGTGTTTTGTGTAGCACTCATCGCCGACTGTGTTTCCTGTGACATTCCATTACAATATTAAAGCACACTGGCATTAATATTCCTCCTTTCTTCTGCTAAAAAGGATTCAAAAGATCCAACTACTAAAAACCTGATGCTTTTAACGTAGCCAGCAAGACGTCGAAATGGAGACAGGAGAAGAGATGATGACACATTGACTGCCTCAATTAAATCAAATTACTGCTCAGCACGTCTGCCTGCTGTTTTGTATTATTGGATTCTATTGAAACAAAATCAAGGTGCTGCGCCAGACAGCAATTCAGTGAGATGAATGCGACGAGATGCTTTATTGAATGTGCATGATTTCATCTAAAATGTTATAACAGTAAAGAATCTAAAAACGTTATGATTGCAAGTATTTGTCTTCCTCTCTGCCATTCTCGATGATACCGTAGCGAAACGTAGATATGTTTTTCGGCTGCAGTCTGGCCCTGGCATTGGTCGTCGAGATATTAATATGATTTTCAAAATGTCACATTGTCCTCATTATAGAAATTACCGGCTGATGAAACGTAACCCATTTAAACTGGTCACGGAGCTGCGCTTATGTTCCCGTATTCTGGATGAATTCAGTTTTTCATACAACCTAATTCTCATCACTGGGCATAATACGGTCACAGTGAAAGAAGCCAGTAAGAAGTTAAATGTATTTGATAGAGCATGTGAGGCCATTTAACCTGGTTCAGAAAGTTAATGGAGGGCTCATTCTGTTCTACGAGAAAGAGCTTCGGATCTTTTTTTAATCAATATCACATCCTGCCTTTGTTCACTCAATGGCCTCTTCTGTCAAAACAGTTCAACCATTTTACTAAAACGTTTTAAAATATTCGGGAAAGCCAATTAGAAACAAGTGTTCTGGATACATGCAGGGCATTTCAAGAAAGTGGTGTTGGGCTGCATAAATATAAAACATATCATGCACAAATGTGAAGATTGTTAAATACTACTGTACTCACAGTTGTTAAACCGTCTAATGTTGTGAGCAAGAAAACCTCACATTTTAATGGCTACAGTTTGTCGATTTATTTCACACGGTGAAACGACAAAACTAACAAGACAAGTCATCCCATCTTCATCACATCTTCGCGATCCAAAATCATTTCAAGCAACTGTGACACCGAACATTAGGCATTATTAACACCTGAGGATCCTAAATGAACATCTCAACTAAATCCTGCTTCTTCGAACCAACAATCGCCTGATGCGTTCACCTCTCACCCCGATGCTCAGGACAAACCCGGAGGTATCACTATATATCAACTTCCTGTTGATTAGGAAAAATAAACATCTCCCAAGCGGAAAGGGGCAGGATGCCAGGAAGGCTCCACAGGAGCTCTCGCCATGACAACATCATCACCGTGGCAGCTGTTCTGCTCCCCATACGATGCTTCCAGAGCACGAGAGCAAAGGTGGAATGTTTAGAGCAGCGTAATGACACAGTAAAAAATTATAGTCAGCATGACACTATAAGAAAACAGGCCAATTACTGTGATAGAGCCGTTCTGTGGGCAAGGGTGTTTTCATGAAATATAAATGTACAAAGCACAAGTTAATGCAGTGTAAATTAATGACAAAATAATATCTTTTTAGCTTGAGAAAGCAAAATTGTGGAAAAAAAATTTTGTTAACAATTGTCCAACACAAGACAAACAAGTATTTTGAGCATTTCAGGCTCACAAGGTCAGTTGTTAGGCGGATGTGCATCAAAGTTAAACTGAAGTATTAAAGTTATTTGTGTATTATCTTAAAAAATACCTTATGATTTTGCATTAAAGGGAAAGTTCACCCAAAAATGTAATTTCTGTTATCAGACAGACTGTAGGGTACCCATTGACTTGCATTAGTTTTGTGTCCGTACAATTAAAGTGAATGGGTACTGCCACTGTTCGTTTACCAAGTTTCTTCAAAAATATCTACTTTTGTGTTCTGCAGAAGAATACAAGTCATAAAGGTTTGAAATTACAAGGGGGTGCGTTAATGATGACAGAATTTTCATTTTTGGCTAAAATATCACTTTGATGTAAGGAAAAATTATTTTACTTTTTTTTGCAAGTTAGCTACAGTTACACAACAGCTGAAATATGTAGTTTCTACACAACCACAGTGGCATCAAACAGAACTGAAAACACTTTCTTGGCAATTAATACCATTTGAAAAACGGCCACCACCAACCACTTGAAATAACATACTACAGTTATAAACATTCTCATTTCAACTTTGAAAATGCAAAGCGTCCTAAAATTAAATAAAGTGACCAAAACACAAGATCTGCGCCATAATATTCATGACACATCAAGAACCTTTTTTTCCTGAGTGCACTTTCAGTTCAGTCACCCTATCTATTAAAGAAACCCCAACAGCGTGAAATATTCCCTCCATAAATCTCTCATTTCTCTTAGCCTACAAACGTATTCCATTTACACACATGACAACTCTCAGAATCACATCATTGCCTATTATCTCACTTCTGTTTCTTTTATTTCCATCTACTGCCATTAAAAAGTGACACCGAATAATTCTGCAGATACAGTAACTGACATTTCTTTCTCAATCTGACTGAAGCTTTGCTGATTCACCTCCTCTTTGTCAGACACTTCTTTTGACCAGCTGTCTCCCAAGAGATGTCTAATGAGCCTTTCTCAAGCCTCTCTCATTAAAATCTGAGAGTTGAAAGACAGTGATATGACAGTGTCACAAATGCAAGTTGCATAAGAGGCGTTCAACGTTTAATTGAGTGTTTTAAAATGTCAGGAAATTCTATACCTACATGACGAAATAAAACTATTTCCAAGTGACTGCATAAATGGCAATTATGTAAAATTAAGTGCTCACGTGATGTCAAGGATCCGTGCGTGCTGAATGAATGGTTAAATTATGAAGGCGCTTCACAGCCGAGAGAAAGGCAGCCAACCCTCCAATCTTCCAGCACAGAGATGTTGATCGCGATCCATGGACTGTTTGGCAAACCGCACTGCTGACTTCAGCGGTTTAACACAGACTCCTGTTCAGCTTCAAGTTCTGTTTAAAAAAATTAAAACAGACAAGGAGATTAGGGCTGAACGATTTTTTTAACAGTATATTATAATTCTATGTTTTAGCAAGGACATTTATATATATTTGCTCTGAAAGTTCTCAATAAAAGGACATTTTTGAGTGATGACACAAAGAAATTGCCAAATAATGAATCACTGAAACAGAAAATGTACATTGCATTTGATAGATTATCCTCACATTTGGAAAAGCACAGACCACTTTCCTCAGCAAGCCTCAACTGAAGAGATGGCGAGAGGAAGCTCTTATGAGCAAACGCTGTGCTGCCTGCTGTCAATTGTGTTTCCAGATACTGGACAGCAACCAAAACTGTATTACACTAAAGGAAAACCAACCCATTACCTGTTACAATCTATGGGTGTACTCTCACTAGGCAATCTGAACTGTGCCCGAGCACATTTACATTTAAATTTACATTTTATCCAAAGTGACTTACATTGCATTATCCTATACATTTGTTTCTAAGTATGTGCAATCCCCTGGAATCAAACCCACCACCTTGCGTTGTCAACGCAATGAAAATGGAGAGAAAGATGATCACAGCATAACTTAATCTAGTAGCAGAGTTATTGTTACGTATTTCAGTGGATATAATCCATATAACCTTTGTTTCTACCTCCTCGTCCCAACGGCTATCGTGGCCCATGGTTGCTTAGCGACGGACGCCAAGAGAGCGCAATGTCTAGGCACTTTGGATAAAAGGAAAACGCAGTGCAGCTCGTATTTTCCATGTGTTTTTATACACGAAATGTGGATCGGGCCTGATGAGTCGTTTACTCTCATATCGCTCTCGTTTGACAGCGACATCATTTAAGCAGATCAGTCTGTGCACCACACGCATTAAAAATAAACACTTCAAACCGAGCATTGCGTTGGATTCAGTTGTGCTGAGAGGGGTCGTTTTGTTTATGTTTGATTCGAAGCAGTCGCATCGTAATGATGAAAGCGTGCCTGGGTGTGGATGCTAAAGAGTAACGTGAGCGCAGGACAGCGGGTGAGTGGGGACAATCGCGCTCGGGGACAGTTGAGAGCAACCGGACTAAATGTGAGAACGCCCTAATACTGACTGACTGGTGCATTACTGACCCACCTTTAGAGAGGTCTCACACAAACCCCAAAGCTACTATATAACAAAACTTGAAGATGAACTTGTATTGAAAACTTCAGTCCCTATCTACTGCAAGTTCAGGGAAAAAAACGGAAACAACAACAGAAAACGAGCAGTTAATCTCCGAATTGCTATATGATGAGATCATAGAACAACTATCATGACAAGCAATGTACTCTTGCATATTTCTTATTTTTGTTAAAAGTACTTGTCATCCAGCGATACAATATATCAGGCAGATTGCTAGGAATTCTTCAGTCTTGAAAGCCAAGTTTACAAGCTTAAACATAAAACAGAGACCTTCCTCTTGGAACAGACTCTAAATCAGATTATCACTCAGAAGCTATGTTGACTAGAGAGAGAGTGAGTTAAGTCATTGGGTCAGAGTTGACCAATCGCAGGCTTCGTGTGACTACATTACCTCTTACTGAGATAATCCTGCGGCTACCATGGCTGAGGTCACGTCTAAAGCCACGTCTTGTAAAAGACCTGCAGTAAATACAGAACGCTTCCTTTAGGAAGGATCTTTTAACTTCAACTGTTAAAACATGGTGCTTACTAAGTATAAAGAATGTTGTTGGTTTTATACCAGAGGAACACACAACAAAATGTATAGCGTGAATGAACAGTAGGTCACTTGTGTCATCCATAGGAATTTATGCATGCACATCCTATATAGAAACCTAAATTAAGCACATGACACTACACTGCAGAAGACAATAAAATAATTCATTTAACTATGCTTAAGAGGTTTTTATGGGTAGGCACGCCACTGTAAACCGTCTCCGATAATGATGACCCCGAGGTGAGAGTTATAAAGAATGTTTGAATTTCATTCACAGTTAAGGGCTGAACCACCGGCCTGGTACAGTGCAAATGATCACCAATTCGCTACATAAACTTTTCAGTAAATCATCTGCATGCTGTGAGCTTTAGCAGCGCTCAGCTATGGACATTTCTACTGTGAAACATAATATGTACGTGTCTCTCAGAGCCTGTTAGGTAGGTGGGTCTCATTCTTCCACCAATCAACTATTTAAGGGGTATCTAGTTCATCTACACTTATTAAGAAACTTGTTGTTGCTGAAGTTTCACGAATTATGTTAAATAGACAATTCTCTCATCATTTACTCACCTTTGAGCTGTTCCAAATCTGTAAAATTTTGTTTGTTCTTATGAACACAGAGAAAAATATTTGAAATGATGCTTGTAACCAAACATTTCTTGGACCCCACGGACCACCATAGTAGGAAAAATTACTTTATAAATTCTTTGTTTTGTTGAATACAAAAGATATTTTGAAGAATATAGGACAGCAAACAGTTCTAGGGCACTTTTGACTACAATTGTCATTTTCCTATAATGGTAGTTAATGGGGTCCCAGAACTGTTTGGTTTAAAGCATTCATCCAAATATCTTTCTTAATGTATTTTACCAAACAAAGAAATTCATAAGAGAATTTTCACTTTTGGGTGAACTATCCCTTAAAAATATTCATGAAGACACATTATGCTATGTCTACATATATGAATAGTTCTGCTCTACATTTAAATCTCGGCTAGTAATTGTAGCAGCAGTGCATTTCAGAACCCTTCTCCTTCAGTGCAGCGTGTTTCAGAGGCAGCGCGTATTCAGAAGCATCCAGACCTAAGATATGTGAATGATCTTTGCTCCTTGCTACTCCCAGGGCATAATGTGTGATCTGTCAATGTTTTCATGTTAGGAGTCTTGCATTGCATGTTCAAGCTAACATCAAGCTATCAGCAGCAACTTTACACATGTGTGTTGGTATAACACAAGCAACATGCAGCCTACAGCTATCACTCAAACATGCCGATGTAACTATATGGAAAAGGCAATAGTGAATAAACTCTTGTCATTTGTATTTACTAGTGTACAGCTTTGTTAGGAACTAAGTTTGTCGTCCACACGGACTGATTAAGTGTTTCACAGGAAAAAAATTGAAGAATGCTCATCTGTGCAACTTGTCTATTGATCGTATCATGCGTTCATGCCTCCCCGTAATTAAATCCGTGCATATGTTGCTAACTAGTACACGTATAGATGTCCTCCCATCTTCGTGACTACCACTGGCGAACATTGAGCGCCGTAGCGGCGTAAATTGCAACGGATAATACGCTTAATAGCATTAGCTTGTGGATTGTCACACGTGTTTTCATTCAACTCGTATTCCCAACTACACCATGCTTATTCCGTAATGATGCAGATTGGTTGTCAATGTTAATTGTATTTCTTCTGTATACTGTCAGTGTGCAATGGTCTCAGTATACATGGTCTTAATTATACCTATCGTATAGAGATAGCATTGCCACGGATAAGTGGTGCAGATGTCATCCAAGTCTGTCAATAGATGCATCTTGCAAATTATCTTTCCAATTACTGATTTTTTTACCGGAATCATGTCATAATTGTCCGCTCAACCAGCGTTGTATAGAGCCGCCCCACTACATCTGGAGTCGCCCTACTCCGCGAGTAATTCCATGGTATCTAAGTGCGTGCAGTGGCTGAAGCATGTGCTTCATTGAATTTATGGTGGAGATAAGTTCAATGACCTTATCTTGATAATTTGTTCGGGTGGATGATGAGGTCTCATCTTTGGACTGCAACGTAGTATTGTGAAATAATTGCACTTAGTGCACGTCTATTAGAATTAAGCCGGTCAGCATGAAAGCCATGGTTCACATAGTTATAAGCATCGGTGTTTGGCCGGTTGGCGTGGTAAGCCAAGGCACACATAGTCATAGGCCATTAGAGTTAAGCCGGTCGCATAAAAGCCCAGGCACACATAGATAGATGTGGTTTACATAGTCTTTCGGGGCAGCAGCAGTACACATGTCTTGGCGATAGATCTGTTTGGAAGTGTTCCTGTACACTGCATGAATTGATCATTTCTGTGTACCATGCGAAACACTCTGAGAGTTGTCATGAGAGAAATGAATAGTTCTGCCATGAAATTCTAGATGGTGCAGTCTTAAAGTCTAAACCTATCCGACTTAATTACTCCTACACGGTGAAGTGATTGGTTCCCTCCGTATCAGCAGTCAAGGAGCTTGCTGCTCTACATTTAAATCTTGGCTAGTGATTGTTGCAGCAGCAACAATGTATTTTCAATAAACACCTATAACAGATCGGCTACGGCTACTCTTAAATACAAAAGTATTGATAGTCAAAATAAGTTTTGCACAATCCTACAAATGACGTTGAAGGTTGTACATACCGGCTTCAATTATATGAATAGACATTTATCCTTTGTGCATTTCCACCTAGATTTCATCAATTTCCATTGAGAAAGGTTACAATTTCAGGAGAGTAAATCTGATGGCATTTAAACCTGCTGATGTTCTCGTCTGGCTAGGCAGGAAAGGTCATCTCTGGCGACCGATTAAGACAGAGGCTGGATGACAGACGCCACATGCACAGATGAGAAACGACGAACATTGAGGTAGACCACCCGTACGACAAAGAGCCAAGGTGAAACTGAAGACCCGAGCCGAAACAATATCTTGCGAACTTTCACTTTTTGATCTTGTCGCTGAATATCAAGTGTTACTTTATATCTCTGAGAGCACATACTGCGCCGCGGTGTCAATGTACAATGAATCAATAAGCCGTATAGAGAATGACGGTAAAGATCTCAGGCGAGTCAAGGAAAGACATTTGCATCTAAATAGTCCCTATGCATCAGTCTTCAACCAGGGATCTGTAAAGGTGCTCAAGGGAATCTTGGAAGAAGATACGTATATAAATGTTTTTAATTCAATGACATTTATTTCGATTGATGTAAATGTATAATCTCATGCAATAAATTCATTGTTTTGAAAAGTTCAGGATTACTTCTCTTTAAACTTTTTGATGCTGAAATCAGCTTGTAGACACAACTACAACTGCACCAACTAAATAGTTTCAATAATTATGAATAACCAAAATTGTATTTAAATATTTATGTTTAAATTAACTATTGATTAATAATAAACTACTTACTGTTTGATGTTTATTGTATACTGATACTAAACTTATATAACGTGGTGTAGTGTTTTCAAAGGTCAAAAAAAGCAATGATAAAAGCATACGTTTGGGATCATATAGGGTGATGCATCTTTACATTGAGTTCTTAGTTACCTACAGTAGCCTATGTGACAGGGGTTCTCAATTACTGCCAGTTGAGAAGGGACGTCTGTGTATCAAGTTAAACTATGTAGGTCACTTGAATGGATTTTAGATCCCCCAACACTGACACGAGACACCATTATTGGAACCTCATCTATGTCTTTTTTTACCGCAAAGTGCTACAGTGAAGTTTCCATTAAAAAGCAAAAGGCTCTAACACATTAGTCAGTTGATGTCTGGCACAGGTTCTCCTACACCCTATCCAATAACCCTGCCATATGAATAATGAAGTTTGCCATGTGTTAAAACCACCTGAGCTATATGAATGAGAAGTATATTAAAGACAGCTGCAATACAATCCCAGAGTCATTTTGCGAAAAAATAATTTTAGGCAAAAATAATTTATTTTTAAACGGTCCAATTAGTAATTGCATGCAATGATAGAATCAGCAAGGAAATACTAAAACATTTTGTAAGCACTTATGTTTAATGTCCTTTAATCAGAATTTCCTTCATGGGATAAATAATTCAGCATATTCACTTTTTTTGTTGAAATTGCTAATGTGTAGGAGCCTGTGACCGTGTGGACATGTAGCGCATAGCGCCCTGGCGACGCTGATTCAAATGACCTCTCTTCTTCCCATTGCGTCCTGATTGTCTCAACTGTCCTATCCAAAAATAAAAAAGCCCCCCCTCAAAAAGAAATTGCTAATGTTAAATCAACGCTTGCAGACATATAGGTTTCTATTGTATTTATGTGACATAAATGGTCAGTGCAATATGAACAAATAACTGAGTGCACTTTTCTGATAACAAGGCAACATTTTTTATTAAACACTTTCAAATACTGTACAAATCTAGTGTGACTGTACTGAATGAAAAATGTATAGACATACTGCACTGTAGGTCAGACTGGATAAGAGAGTCTGTCAAATGTAAGCATGTGACCACACTGCAGTTCAATCCGGATTGTGGTGCATGTCATATGTCAGTTAAACACAGCATCACACTCATGATATATTCGTCTGCACTGTAAGGGATAAAGAGAATCCATTTGCGGATACCGCCCAAAGGTCACCATTTGACTGTGGAAATAAACCCATACGAGCCATCCCACATCTCCATCCCTAAACGAGATTCACGTAGCAGTCTGCACAGGCTTAAAATTCGTAATCAATCCATAACTACGCAAACAGGCAATGGGAGAGAGTTCAAGTGCAGCCTGATTCCTTCATTCACTTGTAGGTATAACACCCTTTCTATGAAAAACAATTTTCGACAGCTTTTTTTCTTTCTTGTCACCAACGGTTCAGTAGTCAAAGCCAATCAACCCACATCCAGAAAAGACATTTACTGACACATCCACTGACCACAAACAGCTAATTCACCAACAGTCAATTCAACATAGAAGGCATTTCTTATATAACTTCAGCCCTCGTGAGTCACATGATAAAATAAAATTGGGTTTGATTATGTGTAAAGTACCTGTGAAAAGTCACACCTGTAAGGAAGTACTGCAGTAGTCAATCTTACACAATGACATTGTAAACATCTCCACATGTTCTGTAATTTTACCATAAGTTTTCTCCACAGTCACAGACAGTGTTACTGTGAATCTTTTTTCCACTGACATTGTATTGTGGTATAATTTATCTTGACCCTTAACCGCAACTGTGATTGGTCACTTTGCGCCCCAGTTGCACAGCGAGTCTGTCAAAGTGAGCTGCTCTTGAGCAGTTTATACAACAATAAAAACGTCCTTTAACTACATTCAAAGCTTAGGCAACACACGACAACTGGCAGAATAACAGATATTGAAAGTGAAAAACTTGGTGGTTAATGTGAAAGCTAAAATATTTGGAAGTCTTAGGGAAAAAACAATTAGCAGCTTGAAAATTATTTCTTCTTCTTTGAAAATGTTACAAAACTACCTGCAGATCTCAAAAGAGACTTTCAAATACCATCCACCAATAACATACAGATTTTGGAAACAAACAAGATTATGTGCACTGTTTGTGACACAAACGGTTGGTCTGTAAATGTCTTTTTTACAGATGAGCACATGTAGTGAACTGGCAACAGCTTTATGACTGTTGTGGAAAGTTTGTCGCCTGAACCGCCCTCACTTGAGTAAGACCAAATGCAAAATCACAAAGCTGATAATACAACATTACTGTATATTGCACAACACAACAGAACAAAGCAATACATTGTAAAGCAATGTAGAAAGGACACTCTTGGTGAAAACGCAATAAAACGCACAAATGTTCAATAAACACTCGTTTTTTTGCCATAATAACCATTCATTTAAAAAATTTAATTCTTACGTCTACCTGTTTATGGTTGCCAAGCAACACTGCGTGCATATTTATATAGACCGTTTCAGCAGCAACAATATAAACACGGCCCAAACTTAACTTACGGTAAACCTCCACAAAGAATCAATAACTGTTGAATTTGTTTAAAACAAATATTTATATTAATTAAATAAAAAATAATTTGTTATATTATAACCAAACAAAGATCGGAAGGTAAATTATGGCCAAGTGCCTGCATCTGATAAAAACCGTCTTTATATAATAATAATAGTATGTTTGGATTCTATTGGCATTTTACAACAACTCCAAAGACACCTTACTCAATCAGTCTTAGAGAAACAATCCCTTGTATAATCTCCCTGTTTTCTTTTCTTGAGTCATTTTCATTGCCTTTGTCAAAGTTTTCTTCAGGCTGATCGAACAGCCTCCTATCAAAATAAAAAAACCAATAGAGAAAGCTTTCACACACACACACAGAAATAAACACCCTTACTGATGTAGAGATTGATCTGCTGGGGTACGAGCCAAAATGGGGCCCAGCCTGCATGCCAAGTCAAACGGGCCTCCCGTCTCCACTCAGTGCAACAGTAGGAGAGTAAGGCTGCTAGCGTTTGACACCTTTTTCATATTCAGATAAAGTATTGCTTTTCGAAGGCATGACCTATTTTTCTCTCTTTTCTTTTTCCACTTGCTAAAATCAGAGACTCTCGTCCTTTCTGTCAGGCATAGCAAATTGTGTGCTACCCTCCTATGGGATGATTGAACTTATTCTTTCTAAGTTCTTCTCTGCGGCCCATTTCCAAGCCAGTTCTCAACATCATATGATACGAGGCATGTGATGACATCAAAATGTTGGTACAGAAGGTCTTTTGATGTCTTATGTCCTTGAAGGCGAAATGGTTCAGGTCTGATGACCACAAAAAGGCAATAAAGCCCCGGGCCATTATTAGGAAAGCTTTACAACAACATCTTTCATGCAACACTCTATGACTCCTCTTGTCTTATTAAATACAGGTTTCAGCCAAAACTGGGTCAACAGTACTTGGTCACAATGCGTGACAGGCAGCCACATACCTCAGCCAGGTGGGAACATGGAAAATGTGCTTCATAATGCACACTACTTTATTTTAAATCCAACAAACACACACCAGCTACATATGGTTGTCACTCTTCTGACCGCAATTCTGTTATGGACGGTTTCAAAACAACAACATAAATAAACATTATGTGGCCCAAACTTAACTTCCAGTAGACCTCCACAATGAGTCAATAACTGTTGAGTAGTTTTAATTTAATTTTGTATAATTAATATACAACAAAATATAAATTCGTACTAACATAAATACAATTTAAAAAATGTATAACCAAACAGACCGGATATTAACATCGAGCCAGGAGCGTGCGTCTGATAAAACCACCAATCCACACATAGTTTGAATATCTAAAATGACAACCAAATTTATTTCAGTACTTTATTTAATCCCAAAACTCATTTAACTAAATATGCTATTTAATTGTGATTTTTGCCAGTGATTTTAAAATATCTGTCATCCCCCTTTCAAGCTGATAGGACTGTGGTCTTGCTATGGTTGAAATAGCTGTCCTGAGACGTGGCTAATATGGCCCCCAAGCAGCATGACTTCCATAGACAGACTTTGTATCACACAGTTTTTTTTGTCAAATTATTATTCTTGACAATAAATGTTCCTATCAACTCTGTGATCTAGAAAAAGAATATTTCCATAACACAATTTTAGCCAAAAACACCAATAGCAATCTTCGGCATATTGTGTTAACAATAATTTACTCCTGTATTTAAATATGGAAGCCACTCCTAAAACAATGTATGAAACCATTAGTAAAAACAAACTAAATTGAAACCCTTTATATGATCAATTAGGCCTATTAATTCTAGCCAGATATGGCCATGAGAAAAAGAGCTTCAGTTTTATGACTCACACTGAGCTTCTGATCCTATGATGGGCCCTCAAGATATAATTTTCAGACACTGTGCAGAGGACACAATGGGCAATGTGTGTGACTTTCTATACTCACAGCCAACAAATC
The DNA here is from genome assembly GCA_008369825.1 of Triplophysa tibetana. Classification (NCBI taxonomy): domain Eukaryota; kingdom Metazoa; phylum Chordata; class Actinopteri; order Cypriniformes; family Nemacheilidae; genus Triplophysa; species Triplophysa tibetana. Next base: position 11,710,453 of record CM017893.1, on the reverse strand, counting down.
GTAAAACACAAGATATTTGGATTCTGCTTTTTCTGATCTGATTGCTGACAGATGTTGAGACATTGTCAGAGCAGATGGTTTATTGGCATGCAAAAAGCTTTAGATTCCCAAGGAATTCTATAACTACACTATAGGGTAGTTTAAGTGCATCTTTTAGACTGTAAACATAAAGATTTTGCTTCAACGCATTCATTATTTTGTACAGTATATATAAAAAAAATCGATTCACAATGAATATCGAATCAATCAGCTACCATTAAATGCTGATCAAAATCATTCTAGATGCCAGCGGTGTGCAAAGTTACATATGATAAGATACAATATTTTTGTATGGGACTGTGCACTTACCTTGTGTAAGTATCACATTTTTAAATCAAGTTTTTTATTCCGGATGCAGGATTGGCCACATTTGACTTTATTTTAATTCTGTACGAGTTAAAATGTGTAGCTCTTATTCGTTAATCAATGAATAGTAGGGATGTAACGATTCACCGTTAGCCAGGGCTGGACTGGGAAGAGAAATTGGCCCTGAAATTTGGCCCATACCGGCCCTGCACTATTTTCGTTGACGGGGGGGATGCGAATGATACATGTTGTTCGGGGGGGGTTGTGCATGTTACCATGTCTTTTGCATTCGCCATGCGTGCATTCGCTTTTATAAAATGTCCGTCAGGGTGGCCAATACATCCGTCAGAGCAGCCAAAGCGTCCGTTCCGGCCCCTGTGTTTACTGCAAACTTGGAAAACGTGGGTATGCTTATATTTCCTAAATTTAAATAAATCTAATAAAACCAGTTATAGTTTCTTTTTTATGAAGAGATATTTTTATTATACATTTTTATTTGATTTAGGCTGGTTGCTGCAGAAAGGAAACAGACCAGGGATTTCATAAAATATACCATTGCCATTGCTTTGTCTCAAGATGCACACCAGTAATGTTTTTTACTGAGGCATTTTTATAAAAGCGACTTAAATATCCTAATTCCACTAAGGCATAGTCCCGGTTTAAGCTATGCCTTGTCTTTGAAACTGGGCCTTATCTTCTGCATTATTTAATAAAGAAAATCAATAAATCATGGTAACCAACGCAATATTAGACAGATTAACCATAAACTATAGGCCAGGTTTAAGATGATATTAGTCGATGCATGAATTGATTGACATATTTTTATAGAACCACATCAATCATAGTACTAAATTGAATGATTTGTTAAATTTCTAGCCATGAAAACATGTAATAATTATCATGAGATAAAGCACTGACAAATAAACTCGGTGTAACATGAAAGTCATTAATCACACAAACTAAAGTAAAGATTACATAAATATAAAACAAAACTATGGCTTTACCACACAGTAATTTGATAATGCAGAGTCGAGGCCCGCATGTGGTGCACCACGCACTTCAACCGCGGATCATGGTTCAAATAAAGAGCAGCGGCAATCACATCGTGATTTAATCGCAAATGCTATAAATCATTCAGTCCTACCCTGACATGTAATGTATATTGAAATATCAATATACAAAAGTGTATACAAAAATATATAAAGTGTGTTTAAAAACCAGATCACCGTTATTGAAATTAATTCTATCGCGATAGACATACAGTAGTTATCGAATTATTGCAGGCCTTGGTAAACTATTGCTTTAATGCATAAACTAAGTTATCCTCACCAAGCAGTTTGCAATTCATCTCTCGCAATACATTGTGCCATTCAAAACATGCACAATCATGCACGTGTGCCAACTGTCCAAATCCAAAGCGACATGCTTCCATTACATTGAAACTTGTGTCTTCCGAAACGTTACCTAGCTACCAAATAAACAGGCACGACATAACAGCACTGACGCAAACATCCTACACTCCACTCCTGACCTGTAAGTGCAATGTGAAATCAAACTCTGGTTTGGACCGAGCAGCGACCAAACTAAGCGTGAAAACAGCCCAATTGTGTGTTTATTACTCTAGTGTGTTATGCGGGTGGCTCAGCTCATTTCTCACAGAGCCACTTGGCAGGTCTCTCTTCACAGCTGCCTCAGGTTTCACAAGTTCAGGGTCATCCAACGAGAGGTCTCCACGCCAGGCCCTCTTTCTCCTCTCTATGAATCACACAGGATCGCTGCAGATACACCTGACTGAAAGATTTACAGGCCCTTATTCATATACCCTACAGTCCCTACCACTGTGTCGTTTGCAATTTACCTTATAAGCCTATACAAAACATTGTCTATAGAGCAGTTTGTCCGTTTAGGGCAACTGTGTTTGTGGCCCTGTGTGTATGTAGGTAGAAAAAGCTCGTTCAAAAACATAACGCTGCATTATGTACGGTATTTATACACCTCTGAAGACATAGTTATGAATATATTGCATTTCTGACAATAGATCTTCTAAATAATGACACAGCGGACCTTTAATGTAGATATAATTAAAATGGAAAATGGAAAACAATTAATGGTTTTAAAAGACAAATAGTCAAATGCATAGCACAAGTGGTTGCTGTTACACTATTTGGAGAAAGGTTTACAAACAGCTGCTTCGGGAAACCTACAGGATCAATAAATCTAGTGGCATCTAAGTAAATCTGCCTTTGGATACACATATCCAAAACATGATGCATGCTCCTTTAACATATACTAAAGCAAGAAGGCACATAACTATTAGAAACACACTGTAAAAATCCAACTTGAATAGTGTTTACTTTACTTGAACAAATATTTTTTTGTAGAAGGAGCCAATATTCAATTTTGAGTGTACTGAACAAAAGCAGCGTGTATTAAAGATTATTTTGTTGACTAGACTTGCAAAATTATGTAAACTTTATTAATCCAGTTATTGTTAAAAATTATTTGTTGTCTCAAAAACATATTGTATTATGTGACGCAGTTTCTACTTAAACATATACATATTTATAACATTTTATAATCTGGACTATGTCAACATGTTAGTTTCCTCATCAACGAGTAGGAAAAAGTTACTTATTTAAAAATAAACGTTTAAATAGTTTGTTTCTAAAGGAAATGTTGACTGTAAGGGTTAATACGCGACTGACTGAATTTGTCGCTGCAACAGGAGCTTTTTTATTCAATTTTTCACATTCTTGTATTATATAAGTTTTCATTATTTACTGATGTAAAAAACTAGGGAAAGATTGTTGTGTGGTTTACAGTGCAAATATAAAAGGTCAAGTCAAGGATAAGAGAAAGTGATCTGAACACGCTGACAAATGAGCAAACTGAAGCAGAAATCAAAGCACACAACAGTTGTATAGTTGAGTAAGTTTCCTATTTCCCCTATGCGTGCCCCCTTAAAGCTATAATGGAATTGCAGGTGCGATGATTACAAACACGGCACAGGTGTGGGAGCGTAGGCCGTGGAGTGTAACGGAGTCTATGGGGGAAACAGAAGAGAAAAAAGGCAGGGGGACATAGGGAACCGTGACAAAAGCTAAACCGCCGTATCCAACCCGAAGATGCTGATCTTTATTTTGGAATCTCACCTCTGTTCAAAACCCATGCTTCCTTTACCCCCAAATTTTCTGCAGAAATTAAACAAAGCCAAGACTTTCTAAGACTTTGGAGGCCGCTTGCAATTTGGTTTTACTTTATCGGTTGGCTGTATTTATTTGGCTCCAAATGTACCACAGCAAGAGTGCGCCATAGCTTTACAGTTTAAATTGGAGTCAAGTCAAGTGGCTTGTGCACACTTGTATGATATATAAGCTTCCTAATGAGCTGAATGATTGGGTTACCAACCCAGAATGGCACTTGGTTGTTACAAAAATGGTACAAAAACAAACATAACATTTAATTAATTGAACACCTGACACCAATTTTTTTTGCCCTTCATTTGAAAGCTAAAAGGCATAAAAATTACAAGATTCACACAGAATCAAGCACAGCACAATTTCACTCCAACATAAAAATTACACAAACAGCAAAAAAGCAGACTGACACCGCACACTCAACAGACCTGACAAAAATCATCCTAATACAATATCACCCTAATAATAAAATAATAAATAACAACTCTTTTAAGGTTTTATTCTGAGGTATTTGGCCTAAAAATAGAATCCTTGGTGTAAATGATGCCCTTCACATCAAAGGCAAAATGAAAAGAAAATGATTAAGAGGTGAGGCACACCAGCGTCCCAAACCCTCAGCTCATGGACTCAATCCAGCTGAATCTCTTAAGCAAGATTGTTTATATAAACATGATTTATCTACAAAGCAACCGGTTTCACACAATCGGTTTCTGTACTATTTCAGTGACCCAGAACTATTCATATTCATATTCTGAAGATAAACATGGTACAAAAAGCAAACATAAGGATTTGTTGAGAGAAATGTACAGCGTACAAAGATACAGTTATGCTGTATACATAATGCAAATAATGTTCCTCAATAAATAAAACATTTGTGAACAATACCACAAGTCTAAGTGCTTTTGATTGCCTGCCAATTCACTTATCGTCCATTTTAGAGTACAGTACACTATCTATAGAAGTTATATATTACCCAGGATTTTTCGAAATGGAGGTGATGACTCAAGCGTTTTTTCTACTCTAAAATCAAACCATAAATCAATTTATCAGATATGCGGTTTTCAAGAGCACAAGAGAAAGTAGAGAAGTACTCGGACGCGACATGATCTAGGATTCAAACGATGACCGTTTGGGTATATAAATAGATTTTTTAATAAAATTATTTTCTTTCCTTCTGATTGGTTATGCTGGTATTTTGGATGATAACCCAGAGATTTGATTGGTTACGTTGCAAGAGTTTGCGGTCTGGGGCTAAATCTGGAGCAGTGAAGTGAATTTTGAAAGCGCGCCATGATGTTCCACTTTGATAAACTTGATGAAAATACAGTCAAGTGCAAAATGTGCAGCACCAAGCTGAATACACAACCTACAAATCCACTACAGGTATGATTTGTTATCATCTTATCCTCTGTCTACACCGCACACGAGTGGCACGTTGCAACATGGCAAAAGAGGCTGAACAATGCATTTGTTGCATCTCTTTGCGGTGCAACCAGTGGGCAGAGAATTTCTGTTTATAATGGGTTCTAGTGTTGTCTCCACCACTTGGGGAGGTTTTCAATCCATTGCCATGTAAGCTGAGCAATCCCCTGCTCCGTTAACTTGCACTCAAGTTCATAAGAACTTGTGGATTAAATGGATTAAAAACTAGGGATGCACCGATACTACTTTTTCCTTGCAGATCTGATTCCGATACCTGAATTCTGTGTATCGGCCGATACCGATTCTGATCCTATCCGATACTAGCACTGTTTTTCTTGATCAAAGTAGAGTTTTAACTTTCATTGCCAGAGGTGAATAGTTCTTAAGCATGTTTACTTTCAAGTACATTTAAAATATCAGAGTATTTTGGACAAAAAATACATCCCTACAGTAAGAAGCACATCATACTTACTCCACTACAGTCCACAAATAATTGTTGTTTTTAAACTTTTAATCAATGAATAGATTAAAATCTTTCCTTTACTTAAGTATTTTTCCTTTTGAAAGAGGAAAAGTATGATTTTTTAAATGTAATTAAGTGCGGTATTAAACTTACAGATCACAGATACTTACAAAATGTTTAACAAATAAATCTCTGTTTATTACACAAAACTATCACAGTATAAAATTCTCCAAAGTCGCTTATGCACATCCTGGACACAAAATGATGCGCATAATACATTCGCTTCTACGTTATTTAAAGTCATGCGCATTGGACGCAGAATGATAATCTTAATGCACACGCTTCACTCACGAGCATCCCGGATGATCCTGATGTTGCGGGGATCTTTCCTTCCAAGTTCAAAACCGTTATAACACAAAGAGAAGAGATATGTTATGTGTTTAAATCATAGAACATTGCATCTATCCTAAAGTTAAAAAAAAGATTTATTGTATATGAATGATGACGCATAACATAGATCGCTTCCAGTGCTTGAATCTAATAACGTTCACTCAGCGAGTACAGTCTACGGCAAAATGCATTTTAAACAAAACCACAGTCTATTATCTAGTGATTATGAGGAATATTGAAAATTTTGGAACGAGTAACGTCCTGACTGTTCCCGGACACACGCATGCTGGATTGAGATTGACAGATTTACCGCAACAGCGGAGGTCAGAGTATCGGATCGGTGCATCCCTATTAAAAACGTTAACCCTGCTCCATACTAGCAGCTATATTCGGACAGAAAATGACAAGTGAGACAACTACTATCAGAGAGACAAGTCAGACGAGCATAATAGACTTTACAAATGCGACATGGCAGAGATGACCGTTCACCTCAAGCTCATATTTCTGTTAAATGTTAACTGTATTTTTAAAACATTGATAGTGAATTTGTAATAATCTAACAGTGATTGATTTGTATATATTAGTTGAAATAAATATAGTTGATTTAAATATTTACTCGACCTTGTCATAGTTTTATCAACATAAATTTTCGTATCAGTGTTGTAATTAAAATCTTTTCATTAGGGGTACACGCCCCACCCCCTCTAATGCCCCGCCCTCAATTAATTGGGTAGTCGTTTTTCAAACCTGTCCAGTAGGCCTACTCAAAAAGAAATATGATCAAAAATGCCCCTCCCTAAGTGCGGTGGTACTATCCTCCAACACTTTGAGATTTCGTCAGCTGCAGTAGAAAGTAGAAACCGTCTTGCACTGTACACACTTCCTTGCAAAAGATTTATAAAAAAAACAAAGAATGATATCAGCACCTCACTAAGACTCACAGATCCTCAAGGACACCAAAAGTAAGCCATAAAGCCCATTCAAAAAAATATTTTAGAAGATTTCTACATTTTAGACTAAGGTCACATCACAACTAAAATGATGCGACAAATATTGGATGTAATCTGTAATAAATTTGATCCAATATTATTTTAGACCAAGAGCTACATTAAAGTTCAGTGAAAAGTGTATTTAAAGAGTTAACATTTATAATTTCAAACACAAATAGTATAGAATTGACAAATGGACATTGCAACTTCAAAACAAACATGTAATCTTAAATGAAAGTTCAGAAAATGAAAAAATGTCCTTGTTGAATAAATCTCCATATGTGAGGTATTCCATCAACAATACAGAAGAACAATATTGTTGGATCACTCTTAGAGCGACTTTTTCAATCTGATGTGATGGACAATAAAACACTGACAGCCAATAAAATCTATTTAAAAGAAGAGATAGAGCACTTAAAATAAGAATAAAACATAACATGATCATACAATGGCGCGGACACTACTAACATTATCTTTACAGTTATCATTGTTGGTGGGGGAACTGGCCTTTACAGCCAACTCGACAAAATAATGCCCAACATTCCACACAATCATTTCCTGCAAATCATTTATCATAATTTATTTACAATCGTTGTCATTTTTTCTCTGCGCACACCTGAAGAAGCATATACTGTATACAACGAGAGTGTGTGCTTCACAATTTATGTACACAGGAATCATAATTGTTGATAATGCGGTGGATGGCATCATTAGCACTCAAGCGAAACTCAATCCAGTCCAAATCAGCAATCTTTAACAGACTTAATACTGAATAGGATTTATTATTCCTTGCTTCAGAAGAGGATTTGGCTGCAGAAGGTGTTCCTGCAATACACATTGATTATTTCATTTCACAGCTATACAACATGTGGAACACAAAATCCAGACGTGTAAAATGTTATGGGATTTTGGGACATTTGATTGGTCAAGTGTTTACTGGAAAGTGAATTCAGACCTCAGACCTCCTGAAACTTTCATTCAATACCCCTGACTGTTCTTTACAATAATTCAATGTTGGGCTGCACTTACAACCAGTCAGTCATTCTAATGTCTTCTTTGCACTCTTCCCATTCAAAAAACAAACCAGCAAATTCCAATTCCAAGCGAACAACGGCGAGGAAGCGCAGATTAAAAAGCTTGTCTGAGATGTAGAGTTGTTAATAAGTGTGAAGTGTGGCTTTATAAACCGCCTCTTCTAGCACTCTAAATCCTAGCATATATCCGTCTCTTTTGGTTTTGTGTCTGCTTGGGGCGAGGGACCGGGTTTCTAAAGCTGTTTAGAAAGGCCAGATGAATCGCTGGTCCTCATTGACATGGAAACCACAATCTCTCGTGAACGAACCAGGCTACAAACAAAGGAAGACAGTTAAAATAGGGAGTTGTTTTGCAACCAGAGAACAAAATGGAATACAGAGCCAGCACAACTTTTTGTGCATATCAGACTGGCAGAAGATATCAGGAAATCTACGAGTGCACGAGGCTGCACACATGTGTGCGTTTTCCGTACGTCCATGTTGTGTGGGCAGTGTTATCTTAAAGGAGTCAGAACAGCGACGGCTGATGTTCACAGGCGATAATTTCTCTCATGTTTCGCAGAATACTGCGCTTATCAGAAATGAAAGCTGCGCTGCCTTGAAACCAAAGTCAAAGTTCAGTTCAGCATCTACCGTGAACGCAGTCAAGGAAGAAGATTAACACGAATTTTATCACTGACATGAATTGTGTAAGAGATGACACATGTCACAGGCGAGGCTACAGTACCTTAAAGCTTGTATTGTCTTGAAAGATAAACTATCAAACTGTAGTGAATACATGTTAATACTACAACACACGGAGTAACATAAACACTATGCTTAAAATAACTGAACATGTATACAAAACGAAAGCAGACACTGCAAGAACACCACGCTTAACAATGTTAACTGTTTTTAAAAGCAGGTTTAACTTTTACTGCCTTTTACAAAACTAAAATAAACTGATAACACCGGTCAATGTTTTACGAATGGGCTTATCTACCGTGTCTAATTTGTGTGTTTTAGATAGAAATGCATGACAGGTATACAGTAAGGCTAGAGAGAGAATAGTGTGATGTACTATGGGTCACAGGCACTCCTCACTACTCAGTCAACAAAAAATTTCACACCAACATGAGCATGACAATGCCAAGAAGCACTTTTCAGAAATATATTTATCATACGAGGCATTTATTGGGTTTGGTCTGATATCATCAAATCATGAAAAGCACCCAACTGAGGTGTAAAACAGGATGTTTACAACGATTCGGGTGTGAAGTTGCAAAAACATACGACGTTAACGATTAAAAACTCTTCAAGAATTTCCAAGTGCTTGATGGGTTTGCTGAAGTGCCCACAAGCTAACCACGTTCATATTGCAAACCCATCATTGTTGGACTGGCAAACCACAAAGCCATTTAAATTACCCAGCATGCTCTTTTGAGGGTCTTATGTAGTACAATATTGAACAGGGTATAGCTGCAAACCCTTCTTTTCCATTACACATTTTCACTTTACATTTGGCATTTTTGTCTTATATAGGAGGGGGCTGTGGTACAGCGAGCTGCTAGAAGAGGGGGCATGAAAGGTCACTTCCTCCCATTAAAAACTCATCAGGACCAGACAGAACATCCCAAGCTACTGTTGGATAATGCCTGCAACTCATCTCTGTCTGGTGTTTATAGCTCTGCACTGGTAAGATGTCCATACATAAAACACTAGGCGAAAAAACATCAGTGACAGAACCTACAATAGCTACACAAAGAAAGCTTATTTCTAAGAATCCTACTAAAGGTAACTTGATATACAGTTTAATTATATACAAGTCATTATGCATTAAGATGAGAAACATTAACAAAAGATAAAACCTACTGAGCCTTTTGGAAAATTAAAAATACATACCAGAAGAATGTGTAATCATAATATTGCAACAGGTGGCATATTTCAAAATGATTCATACAGTAATGTGTTAACACAAAGTATAATACAATGAAAAGCTATCGCTGGATTACTTAATAAAAAAGAGGTTCCACTAGTATGACTAATTATAGGTTTGAGTAATTTCACGCACATTACAAATTTCTATGAGGTTGTTAGATCTTCAAGCAGGATGTAACAAAGCCTATAAGAAATACAATAATCAAAACTAGGTCTTTTATAGGTCAATTCATACCATTGAATGAAGTAAACTATGTCCTTAAGTTAGTTTTATGAGTCACAGTTCAAACTGCAAAACAATGACATCAATGTAACGTTACTGTATAATGATTAACATGTCATTATACATTTCAAGCAATGAAATAACCATCCAAGATTTTAAATGAATATTAGGTTTTTATATAAAAATGTACATAAACACGCCATAAAAACACAAGCCAAACTAAAAACGTCTATGCTGAAACCGGTACGGTAACATTTTGCACTTCACATAAACTTTCGTAAAACCCATATTTATGCAGAAAATGAATATAATGTGTTCTCTATATCAATAAACTCACATGTATCTGTTGTGCAAATGTTGTAAAGTGAATACTGCGAAAACAAGCACCGTAATTGAACCTATGAACACAATGCTGCATGCCAGCTATAGTACAGTGTGTGTAGCAGAGGCACATACTGTACTAACAGACACTGAGCTACAATGTGTCTGTCGGTACAGTATGTGCTTGCTAAACTAGGCCCCATACACAGCGAGACACTCTCCTCGCCGGCGACCTGTGCAATGTCAGTCGAAATACCATCCCTTAAACTCGCGGAACGTCTGTATTATCATACAGCGAGAAGAGATGAGAATAAGTCATTTTAGCTTTACGGCTCGCGATCTGTCAAACAACACCGCGCTAGCGCACACACCGGAGATAGCTTCGTTTTGGCTATATAACACGAGCGAACGTGACACACACATGCGCGCGAAAGCTGTGAATATCACGGCACGTCGTGCTACTCACCTTGTGAATGTTTGGCGGGGTTTGAGAGCGATCCGGATCCAGAGAAGTCAAAGCGTCCAGGCGGTTCGCTTATCCAGTGTAGTGCAGAGACACGAGTGAACACAGTGAGCCGATACCTCCGCGGCGTGCCTCCAAACTAATGTTTCCTCCTCCTAAAGTCCTCCTTTCGGTATTAGGACGTGCATTAAGCTCTCGAGCTTGGTTTTTTTACCCCTTGGTTTCGAAGGGAGAGAAAAGTGCTCTGGCCGGGCTGCCACGACAGGGATTTGAAATGAGGAGAAATACTACGATCGCTCCTCCCTCCCCAGTCCCGCTCTCATGTACAGTACCACAAGGCGCGTATAAAACTATTTATTAAACTATCTACCGCTCTCTACAGGACTAACATTGTAAAATACTAGATGACTGCATTTCGCTTGCTCGTGCACGCGCTCTCTCTCTCTCTTTCTGTGACACACGGTGGATTGTTGCCGGAACTGCTGTCAAGGAATGACAGTGCGCTTCCGTCAATCATTTATTCTGATGAAGAACTCTCACCTCCGCGCCACTGTTATCAGACATGTATGGTCAAATGCATTCAAATAATTGTGCATGAAGTCAGAGATTTATTTCATTGATAAAAATGAAATATTTCATTATTTATAGATGTTATTATTTATATAATATATATATATATGCGTTTAAAGCAAATTTGTAAGTTTTACACACAAATTTGCTTTAAACGCATATTTTATTAAGTTGTGGGCGATTTCACGTGTTAACAAAATGTGTAGACCAGTCCCTCAGAAAGGTATCCTGAGATGTAATTGCAATTTTTTTGCCCAGAAAAGGGGATACAAGTGAACGATTTATGTGGAGTACAAGTACAGAGCCAGTGAAATACCGTAAAATATTGATCCTTAGAAAGGGGAGCCCACCGTTCCTGAACACAATAGCTCAATACGTGGAGTAGACGCAGCAAGCCCTCCGTTTCTGTTTCCCAAAAATCTTTTTAATATGGTCCCCATGGGTATAGGACGTAACAGATATTAAACTGATATGAACATACCCTTGATAGTTGCCAGAGAGAAGTCACAGAAGTAAAAGCACAAACAGAAAATATAAAACTATCGTTTTGGTCAACAGGTTAGATTTAATAGATTAGATTAGATCAGATTCAACTTTATTGTCATTACACATGTACAAGTAGGCTACAGGGAAATGAAAGGCAGTTTAGTCTAAAAAAGTGCAATTGCAGAAAGTGCAGGATATACAGTGGTTGCATAAGTGTAGGAAAATTGAATGATAAGTTATAGTGTTATAACAGTACTGAAAAAGAATATAGAGTAGTGCAAATAAATGATGGACAGGAGCTATTTTAGTAACCGTGCAGTGGAAGAAGTGATTGTATATTTAGTTGAAGTACCGGAGTGCAAAGATGCATTTGTAAACAGTAGGTACTGCAATGAACAGTCTGGTAGTGCAAATGAGAATACTGCTAGTGGAAATGAACAGTCTGGTAGTGCAAATGAGCATATATGTTATGTGTAGACAGTCCAGTAGAGCACTGAACAGTCCAGTAGTGCAAATAACAAGACTTAGCCAGGTGTGCAGAGAGGGGGGAGAGGAGCATGAAGCGGTATATGAGGGCAGTGAGATCAGTGAGGGGCAGAGTTCAATAAGGAGACAGCTCTGGGAAAAAAAGCTGTTCTTCAGTCTTCTGGTCCTGGTCCGGAGGCACCTGAAATGCCTAAATATCATTTTGAAGAAGTAAAAAGACCAATAGAGAAAAACATTAACGTTTACGCATTTGGCAAAAGCTTTTGCATGATACTATCCTCATTTGTATTTGACTATGTTAAACCCGTATGATCAAACCCATACTCATTAGTGTTGCTGACACCCATGCTCTGACAACAGAGCTATAGGATTTACTGAGACAAAGATTGCTGTTTCATAGCTCAGGAGTGCTTGGTTGTGGGATAGTTCATCCAAAATAAGAAATTATTTCATCATTTATTCTCCCTCATGTTGCTCAAAATTTGAGCAAGAAATTAGATCTTTTGATAAATGTCTCGTAATGTTTTTTGTCCATACCAGGAGGAGATTGATGGTTCAGTATTCAGTCCAATTTCCATCCCACACTTGTTCTGAAACCTTTTATTGTAAAAAGCCTACAAATGACTGGTTCTTTTATAAGTCCAATACTGTTCAGCACAAGAGGCTTTAATAATATAATGTTAAAATGATCCTGAATAAAAATTTACTGTGTGATTTTGCAGAATTTCTTTTGCTAAGGTTAAAAGCACGGTTAATCACACCGACAACATGCTGACTTCAGTTCCTGCAAAGCCATAATAACAGTCTTCATGAAAGCCTTGTTGGAAGTGAATATTTAAATTCACATTTTTCTATTAATTAGAAAAAAAGCAAACAAAGTTAAGACAAAGTCCTTGAACACTAGAAACAAGTTATTTTAAAAGAAATGTACAAGGTTTTAGGACCAATTTCCTATCCTAAATTATACTTAAACTTTTTTATCAGCATATTATGTGGACCAAAGCAAATGATAAAATATAATGATGATTTAAATCAATAATTATTCATTACCATGCTTATAGCTCATGAAGTGTTTCTAGCTTAAGAAATCAGATTTCTTATTATCTATGTAAAGAATGTAAATAAAATGCATATACATTTCTGCTTGACTTTGATGTTTTGTAGTCCATGACTGGTACTGATTTAAGTTGCTATGAATATCTCTTCCAAAATTCGACTTGTCCTGAGACCCATGACAACAACACATGAAATTCCTTTGACAATATTACAAAATTGTAAATATCATAAAATATGGTGCAGGCCACTTAAACAGTTAGACAAAGCCCGATTAATTACTTTCACTTTCATCACAGTCCTACAGCTGGTAATTAGAATTCAGCTTCACACTTTCTGAGATAGCCAACAGTCAAATAACAGCTTCCATGACTTTAACATCGGCTGTGAAAGCTGTTCTTTGTAATATGCTGATAGTGTGTGCGTGTCTGTGTGCGCATATCTCTAAAACATTTCTATGAAATTGTTGCTTGAAGTTCTGCTTGCAAATGTCTCCTAGTCAATCTGTTTGTTTTATTATCCATCTTAGGTCCAATATAAGGAGGCAAAACTAACGCTTCTGATATTATTGTTAATTAATAAAACCGGTCTGACCCAATCGGTATCATTTTCCTAGCCATAGTAGGGAAAAAATTGTTTTTTTAGAAGAGGGACAGCGATAAAGAATAGACTTGAAATATGTGAAATATAAAGATTTTTGAAACTCGAAACATGAACCACCGATTGATAAACACCCAAAAAACATTTTCAAACCTTCAAAAACAGCAAAAGATTGGCTCCTTTAAATTCACATAGTCCATCCATGTTTTACTGCCATGAGATTCCTAAAAGGTTGCTATGGTTATCGCCATGTCAGTTATACAATAGACTGTTCCAGCATGCATGTTGCAATTGGCTCCAGGGGAGGAGGAATATTTTGCCCTGTGAGTTGGCAACCTGAAACTGAGCCAGAGGGACAATTAAAAAGCATGATGACATCATTGTGCCAAGGATTTCTTTCTTCCTCATCAAACCTTAGTCTCCCACAGTTTGATCCTTTAAAAATTGTAATGCCGCATGTCAATCCTTAAAACAAATGTCTACATCCTGGAGTAAAATACAGTTACTGGCTCAAAACCACAGCCAAGAGACTAATAAAACTACTTTAAATAAGCCACCATAAACAATAACGTTAAAAAATCAAATTTGTCTCACTTGGTTTAGGGTGAACCATCAACAATAAAAAACATGTATAAAATACAACCGGGTATAAAAGAGGGTCTATTTCTCCTTTCTATTTCTTTTAAACAAATGATCATTTAGAAATTTTTCAACTCAGAAGGCCAACTGTATTTTTTGCAATTTTAGTAAAAAACTTAATTAAGAAAGTAAAAAATAAATGTTCCTACATATCTAAACAAAAACACTTTAATGGTTTGGGACACCAAAGTGCACCATTGTGAAATGTGCCAAAAATAGAAATGGTTCTGCTGCTACTCATTACTATTCATCATTATCTATAGTAATTATCCATCCTAATGAAACTAAATTGTAGTTTCACAAGACGCTCATTAACTCATACATACGAAACAAAAGAGCCAATGTGTGACTGAAATCTACAGCAGGTTTGTCTCAGAGATGTTAAAAAGTCAGTGCTTGTTAATTGCAATAGACACAAGTTTCATCTCTTTTAACCATGGAAGATGTTTAAAAGCTGAGAGCTCCTCAGGGCAGGAGTTGTTGATGTTCCCATCTTTGATGAAGCCTTGCCAACCATCTAGAAATAGAAACAACCTTTGTGCTGCATGTGATTTCATTGTATTTCCCCACAGGACATACACACACTTATTTATCAATGTACTGAAAGTTGCATTTTCTTTATTAGATAAAAAGCGACTTTTGTCGTGGTACCTGGTTAACGAAAACCGGACAGAGTGGTTGAAGATGGCATTAAAGAAAGTAAACAAATGATATAACTGGCTGTTTATGACACTACCTGCATACACAAGGGCAGATCGGTTAAAAGTTCAGCTGTGATTCTGGTGCAACGACAAATTATGTATTATGTTCCTATTCATTCAGACATGTGTAAATAAATACTAATCTAGCAAATGGAGAAAGAAAATCCACATAATAGTGCTTCAGATTAAAAATCTGATAAAGGCCAGTGCTTATCCAGATGCTCTTGAATAATCATAGGACCTGGCAGCAGCTGGGGTTCATATAGGAAGCTTGTTTGTAATTCTGCTTCAAAGAGTTGATATATAAAGATGTATAGAAGTTCTTCACAGAGCTGTTGAAATTACCATCACAATAATCAGAATCCCTCACATCAACATCTCATTAAAGCAAAATTATTCTTTTGTGAAATTCTGCCATTTGGGTTAATACTCACCATTTTGTCATGCCTTTCCATTCTGGCTGAATAAATCCTCCAATTAATAAATTGCGTTGAGGTTCCACTATTTTCTTTTAGAATAAAAATAAAAAATATCACCTTTCTAGCCTTGTGTGCACATTATGGAGAAAAGACACATGAAGGACATGTAGATAATAACAAAATTATACAGTATGTTTCAGACTAGAGAGATTGTGGCTTTCAAACGGTGACTGTCATACTGTACATTCCAATCAAATTTTTTAAAGTGCACACATAAATAACATTACCATTGTGTATCTGAGTTCACTCCCCCAGGGTTCGTACAGGTTTCGGAAGGTTTGGATTCCCGTTTCGTAACAAGAGTTTTTATTCCCTTATTGCATAATTCTCCAAGAAAAGCACACCCACGTGTCATCCAGCAAGCGAAAGAACACTCCCACGCGCAAGCTGCTTCACTCGGCTTACGGAGGTTAAGCTGTGTTTGTTTGCTCACTGTATTTTACATTTATTAATTTGGCAGACGCTTTTCTCCAAAGCGACTTACAAGTAGGGTGCAGAGGGTAGCTATCACTGCAGAGCACATAGGGGTAAGGTGTCTTGATCAAGGGCACTTCAGTCATTTCCTGGTGGCACTGAGAATTGAACAAGCGACCTTCTGGCTAAGTCGAAATCGCTGACCACTAGACCTCAACTGACCCCCAGTGATTTTGGTGATGAATGTTAAATAAACTATATATATAATGCTGTTTTGGAGAAATTATTATTGCCATTATTGGTACGGACAAAAACATCCATTCAGGCAGCAAAAGCGATAGGCAAACTTCAGATCTGCATAATAAAAAACGGTAAAAACGGTTTCTTTCAAGACTGTAAGTTTAGAATCAGTGCACTCTCTGTCTCCCTCCCGATAAGTTCAGAGTGGGCATGAAAGGAGTTGCGAGCAAATAAAGTGCATTCAGTTTTGTTAAAGCTGTAAATTTTGACCACAATACAGCTTCTCTAAAATCAACGAAACACGCACCTTGTGCTGATGGTGCAAGTCAAACAATTTGCCCCAAAAAAATGCAGACTCGATACATGTTGCTCTCCTCTGTCTGATATGGTACTCTGCAGAAAAAAACAAAAAAAATACTTTTTGTGTAACGACCGCGACAACACTGATCCACGAGAAAGAAAACTCTGCTCAGAATTATAAAAAAGCACTTTTGCAAAGTGGGAAAAAAAAGGAAAAAAAGAAGTACACTACACAAAACGGTCTGCTTTTACAACAGAATGCATAACATCTGTACTGATTTCTTTCGCATCCAGAGCCAACCTCCACCAGAATAGTCTTTGATCTATTAACCAGGGTCATCTCATTGAAGCCTTAATAAAAACTAAGGTTCAGGACACATAAATGTTTAACAGAACTCAACTCAACAGATAACAAACTCAACAGATAACAAACTGTAACAACGAAATTATACCATAAATTAAGCCAGCAAGAACTTAAACACTAATCTTTAAAAGAAAAACAAATAAGAAACACAGAATTGAACATGCTGCAATGCATCTCGGGAACTTTCAAACTCTTGCAATATTGCTTTAGAATACACTGTTTTGTAAGTTGGCCAAACTTTCTGACGCATTTTGGCCAAAAACATGTTTAGGCAAATTTTGTTCAGTATATGCAGAACAATAATTTGACTCCTTTAACAAACAATGCTATGTTCAAGTTACTTATTTTTCTTTGTAAGGTTTTTACAGTGTACAGGTACTCTGTAACGATTATTTTGAGACTGTTAGAAACTGTGTCTTACCTCACTGTGCATGTCATTTGAATGATGGCTGGAATAGGGTTGTAATTATTATAGACTCCATGATCTTAACATCTTAAATTAACAAAACAACTGAAAACAGCTCAGAGCCGTATTTCATCTGCTGTAATATCGGAAAGGATCGAAGAATATTGTGCACAGAAAACAGTTTTCGGTTCTTTGTTTCTTTGTTTTCTACATAAGGATTAAATTGATTCCTGAACTCAAGGTTTAATAAAATCCTTAATACAACGTTTTATATCCTCTAAACTAAAATTCCATATTTGCCATGAAATCTTATTCAAATGAATGTTTGCTGTATTAAGATGTGTTTGTGTGCATATGGCCTCATGACCTCATGCCAATTTAATAAAATCTGTCTAGACGCAGCATTCATTTTCATTTATCTTACCCTTTTCCCAGTCCTTCAGTGAATCACTTATTGAAAGTAAGAAGATGACCAGTGTCGACTGTTCTGTGACTGCTCTGTTGAAAATAAGCAGCAGTACCAGTGCATGTTCACTGAAAATCTCACAAGGCTGAACATGACAAGAAAGACACTGAGACTCTATTATTCACACAGAAGCCAAAGAATTTCTTCCACAGAGAATGAACCAAAAACGAAACCTGTGTACTGACTGAAAACATCTGTGAAATTTGTACACTGTAAGGGTTGGTTTTTCAACAACAGGACTTGCTGTAAATTATTAACTTTCTTTGACAATGTAGGCTAAGTTATTTGAAGTATTTGGTTTAAATTTTGTTGGTGGAAATTCCTCAACGCGGTCCTGAATATACATCTCACTCAACCCTTAATTTCCAGTAATGGGATAACAGCTGTCAAGCCTCAAATTCATTTGTAACTATGCAAATTTTATAGGCTTCGCAGACCATAAAAGTGCCAGAGTTTTGGATTGAAACATGTAATTCACAGTTCGGAAGCTAATTTTATTACATCCGTGAACCCATCAGACGAGATAAACCATAATTGAGTGTAATATTGTTCAGATTTAATATTGGAACAACGGGTCACCTGATTCCACCAGAGGGGTTTTATTAAAAGATTCAGAATTGGCATGAAGTCATAAGATCTGTCTAAATTGTGAGCTTGAGAGCTTGTTGGCCTCTTTTGGCCTCGTTTGTGGCATATAGAGCGAGCAACCTGAAAGAGAACTCATCTCATTCTGTCTGTAATATGTATGAAAGGAACTATATTCAGATGTTTACTGTCCATAAAAAGAATTAATTTTCATTGCAGCATGTTGTAGAGAGCTAAAGACAGAAGCTGTAAGTGTGGTCAAACTCTACCAATTACAAATATGTGAATTCCATTTACATTATATTTACAATATATTGAAAGTAATTTAAAGGAAATGAAATCCATTGACATTTGTGCCGCTAACATAGCGCTCTATCCTTTGTCCTAAAGTACAGATTCTGGAAGCGTTGTTTTCACTTCCTGTGGCCTACACTTAACTTCCGGTACACATCCGCAAAGTAAAAAGTACCTGATTATTATTTCTAAAGGATTATTTCTGATAACAAACAAAAGAAATAACAAGTAAATTACAATTACTAGCAAGTTAAAAGTATGTCTAGCCAGTATTTTTTAGGGTTACCAGTAGAAGAACCTTTACTCGGCTAAACTTAAATGCGACAAAGTTACACAACTAATTCAACAAATTGTTTATTTAAATTGGCTATTTTTACAATAAAATATAATATTAATATTAGTTGATTAAAACACAAATAGTTATATTGTTAGCCACTAACCAGACCGTTAACTTCGGCCCAGGCGGGTAGATTGGAGCACATTAGTTTATAGATATTCTTAAGACTATTCATACTAAAGAGACAAAAAATGCTTTGTCCTCATTTTTTTCCATTTCATTTTGAATTCATGGGGACTTAGCTGGATTTGGGAATAGCAAGAACAAGATTGTAAACATAGATTTTCTGTAGACCACCCAAAAGTGGATTTTTTACTCAAATAAATATAACATATGAGCTCAGTACAATGCATGTTATGTAAATGAATTATACATTCTAGCATGAAGCATCATCTGAAGGGCTCAAAATCACATGCCCTTAAATAAATGCTGACTGGTCCATTGGCCAGTCTGTAACATTTACCTGTAGGCCAAGATCTCTCATTATAGTATTCATCTGTGCATGCTTCAGCAGTCTAGTCATCAGTGAATTTTTTTAGGAGGCAAAAATAGAAAGAGAAACATTAGTGCCATAGACAGGGCTGTAAATGAGGACACGTGCTGGGCACATAACTGAAAAGCGCCCGTCTCTGTACATCAAGTTGTTCTTGAGGTCATTTTTCTTATCTTATCAATATTTATTTGCACAGCTCTGCTTTGTCTGTAAGGGGGGATCCTTATTAACAGCTGTTATGTGAAACACTCTGGCTTTGAACCCTAAGCGACAACAAGGTCATCTACTCAAGCTTCAAGCTTTCCGAGAACACATTGAACTTCACTAGGAGATAAGTGCACTTGAGTTAATCTTAAGGCAGGTGCATCTTGTGGTGTTAATAAATGCCTTTATCTATCTATGTTATCAGCATGTGCATGTTCTCTTGCTTATCTAGGAATGACTGTCCGTCTAAACACATCTGAGATTACATGTTCGCACATGTAAGTGATAGAGACAGACCTTACAGTGCGAACTGCTCTAACATACAATCCTCAAACCCCCTCACTAATTTATAAGGATTTATTCATAGAATAATTAATGTCATTTGCTGGTCATGAGCTAAGTGCAGAGCTGCTAGAGTTAGCAAGCTAAAAAAAACACATTGAAATGTAACATTTGTAATGCCCCTTAAAGAAAATGTAGATATTCTTAGCACTGTTGCGAAGAGAAATACATTTTTTATGAAACAATATGAGTCAACGAAACAGGATTGGCCCAGGAATTTTTTTTAAAGTCTAGAAGACTGAATATTGTTGTTCATCCTTACATACAGCTGCAGAAAAGATGAGAGACAACTCCAAAATTACATTTCCATTTTTTGCAGACAATTGAAACAGGTGGACAAACAGGTGACAATTAACGAAAAAGAGGCAATACAAAATATACAAGTTTATATTCATGTTTAAATACTAAATACTAATGTTTGACATCAGTCCAAAATTCATATATGATGGGGTAAGCCTGATTTTGCTCAGTCTTCCACATTACTGTTGGGTGACTTTATATCATTTCTGGGGTTGGTTTTTGTTGTAATTCAACAGACAATGCAAAAGATAAATGCAACAATACATGCAGAAATGATGCTTGAAGGTAAAACAAGCAGGGCAGGCTTTTCAATTAAATAAAGGCCCTAATATGTTAATATAATATTAGTCATTCTACGTAAACCTATCAATAAACCAAGGGAGTAAAGAGGAGAAAAATGTCATGTCATGTCTTTCTCGGTCTTGTGGCAGGATCATGGCAGAACCTCATGTTTAGTGTAGAGAGAGACATGGCATTGTTTGTTTTGACATGTTATGCCAGGGTTGTCCAAAGTCAGTCCTGGAGGGCCTATGTCCTGCAAAGTTTAGCTTCAACCCTACTCAAACATACCTGAACAACTAATCAAGGTCTCACAGAACAGACTAGAAACTTCCAAACAGGCCTGTTGAGCCAAGCTGGATCTAAACTCTGCAGGACTGTGGCCCTCCAGGACCAACATTGGACACCCCTGTGTTATGCACTCTCTCTGGTCTCGTCTTTATCCCAGCCCTCTCATTTCCTCATTATTGCTTGTTAATTATTTCATGCCCAGCACCTGTTGTCCTCTTATGAGTCCTAATCTAATGCCCCTGTGTTTTCTGTCTTGTGCAGGTTCATTTTGATTTGTGTGGTGTAGTTCCTGTGTCTTGTTCAGTTTAGTCTAGTCAAGTTATTTGTAATTTAATTCAAGTGTTTTCTTAGTCTTGTCTAGTGAGGTTACTTTATGCCATATAATATTATTTGCTATTAGTTGGTGATATCCACATGATCTGCAGCCAAGACAAAGCCAAGTCCATCATTTCGGATCCTTATCACACTAACCATAAGTTGTGCTGCCTTTAAAACAAGAAATGTTGTGCCATCAAAGTGATGACAAACAAACTATAAAAGCTTCCATGACTACACCTGACATATTTATGATGTGCTCAGGTTATGTTGGTACTGTATTTATGAGATGAGAGTGAATGCATGCCACCACAAAAAAAGTAATTATTAGAGGGAAATGTATTCCTTAAATACGTTACAGGTCTGTTTGGATAAAAGCATCTGCCAAATTTATTTAAATGTAAATGTGCAATAAAAACTATTTTAGAGTTGTGGGTAAGTCATTTTAAATGTTGATGGTATAATCCATTTAACACATATTTTGCACTTTATAAATGTGTATACATATTTAAGCAAATTAATTCTACTTTTTGCCCTGTATAATTTAACTGTTTCATATTTACTATGTATTATATTTATATTTACTTTAAATCACTTTAATATATAAATAGAGACTTCCTTAACAGTATTTGCATTTTTGGACATTAAGACACAGTTCCCCTTAGGTGGCCTATAGCGTATTCACATGCAGTTCATCACATTAAGTATGGACACGTTCCACAAAGTTTGCAAACATGTAACCGTCCAAATACTTTCCTTATCTTAAACACCATATGATTTGTTTCATAATGTGAAAAATAAACTTTCTGTGAAATGCTTAGCTTTAAAACTGTGTTTGTGTTACATGTCTACAGTAAAAGCCACTTGTTTTGATATTTTGTTATTTAAAGAAAACTTGTTTATACGTTTTTAAGTGTATCTTAAGTGTCCAAATATTTTTTTGAGGCCACTGGACAGTAAAATTCCAAGGTGCTGCAGTGAAGCTGTTTTTCCAAAATTCTCTGTTTTTCACTTTTGAAGACTGCAAATTAGTAATGTCCCCATTTCTCTGACCTCTTCTTTAAAAACAAAGCCCCAGGACCTCTGGAAAAATGTATTACTGTAATGCATCAATATTGTTTTCCTCAAAGGTTCATTTAGTGCTTATCTCATTACGGGCTTTAGGGCTCTCCAAAGACTGAAACTGAGGCATGTTTTTCTTACAACGTGGGTTGCCATTTGGAGGTTATCCATGTTGCCCCTCGGACATATAGTACGTTGAGCCCGAGGACTGATTTGGTTGGGTGTGATGCCAGACAGAGGAGAGGATGCAGGGTAGCCGTGCTGCAGTGACTCCTGAGATTTCCGAATTTGGCTTCTCTCCAGCTGGATGCCTCTCTATTCCCTTAAAACAAATCAATCCATGAGCCTACTGCAGAAGAGAACTCTCCCTCACACATATTTTCCAGCTCATGGATCAGAGTATGCATAACTAGTGTATTATATTATATTGTAAGATATATAAACACTGGGCGGTCATCAGTGGTGGACAACCGCTGTCTGTCTTTACACTGCTGGGTGTAGGTTCAACTTACGTGTTTTATATAGGGGCCCCTATATAAACATAAATAGCACATTTTTATTTTACTATATTGTGAGATTTTACTGCAGTCTAAGAGTAACAGAATTCTTTATCTAGATGTTTAAAATAAATTGGTCTTAATACGTAATCTTTTAATCAACTAAAGCGCAACAGAAATGACCAAAAGAACAGCGTTAACAGAAGAAAATATGCCTTCTGGAGAGTCCTGACCTCAGTCTGTTTGAGATGATTTAGCATGACCTCAAGAGAGCGATTCACACCGACCTTTCAACAATATGGCTGAGCTGAAAGAGGAATGGTGCTGAATTCCTGCTGACTGCTGTGTGTGTCTGATGTGCAATTACAGGAAATGTTTTCTAGAGGTTAATGCTGCCAAATGTGGGTCAACCAGACATTAAATCCACCCTGCACTGTGAACGTCTTGTCATGAACCCTGGACGTAGACGAGAACACAGGAACAGAAGACCCAATTGCAGACAGCGGGTAAGTGGTAAACAAGGACTTTAATGACAGGTACAAAACATGAAACAAAAACCCACGAGGGATAAAACAACAGAAGACCTAGGGTACACAAGAACTCACTACACTAACTTGATTAGAAACAACATTAAACATGACTACAAATATCTAAACAAAACTAACATGACAATTCAGGACAAGGCGGGTGACACAGACACATATCAGACACTCAAAAATTATCCAGCACAAGACAGAAGACACAGGGGCATTTTTATAGAAACGAATTTGACGAGATTCCCACTTGTTAAGACATTTGACGGGTCCTCACTACAGTTTTTGTTGATCGCATTGTTACTATTATCGCAAGTATGTGGTAAAACCGCACAACTATTAGCAGTTTTTTTTCAAACATATAATCACATGTTTAGTTGACTAAGTACAAGACACAAAATTAAAAAACAAAAATTCACCAAAAGTTATCAGTGTGTCATCAAAGAAATACCTTTTATATGAAGTACTTGTCTTTCGCAATGCAATGCTCACAGTTCTTTTGATATCCTTCTCTTTGGATTTGAGTAAATACATTTGACCAACACTTAATCCAACTGCTCTTAATGGTTAATCACTGAACCGTTTGGTAAACCTTTACATTTCAAATTGGATTGTAAGCTATGCAGTAAATGGATTTCGAGAACTACACACATAAAATGTGTGTCTGTACAAACATCTAAATTAAATTAAATGTAAACACACATGATGAATACTCAATATTGTTACTTGATTTCACATAGTGGTAATCACAATTGGTCACTATCATCACTAAATTCTATCATCCAAACTTTTCGCCAAGAAAACCGGTAAGTTTGGAGGATATACTGTATACTATGCTTTACCATTACATTTACAGTAAATTGTAATGCATGAAAATTCATCAAACATGTTACAGTATTCTTAAAGTATGATCTTTACTTTACTTTGTCAATACAGTATACTCTGTTCTTTGCTTAGAATTGACAGAAACCCCATCATGGTGACCGTGTCCTGACCGCACAGCAGGAGTGGGCAGTGGTGGAAATGGTGAGAGCCAGAAATGATATATGCTTGTCAGTAATAAAGCAGGCAATTGAGGAGGACAATGACACTTTTGCCAAAATGGCATCCATCAGCCTACAAACAATAGGTCGCAACAAGAGTCACCAGGTATCAATGAAGCACATTTACCTGGTGCCTTTTGAGAGAAACAATGACTGGGTAAGATAACTGAGGGCTGAGTATTTTCAGGTACAGCACTACATATTGTATTACTGATTCTACTTGATGCATTGCCTACTTCATATGTAAATTGGAAAAAATTGACAGAAATATATTTTTTAGCATGTGATGTCTTTGATGCTTATGTGAACCATCACAAGTACATCATTGTTGATGAAGTGGGCTTTAACCTGGCCAAAACTCGTCGCTGTGGACGGAACATCATTGGCCAATGTGCCACTGTCCAAGTGCCTGGACAACGTGTTGGAAACATCTCCATGTTCGCAGCTATCTCTGAAAATGGTGTCATAGGACATAGGAAATTACTTGGCTACTATAAAGCTGCACATCTCATTGAGTTTCTCAATGTAATTGAGCCAGCCTGTCAAGGCGAAGGGGTTATGTAATTGTGTGGGACAATGTCCGGTTCCACCATGGAGAGGTTGTTTAAGCATGGTTTCAGGCCCATCCCATATTCATAACCCTCTAGCTGCCTCCATATTGTCCTTTCCTCAACCCTTTTGAGCTATTTTTCTCAGCATGGTGGTGGACGGTCTATGATCGCCAACCCCTTGAGAGCGCCACCCTCCTTCAGGCCATGGATGAGGCATGTGATGAAATCAGTGTAGACCAATGTCTACACTGTGGATACGCCATGCCAATAGGTTTTCTCCAAGGTGCATGAACAATGATGAAATTCGTTGTGATGCAGACAAGAATCTATGGCCAAATGATAAAGACATGCTTTATCCAAATTAATGTAATGTGTGTGCTCTAAATATCGTGTTTTTTTTTGTTTTGTTTTTAATGTATACATTTCATTATTGAATGTAAACCTATGTTACAATTATATCTAAAAAATAAAAATAAAATTGCCCAAATGATTGGAGAGGATGTCTTCATTGATCCTTCCCTTGATTACACATACAGTAAGATAGATATTATAGATTCTGTAAAAGTTGGGTAATTTAAGTGTATTGCCTAATGTGAAAAACTGTGTAATCTGTCTTTTACAGTACTGTAGCATACTAATTTCAGCACTAAGGCCGATTAGAAATTCGTATCTTGTATTGTTTGCCATAAATGAACTGCTTGTTAAAAGTCCTAAACTGAAAAAAGATCATACTGTTGTGTTTCGGTGATTAAACCAAATGTTGACATTACATATTACAACAATCTTGTGTTTGAAACAGTGATTATGTGGACTGAAAATATGTGCAACTGAATAAAAGCATCACTTCAGGTTTTGAAAGAATGACAAGCTGTGTTGCAAG
Organism: Triplophysa tibetana; assembly: GCA_008369825.1. NCBI lineage: Eukaryota > Metazoa > Chordata > Actinopteri > Cypriniformes > Nemacheilidae > Triplophysa > Triplophysa tibetana. Next base: position 11,684,479 of record CM017893.1, on the reverse strand, counting down.
TTTGCATTTTTGTACTAATAGTTTTGAAAAAGTACACCTTACTTATGAAATTAGTACCAAAGCGATCAACCAAAACCGTAAATAAAATGGCTCATAATTTGCGCAAATTGTGTTTTTCTTTAAATGTAATAGAGGGCACATGTTTGTGTGATTATTAGGTTAAGGGTTAGGGATTGGGAATAGAATATAGCATAAGCCTGATATAAAATCAATGGAAGTCTATGTAATGTCCTCACTAGTATACTCAAACAAACCTGACTCTGTGCGTGTGTGTGTGAGAGAGAGAGAGATTTAAAGATATAAAATGTGGTGAGCATTTATTTATGTAGAATGAGGACAATGAGTCATTTCCACCCATTTGTTTCCATTATTAGTGGCTACCTCTATACATTCAACAGTTCATGTTCAGTTTTTTGACTAACTTTCCAGTTTTAGCTCAATTTAAATCTTAAAAAATGTAATGTAACAGATGTCTTTCTTAAATCAAATCATGTTGTGAAATCATTGAGTTTACAGTATATTGTAAAAATGTATACAGTATAAATAAATTGTGTTCGGCATGTGCATTTATGTTACATATAGAAATGAGGGCAGTGATTGTTTTCGAAGAAGATGACTCATACACTCCTCATTCCATCCTATAAGCAATGTATCACAGCTTCTTTTCTGACCCATTTTTCTACCCATTTCACAGCAATCCTTCCACCCCCCATCACTCTCACTCTGTTTCTGGTTGCCCCATATCAGGATTCAATGAACAAACTGATGTTGTTTTGTGAAGGCTCATTCAATAAAGATGCGACTTACATACTTCTCATCGTCTGTCTTCGACTTATTCTCTTATTTCATATTGTGTTTTTGAGGTAGATAACTTGTTTTTTTTCACTGTGTGGGATTTGCATTACAATCCTATTTTTCTTCCCTCAAAGCCAAGACGCTTTGATGTCCCTCAAATCTCATTACTGTTGGATCACTCGACTGCAGACGGCGATTTCCAGCGTGTTAGACGGGGTGATAAAGTGTGAAATCCCAAACAAGCTTGCGCTGGATGAATAGAAGTAGGAGAAAGCTTAGAGAAGACAAGAGAGAGATAGAGCGAGAGATCGGAAGGGTTTAGGCTTAGTGCCACACTGTGACGTGTTCTCTGTCCAGGGTGTTTAGGGGTAATTAGCATGCCACAGCATGGCATGGCATTACCTTCTTCCATCTGCCAGCTAAGTCTTCGACAAACATAACCCTGTGCGATAAACAAAGTAAGTTGTCCAGTCATGCGTTAAGATGTGCAGTGAGGACACACAACCCCTGAGTCTAACAGGCATATTTAGCTGAGAGCTGGACTGAGATGACACAGTGAGAATGCTTCAGGGTGCACGGTGATGTAAATAAGGACCAATATCTGAAGACAGTATAGAGTCCCCAAATGGATCTACTTTCTGTATCGCTCACCAGAGAAGTACAAGGGTTTAATTTAGGCTATCAGATGATACTGTGAGACTTTGATTCATGCACAAACCCTTTTGTCAAAATTAAATTTTGATTTATTTAGATTAGATAAAATACAGAACATTATAACATTACATGGAACATTATAAGTAGTATACTTTTTTATAGTATTTTAATATTTTTGTATAAAACAAAGTAAAGTAAAATAGAAATTACTTTTTCATTATTTTCATTTTCAAATTCTAATCACCACACAACAAGAAAGTAACAGGACAGAAAATTCAACCATGCACTGCAAAACTTTCATAAATATTTCTTATTTTTACTCTTTATTGGATTTCTTTCTTTTTTTCTTTTCCAACTCAATAATCAAAAAACAATTTGCTTAAAAGAGGAATAAAGTTGAGTGCCAAGTGGGTAAGAAAACTAGCCTACTTTTTTTACAAAGCAAAAATAACAATTTAATTGAGTTCAAGTTTATTTCCATGGACGGTTTCGTCGGGCACACGTGCCATGACATTTTAATATGAAAGCATGTTATGTTATGAGAGAGAGGGAGAATGATTCATGTAGTTTGAGTTGCAAACACCAAACGAAGCCTCGTACAGTGTATCCCCTTGGAACGAACCAACCAACAAAGTTCTTTCGCTGAAATAATGCACAACTTATGTGGTCCTTCAAGTCTGAGTGTATCAGTCTGAAACATCAGAGGTGTCTGTGCAGTGTTCCTTCATGTTTGCATTACAGCATGTAAGTGAGGACAGGGATTTGTAAATGCTTTACTTTACATAAAAGCCTGTCATTTCCATCCCCATGTTTATGTCTACGTTTGCTATGAAAGACGTGTGCTTATACACGAGTGCGTCGTGCGGATCTCAAGACGCCCTGAGAAGCTCCTCACGGACAGCAAGAAATGAAGGGAGGTCACACAGTGTCTGACACATTTACCCTATTCTCCAGCCCGTACTTACAGAAAACAAACATTTACTCTACAGAATCCCACTCAACAGAAGTGCCATGCTTTTAAGGGCCTGTAGAAACAGCTAAAATGATGATGGTCATCGACCCTTTCAAGACTTTCCAGATGGCTGTCTCAACAACTACAGGCAGGACGTTCAGCTCTGTACTAATGGGTGGAAAATATTCCTCCCACTCTCGTTTTTAAATTTCACGTATACTCGCATCTAAAGTATCACTCAAGTATAGTTACCAGAATCATCCTTGCCTGTCTTTTTAACCCTCTTTCATCCAGCTTTTACATTACTTGTGTTTTTAATAACTTACATGAACCAGGTATCATCAGTACCAGGTACTATTTTCAACGAAATACACACACAATAGCATACAAAGAGCCTATGTAAACGCATACAAGAGGGCATTGTACATATTAAAATGTACTTAGTATTGCCGTCTGAAAAACCTGATAACACTGCATCACTTTTACACCAAACTAAGCGGTTTACATTAGTTTTTTCTTTTTCACCTTCATCATCCTCCTTCACTTAGAGATCATGGTTCTGCAGGGGTCCCAGGGCACCAGCATCCGCCATTTTCTATGTCAGGGGTTCCCGAAGTAGGGGTCTGGACCATCCGGGTGGTCGCAAGGCCACGAGGGTGGGGTCGCATGATGATTTCCACAAAACTTTTTTTAATTTAGAAGAGAGTATTTAATCAAAAAGTGTAACAAAAAATAAAACCATGCAAATAAAAAGCCATTAGCCTTTTGAATTTCCTCCCCCTCAATCCTGACCCCTGAGGTGATTACATCCCATTAGCAACCGCATTAGGTTGGGTGCAGCTAATCAATTTACAGCACAACGATGACAGCATATGTGCAGGCAGATTCTTTTTCACGCTTTAAGTTATATTTATTTTATAAATTATTTTATATTTTTATTATACAAAGTGAAACGTTGCTTAATATCAAAGACAATGCAGGGAGGCCAGCGGAGGAGGGCGGAGAATCGCTGCAGTAAGAAAGGCTATAGACCTCAACTAAAAAAAAGGGTCCAGAGTTTGCATGAAGAAGACATCCATCAGCACTCAAATCAGTTTGATGAAATCTGACCATCTGTAGTAATAGTTTATGGTAAAACATAAAATATAAAAATAAGAAAACAAGTAAAATAATGACTAAATAACTATAAAGTCATATTATGTTTGACTGTGTTCTTTTGTGTTGTCATTATATGCATGTTTGGATAGACCTAATAAATGCGGCCTCAAGGCCCTGGCACTGTTATTTAGGGGGTTGCAGGCTGAACAATTTGAGAACCCCTGTTCTAAGTTTAATCCATGGAGTTCAAAGAGGAATAAGAGCGATTATAGTACTTTTTAATTGTAGTTTTACAATCCACCTAACCCTTTTTTTTGCCCTTGATGAGCTTATTGAAACTTGATGTTTTGCAAATGCATCCCGAAAATGCTTTCAAAATCAATTTGATAAAGTGTGCCATGATATGGACACATCGAACACAGTTCTCAGACACACCCTTCAGATCAATTATCCACGATTGCATCTATTCCCTATTCTGTCATTTCTGCTATTCTGTTTAGTCTTTTGATTGAGTACCCTTTTAAAAAACTAGTCAACTTTGGGGTAAAATAGTTCAGAGTACAGTTAATAAGACATTGTAGGACAAAACAACTTCAAGTCTACTTCAAGTCTACTTTAAAAAGGATATTTCAAGTATAGGAATTCATATTAAAATGGCAGAATGTACTTACAGTGCGAAAATAATACATAATAAACTACGATCACTTAAAGAAAACTCACAAGTATACTTGAAGTACAAGTAAACTGGTAGCTTACTGAGTGTTTACTTCAAAGTGCACTTTTAAAAATTGAAAAATGTGCTGCAAGAATTCGAAAAGTAAACCGTATGTAGATGCATGTTCAAAGAAAAAGCATTGTTGTAAACTAATTGTGTACTCAAATTTACTGCTGCTACATTTAAAATACTTGTATAAATTACCAGGCTGTCCAAAGTGCTTTACAGAAGAGCAAGACTATACCACATATACAGAAACAGACCAGACAAACATTTGATACAACCTGTTAAAAATTAAAAATGGCCATATCATAGAAGCAAAACATTAAATAACACCCATTTAAAAATAAAAATGGCAATATCACAGAATCAAGGGCTTTCTCCTTTTTTCCAAAGTGCCTATGAGTTTGAGCTCTCCTGGCATCTGTCGTTGCTAAGCAACCATAGGCCATGCTAGCCGTTGAGAGGAGGAGATATAAACAAAGGATACAGGGATTATTCGCAAACGACTGAACTGCAGGAAACTAAAATGTATACTTTTGTTAGAGAATGTAGTTCGGGTAGTTAACTTAATCCTGCATTTTGTGCGTTGTGAAATGTATGTCTTTTATTGATTTTCATTAATAGTTTGGCAGACAAGCATGCATCGCCCATCCATCACTGTAAATTTTACATTGACAGTGCTTTGCGTCTGGATGGCTGCCACTGCCGGCTTCAGGTCGAAGCCTCTGACAGCATGAGGCCCAAGGGAAAAGGCCCCATTTGTTCATAATCCATCCGAACTCTGTTTACGTAACTTTACCATCTCCACGCTTATCCATGTGTCCCTCACGCACCGTGTTGTCCAATCATTCCTCACAATCTGAGAATGCAGGTCGCCCTGCTGTTCATTAGTTGAGCAATCTCATCTAAACATTTGAAAAGAAAGGAACGTAGAGTGTTGATGATGAGAAATGAAGATGGAAAAGAGAAGCAGAGAATAAGTAAAAGAAGAGAAGCAGCCGGTTAAGGTCTAGGAGAGAAAAGAGAACGGGAAATGAAGTGGAAATAAAAACAGAAATAATAACATCTGCATGTTCTGGAGGGGGGGTTAGGACTGAAAACGTCAAACTTCACGAAAAGAAACAGAAAGGGAGGGAGGCAGAGCGAAAGGATGAGGGCATGTGTCAATGTTGCTCATGTTTGAAGACAAGTACATAGACACCCGAGGGAGGCCATGTCAGTGCGCAGGCTAGAGATTCAAGGAAATGTCACACATGAAAAAGAGAGAGCGAGGGAGTTGAGGAGTGAGTAGGGGGTTCTTCCTGCCTCATGTTGGACAGCTTATCATGCCAATGTTAAAATAACTTCTGTCCTCAAGTAAACAGAAAAAACTCAAACTCCGTCAAAACACAAAAGCCAGTGGTTGGATGGCTGCAATGATGTGCTGAGAGCAGGCAACTGCAATGGCAGATGGGTGGAAGTGGCACTTGGAGAAGGGACGGTGAATGACATTGATACCTGCAGGCCTCTGCTGGAAGCTGCACAAAATGCACCCGGGTGAAGATGTGTTTGTGGGAGATGTTGAAGATGTTAACCATCGTGATCTGTTTCAATCATAAGGCACAGGAGCTGTGGTACTCGAGGGAAAATAAGGAATTCATGTTTTTTGAATATTTAAGTCCAGCTGTGAACCTGAGCCTCATACATACAATTTTTTATTTTAAAACTTTACAATCCGCGGGGCATTTGGAACAAAAGAGCCATACCATTTTTTTTACCTGCATGCAATGCGTCATATCATGGGGGCTGACATGTTCAGATCATATGACCAGTTGAATACTGGGCTTTATTAAAGGGATAGTTCACCCAAAAATGAAAACTCTGTCATCATTTACCCACATTTGAGTTGTTCAAAATCTGCATACATTTCTTTGTTCTGGGGGGCAAAATTTGTCTGGTTATAAGCATTCTTCGAAAAATCTTTCTCTGTGGTCATCAGATCAAAGAAATGTATACAGATTTGGAACAACTCGAGGTTTAACCCTATTCTCACTGGACACCTTCCTCTACACCCGCATTGTTTATTGACAATATAAGTGCACCTTTAAAATAATTTTAATACATTTAAAATTAAAAAAATGCAAACTTCACAGAAATGGAAGAACTGCAATTTTTTTTATTATAAGTCTTAAAGGTGTCACTGCACTTTAAACTGTAGCATGGGGAGATATTTCAGAAAGACAATTTGGCATACGGCCATTGAAACTCATGTAAAGGATGTTCCTAGCCACAAGGTTCTCAGAAAGTGACATCTTTAGTTACAACATGAAAGACATGGGTTTGAAAAAAGTATTTTACTTTGATCAAGCTATCAAAGAGTTTAGTGGGCAGCGCTGTATGCGTTTGCTTCATTCTCCATATAGTGCAACCACAAATAACAAAGTCTATGGTGTAAATAAAGATTAAAGGGCTTGTATGACAGTTGTACGGCGTATTGCTTTGGATTATGGAGGCAGCCTTCATCTGCAGTATTATAGGTGGCCTTGATTCTTCACACCAAGAAAAAAAAAACTGGTGAGAGCGGTGATCATTCTTAGAATAAACAGATGTGAGCAAATCAATATTTCTTAAGTCCGTTTCTTTTGCCGTGAGCAATCTAAATCTGACTTAAATGTGTGTGTTAATGAGTACAGCTTGTGTAAATAGTCCTTTTCACCTTTCTCAAAATTACTCTTGAAATGCTGTAAGTCAAGAGTATTGTGCCTACATGAGGTTGTCATTTTCCACTAGAACAGCTACATTAGTTGCAGAATTCACATACATCATAATACTCAATAAGGCAAATGAACCGTACTAGCATGTGTGTGATGATGAGCTTCCATTACATGTCAATCATCTAAAAAAAGAGGATTTCTTTTCAATCTGCTCTCATGTCTCATTTTTCTGCAAATGGTGCTTGACTGAAACATGCGACACAATGCAGGGAGTATGAATCCAGTGGAGCATGCATGCATGCCAAAGAGACTAGAGGAGAAAGGAAGAGACGAGCATGAGAGGCCACACACGTATAAACACAGCTCTGAGAGACGGGCTGTGATTGGGAATTGCAGAACACTGTCTGAGCCGTGTGTATATATATGATGCAGATTTATATTATACCCGCACTGTGATGTGAATGTTATTTTAGATGGAACTTAGTCCAATGCAAACAGATTGGGGGAACTGTCCAATTTGTGGATGTAAGAACAGTGTCTGATTTTCTATACACCCACATGTGAAAAGTGAGAGCCGTGCACGTGTCAGCACGGCTCCATGCTTTGTGTTTATCTATAAGCTCAGAAAACCTCGTAAAAGGCTGATATCATTCACACAAGCATTTCCTCTGAGACAGAGAATAAACACATCACACGTTCAAATCCCCTTTTGCTTTTTCTTCAAATGAGGTCATTGATGTGGGGCTGCTCGAATAGATCAAAGAACTTCGACTTGGTCTTTGCAACTTTCTGTCTCCCTTTGTCTTTTTCTCTTCTCACCTGCGGCTCTGTGGTCTAAGACATTTGAATGGAAACAGCACATCAAAAAGGAAAGTCAAGTCTATGCACTGGATATTCGCGAGCGGCACATCATAAACGTGCTCGTCTCCGCAAATTTAATGTCATTATCCGCCCACAGCGGTTTCCAACTCACTACTTTCTGGCCTCATTGACACTGAAGGCGAATGAAACAAACTATATTTCCTGAGGAAACAATTTTGCAAAATTAGCAAGTGCTATGAAAATATACCTCCCCACACAGACAGTCAAAAAACAGGCCAGATTATTTACGATATGTTGGTGACGTCAATGAAGATAGATAGAAATTGTCTCAAAAATATATTTATATATTTTTACCAAGTACATTTTTTGTTATGCAAAAAAATTCAATAAAGTCAAAAAAATTGGAAATTCTTTCATTATCTCTGACATTTTGAAACAGCTGTGTAGAATACAATTATCGAATCATGATTTTATAATAACAAAACCTACTTTTTTGGTTTGTTCCTTACATTATCATCGTGTAAAATATGGCTTTGAAAGCCAAAAGCGGCCTGTCATTAGAGTCACAGACCCTTTCACTCCATTGGCTACCTGTAGGCACCCGCATCAAATTCAAGTCTACGACACTGTTCTTCAGGACAGATACTGAAACCTTACACTCTTACCTCAACTCACTCTTACAGCTATACTGTACGTGCCCTCCAGCCTATGTTTGGTAAATGAGTGACGTCTGGTTGTTCTCTCAAAGCAATGAACCAAATCTTTCTCAAAAACATTCGCCGTTCTGACCTCGCCAGTGGAATGAGCTGCCATCCTCCACCCAAACTATTGAGACCACCACAACCTGAAAGTTTAAACTACATTGAAAACACACCTGTTCTGCATAAACCAGAATAATCCCTAACTTTCCATTGTTTAACTGCATTTAAGATTGCGTTATGTAAAATATTAGCTTCATTCAAATTTATGGGTGTTTATTGTTGACTCTTAAAGGGACGGTTCAACCAAAATTTTAAATCATTTGTGTATCATTGTGCAGTTTAGAACATGTATATGTACATGAATATATTTTGAGACATGTCTCAGTGGGTTTGTGTCCATACAATGGTAGTCAAAGTGGTCCAATGTTCTTCAGTTACCAATTTTCAACGAAATATCTTCTGAAGAACTTTTATGAAGTAGAAAAAAGTAATAGTGAATTATATGACCTAAGGGCGAGTAAATGATGAAAGAGTTTTTATTTTCGTGTGAACTATTCCTTTAAAGTGAAATTTAAATGTAAACATTGAGGACCTACTGCACAAATTGTATGGACCACATTTATGGTATTCATTCTATAGAGTCCCATTCACAGTCATTATATTGAAAGTAATATTTTGTAGCTTTAATATTCTTAAAAACAAGCACTTTTTCTTTACCGAAATAATTTTAAGATGCATTGTGCCTGTAAACCCTATAAGACCCTTTAAGACATAAATAACCTGAACCTCCGGGTTTGTATGATGATCTAACGCTAACTTAAACAACTTTTTTAGATTTTCAGAGACAATCTTTTTTTAATTATAATAACATCAAAAGGTTTAAAAATTAATCTTCAACCCGATAAATAGAATGTTGCATCTGCCCAGTGAACTAGACCCTTAGCAATATGAGCCCAACTGTCTTTATTACACCTCCGAGCCAAGATAAAGCTGTAACCTCACAGCTCCTCCACACAGCTCAGTGTCTGACTTCACCCAGCTCTCTGTTATTATATGCAGGCCTGAAAAAACACGGAGGCAAGGAGTAGAGAAAGTGCTATGAGAGGTATGTGAGGGCGACGTGACAGCTAATTTCTCATGTACAGTGCCAAACAAAATGTCTTTGTGTTTGAACACCTTTCCTCTTAGCTCCTGCCGAGTCTGGGCCTTTTTAGTTTACACTGACCAAAGCGTAACCTGGTAACACCTTCACAAAGATCTTGCAGACCTGCCAGAAGAGCTTTCGAAGTGGATACAATGGGAATCCTTGCTGATGGTTTTGCACCCTAATGGACGTTGACTGAGCCTAAAAGTGTTAATAATGAATGTTTCAGTATTTAATGATGGGGTATATTTGTGTAGGCTTAACCATGGCGGTATGCCATCAGAAGTTGAGAAGGAGGGCAGGTAAGTGTCTGTGCCATGGATGTGCTTGTTATGAGGTTGACCAGAGAACGGATTTCTGTCTTTTCTCAAGAACCAGAGTGTGGGTGTGAGTTCGAGGAGGAGGATTTAAGAAGCATCGAGCGTTTCAAATGCTCTCTTTACTAGCACTTTACACAGAGTGAATTGCACATAGATTACCTCGCTTTTCTTTTATCTGTACCACTATGCTGAAACCTACTTTACACTTTAACTGAAAGAAAAGCAGCAAGCGGCTTCCCCTTATGCAAAGATAGAGAATAATCTTTTCATAAAGGAATATATTATAATAAACATATATATATATGTATAATATATATATATAAAATATATTATAATATAAGTACATATCAGAAAAAATGTTGCGTTTATCATATTGGACATTGTCTATAATAATATCATATATTGAAAAAATAAGCACTTGGTTCCATTATATGGAAATGTATTATTTAATATTATATTTTCCAGTATATTCCCAAATTTTGTTGTTTAAGTGTCCACATTGGTAAGTCATTGTTTATTTACCCTTATCTGCTTGTCACTCAATAGGTTCACCATGTCACCATGAAAGTAGTCAGTAAATATAAAGCCTTCTGAAATATGACAGGTTTGTGTGAGAGGCCAAAATATAATCTAGTTTGAAATTAAAAGCAGCTTGAAAAGTCATGACAAAGACGGACTCTGAAAGATGGCAGAAATGCTTATTTGCCTGTCACATTAAGAGCCATCATACAATCTTTGTCATTTTGCCATTCGAGAATTGGTTTAGATGCTTTAAATAAAGATATCTGACATGAACGCAATCCCTCTGACATTTTATTCCATCATTGTTTCTTAGAGGAATGTCTAGTCTTTGTGTCTTCATCATGCGCAGGGGAGGAAGAGGCGGAAGAAATGAGAGCACCTGCTTTATCCTCAGTCTCAAACTTTATTGCTAAGATTACGAAGATGAACTTTGGCAAAGTTCGTCTTAGTTCATTGCTCTGAGGTAGAAAGACATTTAAATAGTGGAGTATACATACTCATACTTGGGTAACAAGGTTCACATTTAACCTTGACAAATGCAATCATAACTTCAATTTGTGTAAAATGAAAAATATCAGGAATCAAGAGAAAAACAAGAATATAAACAAGTATCTAATAATAATAATAATCACAACAAATACAACATATTTTTCTAGAAAGTAATGTAGAAGGGGTCTAGATATGGGTAAATTAAATAAAGTTAATTTTGGATTTTGTTAAATAAAATTATTCTGTTTCCACACAGAATGAGGAACACAACTTACCTATTTTTTGTCATGATAATTAAGAGATATTTGATCATTATTTCAATGTGTTTGTTACTACAATATAATTACACTTTAAGGTCTTCTTATTCAGGTATTTGTTAATGTTAGTAAATACATCAACTAACATGAATTAACAATGAACTATATTGTTTTTCATCATTTATTCATTCTTGTTAATGTTATTAAATGTTAATACAACTATGTAAGTTCATGGTGCATTAATTAATGTTACAACTTTGGATTTTAAACATATAGTGAATGCTAAAATTAAGACGAACTAGGATTAAGAAATGTTGAACAAGTATTGTTCTTTGTTAGTTCATTTAGAACCTTATTGTAAAGTGTTACCAAATATTATATTGAGTTGATGTCTCTAAAAGTTTCATATAGAACAAAAACATGTAAAAACACCATGTAAACGATAAAAATGTAAAGTAAAATGAGATAGTTCAGTTGAAATTAGATCAGTTTCATTTTATTTTATTTTATACTATGTCTATTTCTGTAGTTTGAAATTTTTTAAAAGTGGCAGCAACAAAATCAACGTCTCACACACACTGAAAGTAGGATGAGTGACATGAATCACCATAAACAATAATAACTTTTACTTAGGAACAGACAAGATAACAACCAGTTACTAAAAGCAAAATGTATGTCTGGAGTCAAAATAGACCAAAAAAACTAAACTAAAATGAATAGGGAATGAAAACGTGTGTTGGAGATTGTTACATCTGGCTTGTAAATCTCTAAAGCTAGCTTTCAAAACCATCACCGGCTCCTCACCCGCATACTTTCACTCCTTTCTTCACACATACCGCCCAACCAGAACCCTGAGATCAGCAAATGAGCAGCACCTAGTAGTCCCTTCGCAGGAGGGCACCGCATCAATCTCCCAATCATTCTCCGTTGCTCTCCGTGACTGGTGGAACAATATTCACAATTCTGTCATATCAGCTCCATCCCTCACATCCTTCAAGAACTAAAAACTTATATTTTTCAGCAACACTTGACAGAAACATGTTAATTTTTCCAATTTAATAAAACCTAACTCCTTCTCCAAACAGGTATTGTCTTGCTTTGTGTAACCAGGTAACTTGTTAAACCACTAGCTCGAGAATTTACTGCTTTGTTGTTTCCTCGCATCGCATTGGATTAAAGCATCTGCTAAATGCCTAAACATACATTTCAATTAACAAAAAGTATACTAACACAACTGGTGTCAGATGTTTTAAACAAAAATGCTTCTGTTTGCCTGCAAAGATGAAAGATTATTCAACGAATAATCCAGCATCTGCCACAAAGAAACTTAGACTCAACCAACAGCTATGGCTGAATTCCTCATCTCTAACTTGAAGATGTTATTCTTCGAACAGATCCAGAAGCCGTGTAAATAGTTTTTTTTGTATCTCATTTCGTACTTTTATTGAAATTGAGTGTGCATTGAATGGCAAACAGGACACTTTTGTGTAGCTTGACATTTTCAACATGTTGAACATTATGTAAGTGCAGAAGTATGCTGCAGAAAGGAACTTGCGTGTCTTCTGCAATTAAAGCAGGAAGCGTGTTGAGTCTGCTGCCGTGATTACAGTTGGAAATGTTCCACTGTGTCGGATTGCAGAACTGATTTAAAAGTTGAGTGTGAATTACGCACCATATGGAGAAAGAAAGAAAATAAAATGTGACGGAATAAGACAAATCGTGTGAGGTGTATCGTGAAACATGCTCTAAGATGTAATAATTACTCTACTTGATATAAATGAAAGGAAAAGTTTCTGGACTGACACTAGACACATGCTTTTCTGAAACTCATGCTTCTTTTGTTATCTGTTGATAATTTCAATTCAATCTAATGGATCTGTTGACTCGTTTGATGATCTTTTCTCTGTCTGTCTATCCACCTGCCTGTGTGTCTGTGTACTTATCCAATGTATCTGTCTGTCTGTCTGTCTGTCTACCCACCCACTCAACCAACAACCCACCCGCCTACAGACCGACCAACCAACTGTCTTTCTTTTTGTCGGTCTACCTATTTATCCACTTTATCTGTCTGTCCGTCTACCTGTGTGTGTTTCTATCTACTGTCTCTATCTATCCATCTGTTCTTCTACAGTACCCATGAGGTTAAGATCTATCACACATTTGTACATCTCAATCTGGTGTAGACCTTCTTCGTTCAGTTCACTATAGAGCGGAGGTGAACAATCAGGACTTTGTGTTCCCCATGTACAGAAGTTCAGAGCGCTGGCTTATCAAATGACAGCAAGTAACCTGATTATGCTGCACACATAATGCGTGTTTATGCGAATGTGTGTCACTTGACACATGATTTCAACTGGGCACGGTGCCCAAAGTCACAGGAATAATCTCATTAGACCAACCCATAAGTGGCGACCATATTCTAATTCTAGGGCCAAGTGAACAACATGATAATACAACGTTAGACACTCTGTTATACAAGGCCAACAATTCTACAACATGAACAGATAGGAAACCAATATATTTCGGTGTCAGTCATAGTGAGGGTTAATAATTTTCAACAGATGTTCTTTTTGATCACTGTATACAATGTTGTATAAATGTTGTGCATTTCTTTTCATACGTTATTGTTGTTGTTCGGTTAAATAATCAAATTGCAGATGTTGTTGTGAAACAACATGTCAAATATCAGATTGTTTACATCTCAAACTCAATTCAACAGAAAAATGTAGCTTCTCCGGTCTCCGTAATCAGGAAGTCTTGATCCGGACAATCACAGAAAGGAAATTTAAAGAAGTTATTTGCTATACAGTTACTGAATGATTAGAGACCATATTTTCACTTGCATATCAGTGACATTATACAGGAAATGAATTATGATTATATTTTGAATGCCTTCATTTCTCAAAGACAGAGTAAACAGAAAAACTATGTGAACAAATGTGACATGAAATGAAAACAAATCAGAGACAGAGAAAACAATACCAGCATTTTTAAGCGGTACATGATTGTTCCCATGGAATGTGAATGTGTTTGTGTTACACCTCAGTTTTTTTTAGGTCAAGCTAAAAACGCATAACCTTGGTATAACCCTCCTGACCAGCGGGAGATTGTCCACCCTCGATTTGCACTTCAGTTTGTGGTGTCAACTCAAGAGTTGCTAGGTAGAGTTAATACGATATATAATTAATCTGCACATCAGTGAATCACATTTGTGTCATGAGAAGAAGATTGTGATGTGCTTTTAAGTGCAGCTAGGAAGCAGTGTTCAGACCCTCCTTCGTGAAATGATTTCATGTGCAACAAATCAATAAGACAGTGGGGCGTAGAGCCAGGCGTCTGGGGTAAAGTCTGTAGGGAGGCAATTGGAGATGGAGGGCATGAGATCAGGTCCTACCAGGGCAACGAAGGCATCCACAATATTGTTACTGAGGAAAGGAAGGGAAAAAACAAGGACATGATTGGGGGGAAAAAGGACTGCAAGACAACAACCAAATAAACTCCAGAATACAAAAAAATTGAGCCAAAAAGCAAATCTGTGTGGGAGAAAGACAATAGAACACAATAAATAAACTGAATGAAAATACAAGAGAGATTTCTGATTATTAACATGTGTAGATGGCTGTGAGGAATTGTCTCCTGAGGTGTGTTACAATTGATTTGATCCCTGTGTGACAAAAAAAGAACCAACTAAAATGATAAAAAGTTCTCTGAGCTTTGTCATCCAAACTCTGGATCTGTTTCTTGTCTAAATTAGCCCCCTTTTTTTCCCACTCCGTTGTAAATTGTAGACAACTGTATAGAAAATGTTCACCTTTCAGTTTATTTTACTTGACAAGATTTCTGCCACCCTCACAGCGTGTTCCTAGATACGTACATCATATAAACGATCCAGCACAACGGTACCATCTATCAAAACCTTATAAAAGTGTACACTAAGAACTGTACCATAAACACATGAGACTGACGTCCTACATCATGGTAATCCACCACCGCCCCAAATGAAGCTTGAATCTACTCCAAGATCAAGGCTGAGATATCCCCGAGCTTAAAGAGCATTCGCTCAAATCAAAGACAGACAGTATTCTGTGCTTTGTCTCGCCCTCTTTTCATTCTCTCTCGCTCATCCCGCTAAATCAAGAACACATGTCGCCCCACCCCATCCCGTCCCGCATGGAATAAAACTTTCTCCGCTTGCATTCATTACGTCCTCCTTTTCATCTGACTCTCAGTCCATTCCTTTTCCATGCCTTCTGATCACTTCATCTCTCCCTCCGATACTTTCAGCTTTGATGATAAGCGAGGAGAGAGAGAGAGATAGAGCATACGCAGACACTGTGATCTAAACCGAACTGATTTTTCTGGCCCAGATATCTTATTGTTAGAAAAACGTTTATACAAAATGTGAAATTTTGTATTTCTTGCTCCCAAATTTGCGGACAGTTTTACTGCTCAGTTCTTGCATGCCTCAGGAGTCCATATAAAGTTTTCAGTTATAGTGTATTTTAAACTTTGTCTTTCTTAGAAAATGTCTTAAAAAAAGGCAAAGATGTGGTAATTGTTTACAGACTGTTAGAGTAGAGAATATGATGAATGTGGACAGCTCAGATAATACGGTCTTGAAGAAATTTGAATGAAGAATTTGAGCAATTCTGAGTGCACTGTAAGACAGTATTGAGATTTATGATTTAAAGGGAACAGTTCACCCAAAAAAATTTAAATTCCTCAGAACAAAGAAATGTAAACAGATTTGAAACAATTAGAGGGGGAGGAAATCTCGAGGCCATTGACCTAAACTATCAAAAAATATCATATTTGAAAACTTTACAATATTATGTATATTTGACTTCCTGGATTGATGCGGAGTCTATCCACGTGAGATACCCAAGTCTCACGAGAGTAATTCAAGATCACCGAGCAGTCGTAGTTCTGCGATGTCATACGATGTCAAGCGTCCTTACTTCGGTGGCCTTCAATTGGGTATTTGCAGACAGACCAATGACGTACTTCTGCTAAAACCTAAGCCAGACTGTTACATCCGCCATCATAGGGAACACTGGGGTTACGCTTCAGGGTGCACAATGGATTAAGAATCAACAACGTGAGGCTAATTCTTCAATCACTTTGCCATACGTCGATGTAATTAGATTCAAGTATGGAAGGAAGGAGTCGGGAACCGGGAAACATTCAAAACATTTAATAAAGAAATAATAACAGCCGGCGGCCCCTCACGGGCGACCGCCAGCGAACAAAACAAATCACAAAACATAAATACAAACATGTTCGGGCCCGGTCCTCTCTCTTCAACGGTCCGGTCGCCATTGTTCCTTTATATGCTCCCAATCTCCTACGTGATGCGAGGCCGGTGCGCGCACCACTGGCGCTAATTAACAATTACTTAGCGGCCTCGAACCACGGTCTCGCCCCGCCTACTCTACTACAGTCGATAACCAAAAAGGAGAAGGTACAGTAACAAATATAAAAAAGTCAAACGAACTTTTCCACTTACTACAGGCATGATCACAGAGGCACTTAAGAAAGCTCACCCGTAGTGCTGTTGGTTCGCCAAAATTTCAATGTTTTCTAAACACATCGCTATCACATGGAAGTGTGGAAGTGACCTAGCCGGCTGAGATTTAAGTAGAAGTACGTCATCGTCCCATGTGCATATACTCCACTGGCTATTACTGCTGATGTTGCATTAAATTAATGGTAGAGATACATTTTGAGTTAAACTCAATCACATCATCTTTATAAACTGGTGGGTTTGTTTTTTGCAATTTTTCCACCATCTTGGGGATTGTTCACCAGCAGTCTCGTAAAGCGGAAGAAACACCAGAAGTTGGTTCGCCGACTGCCATAAAACTTCAAAAGGAGATGAAGAAGCAATCCGAAAAACGTCATTCAAAAAAGCATGCGGATGAACTTTGTCTAAACATTGTTCAAAACAACAGGAGGAAGACTTTGCTATAAAGTAAATCAATCATTAAATTGTAAGTTATTAATGATGTATTAGTCCGCCGTCCCTCAAATCATTCTCGTTGCTGATGTGCACATTTGTTTATGTTGCTTAGCTTTATTTGAGACTAGTGTCTTAAATTTAACTTATTGTGCAAAGTTGCACATTTCACAGATTTGTCAGTTCCACATGTTTAGTTCATAAACAGTACCAGTTTAATATTAAGATTTAATATAATCATAATTTGTTCAATGGTGAATCTCTGTTTACAGTCTGCTAGTGTAGTCACCGGTTTCCTTTGGTGGAAAGATTCTGGTATTGTGTATGTAAGTCTGTGTTTGTTTTATGATCAGACTGGGAGCCAGTGTCGGTCGTGTGTGCAACCCAGTCCATTATTCCGTTGAAGAGCACATATACACATGCCACGCCGATCATTATACATATGTGTCATAATGATTTATATTTGTCTTGCATGTTATTTTGCTGCTGACTCTCTTGCTGTTTGGCTTGTTGCGTTTCAAGTCTGGGATAGCATGGTTAATGTATCATGTGGTAACTGTAATTGTATAATGATGTATGCGCACTTCTATAGGAAAGAACAGTGAGGTAAAATACCGTACTGTACTGTGGTAAGTGTGTGTGTTGGGGGGGGGGGGGTTGTGCATGCGGATAGTGCCAAGGCTCACAAGGCACGGTTCGCTTCTGAAATGATGACCGAATTTTTATTTTTGGATGAACTGTTCCTTCAAGTTTGCATCG
The DNA here is from genome assembly GCA_008369825.1 of Triplophysa tibetana. NCBI lineage: Eukaryota > Metazoa > Chordata > Actinopteri > Cypriniformes > Nemacheilidae > Triplophysa > Triplophysa tibetana. Next base: position 11,666,599 of record CM017893.1, on the reverse strand, counting down.
GCAAAATATTCAAGTTGCTCTCAGTTTATTTGTATTGAACAGAAACGACTGAAATGTTAAAAAGATTCTAGAAACTTTTCTGGACAGACACATGCTGTACACAGAATATTTGTGTCATCCACAGTAATAGAAATGGCAATTCTAATGGATTGATTTGTTGCATTCAATTTCTTAATCATTTATATGGTTTAAATGTATTTTCTTTATTACATATTATTAAACATTCTATATAGATAGCCATTGCTATACCACACTTGTCAAGCCAATAAAGCTTTGTTGAATTAAACTGAGAAGAAAATAGAGAAATAAAGGGAGAACGATCTGATAGCAGAGTTCTCATTAGCAGTTTCATTACCTGCTGTGGAACAGTAATAAAAAGCCTGAATAAGATCAGAAGATCTGGATCACTAATCACTATCCTTTAAACAGATCATCTGCTTTTAAAAGTAGTTTCTAACGGATTCAAGTTTAAAAACTATTTTTGAGAACAGTTTGTGGTTGTGATTTTTGAGTGCTCTCAACATACAAAGTGTATAAATGTTTATTGTACAAGATACTCTGGTTCCATTCTCAAGCTCTCGAGTATTTCTACCCTTGTATTTTCATAGTTTTTATATTGTTGTGGCCATGGAACTGTCCCAGCCTTTCGTGCTGCCGCAGCCTCACAGAACATGAAGGCATGCAATACATCCCCGTTGTCATGGCAACCGGTGCAGAATAAAAAAAAAGCTGGGTTGAGGTCAAAACCGAGTCAGCCTGTCAGCTTTCATCTTTCTCTTAACCCTCAGGTCACACTGTGACACCCTCTGCAGAGGAAGATAACTCACTCTAAGGTGTATAAATAAAACCTTGAAGGTTCCACTTGAATGCTGATAGGCCAGAAACTGTTTGAATTTTGGAGCCACAGGATATAATAAATTGACAGAAAACTCAACACGCTGTTTTGTAAAGTACAAACAAATATAATAATGATTTTATAAATCATGTAATTATTTTTAAACAAAATGTAAATTTAAAAGGTAAGGACAAAATTGCTTTACAAGTTTCTTTGTTCTGTTGAACAAAAAGGAGATATTTTGAACAACGTAGGAAAGCAAACAGACAATTTTAGAGACTTTGAAGCATCCCCAGAAAAAAGGGAATTATTTTCATCCGTGTCTTTTTTATTTTTATAGGAAATCTTTGTTTGTGTGGAAAAAAACCTTTAAGCACCTCCAAAAATCGTTCCGCCATCTGAGGAGCACCCAGAGGAAGACCATTGATGAATACTCGAAGAAAAAATGTTTTTGTTGTGCACGTAATGATTTGTTTTTGTATTATTGTTGTATTGTTAAGTGGAGTCTGATGTCACTAATAAAATTTAACTAGTGAGGAAAAATTACTTTTGTTTAGTTGAACACAAAATATGATATTTTGAAGAATGTAGGACATTTCTGGGGCACTTTTGACCACCATTGTTATTTTTCCTACTATTGTAGTCAATGGTGGCCAAGACCTGTTTGGTAACAAGCATTCTTCCAAATATATCTCTCTCTGTTCAACCAAACAAATAAATGTATACTGGTTTGGAGTGAGTAATTGATGACAGATTTTTCATTTTTGGGTTAACTATCCCTTTAAGAGCGACATCTCTAATAACCAACACTCTCCGCTTCTCGCTTACCATAAACAGACCGTCATATGAACATGCAAAATGACTGACAAGCAGTGCTCCGATAGCAACAAAATCACTAAAAGAACCTTTAGATTCCACTATTTTCCAGACTCGGCAACCTTAATATTCAGAATATTTCCAGGAAAGCAAACCACATTTATTTACGATTACAAAAAAAGACAAATCCAAAATTTGGATGCAGATTCTGTTTTCCAACACAACCAAACACAACTCGATTGGGCTCTCACAACCAGAGAAATTATGCATCACATCTGCAGAAAAAATGCACATTTTCTGGTCTAATGAGGAGAATGGTCACTTGGGTCTCTAGGCAAGATCAGACATGCAAAATATAGGTTACATTAAGAGTACAATTTTGTGTGTCAACCAGAAAAGTAGAGAAAACAGTGGTTGTGTGGAATGGGAAGAGTCCCATTGGTGGCGAGTAAATCCACATTATTTTCATTAATAAAGACAGTCGGACACCAAAAAAAGGGCGAATCAAGACTTAGATGAATGGTTTGTTTTGATGGGTGGAAAAAAGATGTAAGAGAGAGTGTGATATATCCTAGCGCTTACAGTTCCGTAGCAGATTACCAAGAATCTGTATATGCGGTTCTCGTAAATTCATAAAGCCAATATCAAAGCAAGAGCTCGAGGAGCTTTCAGAGGCTGAGGGGAATGATCATGTCAAGAGAAAAGCTAAAAGTGAAATGATAAATGTAATTCTGGTTGTGGCAACTGGATGAACGCCAGCATGTGTGTGTGTGTGTCATCAAGGGTTGGCATGATCCCACCTCACCTGCATACAAAAATAATAATTTCCTGAGAAGCTCTAAGTGCTGACTTCAGGGGCTAATATTTTATACAGTAGCTATCTAAAACCTTCAAATAAGTTCTGGGCTCCCCTTAGATTACTTTTCAAAAACATGGTAAAAAATGCAAATGCCTTCAAAAGAAAGAGAGATTTCCACCCTTTCGATGCGTTTCAGAATCACTGTGATGATGGAGTAGTTTTCCGGATAATGAAGGATCTGTCCAGTTCTCATCATTTCTGAGCATCAACCATGTCTTCCGAACTTGTTTTAATGGGAATGTTGACCCAAAAATGAAATTCTATCATCATTTACTCACCCTCTTGTCATTTTAAATGTATATAACTTTCTTTCTTTAGCAGATCACATAAGAAGAAATTTTGAATAATGCTGGTAACCGAACCCTTCTATTGTATAGAGTAGACCAATGCAAGTCAATGGGTACTATAGCAACCCAGACTTAAGTCACAACATCCCAGACAGATGATCTTCAATTTTGAGATCCTTCAATATGGTAACTGCTTTATTATTTTTGACATGTAGCCTTGAGTGATGGTTATGACGCATGCGTATGCACACCACTTATTCCAGATCACAGCTAATACATTCATGTTGATATAATGAGAAATAAAGGACTTGACCTGGGATATGTTTGAGACAGTTCTCTCTTATCCAGAGCTCTAATGTAGGTTTTGGCTAAAGTCCACATCTTAAAGGGGTCATATCATGGTGGAATCAAAACGTCCTCGATCCTTTAGGATAAAAGAGTTCTTCGTCCTGTGAAAACTTACTGTAAACACAGAAAGTCAAAACTCCCCGACCTGACTCTACAAGTCAATGTCAACAAGCTGATTTGGTATTCATCATTCAACAAATTAAGACGATAAGGAGGAAGTCAGAATAACTAACAATGAGAGTAAAAAAGCCTGAAGTTTATTTGTAAAAAAAGCAACCCTAACCCGTAATCATTTCTGTTTGATCTTTAGTGTTTGAATGGCATGTTGACTGTGAGTCTGTCACAATTTAATTTAGACTTTCCTACAAGGCTGTTTATATTAGGATCGGGCAGGTAAAACTACAGCAAACACATGGCTCACAAATCCACGCAGCATGTCTCACTTTTGTATTGCATGTGAAGACAGTGTTTGTAACACAAACAAATTTCAGCCTGTCCAAGCTGACACATGACGTACTAGTCACGTAATGTTTGGTACTTTTTATTTCATGACCAACAAGTTACCAACGTAATTGGCACATCTCAGGCATGTGGTTTCATCAACATTAAATAACCTATTCAAAATGTCAGTTAGTAACCTAAGTAGCGTTGTCTTCTTTCTTTATCATGACATATGTTCGAGTGAAAATCAACTTGAAATGAGATAAAAGTCTAGGACAGGAGTTGATTTTGTCCGATGAGAGCTGCTGGAGGGGTAGAAATGGGCGTTGCTGACAAAATGGAGGATTTTAGTGCTGGTTTGCAGTCAGTCATTGAAGCTCCGTCCTTGCACCATTTCTCTTGACAGAAGGTGAAGAGAGGTTAACATTTTTTCGAGGTCACGCATGTTCAATTCATGTTTAATTCCATTAAAAATTTGAGTAGTACATTTCAATTTCACTGTGAAAAAGGGGGGTAAATGGTCATAAAATTCGGAAATTATTATCGACTGTTTTCTGCCAGAAAAGAAACATTATATTACATGTCATGAATGGACATTGGAGAGAATTTAGATTTTAAGATGTACAGTATACAGAACATGCATTTCTCTGAACATGCTCTATAACTTCTGCACATCAGTGCCATTTTATTTTACTGCCAGAAAAAGAGGACAGAAGGGGGAAAAAGAAAGGGGGGTTGGTCATCATTTAAAGCATTAATAAGAATCATGTCTGATATTGCAGAGACCATCTTGGCTCTCAGCCAGACATTCACCCCAACCCAACCCCAGCACGCTTCACCTGCAAGGACATGACTCAGAAAGGTGCTGTGTCCTCAGGATGTAAGACAATGAATAAAAATGAGCAACGGATGGAATAGTGCATATTAGCAACAGCATGTACTGAAGAGTAGACAGGACAAACAGGAATATGTAAAGGTTGGAAAAAAAACGGAAAAAGAAGGAGAAAGCAAACTAAATGCAGCAAAGAGAAAGAGACAAAGACAGTGTCACAGTTAAAGTTCAACTGTGCCATGTTTTATGTTACAATGTGTTCTCTGATTCCCATGTAATATGCAGAGTAAACCATTTGTAGGTGGATTTCCATTAAAAGCGTAAACAGGGGAGTGTTCAAGAAACAAAATCATTTTTGGAGATGCTAGTGGAACAGAAATTACACAACTGACCTTTTGAGACAGGAACACAGAGACAATATTTCTTTAACAATGTTGAATCGACATTACTAGAAAGTTGATAGTTTGGGCTCCAGGATCCAAATAAACTACAAAGCTAGTTACACAAACATCAAAGTCTTCAATGTACATGAATCGAGAAGGCTATACTGCTGATTATACCTTTCCATAAATGTAACGAAACATTAGAGATTACCTGAGTCGAAAATTAAATTGCAAATATTCATTCTGCGGATTAGGTGGCTTGTTGCTGTGGGCAAAGATAAACCTTTGATAAAATATGACTTCGTACCTAATGCAGCATTCATGAGGCACTCCGACACAGCGTGCACATAAGGTTCTGGGTAAGACGCTCTGTATAAAATGCACATGTGTGAGACAGAATCAGATAAAATGCTAATGAATAAAACTAGCTTAGCTTTAAGGTGAAGCATAACTTTTTCTATATTAAAAGTTTTTCTACTCTCTCAGGATAAACCTTGGTACACTACGTATCTCATAGCCTACATATGACCGATATACCAAACTCTATTGTTTAAGGCAAACTAGCACTTTCTAACAGTTCACTTCTCTAAACAACTGGATTACCAAACAATAAAACATCAAACAATCACCAAGACAATTTAACCAAATTAAATATTTCACGCATTTTTTTTTAAAGTAATAACTTATTCATCCTCATGCCATCCTGTAGATGTAGAGGTACAGTTAATGACTTTCTTTCTTTGGCCAAACACAATCTGAGTCGGTTTTAATAATATCCTGGCTCGTTTTAGTGCTGTATTGGCATTGGGTAGATTATGGAGGACCGGAAGTGCCGAAAAGAAATAAAATGACGAATCAATTGATCAATTAAATAATTAAAACATAAACACATAAATGAAACCAGATCTACTGGCCCCGCTCTAAGTGACCCTTAATCCGGGTCGGTCCTGCATGGAAATCGGGCACTCTTAATGAAGAGGCTAAAGACGGCAGCCGCAAGCACATCCCTTCACTAGATGGCCTCCGTTACATAAACAAATAAATACATTTTTAAATTTCAGAAATAAATATGGTTGATTTCATTGCTGTTTTAAAATGTAAATGAAAAAATACTTGTTAATAAATATCACCCTATAAATAGCACCCTATGATAGGCATCGTCACATTGTTCTTTTACAACGTTCGTGAACAAATGACCGACTTACTGCTTGTTCTCCATCGCCATCGTCCATCATTTTTCTATGATTGACTTGTTGCACGCCGGTCTGTTGTTGTGGGGACATTACCACGCCTCTAAACATGACACGGCACAAAACGAAACCTGATTGGTTGCTTTAACTTTGAGTCATATGACTTCTTGGACGGGCCTAGGCCAAAGAAAGCAGCGATAAGTTAAGCGATAAGATCTTTTGAGAGATAGAGAGAGGGTTAGTATTTTTTTTCTTCTCTCTGGTCTGTCAAGTATTCACAGAAGAGATGTGTTTTAAGTAGTTTTTTTTAATATTGGGGTTGATTTGTGAAGGAGAATGAGCTACTTGTTCTACACATCTTGTTTTATAGGGGTACACACACCGGTGACAGCATTCCCCGATAACAGCGGTTCCTAATCCTGGTCGTCACGACCCCCGACTCTACATGTCTTGTATATTTCTCTCTTTCTTTAATAAATCCGTATGTGCCTTGCGCATTGGACATCACTAGGAGCGCAATATGCTCCATTCGTAGGCATAACCCTGATAAGACATACCTGAACAAGCTATTCAAAGCAATCTTATGTAGTCATGCCGCGCAAGGTATATATTAATGTTTTAATGGCTTTAGGTCTTTCTTGCTTGCTGTCCAATGAAATTCCGTCTTACATTTACTTCGTATTACAGGTGGGAGAGGTGGTGTATCCTAAAACTGAACCGAAAGCTGATTGGCTGCCCCCACGTGTACGGTCTATTGGAATTTTTGGATAAAGAAAGGCATTTGGCAAATGCTCTTTTAAAAGCAACTTAAAATGCGCATTTAAAAGTATTTATTAATTAACTTTTATTATTTTATTTTGTAGCGTTTTAAAGCATGAATTAAATCAACAGTTTTAAATTTATCACATGCATTACATTTCTAAGTTGTATTATTTAATTTGGTTCCTCATTTTATTTCTAATAGGCACTCCCGGTCCTCCATAGTAGATCCCCATTTCTGAAACATTTTGTTGGGATCACTTTATATAGTTCAGGGCCTGAAGCATTCCTTAGCAACAGCAAACGTGTACAACCTTTAGAAGTATGCAGACAATGTTTTTTTTTTTCAAAAAATAAATCTGGTTTTCTCTATTTAGCTCTTAGCACAAAACCCTTGATTTTAAATATAAAATGACTGTATTTTTCTGTACAGTGCCAGTAACCAGAACCATTTGAAGAACTGAAAGCAATTTGCTAAAAATGTTATGAATCACTGAGGGAGTCACCGCACTCATTTTCAATCCATTTAAAAGACCAAAATCCATCATGACAACTGAGGTCACTACAGACTAATCAAGCCCTGAGATCTCTCGGGGAGACTTTCTTCTGTTTGATTAATCATTTATGTTAAGTATTTATTGAATTTCAGTGTCGTCTTTGTGCTGCGGCTGTAACTATACCTCTCGTCCCCAAGGCCTAGCAAACACCCTTCACAACATGACTAGCATCATCCTGCCATGATCCTCTCCTCCTTGTCAGGCATCCTCTAGTTTTGTGGACAGGGTTGTGACAGTAGCCTAACATGTCTTTTGGGCTTGTTGTGTTCTCTGTGGAAGCACATGGCCATTGTTTTGTTGTTGTTTGTGCTCTCCGGTTTCGACACCTGGCCCCGCCTCCTCGTTTCCCGGTCTATCTTCCCGTTAGTGTTTCATTCCCCACATCTGCCCATTGTAATTATCCCTTGTATTCCCTATTTAATAACCTTGTGTTTGCTGTCCTGTGATGGTTTGTTCCTTCGATGTCTCTGGTGTCTACCCTGTGTCTCAGTCTGCCCCGTTCCTGGCTTGTCAGTTGGTAACAAGTGAACGATTAATTCTAGTTTCGTTTTTCATGTTTTTGCCCCCTCGTGGGTCTTTTGATTTATGTAAAGTTTTGTTTTATTATTTGCTGTCTGCGAGTGGGTTCTCTGTTCAAAATTATGACACATCCACAACTCATATGTCATATCTCTCATATACTGTCATATCACAAAAAAATCAATAATCTGTCACTCCTATTCTTTTAAATCACCGAACTAATACTGTAATTCATCAAAAAAAGTCAAGGTATATAAACTGATGGTAGACATGAGTGGCGCAGAATGAGTAGAGCACCACTATCTTTCCTATTCATTCTGGTAGGCTCTCCCAGGGCATTGTGGGACTGACAGCGATGCTGAAAGTGGTGAAAATGGCAAATGCTGAGCTTTATGCAAATAAGGACCAAAAACACCTTGAGGCAGCAATCAGTTTGAGGTGAAGGCAAGTCAAGGTTGTGAATAGTGTCATAACTGTTTTAAGATCTGCCAGTAATGGTGGAATATCTTGTGGATTCAGTGCTTAAATTGCTCCTTTATTTAATTCAGGTTTCAAATGCAGATTGCACACTAACTGAGTTGGGACAGCGTTAAATGGGTTCATTAAAATGTTTAAACTTCTATGAAATGTGTATTTTGACAAAATCAAAATAAATATTTTTGCATATATAGTAGTGGGTATAAATATGTCCTACATTCAAACATGTTAAATAATATGTATAAAAAATGTAGCATGCATGTTGTGTAATAAAAATATAAATAATTTAAAGAGACAATAAACAAAAATAAAAACACATAAAAGAAAAAAGAGGGAGGAAGAGGGAGAACAAACTATTAATTATAAAATATAACTAATAAACCTAATAAACAATTTTGCTTTTAATTTAGTATATTATAAAACCAGTGTATAAAACCTAAAATTCTGTATGTTGCTTTTTATTCTGTTTATTTATTAATTTATTCTTAAAGTGCTGGGTAAATATTAGACCGAAGATACTGCTGGGTCGTTTCCTCTGATGGTTAGGTAAAAACAACGTTTACTATTGCATTATCTTATTGTGAGCAAATATAAAGCAAATATATTTTTGGACATCATTTTTGGCCACAACTACAAATGATGACATTGTATAGAATGACTTAGACTTGAAATACTTAAGCAATTCTTAAGTTTTTCGTCTTTTCCGTATTTTTCAAACACGCATCAAAAGCGACAGACCTCTGGTAAAATCCCATGGAGCAGGTTTCTTTCCAACCACAAGACCACTGTTATACATAAGACACAAATATGAATAACTTATAAATATGACTGATCACTTTCCCTGAAAATAAAATAAGACAGGAACAGGGAGCTTCTTTTCTATGCACAGAATTAACTTTTTTAAACCTAATAAAACTAAACATTAAGATTCCTCTAATCTTTCACTCCACATGATTTATCTTTAAACATTTAAATTCGACAGCACCCTCTAAAAAGCTCAGAAGCTTTAGAATATAAGACACGAGTCTGCCAGCCAGACTTATGACCAAGGGCCAATGCATGTCAGGCACTTATATGAAGACAGAAAGGTTAACGGGTCTGGAGATGAGGAACAATTCTGCGTGAACAGCTAATCGATGCACGCTTCCATGAACATTACTTTGCAGCACTCATTGAAAAGCACGTCTCTCTCGAGGCAGGTGCCCTCCAAAGCAAATGAACAAAGAGCCCATCTAAAGTATCACACACATTCACAAACGCACACACAGTTCCTCTTCTCAGTCTTTAATATGAGCTATCCATTCTCCTCAGCAAACTACTGTAAATTATCACTAATGGGACTGTGAATACTTATTGTCAGGGTAATGTATGTGAGGAGAACAGACGGTGACGGTCTCTCTTGTGACACAGAGCTGGTGCTGAGGTGGTTTGAAACTGATGTTTGACTCCATCATGTAATAAACACAGCTCAACTAAGCAGCACAAAGCTTGGTTTCCCGAGTATGTTGGACTTCTAAATTGTTGAGTCTTTCTGCATTTGACTTGCAAAATCATGGTTCGGTTTCATTAGATGTTTATATTTATTTAGTTTCGAGGCAAAGAAACCGTTAACTACATAATCCAGCATGAATAACACAAAGAACTACAATAAATAAATACCGTATACTCTTAAAATAAAAACGGTACAGAAGGTTTTTCACAGCGATGCCATAGAACAGTGGTTCTCAAACTTTTTTGTTGTAAGGCCCCCTTTGTGTAGAATGCATTGCTTTGCAATTTCTAATCTTAAACTTAGAATTTTAATTAAAACAAAAACATATTCAGGTTTACAATGCTGGAACATCAATTATTTTGGTTGGTGGTCTTATTTTTTGTTTGATTGTATAAAATCTATGATGAATTTCTATATTTCATAAAATGCCACAAAATCTGTGGCCCCCCAGATCCATCTTCGGGCCCTCAGTTTGAGATCACTGCCATAGAAGAACCATTTTAGTTCCATTCAGCTCATTAGTTCATTATTCCATTGAGCTAACTCACAGAACATATCTTAAAGTTCATTTTGATTTGTATCTGACACTTAGTTATTTCCAGGTGGATGAGTTGCTTTGTAAGTGATGTATCCATTTCCACAAGTATCATCAGCCAATCACAACAATGTAGGCGCAGGTGACATCAGACCCTTTGTTTTTGATAAACTATGTAATGCACAATTAGGTCTTCCACAGTTTTACAACAGCCATTAGCAACAAATTGTACAAATTGAGAGCTTAGCTAGACCTATGCATATTAGTCATCCACAAACAGAGACAGAATATTTCTGCTGCTTAACAAGATGTGACCGACAGACCTGCCTTTCTATCTCCGATGCACACACACACACAGACAGCTAATGCAAAGCTATCAGCACATCTGAGGTGGTTGGGTTCAAACAGGTGAAAGTCTTTAGGCGGATTCGAGTAACAGGCTTTGTTTGTAGATGGCTGTCCTAAGCAAATACTCTTTTGCTTTCTATATGAGGGGCCATCTGCAGCAAATCTGGTATTTGGAGCAACTGTCATGTGACTGTGACATGATAATTCATGCATAAATCAAATTACATCTGCAAGCTTCATACGGTAACTTAGCACAGAGTACAGGTGAGATTGAGGACAAAACAATTACAGTTTGATATATGAATATTCATATGACGGTCAACATTGCGTGGATTATTCCAAAATGACTACTATCAAAAAAACGATTCAGCAACTTTTTTGAATAATGTTATCTACAGTTAATAAGAAAATGAAAGCTAGATGTAAAAGGTACAAGCAAGAATAAGATTCATTCTCTGTGGCATCGTCCTCCAAGACACTCGAAGATGTAAATTCTGTCGTCATTTACTCACCCTCATGTTGTTCAAAACCAACATAAATTTGTTTGTTCTGCAGAAGGCTAAAGGAAGATATTTGGAAGAATGTCAGTAACCAAACTGATCTCATCCACCATTAACTGTAAGAGTAGAGAAAATAAATACTTGATAAATACAGATCTCATCACTCATTGACTCCCATAGTATTTATTTTCCCTACTATGGCAGTAAATTGAGGTTGAGATCTGTTTGATTACTGACATTCTTTTAAATATCTTCATTCGTGTTTAGCAAAACAACCCGATGATTGGAATATGATGATAGAATTTTCATTTCTGGGTAAACTATGTCATTGGTCCATAGAAATGAGCGAAAACATATTATATAATCCAATGCACATTGGCTGTGAGTGTGATGGGCTACTTCCCTTGAGACTGCCCTTTATAACTCATTGCTATACTTTATTCATCCTGTGTGTCCCCCAGTACCACATATATCACCTTTTCATATGCCACCCTGGAGATTAAGTAATGAATTTCTCGATTGTGAAAATGTAAAGGCTTGAAGGGCATTCAAAGAGCCATGTTAACCCCAATAAGGAAAAACCTTGTGATCTCCAGGTTTCAGTGTGGCGTAGATAAATGAGATCATGAGCTTCATTTCCCCCGGAATCATCTTATAAACCACTTCCGGTTTTAAAATACAGTGGATGTGAAACCATAAGCTAAGTGTGCTTGCTGAAATTTCACAAAAATCTTTAAAAAATTAAGGTTTTTGGATTCATTGGATTTTTAATATATGTTTTAAAATATGTTTCAACTGAAAAATCAGTTAAATTATTAAAATGACAGTTTATTTTTGTGAAATTTGCCACTTTCATTATTTTTAGTACCAAACATTATTGCCCCCCTTCCATTATTGAAAAAAACCCAAAGAGACATTTTTCCAAATATCTTCATCAATAAGAAGAGTAACGTTTTGAATGGCATGAGACCATATAAATGATGACATCATTTTCATTTTTGGGTGAAACATCCCTTTAATCGTATTATTATTTTCTCTTAACAGCATACAGCGTGTGCTAATGATTTGAAGCAGATGTTGCCTTGGTTGCTTTAAGGGGCAGCAGCTCATTATATATATCATAGTTATTCTCAACCGCCTCGTAAGTGTCTGATTAAGCATGTGAGCAGTCTGATAAAGCATTCGAGTTGCTAATCTCTCATGCTCGAGATGGTAATTTGCCCCTAATGTGTGCTTAAAGAATTCTTTCTCACAAAGGGTTGTATGTGTGGTGATCATAGCTCTAGTAAAAGGGGCATTTTGAAGTCCTGTGATAAGTTTCAATGAATGCTGGAATCCAGAAATCCAGAGATTCTATAAACTATAAGAAAATCTAATTAGTTTTGAATATTCATACAAGATTAATGCCCCTTAATATTGAGTTATTAAAGTAAACTTTAACGTTCCTGCCCATGACATCCCTCAGATATTAAACATATTCATCTTAGTCATGCGAGCATGAGGTAGAATGTGGCTAGTGCAGTTAACAGGTTAAAATGAAATAATCTGATTCGTGTATTGAGGAAAATGGTGTTCAATGAGAAAAGTGAAGCAGCAAATAAAAGGGTTTTATCAGGAAAGCTTGAAGCTCTTTTCTTTATTGGGTGTCCTTTCCATCCATACATGCTTTCTCAAAAAAAACCCCACAGATTTAGGCTTCCTTTTAAAGCAGCATTTATCCTTTACAGATTCTGGAGGGATCAAGCATTCATGTTTAATGCACCTAATAAGGGACAACTCTATTTATACCCACAATCCTTTGTAAACTCGCCTCCAGTGCATCTGCTGTTTGGGAAATGGGACAAGTGGGACATGAGATGTTGTGACGCACTGTCCGAGCGCTCGCACACTTTGAGAGGAGGTCACACTCCTAACAGCCCTCATTTGTTGGGTTATTTAAATATGTGTAAACGTAATCCCACTAACCCAGGTTCGGTTTCAGGAGAAACACACAAGCACAAACAGCTGTAAGGCACCACGGGGCATTTATATTTCACATCCTGCACTTTGAAATTAGGATTTTTAACAACCACGTGCTTCTTTTCAAAGCCGGTACCTTTAAAATGCAGCGTTTCACGTTTACGTTGGAAGAGAAGTGACTTCAAATGTGTTGCATCGAGAATATTTGAAAACCCATGGGGTTCCCTGTGTACTCCCACTGCACAGATTTCAACCATGTTCTCATTCAGCTGACTGAACTGATGGGTGGAACCTGACACACACACAGAGAGAGAGAGAGAGAGAGAGAGAGAGAGAGAGAGAGAGAGAGAGAGAAAGAGAGAGAGAGCGAGAGAGGAGTAGAGAGAGAGAGAGAGAGAGAGATAGAAAGAGAGAGAGAGAGAAGAGAGAGAGAGAGAGAGAGAGAGAGAGAGAGAGAGAGAGAGAGAGAGAGGAGAGAGAGAAGAGAGAGAGAGAGAGAGAGAGAGAGAGAGAGAGAGAGAGAAAGAGAGAGAGAGAAAGAGAGAGAGAGAGAGAGAGAGAGAGAGAGAGCGAGAGAGAGAGAGAGAGAATTCAAGACTGAAAAAAAGCTGTGGGTGGCGAAAGACAGCCCATTTTTCAGATGAGAAGTCACAAACACTGCCATTTTAACCTTGAGAAAATGTCAAACTTCAGAAGTAAACCAATGTGACAAATATCAATTGCAGTCCGAAGCACTACCCCCAAACCCATCCCCACAATGAATTAAACGCGCCAAGCTTAGTTAAATGCTTCCTGGACTCTAATAAAATAAATGAAGAGCGTTCATCCAGCGCCAATTCTATTTTTAGGTGGCAAATGCCATTTTTAATTAACATCAATGTGTGGCACGTACTGCCCCCTGCTGCCCAAAACACACTGTACGCTATTTACTAAACCTTAGGATTGGCCTTCAAAGTAGTCACATTATCAAAGGCAGTAGAGGATGAAATAATTCTATTATCAATGAAAATGTGATATAGTGCGTGAAGGCTGCCAAAAGAAGAAACATCCTGCATGTTTCCTTAATCCTGCTATTCATGGTCAGGCCCATAATAATCTTATGAATGCCAGCTGAGTTCATTCTATGGCAACCACAATCTTCAATAAATAGTTATTACTTGGTAAAAAATAACCATTTGTCAACCACACATTATATTCGCTCGACAAGCAACATTTTATTTCAGGAACTGCGCTGACACCTAGTGGTCATCAAATGAAATTGCCGTTTCAAGCACGCCAGGCCTGTGTTCTAAAGACTAAACTTTTATTTAAAAGATCACAGAAACATATCATCAAAAGCATTTTTGGTCAAACAATTTATAATATTTGTTCACCTACAAGTACAAATCAAACTTTCAGTTAAGGCAGATAAACATTACTATGTATGTATGGTAAAGCACAAGATATCAATCGCTAATCACACAAACAGCTGTCAGCATCACATCCAAGCCCAAGCACAAGTTGGATTTATAAATTGTTCATATATATATATATATATTTGGATGTATCTAACGAAAATAAGGGGAAAAGTTTATTTCTGTAAATTAAAATACATTTTTAAAGGTGCTAAATATTCAGGTTACTCTAAAAAAGTTTCAAATAACAGTCAACTTTGAGTCCCTGGCACTATAGTCCTTCATGCAATACACATCACATATTAAATACAAATCTGTAGAAATCTTTTCAAGGTCTGTGTTCCTGTGGGAAAACATATTTTCCTCTAACTGATACGATCAGACGCGATTTCTTTAAGACTGCAAGGGAAGCTCAGCTTCCCCTATAATTGTCAAAAAATGAATGGTCAAATATATGTACTATTATGTTAACATTTTATTGACTAAAAATTCGTTAAACACGTTCATCTCGAACGAAAACAATTTCGTTCAGAATCAGCTACTTAGGTCGGCTGACTCGATTTCCTTCTCATTCATTCCCGTAGCGTACAGTGCATTACTCTTTTGAAGCCCAGCGTCCATTGACTTCAATGGGGCTGCATTAAACAGTTTTTTTCAGTGCTTAGAAACAAGACGGTCATTGGATAATGCTGCGATTATGTCCCGCCCACGGACGCTCAGCGTCTCTGGGATGAATGGAGGAGTGGGCTGGCCCGGACTCCGAGCGTCTGCGTGATGATTGGAGGGTCTGTCATCTCTTTTTAATCCACTTTTATGTCCTAAAACGCTCGTTTTTTGGGGTCGACAGCTTATAAAAACGTATTTCTTGTTTTTTTTTAGCTTGTTTGCTATACACATTGTCACATATCAGCTTTTAGACATTTTTTTTTTTGTTATAAATCATAAATGACAAGGAGGCGGCAGCTTCTCGCAATGCAAAGAGACGGTTGGTGTGGGCGTGGTCTTCAGATTATGACGCGTATCACTCTGTGTCTCCATTTCCAACTCAGTCCCATCGCGGATTTTGCATGTGTAGTCGAAAGACAAACTGCTGCAACCTTCATCGTATATTTCACACAATTTCACACCACATTCATTGTTTCAGTTTAACATAATTCCCACATTTCCTCCCGTTGAGTTAAATATATATATATATTAGATCGTTTGTTCATTAATTCATATAGTCTGAACTAGCCAGCTAGCAAACTGCACACGATGGCAGACAGTGCTAATATTGTCGACCTGATTTTGGCAAAGCCATGAGAAAGTCTTCCTTACGAGGAGAAACTTAGAATTAAACAGCAGGGTAGATCAACACCTAAGATTGATTTAGTGCAAAAGATAGGGAAAAGTAACAGGTCTTTTCAGCTCTCCTGGTATGACAAAGTTAGCTGGCTGACTGGAAGTGCTGTGAAAAAGAAAATGTACTGCTGGCCATGTCTCTTGATGAAACCATCTCATGGAAGTGTTGTTTGGTCAAAATTGGGGTTTGGAGATCTGTCAAACTTTGACAGGGCATATAAAAGGCATGAAAATAACAATGAACATGGCCATCACTTTGATTCAGGGAGACAGAGGTCTGAACTTCAAGTCCCGTATTCAGATCAGGACTTGCAAAGTAACAGGGGAAAGCTGTGTGATTACTTGGTGTTCCTTAAAGACATGGAGTTGGACAGTGCAATGCCTCAGCTTTACAAACTGTTTTCATTAGTCGCAACAATTGGAGCTACAACTGCAGGTGTAGAAAGGAGCTTCTCCTGTTTAAAGCGTCTCAAGTCCTACACCCGTAACACAATGGGCCAAGGCCGTTTAAGGAGCCTAGCTCTGCTGGCCATTGAGAGGACACTGGTCAAGTCACTGGAAAAGACGCCTAGTTGGTACGACAGGGTTACAGAGCATTTTCTTGAAAAGGAACGTAGGGCAGAATTTAAATATAAATAAATCGACAATTTTTATGATTTAGGCCGAAAATGAGCTTCCCCTCTTTAAAAGATCAGCAGCCGCCACTGGATACGATGGACTGAATATGAAGTGCTAGTTTTGTGCTCAACCTACGCATGTGTGAATAATATGTAGCAAGGCGGAAAAACATCTTTCAACAGGTGAGAAGCTACTTCACAAAAAATGTGCACCCATATATTCATGAGTAGCATAAATACTGTCTATAATCTGTTATATAGGCCTGATACGTGTCACAACGTAAGTAAATGCATGGTTTTGCAGGCCGTGTGAAAAGGGTCTAGCAACACTGTGGCTTACGATATTAAAAGCAAAGCCCAGGCACCATCTGCGCGCAGAACAAGATCAAGTAAACCACAGCGAGATGAGTGTGCGGGAGGAAGGAAAAGCCCCGCGATGGGTATCAATACGCTCACTGAGGGGAGGTGGGTAGAGCCGTTTCAACAGGCAGATAGACAGCTTACACAGGCTGTAGCTAGTAATGGAGAAGTCAGACTGATACGTGAGGCTTCACTCTCACCAATTCTGACTGACTTTCACCCAGTCGATGTTTAAAAAGTTGCTGGCTTTGGGTAACAGCCCAGAGAACTTGACCCTGGATCAGGTTGCAATACTGGTGCTTCAGCCACCCAGATCAGGCTCTGACCCAGATCCAAGAGTCCAGTGAATTTTCTTATTTGTGCAACAAGAGCGTACCGACAAACATCACTTTCATTTAAACCAAAGTGACGAGATGATTTAGAATTCTTCTAGATTTGTTAAACCTCTTCCTTAATGGAAATACTGCACTTGTAATATCTTTATCATGTCTAAAAAACGTAAAAAAAACATATCCCTGTGTCCATATGTGACAACACTACACATCAACAAAAACATTAAACGTCATTAAAAGTTTGCATACTGTACATCCTGTGTTTCACATGAAACAATGAGTGGACGTTATCCCAGATCATGACATCACGCACCTAGTGAATCATGTTGGGAGTCAATTCAATCACAACAAATCACAAATTACAAATCATGAACCAAATTCTCATTCGGTGCAATACATGTGAAAAACCAGTGTAAGCCCCTTTTTAGTTGTGGACTACCTGGATCAGATATGCCAGGTATGCCACTGGATCTAAAATTCTCCTTAATCCAAACATATAACAATACTGTTTCCCCTATTGTAAAAAACAATTATTTTAAACACTGATAATGTCAATAATTATGACGCATGTAATGAAAAATATACAGAAATAATTAATATAATTTCAAAATACTAACTAAATGCTATACATTTTGTATTGAAATACAGAGCTCAATTGATAATCTTGATTATCTATTAACTTTTCCTCTGTACCTTTGAAGAAAAGCCAAAATAAAGCATCACGCTCCAACCGTGTACTGCTTTGAGACCACTTACACAATAAACTGCTACAAGACTGCTACAAGACGATGAAATATTATTCTACACAAAGGCAAAGAACATTGTTCAACGCTGTAAAAGTGCATATGGGGGTTAGTCAAAAACAGCAAAACATTTTCTGCTACAAAAATCAGGACAAAATATGAATAATTACAACTCCACGTGTACTATCATGCAAAACATCATAATAACAGAGACCGCTTATCCACTATCCAGACATGACAATAGTTCCTATAGCAGGGGTCGGCAAGTAAGTTTGGCATCGGGTCAAAAAAAAATCAGCGCTAGATGGAGGGCTAGAATATAGTCAAAAGATAATTTAAGAAATTAAAATGCAACTACAATAGCATACTTTTAAAAATGTAGTTATTAAATAAATATATATAATTACATATTAGTTAAATAATTATTTAACATAGCCTATTTTTACAATTCTAACGTACATAACTGCTTTTTTTGCCTGCTGTCTGACGCTATTACGTCATGTGCAGAGTGCTGTTAAAATTTAAGCTAGCTAGATGTAAAAAGAAAATGGCACTATCAAAGAGTCTAAAGAGGAAAGTTGACGTCGAAAATAAAGCATACCAAGAGGAATTGAAAGACAACTATGCATGCATCCGACCTAGTTTTCTTATCTGCAAGTTGTCGCTTTTTGCAAAGAATATAATATTAGACGGCACCACAAGATGGAGCATGGCACCTAAAAAAAAAAAGGGAAGCTGAATTTGCTTTTTGTATTGTTCACGTGTTGGTGCTGAGGCCCCGCGTTATAAGCAAACGTTTTAACGTCGTTGCTGACCCCTGCCTTATAGTGATGCTCAAATGAAGAGACATGCTATTTGGCCGTAAACATCAAAGCACTTGATCGTCTCATCATTCACATTTTTTTGATGCTTCACCGAAATATTCTGCTCCTCAGCACAGTACGTTAAGTCTTTGCACTGGAACATGCCGTGCCAGAGCTAAGCACAATGTCTAGTTGACAAGTTAACAGGTTCATCTTGTTACTTAACACTCATGTTGCATGAAAGACAAATGTTGGTTAAAACACTACTGCAGCTCTTGAACATCACAGATGTAGCACAACAACCCATATACGTATAATTCTGTTTAAAAATATGTATAAATTATAGAAAACTCCACTGGATTTGTTTGAAATCTATAATGCGTCTATAGATAAGGCATTTCAAATGCAGGGCTGGCATAGGTCTTACTTACCAAGACACAATGTCCAACTACTGGATTTATGCTACCGTTGCTGTTTTTCACACTCAATCTGAAATGACTGTTCTTGTAGTTACAAATCGTCCAACAAAGCAGCACACCGTGAAAATCTGGACCAACTGGATTCATTACAGTCAATGCATCTCTGCCAAGTGACTGCAAGCGCTCGGGTCCAATGATTTACGCAATGCTGATAAGCAACACTGCTTTAGCAATATCTCGATTTCAACACAATAGAACTGTGGTCCTAACATCTCCAGGGACCTTCTAAATACAATAGCGTCTGCTGCAATCAGCTGGTGTTACAAAACTATTTGTATATTTACCAGATGTAATACAAAGAGCATCGTAAAACGTGATACATAGCAGATCATTCAGCCGCTCAAAGCACCAGAGTACCCAATGAAACCCCACACTCTCATAAAAGTCTCACGGAAATTCATTAAAGGGTTCAGTGTGTCAACCTCACATACACAACGGATCCTCTTGGGCCGAAGATCAAAGAGCGCTGACATCCAGCGAGCTGGACATAAAACAGGTAATGGAACTCCTTCTGGTCCTGCGGCCTCATCAGTATTTATTAATCCCAAAGAGACGCACCCCGTGGAACTGAGGCAGTTTGGGGATAAGCACAGTGAGCAGGGAAATGGTGTTGATGACGAAGTGGACCCAGTCATACTTTGTATAGAAACTGGTGAGGAAATACCTGTAGATGGGAGGACAAGGATAAGATCAAGTCAGATGTGAGAAAGCAACACAAGGCGCAGATTTTATATACAGCTGCAGAAAAAGTTAAGAGACTATTTCAAAGAACATTTTCAGTTTTTCTGAATTTGCTATTTAAAGGTATGAGTTTAGGTAAAATTAAACATTTTGTTGTATTCTGAAATCTACTAACAATATTTCTCACTAACTTCAAACTAAAGTTTAGTTTCTATGAAAAATAGGTCAAAATAACAGAAACACATTTTTCAGCCCTCAAATACTGCGAAGTAAACAAGCTCAAATTCACACACTAAACTTTGCTGCAGTTTTGCAGCAGGTTTGCCAGTAACTTACTGTAGATTTAATAACTGCTTAATTCTACACTTTGACTAGTGAGATTCAAAATGGGCAAACAGAGAAGCTGAAAAAAACTGACATTCTTCTTAAGCATTTTCTCTTGTTTTTTAGAAAAACAGTCTTAAATTACAATACATTTTCATAACAAGAAAACTGACCATAGAAATTTAGTCATGTAATATTAATGAAAATATAAGAACTAGCCAAGTTGATGTTTTGTAAGTTACTAGCAAACCTGCTGCAAAACTACAGCAAAGTTTTACAGTGAACCTTTAAACACAACAGTAATATTTGTATAAGTATTTAGGAAAGTTCTAAATCTGCATTTTCATTTGTCATCATGCTGTCAGTCCTTAACATTGCCGTCGGATGACTTTATGTCACTCCTGAGGTTTGATTTTGTTTAAATTAAATTATATTTTTTAATTTTGAAATGGTCTCGATGCCTCCGATGGGAACACAAAATGTGATTTCTTCATGTTGTTGCTTTCACAGCGTAGTGTAACAACATGAACAAATCACATTTTGTCCAATAAAAAGATGATTTAAAGTCAATATCACATCTTATGTAGGATCAGTGAATGTTATTTCAAAAATAAAGAATAGTTTGTCTTTATAATCTAAAATGAAATAACTTGGCTCTGCAATAACTCAGCTCTTCCTCTGAAACAACTTTGTCTTTTTTCCGTTATCTTATTAAGACCGTGTGGGCTACTGGGTAACAATAACTTTGAATCAGCATTGAATCAGTTTCCCACGGGTCAAATCAAGACCCGCCCACATTTTTAACCATTACTGAAGTACAACGGGTCAAGAATTAATAATTCAATAAATGGTACTAAACCTGGCATTAAACTACCATCATTTTGCAGCAAATATTATACAGTATCATAGAAAAAATAAATGTGTTCCAACAGAAACTAAATAAACTTTCTCATCCTTCATTGTTGTAGTCTGACATATCCTCACCATAGGAGAAGAGAATACAACATATGTCCTGAGAGACTGACTAACTGTTTCTAAATCCGGCTCTCCTTGCCAGCAAACACCACAGGAAGTGAGCATCACTGACTCTTGCTCATGGTCCTGCAGAGCAAACTGTGTTTCACAAAGCGTGTGCTAAATGCCAGAAGACCAAATTAGCGTGACGGAAAGAAGAAAACTGTGCGATGTTAAGGAGAACGCTCTTACAGTATAATAGGGGTGATGGTAAGAAACTTCCTCGAGGCAGTGAACTGGACGCCATAGTCCATCTGTTCCCAGTGGGTCAGCAGGCGGGCCTTGCCTTGGTCCGGGGTTTCAAATGGCGTCCCTTTGACCGTGTGTAGGAAAATGTACATGCACTACAATAAAAAGACAAGCACAGTGAAAGTAAAACATGATAATCCTTGGCACAATTATTCAAAGCTCCATCAGCAGGTGCATGCGTTTGGGGAACAGGAGGACTAAGAAAGGTGATACAGGATGGCAACGAAGTCTGAAATTACAGATCCCGGAGTCAGCATCTAAATGGGCCAAAATTCAGCAAGCAAAAACGTCGCCGTTTCAAACGTTTTGGAGCTGGGGCGGACTTTCATCAAAGAGTGACATTTGGATTATTTTAAGCCTCAGCATTTTAAGGAGCTCTTAAAGGAACAGCTCACCTAAAAATGGCCTGTTATCAGTTACTCGCCCACATACATTTCCATATATATTTCCAAACCTCCCTTGCAATAAATACAAAAAACTGATCTTTTTCTATACCACGAAAGGCAATAGAAACATTGACTGTCTCCATCCAATTTCTTTCACTGTATGGAAAGATAACGCAGCTTTGACAGAAAGCTCCCTTTTAGACAACATCATATAGAGTCTAAATTTGACTGTTGGTTGACTTAGCCCCTTCAAGAAAGCAACTGTGCCACATTGACACAATGAAACCTCAAAGCGTCACTGCGCTGCCATATCCGATAGCAAGATGAACTTTCATCTATACACGATCCACGTGCCATTCAGCAACTCTTACCATGTTGTGGATGAGGTTGGTAAGAGTCCAAACAACAGGTACGCTGACGAAGGGTATGCTGAGCAATATGATGTGCAGCAGGCCGATCCCAAGCACATAGGAGAGCCACATGCCCCTGCTGTTCATCACGCGCGTATTTGGATTCACTTCACTGTGCGCCGTGCCCACATTCATCCTCGCGCACCTACACAACACACACAGGAATCACATGGAAATGCACACAAGCGCTCAAAATTCACCCCAAAACATCTAACACAAACTTCGAAAAGTTACACAAAAAAATAAGAATATGTTGAGTTTGTTAAAGCAGAACTTCTGAGAGTGTTTAAAGTTATGTTATCTATTCAAACTAAAGCACGCATCACTTACAGTAAAGGCTTTTTCGAGTCTCCTTTAATGGTCCCCCAGAAATTCCGAGATAAGTCCTCACGTAAACCAGTCCGCAAATAATCGCTATTTCTCTACGGCTGGTAAACCTTATGGGGAAACCTCCTGCTCTGGAGAGGACTCTTCAAAGTCGCTATGGTTCGCAAACTCTCGAGGAGGCGCGCAGTTGAAAGCTGACACGTCTGTTTATTCCGTCATGTTTGCTTTATAGCACTTTGTTCCTGTACACACAGATGGTGAAAACACACAGCAAGACTTCATCGATTCACGTCATCGTTTTCAGAACTCACCTTAGCAAGATAGAAATGTATTCATCGGACTAGAGGCTGATTGGACGCGGTGAATCACGTGGAGGATTTGCGCCAACGGGCGTTGGGTGCGCTGATAATCTGCTGAGAGTGCTCACGCCCCGTTAACGTCACAGAAAGTGCTAGTGGAGAGATTAGGATATTATGCAAAGGAAACATAGATTTGTGGGAATGGTAGTTTATTGAGAAATAATGATACGTAACTATATACATTTATTTGTCAATAAAAAGTGTTTGAATTTACAACATGTTAGAGCAGCGGAACTCATCAACATTCTATTGACCCAATTTACATCAGAAAAACTGCAGATTGCTGAGATACGTAGCCTATAAAAAACGAACATAACCTAAAATCAATTTTATTTGACAAGTTTCTACCACAACGTGGCAAAGTCATCATATATGCATGTTATTTTTTATTCTGTGCTGATTGTTTAAAAAAAGTGATTATAGACATTTTCTTGATCCTGAACATTACATAATAACTTCAAAAATGCTGTCAAAGGAACGAATATGTGCTTGTATTAATAAGGAACGGTATCTAGTCCAAGGGCCAATTGATGTTCTTTTACTGTGAAATTTCAGCTCTGCCACACAAACGCTTTCTTTTTGCCCCTCAGGAACTGAAACTCAACCCATGTCTCTGAACTGATGATCACACTAGCAAAACTCAAAAAACTTCAAAGCATTGCGGTCTCTTGCTCTTACCGTGCTCTTGGCGGGTAGCTACTACATTTTAAAAGCTGTAAAATTATATCTTGGAGCATAAAACATGCTACTCTGATATTCTGTAAGAAATCAACCCTTAGGCCTGAAGATTTATGTTTCTTAACATGGTGTGATTCCATCAGAAAGATCTGCCTCTTAAAATCAGGCTGGATTATGTTTTGTCTCCTATAGAATTGCATCAGCACTATATCATTCTGTCACTTGAGGCACAAATGCTTGTCATATGAATTGACTTTATATGATGACTTCATGCGAAGTAAACCACTGACTCAAGTTTACACTGCAGATTTAGCATTTCCAAGATAAAGTACAGGCCAGGAAAATATTATAAAATCAAAATAAACTAAAGTTAGTCTTTTCTCAACAAAAATTATATTCCCTTGTAATTTTTTACGTCTCTACAATCAAATTATTTTGTGCACTTATATTTGTAACAGACATTGTTTTGAGGTTTCCAGATGATTTTATGTAAACAAGCAGATACACATTTTTCATTATTAGGAGCGTCAATAACTACCACTAATCTTACAGAGGATAACAGGGAAATTATTTGAGGTTCAGATTAAGGTTTTGATGTCTGTTCATGTTCCCGCAAACATTCAAATTCTTGCCACAGGGGTTTTAACTAGAATTTGGAAGATTCCTAAAATAGATGCATCAGATATTTTAGGCCAAACCCAGCCTACTCCCTCAACCTAAATGTTAAAATACTTTTATTGATTTTTTTGAGGTTTTAGTCATATTCCAAAACAAATATGACTAAAACCATATAAATATGACTAAAACCTCAAAGAATCACTCTTAGCTAACTGTATAACAATTTGCGTGACAACAACGAGGCTCAAAATCCAATGAGATCTAACAGCAACACTTCACAATAAAGTTATAACTGTTAACATGAGTAAATGCATTAATTTACATTTACATTAAACTTATTTACACAACACTTATTGTGAGCAATATAGTATTTCTGCATGTGTTAATCTTTGTTAATGTCATAAATTCAAAATAATGTTCAAAGTACATTAACTAATGTTTCAACATTTGATTTAAAACATTAGTTAAATCCAGAAATTAACAAACTAAGATAAATAAATGCTGTAGAAGTATTTATGGTAATTAATACATTACTGTAAATAATTATTAGTGAACTGAATTTCAAATGTGAACAATGTCAAAGCATGAGAAAATGTGCTGACAGTACTCAAACTTACCAGCAGATGTCAGTATTGGCACGTTGCTGAAGTTATATCGATCCCCTTAGAAAATAAATTATGTTCACATCGTTCATATGGTTAGCAGATTTTATTTCACCAAACTTTTATACTCATTCAAAAAAAATGATATTTATATACGTGCTTGTTTCTGTATTTTTGTGAACTCGTGTTAACGTTTAAGTGCACTTGAATCACAGAGACACTGAGTATAACGAAAGGTGAATTCATGTCCATGCATTTATGTTCTTTTTTGCTGAAGTAAGGTTGAATACATCCTCTAAAACAACATACTGTTCACTAGCAGCAATATACATGATGTCTGTATATTAGGTTCTAATTTATTAGTTTTAAATTAAAAGCATATGACGAGGTTTGAAGGACAGTTGAGGAAAGACTGTCACCATGAAGTTTACTTTCAGTTAAGAATACATACCTTTGGTAAGTTCCCTTTAGCTGTTGGACTGCTCTGTCAAAGTCATAAGAACAGGAAATTGAATTTTTAAATCCTGTGATTTACTTTTTTCATAAGTAAGGGACTGTTTAAAAAAGGGCCTTCCTGTCCCCAATGAGTAGGCAATACCATAAAAATCCCACAAGTCCCAATGTTTCTGATTGTGACCATGGCCCATCTCTTAGATGTCATATTCAAGACATCTTCTGCACTGGAAGAATGACGTTTTTCCCCAACTTTTTTGATCAAAATCATTCATTTAGACCTCTCACATATCTAACTTTGAGGCCTAGGGTTTAGACTGTTGCATTGTGAAAATAAATATGCCCTCACATCTGATTTAATATTTGCTTAAGAATATGTGCCAGACAACACGCTCTGCTCTGAGAACAAGATCAACAGTAACCCGAAATATGGAATATGCACTTGTAATGCATTCAGTTTCCAGCTTCAATAACCCCGAGTCAAGAATAATCTAAATCCTGAGAGGAAGAGAGGCCTTGTGACCCAGACCAGCCTAATGATATAGCACCCTAAAAAAACCTAAAATACTGACACTCCATTATTGTCCTATGGAGGAAGCTGAGGATTAGAACACCAAAGAATTTCAATAAAAGAACTGTCTGTTGTGGGGCCGAGGGTACTGGGGGGCTGTGGAGCTTTAGGCATTGTCCTGGAGGGTGATTGAGAGTGAGAAGAGGGGAGTGGAAGAGCATTGTGTTGGGACGGAGCCTTTCTAAAGGTGGTTATTAGGAGAGAAATGGCGTGGGGGTGGCTGTTGACTCTTCATCTTGTGTGAACAAAGTATCTGGCATATAGCTCTCTCTCACAGTCCCTGAGCTTCTGCTTTACGACGGCCATGAATACCGGGGCGAGCCCACGGAGAGCCCTGCCAAGCCCAGACCTGCGCGAAAGCTTATTGTCCGGCTTAAGTGCGGTTTAATTAAGCGAGCTCTGTGTCCCGAGAGAAGAGAGGGGCTTAAAGGGCTCGGGTCCTGCGGAGATGCCCAGCTCACCAATGGCGAGGATGATGCGTAGTATTGGGCTATTGAAGGGGAAAGTGTTTGCTGCACTAATGAAAAAGGTTTGTTTGGGGGGAGATGAATGGGGAGGGTGGAGGAGTGTCTGGGCTTTGTCCTCAGCTTACAAAGTGGGGACAAAAGCAGTGATATTATACAAATGCATCCATTTCCAGGACATGATGCTGCATCAGGGGCCTGGAGACGGGTCAGACTGCTCAGTCTCAGCCGCATGTGAAGCATGCTAGCGTTGCCGCATTCAAAAATAATACCCCCCCTGCCAACATAGCACAAACAAAGATACACACATGCATTTTAGTTAAATCCCGAGCGCAGGGCCTTCTGGGTTAAGAAAATTTGGGGGTTGCGGGATCTGGGTATTAAGCGGATTTTCTCCGCAACTGTAAGAACAAGCTAATTCCTCAGACCTCCTTTATCTCGAACACGGCAATAACAAACAATGAAATTCTGAAGAGAAGCGAGCAAAGAGAGAGGAGGGGAGAGGCGCAGACACAAAAGAAAGAAAGATGGATGGAATGAAAGAGAGGAAAGACTTGCGCGACGAGAGGGTGGGCTCGGCCGTGTTAAGAAACTTTCTCGCTCGAGTGTTATGTGTGAACACTCTACTAATCCAGGTTTTATTGGTTGCCTATGTCCGGCCACGCTGTCCGGATTGAGTGTGTGTGAGGGAAAGTGGGGGTCTACGCATGTCCCTTTTGAGAGAGGAAAGCCTGAGAAAGAGCCGGACCTGGTTACGGCCGTTTTCGGGTCGCCTTAGAAACATACACCACAGGGGTCCTGTGTGCATTCTCTGCAGACGCTGCTACCGAACACACAGATTAATCCACACATGCAGAACGGCTAACGGTGAAATGCATATAATGCATTGGTGCCGTTTTAACCCAATGATCTGCTTTTACCATCTTTCCTGAGGTTTGGAGGATCTTTCATGTGCGCATCAACGGCTCGTCCACTTATCTAAACGTTAATGATGTCATTCAAAAACAGGAACAACAGGAAGCCGAAAGGGTATCTTTCCCAGATTACAGGGACTACTTTGTGGGTGTGTAGGGTGATGTATTGGACTGGCCCTAATAAAAAGCAGGAGTGTCTACAAACATGAGTTAATGAGGGAGGATGAGAGACTCCTGACCCAGAGGTCAAAGCTCCGGGCCAGTCTCTTTATTCCCATTGATCTGCTGGTGCACTTCATTTCCATGCTCTAGAAGCTACTTCAGTAAATTCATTAAGTGCGATTGATACGAGAATCAAGACTTCCTCCATAGCACAATGGCTATGCGAGGAGAGAAAAGTCTTGTTTGTGCTGTAGCTATGTCAAGCATCCCTATGGCTTTTGTCCTGGCTTCACACTGTTGCGGCGCATGCTGGGGCTCAGATCCTTGAGATTGTAATCATCGGTTCATTTCCAGACAATCCATCGTGTTACAGACCACATGGTCTTGACCTGGCAAACGTGTTTTTTATGTTGTGGAAACGTCGACCGCAGATCATTCCTCGCCTCCACTCGTAAATTACGCTCCAATCACGTTTTCCCAGCCAATCTTGGCCTGCGGAACCGCATCTGTCACTCCTTAAGAATGCAGAATCCGATCAAACCCCTGATCTCGGCACAACGCAGCTGATGGAAAGCAGATCTTTATTCCCGATGTCAGGAGAAAAACACTTACACACTAAATGCTCCTGCGCTCTAACCAACAGGTTCATATCTGCTTAGATCAATTTCTATCAACTTTATCCCTCGTTGGAAAACTCCTTTAACTGTCATTCAAATGTTTTTTAATAATCACAAGTAGCCTAAATCATATAGTAAGCCTGCGTTTTATACATGCAATATAAAAATGTTTAACAACCACGTTTTAACTTAAATATTAGCTGTCAGTTGAATATAACACCTATACAATTCAAAAGTATGTTAATTATATATTAGAGCAACGAATAATTGCGATTAATCGATTTAAAAATAAAGTTTGTGGTTATGTAACGTGTGTGGCTTGTATATGTACAGTATATCAATGCACACATAAACATGTGTATATATAATAATTACATTATAATTTACATTATGTAAGGGATAATGTACAGGCAGCCGGTTGTTATCGCAGAAATAAGCCCTGACAGTGTGAACTGAAGGGGCTTATTTTGTGATAGCAGCTGACTGCTTGTACATTATCCCGCTTATTACACAGCTACTTTCCACATGAGAAATAAAGTGGACATGAATGTGAAATATTTTATTGGCTCATTTCAGAATGCAGAACTTCCGCGAAGATAAGCTGTGTACTTTCGGTTTTAAGGTAAGAAATGACGTTCCAATGCCATGAAGAGGCAAATTGGTTTAATCATTTGTAAATATGATGTCATACATCTTATTAAAAGATATGTTCAAATTTAATTTGGCATTAAGCCTGTCTAAATGATTTGCTGCATCCAGGTTACCGTGTGTTATTAGTTTTGAGGTGTCTGGGAATAACCAGAGCCATTGAGAGTGAGTTCTGCCAACGGAAGTCCAAAACGCTGGAGCGTCACGTTATTCATGGAGGCTTCAGATAGTTCCAGGAAGATATGTTTTCTCTTTATATGCATTATTTCTTACATTTTTTTTAAACATTAAATGGCTTTCGTCTTTAAATGGGTTAGATGTTAACCTCAGTTGGTCTGTTTAGTCGCAGCTCCATGCGTAACTAGTAACTTCAGGGAACTATTGAAACTGTGAAAAAACTGTTCAATTAGAGTCAATGGAGAAGACGCGACTCTCTCTTGCAATGCCTCTGGGTATAACAAACCTGCAAATGTCGCAACTGGCCAATCAGAATCAAGTACTCTAACGAGCCATGTCATGTATAATACAAATATTACTCAATTTCAATATGTCAACATTTCGTTTGAATAATCGCCATGATCCGATTTGACAGCACTAGTATATTAACCTATTGTTTTATGATAAATACAAAAACATAACATGAGATAGTAAATAGGCTATACCAGTTAAACTCCACACTGCTCAAAATTCTGACAAACATTCAACTTGTTGGATGTCAGAATGACTTCCCATGCCTCCAAGCACAGCCACAGCCAGCTTGTGCTCTGGACTCTTTTGATGTGGGAGAATAAAGGCAAAGAACGGAGCGATGGAAATATGACCTCTAGACTGCGGTCATAGATGTTTGTGTCGCCCCATGACTCCTGTGGTGGCTGCACATAACCCATCTCCCTGCTGAGTGTGAGACATGTAGATGCATAAGATAGATAAACAGAGAAAGAAAGAAGTGTCAGTCTTTGATTGCTGGATTGGAGGAGAGCGTCTTATTCAACCACTGGCCAACATCAGCACTGGACAATACCACAAATCAAAAATTCATGGTGGGCACTTTATACTATGTGTAAACAGGAGGTGGGTAAACATGGAATATGTTACGTTTACTTTTTATTTATGAGGATGTTTTAGGTTTCTCCTAAATCGCGATTAGATTAAATTAAACGTCATTAAATAATTTCACCTGCTTTTCAAGTTTTATCCTGATCGTTATACGCTCATGTGTGTCCTCTTTACCATTTTAGATCGAATCAAGTGTCAGAATTTCAGAACTCAAAAAAGTATAAATGTTAAAAGATGGAAAAATTCTGTCGTGATTTATTTAAACACAGAAAAAGATATTTGCAAGAATGCTTGTAGCCAAACAGTTCTTGGCCACTTTTGACTAACATAGTAGGAAAACGTTCTTTGTTCTGTTGAACACCAAATAAGATATTTTGAAAAATGTAGCAAACAAACATTTCTACTATGGTATTCAATGGATCATTTACAGTGTTCATCTAAGAGAAATTGATCTAAATGAAACAACTGAGAACTCCAAGCCTCCTAAAATTTGTAAATCATGAATATTCTATTGTAAGGATTAGATTATCATTGTTATGGATTAGACATAAAAACCCATCAATGCTCAAAATGCATTAAGATCGTACTGTATAAATGTTAAACATTAAAAGTAATTTAGTGGAAAATACTTAATACTCTCACGGTAACAGTTTACACTAAGGTTCCCTTTATGAAGCATTTATAAATGTGTTCATTAATGATTAATAAGTAATTTACAAATGCATTATAAAACAGTTATAACTGCATGAATAAAAAAGGGGGATTCTAAAGAAATACCTGCCAAATAGTGAGCAGAAAAACAACATAACACCCTATAGTGTCCAGTCTGACATTCTATATTGCAAAAACAACATCAAGATAATAATTAATCCGCTTTCGAGTCAAATAAAAAGTTAATAAAACATTTAGTAAGCATCTATAAGATGCAAGTTTAAGATGGCTCACTATTTGGCAGGTATTTTGCTAGAATCCCTCTTTTTATTCATGCAGTCATAACTGCTTCATGATGCATTTGTAAAGGACTTATTAATCATTAATGAACACATTTATTAATGCTTTATAAAGGGTACCTTTCGGGAATATAAAAAGGAAATAAATGTTTTTCCTAACAGTCCTCCAGAGTTTGCACCTGAAACTGTCGAGTACACCTTTGTCAAGGTGCTCTAAGACAGAGTCTGTTTTCCAGTTCAATGTATTGTCATCTTTTAGTGCCCTGTCTCTTTCTCAACACCGTCTGCCCTCAACCCATCCGAATGACAATAGTGTTTATGTAAAATGTGCTGCCTTTGGGCCACAAAAGTCTGCATGCCTGGCCCTGCCACACCATCTTTTATGGCTTTTTATTGTGTTCCCTTTGTGTTGGATCATCACAAGCGCATAACACTTTCATCAAAATTCTCCAAGGCTTCTCAATGCGTGTTAGTGTAAGCCTCCCATGTATCTGTAAAAATGTGTTCAGGTACGCCATGCTTAAAAATGAGCTCCTGTATTCGGAACAAGCCTACACCAGGCCGGATTTACCGCCGAGTCCACCACAGCTGGCTTTCCTGACATTAATACGGACAATATAGATCTTAATAAGACAAATCTATCTCTCTGAAACTCCAATCCTGACACCCTTTTTTTCTTATTCCCTCCCTACTCTCTCTCTCTCTCTCTCTCTCTCTCTGCTGTCTTTTTCTTTCTTTGCTACATTACCAGGGGGTGGTGCGTGATTGACAGATGGGCAGGAATAATAATTTTTTTTGCGTAACCTAAGGCCATGCACTGTGATTGGCTTGCCAGCTGACATCTCCAAACCTCGCTTGTCGTTCCCCCCCCCTGATATTGCCCCTGATGATCCTAAGGGGAAAAAAGTGGGGAGAGAAAAAGATATCTACCTTAGGGAAGAACCTTAGTGAGAGGGAGGGAATCAGAGGACGGGTAGGAGCGTGTGTGAGTGTGTGAAAGAGACACTTACTCTCCTAACTACTGGGAGACAGGCACACTTTCCTTACACAACTCAAAGCAGCAGCGAACACAGGAGATTTTTTTATTTGTGGTTGCCCACAAATTCTAAGTACTCATCAATCTTTTCCTTAAGACTTGCTTACCGGGACTTAATTTTGAGCCCCTCTCAAGGAATTCTATGTGCTGATCAATAGACATTTTCATCATCACAAGACATACCTCATGGATTTGTACCTGGTTGGATATCTCATGTGGATGTGGTTGTCCAGCTCTTGGGTGCTTGGAGGCTATCCCATCTGGTGGTGAGTAGCGACGATCACCACTTTCTACATCACTTTCTCCAGTCGCATTGGGGGGGAACGGTGGTCAGTGATCATTTTTCAGAGGGCATTTAATACAGAACACTTTCAGTTGACTGCGTGGAAAAAAAGGTTCTCTGCTCGGTCCAAAGAATCTTAACCTCAGCCGCTGGTGGGACGGAAAAGGCTAGCCAGTCTTTTCCTCGCTGTCCTATTTCGCCCCGTGTCGGTTTATTTTAAACATGAATATCTCGATTGAAAAAAGTTTTTTTTTTCATTTTTGCACCCGAGTGTTCCTAAAAACGAGTCAGAGACTGTTTGTCAGAGATAAGGTTAAGGTGTTAGCCCGCACACTGCTGGATTAGGTATATTGTTGTCTTCACCGACAGCTTCAGTTCTCTGGCCGTGTTAGGAGTGTTAATTGGGGAATTAGTGTGGATGTCCCTTGGCTTGGGTCTCAATAAATTCATTGCGGTTTAACCCCAAGCATCATTACACTATAAACCTAAAACTGCTTTTAGGAACATTTAGTGGTGTCATTTCATTTAAGTGTTTAATAAGCATATTTTTAAGAGAAAAATAAGTTATAATTCAATTCATTTGTCTTGAAAAATAACACAAAATGTTAAGAGTGAGGCTATTTTGCAACAAAACGTATAATGAAATGCGATTGCGTAAAGATTCCACATGTGCCATAAAACTTACTTTTCAATTTATTTATTTAAAACGAAACCACTTTACATCAACGTAACATTTTATCTTAGTATAAAGTTGTCTGTTTTGCACCCATTAATAACAACTATTACTTTACACTTTTTTCTTTAATAATGTACAAATTAACTATTAATTAACTAAATAACCAAAGTTTATATTGCTTATTATTACTACTAAAATAATATTCTGTTTTGATTCGTGTGAACGATTCAGATTACACATCAGACTTCTTCTGTTAAAACGCTTCACAAAGGTTTAGCTACATTCTGCAGGGATCATATTTACCTCAGAAGGCTGCTGATATGTCATAGTTCCACTAATTACCCCATCCTCAATATGCTACTGACCTCACTGGGTTCTCTTGTAACACGAGTATTTTTGCACAAATATTTGTGTAGGCGTACGACAAAAGCCCCCCTGGCTCATGATACAATTCTTGTCAGAACTAATGTGCTTTAGTAGTCCCAGTTAGCGTGTGGTCCCCACTGCACTTTCTTTCCAAACTACCAGCATCTTCTGGTTTCGTTTATGAAACAGGGGCTGCCAAACATGCAGTTGTACCATTCGTACATTTACATGCGCACAAAGGCCACAGGGCAAAAGCGTTGATAATATTTGCATGGCTTTGGACACGTACTGACATCCAGTGCCATCAAACCACACAGACAAAAAGCAGAAGAGTCTCTGGCTTATTGACACGCAGCTGTTCTTTCTGAAGCCGCATGGTTTATGTGACAGTGATATAATATTCAACCATTAGCATAGCCTCTTTGATTTGGATAACAAATTTGAAACAGATGAAAATAAAGAGTGATTTGAGATGAATAATGAAAAAACACACATGGCTTCAAGTAAATGGGCAGATGCTGAGGGCATGGAGACCAAGGTGCAGCATCATCCAATCTTTTATCTTTACTTCAGGAGAAGAAGTTCGAAAGCCTGTGTTTTGTCGAACGCTTAATTGATTATTAACAAACTTGTGTGTATAGTGCAGGTGAAACATCTACTGACATGAAAGTAACCTTTTCATTTATACTTTTTTAAACATTGTGCTAATACAGTCATACAGTATGTAGCCAAAATATGCATAATAGTTACAATTATGATATTTTCACAACTCAACAATAAACAAATTTAATTTGAAATTTAAAAATATATTCATAATTAATTATACTATATTTAAATATTATAAGAATAGAATCCACTCGACCACTTTAAATTTGCCCGTGTCTGAAAACATTGTCACTGATAAACAGCATGCAATAATCAGACCAATTTAATTCCTAATCTATTTTCAACAGCTTCCCAGGCCACTAATATCCAAATTTATCCTCTCAGGATAAACTCATTAAGTCTTAGTCGTAAGAAGGGAGAGCTATTGAAACAGATCAGCCAGCTTTGTTCAATTTCACATGCATGACAGATGATGAGCAGAGCTCTCAGACCGAGACACGTCTGCAGTCACTCCAAATACCAGACAGAAAGGAACACAGTATTTGTGGCTTCATCCCACAACAGCACCGCAAAGCCACTGTCCGTTCACATCCAGCTGGCCGTTTTCAATGATGTTCATCCGTTATCTATCAGGACTTGAGCTCAGTTAGCACAACATCTATGAAGAGGACTGATGCTACTAGATCAAGTTATTGCTTGTAAAAAACTGGGGCTGCCAAGGTCTAAAATAACAATAAAGCACCATTCAAGTATATGCACTTCAATTTAAGTACTATAAGCATAGTTGTTCTTTAAGTTATAACGTATTTGGCCTGCATTTAAGCTTTCATAAAAAAAATTCAAATGGAAACATACAGAAAGACATAACATAAAACGCTAATTGTGAAATAATGAAAATTATTTTTGTAACAATTGGCATGAAGGAGATTGCACCGGGAAGCCAGTAAGCATTCTGACCTGCTCTGGTCTCCTGCTGGCTTCAATGGGACTTGACTCATCTCTGCGAGAGAGGAATGTCATTATAGACCCCTCATACCAAACCCCCCTGCACGTCAGCCAGTGTCACTGCTTTAATGATAGCGCAAGAAAATCCACCAGCTGCAATTCAGTGTGAAAAGATCAAGGATGTTAAAGGATAATGGGGGCCACTTAGGAAAAGGAGGGTGAGTGGAAAAAGATAGCCTGCACAGAAGGATATTACTTGTACAATACAATACTGAATTAATATCAGTCTATCACTTCACTCTATTCTGGACAGTGGCACTGAAACAAAGTTTAACTGTAAGCTCCTTTTGGAAACAAAACATAAATACGAAAAGTAGTTCATCGAAAAATGAAAATTCTTTCATCATGTACTCACCCTCATGTTATTCCAAACCTCTGTGATTTATTTTCTTCTGCACAACACAATTGAAGATATTTTAAAGAATGTTGGTAACTAAACAACATTGGACCCCATTGACTTCCATTGTATGAACACAAAACCACGGAGACATTTCTCCAAATATCTTTTGTTTTCCATGGAAGAAAAGTAATATACAGGTTCTGAACAGCATAAAGGTTAAATAAATGATGTCATTTCTATTTTATGTTTGGGTCTGTTTAACAACGAAATAAACAGCACAAATGACAAGGCTGAAATTATTTCCTACAACACACAGTTTTACAGTAACATGTCCTCAGCCTGCCCTCCACTCCACTCTCATCCCCAAAACTCATCACACAAACACATGAAACACTAATCTATGTCTTCTTCTATCTTCAAACTAAAAACACATCAAACAAAATTTCATTAAACAAGCTTTCTCTCAAACAGTCCCATGTAAAGTTTAAAAGAAACTGGAAATTTCCTGCCCAAAGCAAACAAAAAGTATTCATGTGAGCCCCATGTAAACAAATTAAGTAAACTTTTGTTTCAAATATGGAAACTAAATGCAAACTGTTCAATATTGACAAAAATGTTCAATATTTTTTTTAAGTAAAAGTATTGAGCAACCTGATTTAAAAGTGCTTGAGTAGTAATGCATTATAAGAGTGATGTTGCTACATAGCGTTGGTATATGTGACCCTGGATAACAGAACCAATCTTAAGTAGCACAGGAACTTTTTTAGTAAAAGACAAAAATAAATTGTATGGGGCAAAATTGTCGATTTTTCTTTTATGCCAAAAATCCTTAGGATATTAAGTAAAGATCATGTTACATGAATATATTTTGTAAATTTTCTACCTTAATATATAAAACTTTATTTTTGTGAGTGGAAGGCCTGCTACAGTGCCCCTGATTAACAAATCCAAAGGCCATTTTCTAAATTTTTAACAACTCATACATCAATATAAAGCTTATTTATTCAGCTTTCAGATTATGCAAACATCTCAATTTCGAAACTGGTTTTGTTGTCCAGGGTCACATTTATCTCCCAAGATTACATGGGATTACGTTTTCTTTAAAGAGAAAAAATTGAGTTTAACTGTTATCGGAAGTACTTATTTAGATCAAACTATAAATAAATAGGACTTAATTCTTAAATCAAACAAATCTCAAAAGTTTGTCAGCCAGAAGGCAGAAGGCTTAGTTCCAATGACTGACACAAGGAGGAGTTTAGATACTGTAGTCAATGAAACAGTTCCACACATTCAGGATCTTTAGATGAATGGCTACACCTGTGATCTCTAGATCATTCAGACCACCTGAGGTTATCTCTAGTCATCCTATCACACACACGCACACACAGAATACTTTAAATAGTGATAGCGGGCCAGACATATTGAGAGCGTGTCTGTGTTTGGGAGAGAAAGAGTCTGTGTGTATCATAGAAAGAAGGCCGTTTCTGTCATAAATGACTCACCCTAAAGTCGTTTGTCAACCCTAGGACCTCCGTTCATCTCCAGAACGCAAATTAAGATAAGATTTTCGTAAACACGCGTTGGAAACTGACACAGCAGTCAAGAAATTGTTGAATATACTCTGCATTTTTTTTGCTTGTGCACAAAATGTATCCTCGACGCTTTATATAAATAAAGCTGAACAACTGGAGTGACACGAACAATTTCAACGATGTCTTTACTCACTTTCAGTGCTTTGAAGTTTGGTAATTTGCAGTCTATGGAGGAGTCAGAAAGCTCCGGGACCTCAACAAAACTATCTTAATTTGCGTTCTGGAGATAAACGGAGGTCCCAGGCTTGACAAATGACTTTAGGGTGAGTAATTTATGACAGAATTTTCATTTTTGAGTAGAGGATCCCTTCAAAGTGTTAGCTCACCCCCAAAAAAATTCTGTTATCAATTACTCACCCTCTTGTCGTTTCAAACCTGTACGGCATAAGAAGATATTTTGAAGAAGGTTGTTAACGGACCAGCGCCGGCACCCACTCACTTCTATTGTACGGACACAAAACCAATGGATGCCGGTTAACAACATTGTTCAGAAAATCGATTATGTCCTACAGAAGAAAGAAAGTCATATGTGTTCAAAATGACAAGAGGATGAATAAATGATGACAGAATTAAAAAATCTGGGTGAACTGTCACTATAAGTAAAGTGGTTCTATAGTACCAAAATCTTCATTGGTCACTGACAAATTTGAACATAGACGAATATAATAAAACTATTTTAAACTGCTGATAAACTACCTCATTTTGTCATTTGGCTACTGCCTGGCCAGGTTTCCGGATGAAATTGGAAAAAACATCTTGGTCCTGGCTGAACCAAACATCTGCATCAATCTCAGTTTATTCAGAAGGGATTTTAGCAAGTTGTGCAACACATCACAACTTTAATCAACAGTGTCAGCTCGAGTTTGAGTCAGTGCTATTCCCGCTCTCTAGCTCTCTGACAGCTTCTGGTTAAACAGTGACAGACGGCAGCTCCTGGAGACAGAGCCACAGAGGCACACGTTACAGCAGTTTCCACACAGCAAACACATGCCAACAGAATCAGGGTTAAGACTTTAAGGGCAGAGCCAATGACGACCAAAGTTCTTATGTTATCCTTATACCACTTATGGAGTATTGTACTAATGTAAATGTACAAAAAAAACTGAACGAAAACCACAAGCATGACTCTGGTGGAAAATCCAATGAAGCTTCTGGGACAATTCTTGCAGACAATGGAGTTAGCGGTAAATTATACCTCAACTTGTCACTGTCTTTGTTGTGATTAATTTGTATATTATTTGCATGTTATTCCGTTCAAAGGAAAACTCAATGAACAGGAGAAAGGTGCACCTGCAACAGGGTTGAAACATCCATTACGAAATAAACACATCTTTTACAAAAGACACAAAGATGCAGTCTTTAGAAAGAGAGCCAGAACAGGAAAGAAAAAACAGATTTGGACATTTTTAAGGGTTCTGACATTTTTTATCTGATGAGCCGTGAGCTATTGAACTGCCAGTCACAAATGTGGCGGGGAAAAAAAACAAAACTGTTGACAGAGCTTGTGTTCCTGTCCTGACAGAATGAGTGTGGAAAAGTCCCATCCTCGGGCTAGCAACCCCCCCTGCTCTTACAGGCACAAACCCCCTTAAAAAGTTTTCATGGTGGAAATCATGCCAAAGCCATAGTTCGATTAAACTGACATTGAAAGAACTTTTCTAATCTTATCCAATATTGTATTGAAAATGTATGTGAAACTCTGTAAATGTTAAAAACTCTCATGTATTGAACTGCAGATCTCATGGAGGTGCACATTAAAGGAAATCTGATCCCCAATGTCATACCTCACAGGAATCTCCTGCAATGTTCTTGCGTTTAGAAAAGAAGAAACTGTTAAATAAATGTACCAGCTTTAAACAGAGGTATTAATAATGAAAAGGTGCTTCTCATTTTAATCCCTCTTCACTTTCTCTCTGCCTCTTTAAGCCAAACTTTGGTTATGCAGCCTTAGGCGAAGATGCTTCCCATACATTTGACACAAAGGCGTGTTTTTCCAAAAATCTCTCATCTTCTACTTCCTGTCTTACAATGTCAGGTATGAAGTGGAGGGAGTGGCAGAGATCCTAAGCAAAGATCTTTAAGTGTGCTGTCCATCTTAACCAACATTGGATTGACTACAAAATTTGAAGAGCCCACCACTTTAATCTCTTTCTGCAAAGTCATAAACAGCAATGGAGCTCATGCTTCTCAGACAGGAAGATAGTGTCCTAAGTAGCGTGTGATACATGATGAACTTGATAAGGCAACGGGCAATAAAAACTCCAAGTTTTTGTAGTCATTGAATAGAGACAAATTACTTTTGATCTTATCACTTGTCTACTGGTTAGGAGACAATGTTGAGTTCCGGAGAAACAAAAGATTTAAACAAAGATAATTTGAAGGTTTATTACCTTGTTCTGATTTCTGACGATTTCAAGAGCAGGCTTATTGTGAAGCCACAGTCTTCATTGCACTTCTAAGCAGCTCCCAAAAGGTGCGGGAACTGGACTGGAATGTGCGGTGAATGTTCGCTGACCTGTCTGGGGCCTGGGGTAGCAGGCCAAAGCTGTGGCCTTGTAATGAACTCAAACACAGCTTTAACAAGGCTTCAACCTCAAGAGCTCCAGGGGTCGGATGTCACAAACTCACAAGTTCAAAGAGTTTCTGATTTCTTCTGCCTGTGGACAAAAACAGAACACTCAGCAGCTTGGTCTTGGACAGGTGCCTCATCTCAAACTCTTTTTGGAGAACCTGTTGGATACAGGAGCAGAAAAAGAGAAAGATATTAAAAAAAATATTGGACAAACCTAAAGGAACAGTTAGTCAACCCAACATTTTCTGTCGTCTGTCAGAATCTGTCATTTTTAGCGAAATGTTATGTATCTAATGTTTATCTATTGAAAAGTAGATTTCAGTCCCCCCCAAACAATTTATAGTGACCATGGGCTGTTGAGTTCCAAAAAAGTTAAAACTGTCTTAAGAGCAGTCACATGTAAGTTTTTCCTGAATTTCTTGACTCAGCACAAAAGCACGATTTTTTTTTTAATATACCATAAGCCTGCGGTCGCTAAAGACGGTTCCCATAAGAAAACTCACAGATCATATCTCTATAATATCGCAGTTATTTCTCCACATCAATGACATCAATGAGTAAACGTACAGAGCAAATGGAAACCTCTGTTTAAGTGTCCTGCATTTCAGATATTTCTCCTGAGAGAAAGAACCAGAAAAATCTCAAATGTCTTCAATGGAGTACAGAAGAAACAACTGCTCTGAGGACATATTCGATATTCAAATCTTAGTGAAGAAGAGAGCAATCTCTGAGCCTCTGGGTAAATATATTTGAAGAGTTTGTTTCCAAAATGAGATAACTTCGTTTAAAAACAAAATTCTTGTTTTTTAAATTATGGTATCATGTTTTTCTTGTGTTAGTTAGCTGAATGTTATCAGTTATTATGACTTAAATAAAAAAAACTGCAGTATGATTGAGATTATTTGGAATGCAGAATAAAAAAAAACATGATTTTTGAATCATTGTAAAAACAGATTTATCTCATTTTGGAACCAAACGCTTCACTTATAAAACAGCTTGAAGAACAGAATGAAAATAAGGAATTTGAAAAAAACACAATTGTTATCTTTCTTACTTTAATCCTTGGTCAATGGCAAATTAACATTTTACTGTTTAGTGTAGAGAAGTATTCGCCACTAATGTTCAATGGCCTATTCATTCTTGCTTCAGTTTCATCTTTAAGTGTTGAAGTCACCACCCACCCAGCAGTATGGAAAGTAAGAGAGATACCTAGAGGCTAGAGGTGGCCCTAAACCTGCTCAGACAGGCACCTGCTAGACCCTAAAGCTTCCTTGCGTCTCCTCTCAGAAGCAGATTCCCAAAGACAAATTAGCAATGCGCATCAACCTAGTGTTTATGTTCCCAGCTTGGATCTGACCGCCCCACCCTCCTTTTGCAGAGCGAACACGATGTATGCATTTCAGTGCGCATATTATTTAGAGGTGTTCCACAGGTGAGTTCAGTTCATACACACCTTTTTATCCACTTTAGACTCACTGCAGCTTCTCAAAATCAAACAAATCAAAGAACGT
This sequence comes from Triplophysa tibetana, assembly GCA_008369825.1. Lineage (NCBI taxonomy): Eukaryota > Metazoa > Chordata > Actinopteri > Cypriniformes > Nemacheilidae > Triplophysa > Triplophysa tibetana. The sequence continues at coordinate 11,625,923 of CM017893.1, read as the reverse complement.
TGGGTGTGAATTGAAGCATGTGATGGAAGCATGCCACATCAAAGCACTCAAGTTTGGTAATTGACCTAATCAAACACACCTAAATCTAATGAAGAGGTTCTGCATCGAACATAAAATGAACTCTGTGGCCTGTATCACTAAGCGAGGTGAACAAACACTGAGATTCAGAGAAAGTTTTGAGTTTATAAAAAGGACTAACCCAACCTGGGGTGCGTTTCCCAAAAGCATCGTTAGTCGACTATCCTGAATGACGTAAGAGGACACTTATAAATTAATTAAATATTGTGAAATACAAAAAAATACAAAATAGATTGCAAAGTATGTTATTTACAGAAAGAATTTGACATTAATTCAATCGGAACGTATTTATTAGTTGACGTCATTACTTCATCACCTGTGTGGCATCATCAACTAGACTGTTGAACCAACTTGGTTCAAACAATTGATCTCCGACAGAGTTCCTTCGGGAAACACTCGTAACTATATCTTTAATTTACCAAACGATGCATCGTGCTATGGTGGTTAACCAGCGTGTTATGTCGTTGTTCGGGAAACGCACCCCTGGTCTAGATCAGGTTCAGCTGTAGCACAACACTTGGTATTAACTTTCTCTGTCAACACGTGTGACACGTGCGGCAAACAGCCAATTACACGGAACATGGAAAAGCATCATAAGTTTGATTGACTTCACGCGAGTATAATCGCAATCAACTTTTCTGTTGAAGATGACGAGATCATTATGAAAACAATTCATGAATTGAAACACATTTACAAGGCAGGAATAAACATTGTTGCAGTGAAAGTTTGAGAAGGCAGCTACTGACTATATTTTTACAGGATCAACTGAATTTAAATTATTTATATAGGTTTACAATAACATCAAAACATAATATGTATAGTAGACTTCATTACTTTATAATGCTTTATATATTAAAGTTTGTTTTTATACGAATATAGTTAAATTAATTCAAATGCTGTTTAATATTAATTAATAAATATGTATTATCAACGCATATAATAATTATATGAATGTGTTTTGAATTATAATCAATAAATGTAAATATACAATACAAATAAACACCTAGCAGCAAAAGATTTTCCCTCTAACATCATATTCCTTAACTTTTTTTAATTTAGAGCGAGAGATACGAAGGGGGTGGCTTCACTGCGTCAGATATACGTCACTATCTGATATGCGTCAGATATACGTCAAACTCATGCTCGACATGGTCAAATGGTAAAAAAGTAAAAATAGGACGTTTGACTTCGTTTTTAATATCTTGATACACTCCCCCACAGTTCGTATAAGTTTCGGAAAGTATTTTTTTCCGAACTTGAAAAACGTTACAGTATGTAACCACCGGATATGAACCACACGCTATAAGTAAAACTGAGTCATATGTCTGTGTTAAGTTGGCAATGGGTGCGCACGTGCTCTAGTTACACTGCAAGCAGATGCCTAATCATGTCACTTACTCATTAAAACAGCCTTTGCTTCCAGTAAAATACTATACGAGGGGCATGGGTTTCAGTCAGGCACAATAGAAAAATCCTAATAGATAATAAAGTAATGCAATGACCATCTTACTATCAAGTGTGTAATACTACATGACTGTAGGAACATAATAGAGCAATGCAATACAATTATAAACATGGGCACTGGTGTTTTAACATCAGTGTCCTCTAAACCTGAATGTTAAATTTAAGCAATTATTAATAAGGGGTCATTTTTATTTAAAAATATATTTTAGGGGCTTTCTTTTAATTTGAAAGAACAATATAAGACAGACAGGCAAGCATGGGATAGAGAAAGGGGAGTGGGACCAGCAAAGGATACTTGAGACAGGAATCACACCTGTGTCAGGCTGCAAGTGCACTGGCACTGGCACCATGTTGTCGCACTAACCACATGGCAATCAACAGGGTTTAAAATTTATTGAACATTTACCTCTCCTTGGGTGCTGCATACATCTTCCGTTTCTTTACTAAGATCTCCTTCATCACACTGAATTGAGTTGAGGTTACTATTCTTTGTAAATATGCTATGAAAATTATTCATTGTGAAATTGCTGCAGTGAAAAACACATTTGAATTGAAACCATTTCCTCTTTACTGTTGGTTTATTTAAGTATAGCCAATTATTTACGTTTGGAAACAACATGTTGTCTTTATAATATCACACTTACTATTTACCTAACCCAGTTTAAATGTTTCTTTATACACTCAAAAAATGAAGGGAACCCCTGATCATCACAGCATAACACCAAGTTAGTTAACCTCCTATAATTTCAATCAATCAAACAAGGAAGCATAGTCGATTGTGAACCATTTTCACTTGTTATGGTGCCAATAAAGGTGACAACAGGTACAACAGCAAGGGTGGTCCGGGGAGGATCATTCTCTTATGAGGGTCTTAGTGTCCTCCACTATGAATTATGAGGAAGAAATCCTCATGCTGGTACAGGGCCCTCCTAGTGCATGATAATGACGACCTCACATGGCCAGAGTGTGCAGGCAGTTGCTAGATGATGAAAGCATCGATGAATGGCCCTCACGTTCCCCAGACCTAAACTCAGTTGAGAACCTCAGGGATCCCATGTATCCGAAGCCATCAAGTGGCACCATAGACTGTCCCGGAGCTCACTTTTGCTCTGATCCAAGTCTGGGAGGAGATCCCACAGGACACCATGTGCCATCTCATAAGAAGTGTGCCCAGACATTGTTGGGAGTTCATTCGGGCACGTGAGGAAACGAATCTGCTTGTGCGTGAGGTTAAAGCGTGCGAGCAGATCATCTACATGACAAGCCAGATAAATTTATCCTTATGTACACGTTAATAATCTTTTACATTGCAATCCATTCATTTTTTATATTTGGCATGTTTGTGTGTTGCTGCGCTTCCCTCTGTGAAATGGGTATAAAGTGAAAGCGCATTGTGGACTCGCCCAGAGGCTCATTTTCTACAAATGTAGTCTTTTTTTAAACAAAAAAAATCAGTTCCTTAAAATACCAACGCGCCAACACTGCGCCTGAAAACACCTCTTTTTTAGATCAGCACCAGGATGGGAAAATGAGAACTGCGTCGGGATGAAACTAGCAAAAACACTTTCGCCGCATTGCAACGAGTGTATATTGGGTCCTTTAAGTTACAAACTCATGTGTGCATACAAACAAGTTGAATCAGAATTGTGTAGAAAAAAAATTAAAATAACCCTATAAATTGAGTTCTTAAACACTCTTAACAGAAATATATTGAGTTGTAGATGGGCTGAAATCATTTAATTGTATATGCATGTATTTCTCTAACATCTTTGTTTTTTTAACAATTTTTGATTAAGGAATGTTTTAATAATTTACAATTACTCAATATAGTTATAGTAAATGATATAATTTCGATATAGTTTTGAGTTCAAGTTATAAAGAAATGTTTTACACACGTATTGTAGGACTTTATGTCCAAAAAATTATATTATACAATGAAGCTTAGACATGAATAGGCATGTAACATAAATCAGTACTGCCACTTACACCTTTATGCAAATGTAAACTAATCCACTTTCTCTATCGCTCACATACAAAAACTCAGCCTTATGACGTCAAGTCAACAACGGCCTTGATGATGTCATAACTCACCCACCAGGTCTAGGGCATCAAAGATCACCCGAGAATCCTCCCGGTTCATCTGATACAAAGACCCACCTCTCACACCTCATACCTGGAAGCCCGTTAACATTTCCCAGCTCTGTGTTCGTTTCACACAACATCAAACACAGAGAGAATGTGCGACTGATGCGATAGAGGAGAAGAAAAGCCAAGAAGCCTCGGAGGGGCATTCTTCTCTCCTGACTTCAGTGGTGGTGCTTTTGTGTGAACGAGGTGCAGTTGTACACTCATCTGTCAGAGAAATTGGCGCTGTGATAGGGTTGCACCCTGCGGGGGGCCTGAGGTCATCGTGACTGGCTGATCTCTAAAAGTTGTGATCCTTTGTTTGCCTAAAAGGGGAACTAGGTAAAGCACTGGCCTAGAAGACAGTCAAATGCCAGGATTGACAAGCTGCATATCTCATCATGAGAGCAAGGATACAGTGTCTCTTTGCTGTCATACAAACACACACTCAAACGTGTGCGCATACTGTCTTTCAACACAGGGGTGACACAGAAGGAATGGTTTCATAACTGCTGGTGGAAGTACGCTTTTAGTCATGGTCTCACCGCAGGAACTGGGAACAAATTGAGTTATAGGGATGACATTTGGGGGGACTAAATTAACTCCTACCTTACAGTATATTAATGTGTTAAAAGACAAAAGTGAATGTTCCTGGAATTGAACATTTGTCTTTGTCTGTGGCGTTCTGTTCTTTTCTCAGACTGGATAATATGTAGCACTCCATGTTGTTGACAGAGACTTTGTCTCTTTGCCCTCCTTTTGCTCTGTTAATTGTATAACTTGTACTCTACATCTAAATTATCACAAAATCCACGAAAAATGACGAAAGCACAGCTCCATACCACTCTTAAATTATGTTGCTGTCAAGTTTGTCACTTCAAAATTTCATATTGCAGAAAAAGGTCCTGGAAAAATGTAGCCCTGAAAAATAACCCCCTGGTTGAAAGTTAGTTATCGAATTGTTGCATACTTGGTTCCACCAATAAGATATTAAAACGTGTCACTGTATCTGATTTAACTATACAGCTGCAAAAAAGTGAGAGACCACTTCAAAAAACATTTTCCGTTTTTCTGAACTTACTATTTAGTGGTATCTGTTAAGGTAAATTGATTTTTGTTTCATTCTGTGAACTAATAACAATATTTCTCCAAAATTTCAAATAAAATATATATAGTTTCTATTTGCAATTATTTACAGAAAACGAAAACTGCAGAAAGTTCATATTCATATTTACTTTTAACCAACACAACAGTATTTGTACATGTAGGAAAAGTTGTTCAAAATTTATGTTTTATGTGATAACCTTGATTTTTATCACAGTTTTAATGCGTCTTGTCACGCTGCAAGTCTTTCACCTTGCTGTTGGATGACTTGATGTTACTCCCCAGTTGTGATTTTGTTGACAATAAACAGAAACTGGACTAGAATAGCCACAATAACTCTAGAAAAGATTAAATGACGGCTGTATGTTGTATAGACCTATAGCCCTTATATGTGTTCATTTAGTTTTCAATTTAGCAAATTACATGTTTTCAAATTTGCTTAAAAGACATTTAAACATTGGAATCATTTAGATAACTTTATGTGCTTGTGCATTTTAGAGCTTTAACATGTTAGGACATAAAGTGACTGCATATTTTTATACATTTACATTTATGCATTTTTGGCACTTACATCATCCTATACAATTGCAATCCCCTGGGATCGAACCCACGACCTTGCCGTTGTTAGCACCATGCTCTTATCACTGAGCTACAGGAAAGCTGCAAAACCATGTGATCCGCTAAAAAATAAGACTAATACTGGGATGGCATTGGAGTACATTTTATTTTTGGGTAAACTATTCCATGAAAGCACTAAACCACAAAACCACAAGTGGCTACTTAAAAAAGGGATTTCGCCAAAATAATGGGAAGTTCTTAATCATTAAAACCCATTACCTGGTAAAATCACCGGATGCGACCGGCGCAATGCAACATGACAAATGACATTAGAAATGCATTAGAACTCATTATAATTAAAAAAAATTGCCCACACTGGATGCAGCGTTGGTTGCGTCCGGTGTAGACACAGTGTAATTCTCATTAGCTTAATGTTGTTTTAAAACAGGTACATCAGGGATTAAAAAAACTATATTTAAAAAATAGCTACGTTTCATTAGGCCTTAATGAAAAAACCTTTAAGATGTCCTTTCTAATGGATGCCTGGTCTGAAGGGGTTAAAATTTTTAACTAACAAGTTTTCCACTAAGTAATATAGTCATCCTGGAGGATCTGCAGAGGGTAGCTCCAACACTGATAAAACAATATGAACTAGCAAATCGAGGGTAACATAAGTATGAAGTAAAGGCCTTAAGTACAGTGGTCGTCCCAGTGCAGGATTAAAAACCTTTTAAGTGGCCGTCACTGGGACAGTTTCTGCATATTTCATGATAATCTTGAGGATTGATAGAATAGTATCGTAACCATCAAATATACGTAGAGTCTTTAGTTTGATCACATTTATTAAAGACAGACACAACTGTACAATTATTTCCGAAAACATACGACAAGCACAGAAATACTACGTAATACGTCCAACTCGTTTTTGGACAAGTTAACCATGTCAAGCATGAGAAGACAGCACATTTAAAGAGCACATAACTAAGGATATTTAAGGTCCTACTTTGGTTTATGGAGTGTCCAACAACAAGTTTATTTATAAAAAAGGTGTAAAACACTTATTTTGTAATAATAGGTAGTAATTCTTAACTTACTTCTTGACTGACTCTCAAATGATTTGTCCCGCGATTCATCGGTCTGATCCCCTCCTATCCACTAGCCTGTCGTGATAGGTCAGATGGTCTAATCTGCTGTGATTGGTCTACCGTGAATGAGGCTCACAGTGTTTGGGGGAGAAGAGTGAAGTTTTTGCAGGCAGTCCTAGCAAAACGTAGGAGGGACTATATGTAGTGACGTAAATCCGCAGCGGTTCACGAATCGGACTAGGGACGACTCGTTTATGTTATTCAGAGTCGACTTCCTTTTATTCCAAGCCACATATTTGTCTTGGGAGTCAATGGGTTCAGATGTTTCTTCAGGTATGTTTTATAGAACAGTCTGTAAGCAAATGAGGGCAGTACTCTTAATAGATTCCTCTGCTTTAGAACTGAACCTTTTCCAAATGCCAAACAGGACTTATAACACTGAATATGTGACTTACAATGCTAAAGCTCAACATAGAGCAAGAAGGAAATCTCTTCATGCATATATCAAATACATGCGTGTTCTGCATATATAAACAAGAAACACCCCAACAAAAATTAAATAAATACTGTATGCAACAAAAATAAGGGTGCAGTTGTTTATAAACCAATTCTAACAGTAAGCATGTTAAAACAAGGCCATAACAACAATCGAGTAAGTGTGTTCTCGTTGTTATTTGGGGCAAAAAAGAAGCTAATTAAAATAATTACTAATGTGAAAGTTTAATAGTTTCTGGCACAAGTAGCATAATGGGCTTGCTTCCATAAAGTGTTGTTGAAACAGTGTTTAGGCAGATGCCAGCTCACTGTTTGGAGCAAAGGGAACGCCTACTGTCAGATATCAGTCACTAATGCAATCCTACAGATGCACACATATATAGTTATCCAAAAACACATGAAGAAAGTGCAAAATACTCTAATCATTTATCATTTTCATAAAAAATACAACTTATAAGCCAGAATCAAGGCCTTCATACACTCTTAAAAAAAAGTCCTTCAAAGGTTCTTTCATGCCATCCGTTAACATTTACATTTATGCATTTGGCAGACGCTTTTATCCAAAGCAACTTACATTGCATTATAGTATACATTTGTTTCTTAGTATGTGCAATCCCTGGGATAGTACCCATGACCTTGGCATTACTAACGCCAGGCTCTTCTCAAACTGCTGTACGCGTACCACTAGTGGTACTTGAGGAAACCCCTGGTGGAACGTGACGACAGGAAACTATATATTAATTTTGTGTTTTAATACATACATCTCATACAGCCTATGTGCAATTCTATACAGTTGTATTAATTATCGTGATTTATCATTGGTCGATTTAACTCAGGGTCGTGACAGTCAGCTCAAACACAGAGCAGGAGCAGACAGATTCTTGTGAGTCCCCCTCTTCCGATGAGCTGCGTGCAGATTAACCTTCTTATGCATTTCTGAACTTGAACCGCTGTTTAAAGGTGCTGTTATTGCTGTAAAGTGCTATTTCAACACGCTTCTGCATCTACTCGAGGTTATACAGATGAAAGCGCATTGAGATTTAGTTTTGACACGCCATATTGATAAAGTGTCTGTTATATACAGCTGTTCTCTTGACGTTTAAGTACACGTATCTTCTGTGTTAAATATTCTTTCTACATTGTCTGTCTTTCATATAGGTTTCTAATAACCTGCAAGTCACCACAAAGTTAATAAATTCCCCATTTAAGTAATTTACAGAAAAGTGTTTACTAGTGTCCACTATTACTGATGACTAACTTGAAAAACATGGGACAACAGCTTGAAAACAGCTGGTAAATAAAAAGTGTTTATATTATAATAATACATTAGAATTGGAATTATTAATTTTAATGTTGATTCGTGTGATTTTTCTATGGCGGTCATTAGGTGATATTAGGAACAACAAATTTGATTAAACATAGTACTACTTGATCTGAAAAGTTTGAGAACCACTGCCATAGAAGAACCTTTTGGTTCCATAAATTAACTTTAACATCTGAAGATTATAAAAAAGTACGAAAGAGATGGTTCTTTAGATTTAGATTAGATTCAACTTTATTGTCATTACACATATACAAGTACAGTGTAACGAAATGTAGTTTAGGTCTAACCAGAAGTGCAATTAGCAAATGCAGGATATACAGTGTGAATAAATACGGAATACAATGTTAGGAAAATACTATACAAATGTTCTATGACAATATGACAGTCAATTAAAGAACCTTTGACTAAATGGTTCTGTGTGGAACCAAACATGGTTCAGTAACACTTTACAATAAGGTGCTATTGGTTAAAATGAGTAAATGCATTAGCTAACAATGACCAATTTTGTTTTAATCATTGTTAATGTTAGTTCCTGTTAATACAGTTAATCAAGTCGTTTAGGTTGCATTAACTAGTGTAACAGTGATAAAGTTTGATTTTAATAATGTATTTGTTAATGCTGAAATTGTCATAAATTCATTTTGATAAATGCTGTAGAAGTATTTTTCATTGTAAGTTCATGTTAGCTAATGCAACCTTATAGTTAAGTGTTACCAATGGTCCTTCTATGGCATCGCTGTGAAGTTCTTTTAAGCCACTTTATTTTTAAGAGTGTAGGGCCCAGACGTGGCTTAAACAGCTCTGGCTAAATTCTCCACCATTTAATATAAGGAATATAGTACACAGTGCCTGTTTACATCATTTCCAGTATTTAGTCTTTTTTTACTAGATCACAGCCATCTTTAGAAATTCCTAGATCTCTTATGAATACCCAGAGATCAGGGTAGCTCTAATCCGTATCCCTTCTTGCCCTACTGTTTCAGGTCCCTGGCCCTGGGGCAACAGTACTCATCTCTAGGATCTCAACCCATCTTGTGTGGCTCCATTCCCGGCCTGGTGCCCAAACAACTGCGCTTCTGCCGCAATTACATTGAGATCATGCCCAGTGTAGCAGAGGGAGTCAAACTGGGAATCCAGGAGTGTCAGCACCAGTTTCGTGGCCGCAGGTGGAACTGCACAACAATCAAGGACAATCTTGCCATATTTGGTCCGGTACTTGATAAAGGTACGGTTAAGCAGCACACACACATTTTTTATATAAACTAGATAAGGTTTGTATACAAAACAAATTGCAATCAATTGTACTCTAAAGTTCTAGAATAAAAATTATAATGGGTTGACAAACAAGTAATCGCAAAGTTAACACCGAAAAACAGGTCCAATAGACCCCAAAAATCATGCAAAATATCTCATATCTGAATGGACATTTCTTGGCCAGAATATGGTACAATGTGCACCAAATGTAATGCCATTGGTCAACTTTTTCTTCTGAGACCAACAGTACTACAGTATGGACCCGTTTACGAGAGTTGACAATAGGCAAGACTTATTCTTGCCGGTATTCTGTACCGCACAGATCCCTGGTAAAGATTCCAAAGCATTTAAAACCAGTAAGAACCTGGGCAGGAATAAGCACTGGGTGAGTAGGAGACAGAAAGAGAGAAAAAGAGAAGGCAGGCCAAATGAGATTACAAGCAACAGAAAAGGGCTAGAGGGTTCACTTCGACCCCTACTGTGCATGAAGGCCAGTATGAGCCATCCCTGTGTGCCTCTTACCGCTCGGCTCCCACGGACGCCCCATTCACACGCCCTTTTGACTGTGTCATGAAAGCAGGCTGAAAGGGAATCTCCATCCGTCCCCATCACGAAGGAAGAGAGGTGGAAGGCATGGGGATCTAGAGAGGGTGCGGGGGAAGGGGGCGAATGGCAAAGGATGAAGTAGGCCTGTGAGGTAAAGATAAGCAAGAAGGGCTTTGGATTGGTCGACTGGGTTGAGTGAGAGGAACATCAGTATGGATGGTTCCTGACTGGGGTTCTTTGGAATAAAAGGTTATATTTTGGCAAAGTGGCTGGTATGAGATATGTGTGTTTTGTGTATGTGTGTCACAGAAGGGGGGTGCTCCTTTTGGAAATGCCAGCCCCTGCTCTGGGCAGCACTGAACTGGGCTATGGGGTGAGGGGTGCTGGGCCCTTTTGTGTGGGTAATACAGTGTGACAACACAGAGACAAAGACGGATTCATGGACCCAGCAGGTAGCGGGAGTTGCGATCCTCTTGGCCCTTGGCCAGGGCTCCTGGGGCCCAAAGCTCACAGTTCTCTGTTGTGGCGAACTCAGCTGGGCCTGCCAGAACAGACTGGGCCTCCTTCTGGCTACAAACCCAGAGAGGTGCGCACCCAAACACAACCTTTAAAGAAGGACTGTTCGTGAACATGAGCTTCATGCAAGAATGAAGCAATATATGTGTGGCAACATGAGTCTGCAAATTCATAAGGTCCAGCTATATGACAGCAGACATCCAAAATATTCTTAATTCATGATTATACTACAAATGACATGAACTTGATTGCACCCTATCAATTGATCTACTTTCTAACACCTGTTACTGACCGAAATCGACAGAAAATGTTGCAGTCAAAATTTTTGTTGTCATACATTTACTTTGAACCAAATTATCCTATTACATTTTTGTTTTTGGGCCTCAAACAATAAAAAGCACAAATTTCCCCCTCAAAATTACACAAAATCTGTCACAACATACGCTAGCGGTGTTTTTAATTTCAAAGGCTGCCTCCATTGGAGGATACTTCCGTCAGCCTCATACGTCACAGAAGCAATCTGTTTTTCAGAAAAGCAAACATTACAATTCAAAGGAAGATATTACAGTGATTCTGCCTTTTCAAAAAAAAAATATTGGTCGAAAAATTAGGTTGCAATATTCAACAAATCACTACGCACTGGTAAACATGCCAATCATAGCACACCTCGCTTTTCAGAACCATGAGTTTTGTTAAAAATCTGCACGTTTCAGAGATGTGGGGCAAAGAGGAGATACAAACAAGCACGGTGTGTGGAAAATACAGCATTTTTTAACCTTGAATCGTTAATACACATTGTATTACATCTAAAACAAACGATAATATTTGTCTTAGCCATGTCAAATGACCCCTTTAAACAGAGGAAATAATTCATAATTTATCGGTTTGAATATTTTGGCCTGATACCGATAACTATCAAAATTAACATTTATTGTCTGAAACCGATATGGCTGATAATACAATTGTGCATCCCTGTGCAAAAAACACAACCGAATAACATGAAGAGTGATCAACAGTAATGATTTACGAAAAACATAAAAAATTAAGATTTAAGGTTTCAGTCTGACAAGGACAAAATGTTAATTTGATAAAGATAGCTTTTTTGTAGTTAACTGATTTTTTTAAACTCTCATCATAAAAAAACCTGTCTCTATATTATTTTAACAAAATCCTATGCAATGACACAATTTCTTAATGATAATCACTGTCTTTAGTCATTTACCCTGAAAATAAGTTGCTATCAGTGACAGCAAAGGTCCTTTTTTTATTTGCAGAATTATAAAGGCCATAAACTCAGGTGAAATGTAATCTGCGGCCAAAATATAATTACAATGTGACATACTTATCTCATGCGTTACAACGACAATTGTAAGGCCATGTAACATTCTCTTTTATTTTAATCTAGTGGTTGACGAGTGTAACCTGCCTAATAAACAACCAATTATGTACCTGAGAGACTTGGTCCGACCCAGGGAACCTCTGTCATCAGAGCCAAACAAATGTTTAAGGTTTACAAGCAAGATTAAGTTGCGCTTCTCCTGTGGGAAGGTGAAGGTACACCGAGACCGAGCCGAGTAAGTGTGCTGCGATTGTGAAACGATGGTGTCTGGTTACATAATAAGCTGTTGCATTCAAAGCGGGCGTAACACCATCTCTCACCACATGCCTTCAGAAACCAAACACGCAGACTTATTGCTGGCCTTAACCCATGTGACCGCAGGGCTCAGAGAGGAGGGAGATGAAGAGGGAGAACTCCCGAAACACTATCGAGAGAGAAACCAGCACACCTTTGAGACTACCCACATACCTGTGCTGTCAAAGAGATTGCTGTCTTGATGACGTTGCACTCAAGCTTATCAATATACCTAATGCAGACTACACATACCATTAAGACACAGCACAGATACACGAGAGACTTTCATGGAGACCGCAGGTTAAGGGAGAATCTCCTTGATACCTTAGATAAACCCGAGGATAGACTTTACTATAGCTCCGTTTCAATACCTAGTGACTTGTCTATATAGAATACTGTCATGAAACCTCAGATATTCATGACTTTGATTGCTCTTCAAAGCCTCCGGGTGCCTTAAAAACAGTGCACGTTGCAATTTTTTTCTATTGAAAATTACTTATAATGGACATCCCCTTGGATCAGAGAGCATTATGGGATTGTCTTTTTCATAAAATATATATTTTGGCAAACATATCTTAAAAGGTAGCCAAATTTGGTGTTGCCTTCCTAAGGGAGTCCACGGAAGTCTAGATAAATAGACCATGGAATTGATTTAATTATTCTCTTCTTTCTAGCTACAAGAGAGTCTGCATTTGTCCATGCCATTGCATCAGCCGGAGTGGCATTTGCGGTCACGCGCTCATGCGCAGAGGGGACGTCCACAATGTGTGGCTGTGACTCGCACCATAAAGGCCCACCAGGAGAAGGATGGAAGTGGGGTGGCTGCAGTGAGGATGCGGAGTTTGGGGTTCTTGTGTCACGGGAGTTTGCTGATGCTCGGGAGAACAGACCAGACGCTCGGTCAGCCATGAACAGGCAAAACAATGAGGCAGGACGGATGGTAAGAAACAGCTCTTTCAAAAAAAAAGTAACTGGAATGCAATTCATAATAAAAAAATTATAATTTACTTCGATAACTGAACACATTATAGTATCCCAAAGCTGAGGTGAACAGGTTTGGCGAGGTCCCCTATCATTTTAGTGAAGACTAGAAGGCCTCATGTGTACACTTTTTATGCGTACACAAGGGTCCATGTTCAGTTGACATCTAAACAGTATGCCCACCACCGGATTTCTGTATGTAATTCCAGAAGCAGCACAACTTAAAATAAGCAAATAACTAAAATAAGCTTTCTCAGAAATACACTTCATCTTTAAACCAGAAGGTTCATGATAACCAAACAATGAACAAAGCTGTACTTGTTGTGTCGCTCCTGGGTGGGTCTTTTACTGCACACTTCACACAAGGAGTTTATACACCGCAGATCTGTCAAATATCTCCTGATCCCTTGTCCCAAAGACGTCTGACTTGATAACTGGTATTTTTATAAGAAATTACTGGGTAATTACTTCCCTTATCCTTTCACGCCTCCCAAAGCGGGCATCTCTACTAAATCCGTGACAGACCGTAAACTCAGTTGATGGTTTGAAGCAGGCAGAGAGGAAAGAACAACACCGGGGTTCAGGGTTTAGCCCGTCACTGCCGCTGTCATGACTCAGAGTTGCTGTCTTTTGCACAAAGGTGCTTAAGGGGCCACAGGCAAGACCACACTGCAATAGGCCGCTGCTTTGATCAGGGCTCGACAGGAATCAAAAGGGACCACAGGAGCAGGTAGTGAGAACTATAAGGACCCCAGCTGCCTTACCTGCACCATTGTTTTCAGCGCAGCCCACGGATCCGCCCAGGGCCTGGAGAGTTAGGAACATGATGTCAGTGGCCCCAACCAGCACCCCCAGGGTCCCTCAAACACCTGCCTTCTGCCGCAGCAGGGGAATTCTGCAGCTAAATATAGTTTTAGAATTAAGGCAAACAAACCAAAACAAAAGCGTAGAATGCCACTGGCAAACTCCATTAAGCGGGACTTCAGAGGAGAATTAACAAAGAACCTCAAGGGCCTGTCTGCATGCTCAGAGCCAAACAACACCTGTGGCCTGAGATCATGAACAAAAAAGTTACAGACCATAAGACCGTTTCATAGAGTAACCACAAGTTCCAAGTTAATTTTCAATGACGGCAGAACAGAAGCAGCACAGAAAGTGAAAACCACCTGCCAAGCTGCTAGCGACACACCCACAGAAGATAAAAAGATTTATTTCTTTACACGCCTTTCTCGTGTCATTGTCTAATAAGTGGAGATTTTACGATATCTAATTGCACCTCAACCAAGAACAGGGGAACAGAAAACATACTGTCGTTGATTTTATTGACCTGTATGCTGCTACAAATCAAGGTTATATGTGACCCTGGACCACAAAAACAGTCATTAGGGTAAATATTTTGAAATTGAGATTTATACATCATCTGAACGCTGAATAAATAAGCTTTCTATTTCCGTATGGTATGTAAGGATAGGAAAATATCTGGAATTTGAGAGTGCAAAAAAAAATATTGAAAAAATGTCTTAAAGTTGTCCAAATCTTTACATACAATGAATTCTTGGCTATTGCTAAAAATATACCAAAGAGACTTATGACTGTTTTTTTTTTCACCATGTAATGGTGTTCATGTTTTTGTTACTCTGCCAATGTTTAAGTAAGCAACCATTTGTCTTCAATCAATAAAGCCACAAAATATATGTAAAGTACGGTGCCATTTAGTTTATCCCAATTACAGGCAACAAAGACAGCATATAGCCCATCACATATTTTTAAATATCTCTCACTTATGAAACATTTTCAATTCGTTTCTTGTAGAAATGTACTAAAAATAAATATTGCTGAAAAAACGTGCTCAGCTTGAATAAAATAAATATTGTATGCTGACAAGAAACAATAATCATCATATTATTTTGGCAAACACTGAAAAAGGTCCCAAAGACCCAAACACTACACAAGGGTTCTCACTGACATTTATGTGGTTCCAAATTAAAAGCTCAAACACTATAACGTCATACTGATAACAATGAGCCACTACCAATATCCAATGTTTTCTCTTCACCAGACCATCCTGGAAAACATGCATCTTCGCTGTAAGTGCCATGGACTCTCAGGCAGCTGTGAGGTGAAGACCTGCTGGTGGGCACAGCCTGACTTCAGGCTGTTAGGAGACTACCTTAAAGACAAGTATGACAGTGCCTCTGAGATGGTGGTGGAGAAACACCGGGAATCCCGGGGCTGGGTGGAGACTCTACGTGCGAAGTACGCATTCTTCAAACACCCCACAGAGAGAGACCTGGTGTACTACGAGGGATCGCCAAACTTTTGCGAGCCAAACCCAGAAACGGGCTCGTTCGGCACCCGCGACCGCATCTGCAACGTTTCGTCGCACGGCATCGAGGGCTGCGACTTGCTGTGCTGCGGACGTGGCCATAACACACGGACAGAGAAACGCAAAGAGAAATGTCACTGCATCTTTCACTGGTGCTGCTACGTCAGCTGCCAGGAGTGTGTGAGAGTCTACGACGTTCACACGTGTAAATAAAAGGAGCGGGTGGAGATGACAGGGACCTGTGGACATTAAAGAAAGAGAAATGGAGAGGCATTCAAATTCAGACAACCTACACACACACTCACAAAGATGTATGATCACAACACACAGATAACAGTGGCACTTCTGTACTACGACTTTTTACTAATGTGCCCTTTGATATCCACATCCCAAAAGCGACAAAATCGGCGACGCTCGCAGTGATCGTCATGTTTACTACTGTAATTCTTAACCCGAATCCTGGCACGCATTGCTTTGGGGGGAAAACGCCTGGGCTCTTTCCCACAATTCGCTGTTATCATTCAGACTCCTTTATCTGTAACACCATCTCTCTGATCATCTCGCCCTATTGCCCAGAGGCTGAAACAGGATCAGTCCACCTCTGCTTACTGACACACACTGACACTAAGCATGCATGAAAGACATAAAAAGCAGGACTAGAAAGTCCTGGTTAACTACTGAATGCTGGCCCTCTCATAAGCTCTGCTGTTCTACTACTGAATCCAATGTAATGCCCATGCTTTCTACATGGCCCCCGAGATTTCTCAATCTGCACATGGGCCAGTACTAGCGGCAAGCACAGAAATGACATGAGCCCTTGGACACGCTTCTAAATCTAAAAGAGAAACATGTTTTATGGAATCTATTGTGCACTACAATGCAAATCACATTCCATATAACCATATATGTTTTACACTGTTTGCTACATTGAGACTCCTGTTTATCTGCTTTATATAGCAGACAGGGGATGCAATCGATACATTAGCACAGGATGCTGCGGGCGGTAAAGCAAAATGGTGAGAAGTCACTGTGGGTAATCTCTGTCCCCCTTCAGAATATTGGTATTTTGTTTAAGAGAAGAACATGTAGATACAAAGCCATCGGATTCTGTCCTGGACGAGTACATGACAGCTGGGTATAAAGCAGTGAAATGCGTAAAAGCATAATTTAATGACACACACACAAACTGGGCTCATGTGCACCCGATGAGTACAAAAATTGCACTTACAAAACTTCTAATGATTATACTAATTCTAGAGATTACAATAACTTTTAACATATTATTTTTTATAAAGCTCCTCGTGTATGACTGTGAAGGCTCCGTTCATGTACTTTCCTGATAAGGAGGTTACGTGGAAGTCGGAGAACAAGTGATGAAGAGGAGAAAGAATAGTTAAGGAAAGAACTAGGGGGGTAAATAAAGGAGGAAGGGGGTTGGCACATAGCTGCCGTTTAAAATGATGTGGGCTTGTGTGTGTGTGTGTGATAAATGGAAGAAACTGCAAGAGAGTCTGGCTTCATGCTGCAACAGACTTGCAGCGGTTTCCACACAACATGTCCTGACAGTTCTATGCGCTTCCCATTAATTACATTTAACTACCTAACGCTAAAGACAGACATTAGACTAGATTCACACCAATCTTTGAGGAGCCCTTTCTCACTGGCCGCATCTTTGCTCCCTTTCCCTTTTCTCCTTCCGCTATATCCAAAGTTTTGTACAAAGTTCATAATTCCCTTTTTATTTTATAAACTGAAAATGTTATGTTTTTATAAATATTATTTATTACACAATGTATATATCTGTACGACTGAACTAAGATTATATATTTGAAGAACAACTTGTCTCATTGTTTTGCTTTTTAACTGACTTGCTCTATTGAAATGTTGGTCTCATCTATTTTAATACAAGATGCATAATTTAATACTTTTCACAACAAATTACAGACACTAGCACACAGCTTAATAAATGGTTCAATGTACTTGATCGCAACCCTCTCACCCCATGTCTGCATCTACTCTATTATTCAACTGCTTACGTCATTCTCTGGATTTGCAGCAGACCTGTCTGGTTAAAATACCATCAGTAAATGACAGAGCCAAGCATTGAAATATCCCACGTAGACCTCAGACACAACTAAAAAAAATTACTTTACTTTCACAAGCATTTTTTTTTATTAAACTAAAAACCTTTAAAATGTTTGACACCGTATCACTCACATCCACACGGCGTCATACGCGAATCGTACGCACGTGACACTACATAATCCCTCAATGCAATTAATAAACTGAATATTTAAAGACGCATAGTAATATTTTATAGCAATAGTTATCATATCTCATACGAGTCCACACGAGACAATTATTTCGAGACAAAAATTGTTGGAGTTCTTAATTCCCAAGTATGCTGTTCTTTTACAATTTTACACAAGTTCACATGAGCGGAACAGCACTCTTGTTTCTTTAGCCTAATATTCTTTTTAGAAGCCTGTGTACACAGATACATCTTACCTTCGTTGACATGTGAATACTAAAGGAGCTTTGCGGAAGGTTTGTATGATCTACAAAAAACGTAACACCTAATATGTTACTCAAACAGTTGTGCTAAGAATTCACGCTTGCTCCTCGACAGACCGACGTCTGACGCTATTCGAGGTGCTTGTGCACGCCAATCAGAAACCACAAGAGCGACCCTCTGCCAAATTCAACCAATGGCGTTTATATTCCTTAGCGCCTACCTGCTTAATTGACCAATGAGAAGCGGGAGACCGTTTGAAGGCAATCTCTACCGCGAACATGAAGAAATCGCATTTAGTAGTAGTATAAAAACAAGTCACACTTAAAAGATACACACTCAAATGTTTGGTTGAATTTTTACTAATATTGTATAATTCATTACGTTATCTGATTAAAATAGCTGTGAAGTGACTATTTTAATCTCAAATCTTCATTCAATTTTGATGGAAGTGATCTCTGTAGTTTTTAGTCTCAGATCAGTCCAGATCCTTCACAAGCAAATCAACAAAAAACACAACCCTTTATTGAAATCTCATAATATCATTTTAATTAGAGAATCTTTGAAGATAATTTATACTTTTTTAGACGAATAAAATGTTTGTATTAATACATTTCTGTACATGGCATGAAACGCATGCATTTGGAGCATTTTATGCTCCAAATGTTTTACAATGACAAGAGAGTTTGTGCGAGTGTGAAAAATAACACAGAAATATGAATTTAAGGCCGATGTGAATCATCCTGGCACGGTGGGCACACTGGCAGAGGGGAGGAAGGTCAGGGGTTCACTCCCTCCTTGCAATGCTTAAGGCCATTGTTATTTCAATGCTTGGCCCCACTTGTTAGCATCTAAGCAAAACATGAAACCCTCTCTCGTTAGGATAAGGCCTTTGTGTTCTTCACATGGAATCTGCTTGGAAACATAAGAAGGATGGACATTTTCTTTTTATAAAAAAATAAGTGCTCTATAGAGTCAGAAAAACCCTTCAGAAAACCATAAAAGTAAAATAAATGATATGATATACTGCCATGTTAAGGCACAACAGTGAGCGTTACATGATTATTATTGGCAGGCACATGTGTTTGTAAAAGAAGTCAACACTGACAAAGAGAAAAACAAGCAGAGGATTTGGTCAAAGAAATATCACCAAATTTAAAGGATTTCAAGACTAAGGCATCATTGACAGCAATGGCTAATGTAAAATAATTTAAATATGATACACATATATATATAGAAAACACCCTATTAGGTCTTCATATACATGCATGTAGTATTTCTTACACAGGTTACACAGATCGTCCAACAAACCTGAGATGCTGTACAAAAATGACACCTTGGACACTTGCTATTTTTCTACGGAGTAATGAAGAAACTAGTGTTAAACAGTATCATTTTGTAGCCATAGAAACATGTAGGACACAATACAAAAGAGGCAGAGTGAGGGAAAGAAAGATGCTGTAAGTTCGTGCTTTCTCTCTGTCGCTCAAGTATACACATAGTTATCCAGACATCTTTGAAACGGTTTCTGTAAGGTAACAACAAAAAGAAACATGATAAAATACTTGATCCAATTTTCTAATCAGTGTCCCTGAAACTCATATAGTACAAATACTTTAAAGAAACATTTTGTTTCCCTTAAAACTTTTGAATAACAGGTAATAAATTTCACCTATAAAACAACATATATTTTTTTATTAATAAGATCACTTTTTACAATCTAATCAAATGTGAGTGGTTGAAATAATATCATTCCCTGCCCAAGCTTCTACACTATACATTTCAACGTAACTTCACTGTAAATGGGTTAAAATGCTGTTTCATGTTCCCTTTAAGTTTTTCATAATTTGATCATGTCTAAACAATGAAGATGCTCAAGGCGAAATATCAAATCACACACACAAAAGTAAAAAAATGTGAAGTTGGTTGTCTACAAGTCAATCCTACCATAATATCCCTGGTTCAGGCAAACCTCCCACACAGCGAGACTATATGGCCACATATTTATCAGAACCAAATCTGTAGAGAAACACAAACATTTAATGAAACAAATCAACATGCATGAAAAACAGATATGAAGCCAGAAATGGACTTACGCTCCTTCTTCTTTCAGTAGTGCCAAGAACTTGTTAACTCTGTATTCAAGAGGCATCTGAGAAAAAACGCACACATGTAATAACATACCCACAGGGGAAAGGTGAATAAAGATTAAACAAGTGAAATCAGATCTGATAAAGATTCTTTTTGGTTACATTGCTCTACCTTTTGAGCTCCTTTTCTGCAAAGTTCTGAGATGTTAAAAAGACAAAGACCTTGTCAGCTATGTAAAGCCTGGAGGGCTCAGAGGGGCCCTGAGTGTGTCTGTGAGGAGCTGTGGAGGGATGGCAGTAAATGGTTGTTGGGAAGGGGAAGTGACAAGACTGGTGATAAAAATCCAGCAGTCCGGAGGACCTGATCACCCGGCGCATCAAAATTGACAAACAACTGAGGTATACTTTTGTTTTGAGAAAAATCTTTTTTTTTCTCTTCCTGACAGGCTTGAGCTTGATAATTCAATTGTCCTATTAATGCACCGTCACACACTAGAACTCGACAGGCTTTTTGGAGGAAAGCTTCGAGCAGGAGAAGTCAGCCACCAGGGAGGAAAATAAATGAAGGTGTATGCAAAAACTTAACTTTCATTGGCCTGGGGCGGTTGAAGAAGTGGAAACTACAGAAAGCATAGAGGGAATGGGAGGCGAATGCAAGTGCGGCTATGCGCAGCATGTCCCGGCAGACTCAGCCTCATTCCTCTCTGAGGGGAAAGCGCTCAGCGCTGCCACATTACTGCATACCACAGCAATTACACAGCATCCAGCATAAACCCGGCTGCAACTCCAATTATGCCATCACAAAAACAAGACAAAGACTACAATTCTAATTCAATCAGACTATCACTGATCAGCGGTGCACTACTAAGAGAAACAGTCTAATATTAACACAAAATCAACCCAAAACATGTTTTCCAAAGACAGGTTTTGTAATCAACCTTAAGTGCATTGCTTACTGAAATACATTAAACTACGTTGGCATTATTCGAGTGCAACAGTGACCCATTTTCACTTTCAATTCCCCCTAAAACAGATTTTTAATCTGGTACGTGATTACAAATTATATGTAGTTATTTAAATATATAAAACATATAAAGAACCCTGCCTGTGAAAAAGTAATTCGGAAAATAGCTTTCCTGTGGCTCAGTGTTTAGAGCATGGCACTAACAACACCCAAGGTCATGGGTTCGATCCCAGGTACAATGCAAGTACAATGCAATCTGTAAGTCGCTTTGAATAAAAGCGTCTGCTAAATGCAAATGTATTTTTTTGTGATTTACTGTTTCCTACATAAAAATATAATCTTGATATCATTATTTTATAGATTGAATAAGGTCGTATTTGTTATCATGAACAAACATTACTCCTAAAGCATTTATTGATCTTAGTTCATGCTAATTATAGGATTCAACAAAACATTTTTAATATTTTTTATGTTTTAACGGTTAACATTAATTAATGCACAATACATTAACATGAACAATTACAGTTGTATGAATTAAAATAAACAAAAATCAACAAATGCTAAAAAACTATTATTTTGCTCATTGTTAGCTCATTTTAGCCTATGCATTACTGATGTTAACAAATATAACCTTATTGTAAATAGTTACTTTTATTTTATTATATTCAGATACACAAGTTGTTTGAGAGTGTAGGAGGATTATGTTCAACAAAAATCTATTTTTCTATGGAGAAGAAAATTGAGAACCCTTCTGTGCACTCTACTGCTAAGTAGCATACTATAATTGTCAAAATATAATTGTTTGCAAATGTTTTCATTATTTTTTCCAAGCATGTGTCATTTCTTTGGCACTACCAAAGCCAAACAGAATGACAAGGGGAGAGTTTAAATGTTTTTTTAGCCATTATTCAGACTTTTTAAATGCATTAGTGTTTAAACTGCTAATGTAATAGCGTTAGGCAGCTAGTATGACTTCAGGTTTTTTAAGAACAGTGGTTTTTGGTAGGGAAAACGAAAGGCTTCAATCAACTCCAGAAGCCGGTCACACAACAGCAGCCATCTGTACAGCAGCAGCCAAAATATGTGCAGATGAAGACCGCAGAGTTTGACTTTGTTTACTTGCTTGTGTCAAGAAATGAATTCTGGAGAGGGTGCATCTGGAGGGGCTTGTTTTCATTACGATGCCACAAAATAATTTATTATGATAGGAACTCAACCACAGTTGATTTAGTAGGACAGCTGTGAGTCAGGGAGTCGTCTAGACAATCCGCAGCGTAATGAGGTTTATCTGTGTCTCACCTGCAGTGACATCTCAATGAGCATCTGAAGCTTCTTGATGCCCAGCCACACAGCCTTTCCTTTCACCATTCCTGCGAGAGTTGCTCGTTCTTTGTCCTGAAAGCCCCCGAGAAGCTAAACCCCACCAAAAAGAAACAGACACTCAATTATGATCCAAGATGAACAAAATTTTAAACTCTTCTATTCTTTTCCTCTATAACACTCTTTTTCTACCCAAAGAAACCCATGAACGTTCAGTTAATTTCTTGCCGAGTCAACAGATTTTTGTTATTTGTAGACTTTCTCTCTAAGAGACACACCTCCAGTGCCTCCATGAGATGCTCTCCACTAGAGATGTTGGGGATGTGAATGGTAGTGCTGAAAGAATCCAGCATGCCCATCTCCTGCAGAACATCTTTCCTGCTGGTAGTGCCTAGAATCAATAACTTACGACCCTGTGAAGTCAATCACACAAAAACAATATCATATTTATAATTTGATTAAATTGATACAAATATACTTAGCAGGTCAAAACTCCGTCATTCAGAGATTATGATGGTAGTATGGTCGTGCTATCTAGTTGAACCAAAGAGGAAGGCCATTCCCAGAGGCCCCAGCGACCACAGGGGATTATGGGTCGCCCCCATGTGGCGCTCAGTATATGCTAGCGCATGCAGATGAGGTGCCACACAGACAGCGGGCCTGCCAGGTCCCGGTTCTCTCACAAACCCTTTCTATCGATTCACCCAAGACCGACTCCCTGCTGTGTGCTGCTCTATACAGCCCTGATCCGAAGTCTATTCAAAACACCTTACAAACACAGCACAACACCTATTCCTGTTTGACATACAGACTCTGTGCCATTCTCGAATGAAATTCTAAGACGACACAGCGGTAGCTCGGGGGACCTGTACGCTATAAAAAAAAATGCAATGAACTGCTGCAGCACAATTGCACTGTGGAGGCTTGTCATTATAAGCATGTCTAGTTTATGGAAAAAAATATTACAACATCTTGAACTTCATTTTTACATTGCCCTAGGTATGACTCGGGTCAATACACTTCAATGCGAGACCACAGAATGTCTGTCGAGGCCTATAGTTTGCCAGGTAAGAATCATAAGTCTGATCACTTAGAAAAGCAATAGCACACTCTCTTTAACAAGCCATGTGGTTTTAAAGTACATTATCAGTTATGTCTGTATCAAACAGTGCAGAACGAATTATTCTGAAGCTTACGGTTAAGTTTTGAAGAACCGCAATAATAGAAATGCTTACTTTAGCAAGCTGCACTTACTCTAATTGAAAGAAACATAATACCACAAAATCTTGCCTCAAAGACTAAAACAAGTCCTAAATGTCTATGAATAAAGTAGGATGAAATGTCCTCCACAGCAGTCAGGGTGAGTGATGAATTTTCTGGCAAAGAGGTGCTGCCCCCTGTCTGTGGCCAGTATTACAGCAGGCGTCAATAAAATCTGTACTCACCTTAGGAGGAGGTTTCTTAAATAACACCAGCAGAGCCTGCAGCACCAGGTTAGAGAAACGTGGACCGATCGGAACAAAATCTGGGGAGAAACAGAGAAATAAAAAAACAAGGACAGAAGATAAACAGGGAGTTTTGGGTAATACAATACCCATAATTGATGCTATGCCGCCGTTTTTAACAGCGATGCACCCCCAACTGTCGATCTGGACTTTTATTAATTTGTATTACGATGTATGTTTTTCTTAAATCAATAGAAATAGTATTCTCTCCTGCAGATCCCAGCCTTGCTTCATATCGCTGTTGGGAGCCCATAATGCAGAGGAGCCCATAATGATAACATACGAGCAGATAACAGACTTACCCAACAGACGTTCTATATCGTCCACCACCACGCAGCTCAGCTGGGACTTGTAAGCATCCTCAAATATCTAAAGTAATGAAACCCACAAACCCACTATTAGAGTCCGTTGCTACCGCCGAAAATATCTCTTAACTTCCTAGCCTACAGAAACAATGTTGGTACCTTCTTGATGGCCTGACACTTGGCATTCTCGGAGAAGCCGATCATTTTGTCTGGCGAGCAGATCTTGATGAAAGGGAACTGGGAGTCTTCTGCTATCTTGGCTGCCAGTGCGGTCTTACCACTGTGTGGAGGCCCTGAGGGAGAAAAACGTTCACACTTCCACAGTCATATCAGATTGCAGCATTATGGTGCATCTTTGCTGGTGTGAACGAAAGAACATGAACAGGGAGGAATGTTATTCTCTCAACTTCTGTGTGGATGCGTGTGTATGGATATGTTCCAAAACTGAGGGGGCCACATAGCTCCCGACAGTCTACATAGTCATAGGCATTCTACGACAACATACTAACTGTGAAGGGAATGTGCATAACTTGGAAAGGTGCATAACTTGGAAAGCTTTAAATAGAAACTTGAACTAATAGTAATAGTTATAGTTCACCCCAAAATTTTATTCTGTCATCAATAACTCACCCTCTTGTCATTTTAAACCTTTACAACTTTCTATTTTCCGCAGAACCCAAAAGAAGATATTTTGAAGGAAGTTGGTAACCAAACCACAAAACCAAAGCAAGTGATGGGGCTCAGTTAACAACATTCCTCAAAATATCTTCTTTTGTGTTCTGGGGAAGAAAGTCAAACAGATTGGAAATGACAAGAGGGTGAATAAATGATGACAGAAGTTTTATTTTTGGGTGAACTATCCCTTAAACTAACAATTAGTTTAAAAAAAATGTGATGCTAGCATCACAGACAATGATGCAATAGGGTAAAACAAGATCATTTGTTACATTAGCTATTTTATCAATACTATGCGAGAGTATTTACGGTTAACATTTCTTTTGCTCCATTACAATTCATTACAATGCCTCATGGATTGTCTTCTCCTGTGAAACATTACATATGCTCTGTTAAAGTCCATTCTTCTAAGCTCTGCTGTGCAGTATAATTATGATGCATATGTTTTGGGAAACCCTTAATACAGGAGTATGTCTACCATGCCTTAAAACATTGTCTATGGGGTCAGCTTACTAGTTTTGGAATGTGACTAGTCTGTATGTGATAGTCTGTATGTCTCAGACTGTGTCTGTGTATGAGACTTGCCCTCCAGGAGCACAGTTACGAGCGGTGTCCGTTCACTGTTCTTAGTCTGTTGAACCAGAAGTTCTCCATCTCCGAGTATATCAGACACAGCGTTGCTCCATTGCACAATGCCGTTCATGATGTAACTGGAGTAATCCTCCTGATTTGTACCGAAGGCCTGTAAAGGACATTTTTTACTTTTGGTGAGGTTACAAATACTGGCACACTCTCACAGACTTTTCGCACACAGTATTATGCATATTGCACACAAATATAACAGGAGATCCAAAATGACTTCAATCTGCACATATAGGCACATAAACCTGTGTACAAGATCAAATGAGTATTTGATAAAATAAGTACTTCAAATTATGATGATGTTACGGGATATAGTGAAATCAAAGTTTGTGCTATCAAATACTTGAAAGGGGAATTTCTAAATGGGATGTTAACAAGATGTTCTTAATCTGCATACTGTGCTCTTTGTCAGTTATCCATGAAACAGTTCCTGTTAAGTTTAGACAAACACCCTTTCTGCTTATTAACGTTATAACATTGTCAGTCAAATTGACACTTTTTGTTTAAACTAGACTGCATTATGGACCCAATTTAATGTCTCAATGGACAGAGAGGGCCCTATTTTCATGATCTAAGCACAAGGTCTAAAGTGCACGTAGCAAGTGCACTCAGGGCGTGTCCGAATCCACTTATGTTAGTTTAACGAAGGGAAAACTGTCGACCCGCCCGGGCGCATGGGCTTGACGGGTTGTCCCGATTCTCTTAAAGAGTAATGGGTCTTTTTTGGGTGTAACCTGAAATAAACCAATCAGAGTGTCATCTTTCATTCCATTTAAGAGCCAATTGCGTTCACGGCATGGCGGTTTCGCTATTTTCACGGCGGACTTTGCAAGAGCAAAGACTGGACGCTTCTCCAGAGAGGAAACGCATCTGCTCTTGCGTGAGGTTAAAGCGCGCGAGCAGATCATCAACATGTCAAGCCAGATTTTTATCTTTATATGTACACTATAATAATCTTTTACATTGTAATCGATACATTTTTCATATTTGGCATGTTTTGGCGTTGTGGACCCGCCCAGAGTTTTTTTTTACAAAAACATATTGCGATATTGACTTTATACTAGGTTTGAGTTGGTCTATGTCGCCGTCTATTTTCAGTTCCTCAAAATAGGAACGCGCCAACACTGTGCCTGAAAACACCTCTTTTTTAGATCAGCACACCCATGGGCGCACATATGAGCGCAAGTGCATTTGTTATTTAAAAATGCGGCGCATGACGGAAAAATGAGAATTGCGCCTTGTCCCGGTTGTACGATAGGGCCAAAAGTGTGGACACATAATACACTTATTTCTGTTTAGGATTTAAGATAATATCACATTTTGTCAACTCTTCAGGCAACCGTTGAGAGTGTACTTACAGGTTTAATATCATTGTTCAAGGACGTCAAGAAGTCACTTCTTGTAACCAGAAGACTGTGAGCTTTTTCCGTGTCCACCTCCACCCGAGTGGTGGCCTACAGGAGCAACAACAACATACACATTTATCCTCAAACTCAAAATAAGAGTTCAATCAATAAGAAACATTGAAAAGCTGGAAGAGAGAGAGAAAAACAGAGAAAGAGTCCTATTACACCTGTGTATGCCCCGTCATTGTGTGTCAACACCTTCAAATTTGGGAGTGTGTGGACTGTGTCACCTAAACACACACACATTTGCCCACCTGTCCGAATGAGGACACACAATGTACTTCAGTTGTTATATGTCAAGTTAATAAAATTATTTTACCCTTAAAAATAAGCATTTTCAAAATTAATAAAAAAAGTTGTGTTGCTTGTTTACTACTGAGATCCTTCTGGAACATCCCCAATGCAGTTAACTGCTTATTTCTTAAACCCCAGTTTTTTTCCTCAAACTATAACCAAGTTAACCCACATACACAAAGTGCTGAGTTTAGCAGTGCATTTCAGAGTATTCAGAGTGAAACTACCTAAAGACAAGAAACATTTAGCAGATGGATTAAGCCAGGCCAAAAGTGCACCTGATACAAACAAAGAGAGACAAAATTTTGATTTTAGCGTTTTAAACTCTTCGAAACACACAATCTATCCTAAATATAAAGCAGACAGTTAAATGATCTAAACCTTAATTTTTACTGGTTTAAAAGGGGTCATATGGCGGGAATTCTGTGTCTTTGGCATGTTGCCAATGCATTTATTAGACGCACTACGATGTAAAATTGCAAAAATTAAAGTGTGGGAACAAAAGATGCATTCTAAGGGCATTCTAAAAGGAACTGTGTAGTCTTTCTCTGACACTTTAAATGCTCCACACACACACACACAGCTCTCCTGTTTTTGCCAAGTGGTTGATATATTTGGGAGAACATCATGTTGACCCAAGGACAACATTTAAATCAGCCAATCAGATTTCATAAATAAGTTTACAGTTTATTTTAAGTTTAATCTTCTTACCAGGATTAGGTGCTTCTAGACCATTGTTTTTTCACTCCTGTGATTTTAGGGGTAAGTAATGGTTGGGGTAGGTCAACAAAATCTCTTCAACCACTTGGCAAAATCAGGTCGAGCCACACACACACACACACAGCCAAAATGTTTGTGGCAGTAATAAAGCGCACGCGTCTCTCTCTGTCTCTCTGCGGTGGTTGCTGAGATTGATCGTATCATGAGTCATGTGATTTATGTGATTTTCGGTGGCTAAACATTCGGTGCATCCCTTGTTTTCGAAACTTAAATCATGTTAACACATTGCAATACATCTCAAACAAACAATAATGTTCGTCTTAGCAGTGTCATATCACCCCTTTAAATCATTAATTCTATTTTTGGGAATTCGGGTTTATGTTCAACACGTGTCAACACATGTCTTTTAAGAATAAAATATATACATATGCCATAGTATAATAATGTTTTATAATCTAAGGTTGTCATGTGGATGCACTCAAGCAAATTAAATCATAAATGCACAAAAACACGTCAGTCCTCATACAGTTTTTATCTATATTCTGATTTCAATCGAATTGAAAAAAACAATTTCGCCACTTTGGCATGCCCAGCAGAGCTCTGAGTATTAGTACATTGTCATTTCATGCAAAAAATGCTTCCCCGTGAATTATAAGGTTTTGATACGTTTTGTACAGTTATACACAACCCCAGACCTTGATGTGACGGTTCATAGCAGTCGACTGGGCAGCCCGAACCAGACCTTCCAGCTCAGCTCCGCTGTAGTTCTTGGTCTCGAAAGCCAGCTCCTTGATGTCGACATCTTTGGCCAGCTTGTCCGACTGCTTCATCTTTGCCGTGTGGATGTTGAGGATCTGAACGCGGCCGGCCTCATCAGGCAGGCCTGGAAAGGAACAAAAACTTGCACATAATTAAGTGGAAGAACAGCGTGTGCTGCTGTGTCCTAATGAAATGAGTCATGATGGCTTGTTCTCACCGATCTCCATTTTGACCTCCAGTCTACCCGGCCTCAAGAGTGCCTCGTCGATCAGGTCAGGCCTGTTGGTCATCCCTAAAATACAGATCAACGAAAAAAATTGGAGAAATTTTGGGGGCCTAAGGGGCTGTTGACACAATACAGTTTAGGACTAAAACCAGAAAACTTTAAAAGTTTCAGCTGTTTCTTCACAGGGCAACAGTGTTTCTTGATCTTGA
This sequence comes from Triplophysa tibetana, assembly GCA_008369825.1. NCBI lineage: Eukaryota > Metazoa > Chordata > Actinopteri > Cypriniformes > Nemacheilidae > Triplophysa > Triplophysa tibetana. The sequence goes on along the minus strand of CM017893.1, from coordinate 11,596,808 downwards.
AAATGCGAACTTTAAAAACGGTTTCAAAGTGCAGATTTCTTAAAACTATGCCATTGCTGTCTTTGTGTCTGACATGGCAAAATACGGCATAATGCAATATTTTTGTAATCTTTCAGTACAAAATTGTGTAAATGTAGCCTAAATAGGACGTCATTATATTCCTTACAGTAGTACTCTCTCAAAGGACATTCTTACCAATGACCAAGATGTTGTTAAGCTGCTCTACACCATCAATCTTGGACAGGAGCTGGTTGACTACAGTGTCATGGACCCCTGTGCTGCCCGCCATGCTTCCACGTTGCTTGCAAATAGCATCGATCTCATCAAAAATTATGATGTGCAGTCCGCTGTTAGCCCCCAACTTCAAAATCCAACAAAAAGACAGAAAGTGTTAACCGGTGTGAGCTAAGTATTAAAAAGGTCATATTATTTTATGATATACTGTGTTATAGAGTATTTCTTGTGAACAAATTATATATGCTGTATTTACTCACCCTCTTGCCATTTCAAACATGTATGACTTTCTTTCTTCAGCATAACACACAAAACAATATTTTAAAGAATGTTGGTAACCGAACAACAGTGGTATTCATCTTGTTGTCTCCTATACAAAAGAAGTGAATGGGTACCGCCGTTGTTTTGTTACCAACATACTTTAAAATACCTTTTTTTTGTACTGCAGAAATACTAAAGTCATACAGGTTTGAGGTGAGGTGAAATGTTCCCTTTAAGAAACGCCCCACTATGTTTTTAACCTCTTCATCTCACAATATCGCCATTTTCTAAATTCTGTAAGTAACTGGTTTGGGGAAGGATGTTAACGTTCCCTTGGGTGTCTCATCCATGAGTACAGAATATTTTTTTTTATCTATTTTCCACAAACGAGAAAGATTTTGAACTTGCATTTTGTATACCTCTTCAAAGATAATATTGTATTTTTCTGAAGTGCACCAGCTTCGGCGTACACACACTGACCAAGATGTTGCTGACACACAACTCCAAAAAATCCAAATCACGGCTTCTCTCAAACTCTTTCTCTATGGTTTAATGCCAGGCAGGTGAGTGTACTGTGACCGTACGAGCGCCGAGTAAACGCTGTGACAATGGTCTACAATTAAGGCTTATCGTTTTCATCTCTGAAGCTGTCAAGGGCTGCGCTGTAACATTTAGCGCAGATGGGAGGCCGAGATGAGTGTGCGTGGCCTCCCGTGAGAAGAGGTGACCGGTCGGAGATAGCCGAACGCTCTCATTAAGAGGTGATGAGTGAGCTTTTCAATGTCATGTAGTCACAGAGTCTACAACCACAACAAAATGACGCTAAGAGCCAGCAGTTCACCTCCAACACTTCATGACACCCCAAGAAAAAAATCGGAGACAATTTTATTCGTTTCTTAAGCAAACACAAGGGCATTTGCAGTAATTCGGTAAGTACATTTGAACAATCTGGAGTTATTTGTAGAGTTCCTGAGGGGCTCAAAACTAGAAACAAGCTTGTGTGGAAATTACATCCTTTATGCAAACCAAAATTTCCCTGCCATTAAATTTTACCAAACTTGTTTCTTCCAAGTGTTGAATGTCAGTGGGTTCAGTCAAAGAGCCAGAATAATATATAGGAGCGTAAAACGGTATCTTTTCACACAAACTGTGAGTGTGTAATATTTGATCATTTTTGTTTCCGCAGAATTTCCTTCAGTCTTACCCTTTTCTGTTCCTCCTCAGCATCCGCGAATAGCTTTCTGATGTTAGCCTCTGACTCGCCCACATATTTGTTCAGGACCTCTGGACCGTTGACCACCTTAGGCTCTCTGGCATTCAGCATCTTACCGATCTGACGCGCCATAAGGGTTTTACCACATCCGGGCGGCCCAAACAACAAGACTCCCTTCACGTGTTTACAGCCTGCAGACAGAGCAAAGGATTGTGAGGTGTAAGGACAAAATCGGCTGCACAAACAAAGGCTGCCTTTGGGTTGGAGATCTCCCAAAGAAAATGAAACGTTAGACAAATCACAAAAATGGTATACTACACAGTGTACACAGGGGCCTTTTTCATTATAAATGGCATTTGGATTAACCAAGAGCGGTTTTCAGTTAGCAACATCTGTTGCCTGCCATTTGGAAAGAGCGGGAATGCTCCAGATAACCAGGAGCTTTGAGATGGGAATCAGTACGGCCATTTACAGCCGACGACAGACTCGGGTTGAGAGAGGGCGTGAGTCCAGGAGAAGAATGAGATTGTGGCCGACCAGGGTGAAATGACCTTTAGGTGGTGGGAGTTTTGGGAGAAACTGGGTGCACGGGTCTAAACTCCCACCCAGGGATCGGACAATAACATACTCAGAGACACGCGCGCATACCTTCCTTCACCACCTGCCATCCAAAACGGACCCCAATTAGGTGCTCACCTTTGCGCTATCAAGGCCCGCCATCTCATTAGAGAAGCCAGCTGCTTGAGCCAGAGGCCAACTCCTGCAGTCATCACCACCCGCAAAGGTCATCTCTCTCACACACTGAAGGCTGTGCGTGTGTACGTACATTATTTTAACCAAAAATGTACGGAAACAGCTTTGTAAAGTTCTGTTTGACATCCATAATGCATTCATTTTCCTTTCTTTTGAAATAGAAAACTCATGCATAGACTGATATTATCTGAGGTCTGGACATTAACTCTGTTTTTACTTAGTTTTTCTCCCGATAGAAAACATGAACAAATAATTAAGTGATTGCACCTATTACACGAAGCACAACGCCTGGTCACGAGTGTGTTTCCGAAAATATAACTGCAGAACAATATTGCAGAAAAACTACGAGCTGTTACCTCAGAATCTAGTTTGAGCTATTAGTATAGCCCACAAGTATAGCCCCCGGTTGAGCCAAAAGAGTGCTTTAATACATGGACTAGGGATGTCACGATAAACCGACGATAAATATCACGTGATTTATGCACAGCTTTTGAGTGAAGTACGGGAAATTGCTGCTGCATCCGAAAGCCAGAGGGCGCTCTCGAGCGGAAACTCCAAATATGCACAGCAGAAGAAGAGGACAACCCGTTCTAGAAAAGAGGAAATGCCTATAGACATCTTTTTATCACACTAACTCAAGCCTCATCAGATATTTTTATGATAATAAAGCATATTTATAATGATCATGTTTGACGGGTGTTACTTCTTTCAAATGCACATTATAAGCGACTCAAACTCGCACTGCTTTTAGATAGAGCGGCATTTGCTACTGATGACAGAGCCGTGCTTCACGGACAAGCTACGCATTAAAAAAAATATCGACACATTGCAGATCCTAGCCAGCTCGATTACAATTGGATTTAGTGGTATTGCGATTAATAATCGAGCAGCGCTAACATGCACAGTTTATGAAGTGACATGATGTAACTGAGGGTTCTGCTTAGTCAACTAATTCACGTTTATTGCGCTGCCCACAGGAAGCTTACACAGCGACAGTATTTACGACACTGATAACTGTCAGGGTTCTGCCTCATCTTGTCGTATGTTTCTTGGTCTTGTGGCAGACAGTGTTGCCAACTCTTTTTAATGGAAAGTAGCTAAAGCCTGCACAAAAAGTCGCTAAATGTCGCCAGAGGACGTCACATACTAATTTGCATATCAGCGACGTCGTCACGTAGTATCTGACAAGTTAAGCGCTTCAGGTCTGCTTCACATCTCTACTCTCCGAGCTGTCGTATATAGTATTATATTAAAACAATTCACCCAAATGCACAATAAATATGTTCTTAAGTTTATAAAAAAACTCTTACATTTTTTTGTGTTTCATTTGGCAGACAACAAAAACTATGTAATAGTGAGTGAACTCGACCCCTTAAAACTACACACCACCAGTAATTTTCATTGAACAGCTCAAATCCGTCTGTGTTTTTGTTTACACATCCAGAGTCATGGCATTTATTCACGTTTCGTAATCATAAATGCTCAAACAAGGTCCATAAGTGATTAGTTCTTGGAAACACTGTTTGTATATGCAAACTACGAATCTCATTCAGGCGTCAGTACGGTCTTCAGCTGCTTCTCTCTGATGGGCGCCCACACTGTACAGAGTAGACAGGGAGGCGGTGCTGCGCTGGCAAACTCGCTCTGCCGTGGAAGTAGAAGTGAAGCAGAATGTTTCGCTTAGTCGCCAAGGAGTATTCAGGAAGTAGCTAGATTTGTCGCTATTCGCTTTTTGAAAAATAAGTCGCTAAAGGGGTCTGAAAAGTTGCTAAATATAGCGACAAAGTCGCCAAGTTGGCAACACTGGTGTCAAAACCAGGACTGGATCCCTTGTTTCTTGTAGAGAGAGAGGTTTTTGGGCCTCTTTGTACGCCATACTCTCTTTCTGAGACTCGTCTGTGTTTCCTGCCCTTTCGTCTCATTATTGCCTGTTAATTAGTTATGCACCACACCTGTCCCCTATTGATTATTCTCCCTATTTATTGACCTTGTGTTTCTTGTCCTGTGCTGGTTCATTGTGTATTGTCAATTGTCATTTGTCACTCATTGCTTGTGTCTTGTGGGTGAGTTCTTGTCATGTTAGTTAGTTTAGTCTACTTAGTCAATGTTTATGTAAATTAGGGTGACCATATTTCAGCTTTCAAAAAAGAGGACAGTCAGTGGGGGCAGGAGGCAGATGGACACCCACAGCAGGTGGAAAGATCGGGATGGGTGTAAATACTTGACAAATGCGTTAACAACCATGAAACTGTTACTGAACTTTAAAGCATAAAGTAATACATCCTTTACATTCAACTTTTGGCCTTCAGCAATAGAATAATACAAACAAATAAAAAAAAGTTGAGCATTTAAATAACAACTTTTAAAAAAAACACTTTCTTTTCAAGGCCATAGGTTAAATTAAAAATCACTTGCCATTAAAAAAATGGGCATCGTTAACGCTATTCAGGTGCCATGTGCCACCCACTGAAAAGCAAGCTGCTCCTCTCGCTATTGGTTGTTGGCGTGGTTCATCGGGAATGAGATGCACTTTGTTTACGTACGTGCGTGCGTACGTACGTACATTACCGACCAATGGTGGTGAGCAAGAAGGTGTTGCTTTGCAAAAATTATAAAACGCATGCAATGAATGACGACTTTAGAACGTTAAACCCGAATCCCGGACATTTTAGGAAATTTAGAAATCCCATCCGGACGCAGTTTTTTTATCGCAAAAAGAGGACATGTCTGGGAAAAAGAGGACGTATGGTCACCCTATGTAAATGTTATATTTTGTCTTGTCTAGTGTAGTTTAGTGTATTGAGTCTTTTGTTCCTGTAGCACCCTTTATGTTATGTTGTTTTACCCCCTTGTGGGTTTTTATTTCCTGTTTTGTATTTATAATTAAATGTCTTGTTAACCCCTTTACCCACTGTCTGCGTCTGGGTCCTCTGTCCTCACCTCACTCCGAGAGTCATGACAGATAACAGACAATTGCGCTTACTAACCACAGGGGGAACCATAAGCAAAAGTTCTCTAATGTTGCTTTAAGTCCAATCTTTCGGCTGCTTTTATTTATTCTGGCTCTATCCTCTCTCTTTCTCCTTACATGTTGGAGTTGCAGCATTCCGCGATTCATGTCACCCACAACATGCTCTGCTTTTGCCTTTCTTGCCATTTAAACTGAGGGAGATGTGGTTGTAAAAACACAGACAGGCCATTTCGTGGTAAAGTAGAGAAAAAAGGCAGAAAAGAGACGGAAATACCGAGGCCCCCCAACAATCATTTGGACACTCAAGTCAAACCTAAAAATATCTTAATGTCATTGCATTACAATGATAAACCAAGTGCCATCTTGCAATGAAAAATGCTAGACCTTTATCATAAAAAATACATTGATTTATTCTAGTATTATATAATTATACTTTATTACTTTATAATTGTTGAATTAAAAAAATATTGAACAGACCATGCGTGTGACTGAAAGAGTGAGATGGAATAAGTAAAACGGACAAAGGTGACTCACCCATCTGCTCAACTATATCAGGAGGAAAGACTCTCGAAGCAAAGGCCCGGCGGAAGATGTCTGAAAACTCCCTGTCCAGCCCTCCAATGCCCATGCGCTCAAAGTTCCAATCAGGGTTAATGATGGACTGGCGAGAACCACTAGTCTTTGCTTTTCCTGGGGAAGCATAAACAAAATATTTTTTTTGAAAATACACAAGAAATAGGGGGGAAAGTCAGACTTGCTTTTCATTCAATTTTAATTGAATCTAGAGAAGACGTGGTAAGGTTGCTTTGGCTGCCATCTTGTGGTAAAGTTTGGTTATTACATCATATTCAGACAACTTCATGTGTTTTTCAATGCAATGTTTTTCGTCAAGTGCTTGACATTAATTGTGTGAAATGGGGCTGTGTGAACTTTTGTGTGGCCGAGCAACACTAACCAATCAAATTGATGGATGAGTTTTCAGCCTTTTCAAAAATCACCTGACTATTGCCGTGCAACAGACCGATCTCGATCTGAAAAATAAAGATCAAGCAACATTGCTAGAGAAAACAATGAACATGAACGATTTGAAAAATCAAAACAGTTTTCACTGAAGGTTTATATAAAGATACCTTATGTTTTTTACTAGAGCATTGCTCGCCCCTGAGGATGCTGGGATCCATGGCCTCGATGTCTTTTATTATCAACCCAAAGAGCTTGTCACAGTAGCTGTAGACCAACTGATGAAGAGAGAAAGACTGTGTGTGCAAATGTGATGCTACATGGACCACAAGCTAAACTTACATTTCCTTTAAAAGAAAAATTCCTGACAGGTTTTCATTTTTTTTACCTGCTGGCCCTTGCTGAAGGACTGCACGTTGAAGAACTGGACAAATTCGATGGCCATTTTATCCGAGTCATAAGGGTTGCTGTCGACGCTTTTCTTCTGCAGGAAGTCAATCTCTAACGTCATGGTTCCTACATACTGTCTTGACGGGTCAAAGTTATACACACTGACTGCAAATGAGACAACAAGAGAGATAGTGCTGACACATCACTACTATAGTAGAATATCTGATTGTTATGTTTCTGGTCAGTGTAAAGAAACTATAGCTAAGCGGTTCAGATATATGAGCAAAATGATCCTTTCAGAAGTAAATTCACTTTAACTCTGGAACAAAATAACACCTTAAATGATGCTTTACCAGGCATCTGTGCTCCATTATACAGTTAGTTTCCCCAACCCACCATGTCAAGTTTTAATTCACTTGTGAAAAGTAAAATGAAATTGTATTCGTACCGTCTACCTCCTGGTTAAGTGAGAGTCCAGCCCATTTCCTCTAAGAAACAAAGAACATATAAAACCTTTATTAAATTGCATAAAGTCCTACATGTATAATTCTTCAGAGTTGTGTTATGTTCCATGTGCAATACACTTTTTCTACATTTAGACATTTAATCCCATTGCTAAATGTTGAACAAATACATTGATAGAACTTTCTCTTAATAGATGGTCTTATTGAACAGCACATTAATACTGCATTTGGTTGCCTAATGTGTGGAACACACTACAAGACTTAAAAAACTAGACATTATACACTTGCAGACTTTTTGAAAGTTTCAGATAGAAACACACTAACTGATCAAATCTGCAGACTGGCACAGACTTTCTGCAACAAGTCCAGACTGAAAATCTTGGAAAAATCTGAGCAAAGGTGTTTGTTTATTGGTGTAATTTAACCTTAAGATGCTAAATGTTTAACTGTTTTTCTTGATACATATAAACAAATGTATTTGTTTAATGTATATTGTACAATATCACATCGTGCCATAAAATGAGACCAATATGAGAAAATTACTGATGTACCTGAGAAGTCTCGCTGTTAACAGACGAAGGAGAAGCAAGTAAAAACAACGCAAGAAAGACATTAAAAAAGCAGCACGCTGCAGAGCTGACAACAGCAAAATGTGACAGAGCTCAGAAACTGGACCACTAATACATTGTAGAACAGCATAACATAACCACTGATAACACTAAAATTATTATATAAACTTGGGAGTGATGACACAAGCGTGTACCTGAGGTAGACTGAAGGCAATGGTTCCAGGAACTACGCTTGAATGGGTTTTCACCGTGAATACAAACTTCTGAGTGGGCATAGTTTTAATCATCACATGCCTTGAGAGAAAATTATTAAAACAGTTGATTGGACAAATGTATGTTAATACAAAATTATGTGGTCTAGTTATAACCAACATTAACATGCCACCACACCTGACAGTGGTCAGTGAATTGAAAAAAATTACCCAGCATGAATATTATTTGAAAAATGTAAACATACAAATATTTTCCTATATTATTATGGAATTACAGATTATATATTTTACACCATTATTTAGTTCGCTGTTTTTTTTCTTTTTCATGTGTGTGGCCCCTTGGAACTTGGGAAAAACTTTATGATAAATTCGCTTCAAAAGCCAACTCGCATGCATTGACTTGGATACTTTGTTTGGCAGGCGTTAATTTTGGACCTTGGTTAGACTTCTCTTATTTCTGATTCATTTTATTGAATACTCACTGTCCAGATTTGAAGTCCTTTTCACTTGCAACCACACAGTTAGTGAGAGAAAGTTCATCCGTCGGACATCTTGCTACTTGCATTGACTTTGGAGAAGAAAAGAGAAACAAGAAGAGCACAGGAGTGATGATGAGTGGTGATAAGTGATGATAAGCAAACCACAGCAGATGAAATTTCAGATGGATAAAATAATCCAGGTCTCTCTGAGTGATTGTGCAGAATGAAGAAAACAGAAGTCGATCTTTGGGGCAGATCCTGAATACAATTATTATTCCCAGTTCATTTCAACAATTTACTTGATTACTGTCATTCTGAATTAGGCTCAAATGCAAAAATAAATAAGGGTCATTTGTTCTCATTCCTGCATTTCAAGGTACTAACCTCTTTAAATGTTTTACTGAAATTATTACACTGGTCAGTTTGCTGATAATACAATGCAAAATGACAAGGACAAAATGGCAAACAGCAAGAAACCAGTTTAACTTCAGTTTTTAAACTGCATGGTGCAAGATATGTGAATAAAAAACAAGACCAGCAGGCAGACGTTTCAGCACTTGACTTCAGGTCTCAGCTGAACAATCCTCTTTTTTTTTTGAATGGCAAATCACAGGCCGTTTAAAAAACAAGAAAGACGTAAAAAAGCAAACAAACGTGAGTTTTTATTAGCGTTGAATATGTTTATGTTTGTCAGGAACAGTCCTGCTGGCCATAAATCACAAGCATCCCTTTATCAAATCGTGAGCTCTCCTTTACTCTTTCATTCAAGTAACGTTATGTGTTATGACAGCAGCAACAGTTTTATTACTACCCACTTTGTCAAAGTCAGCTTTCAAATCAAGTTCTTTTAAATAAAGCACGATTCCTATTTCCACATATGAAACTCTCCGTGAATGTTGTGTTTAAAACGCTTCGTTGAGTATTTCCCCTAAAACAGTCATAAGATGTGATGTTGAACTGGTCTTCCGGTCCTGTATGTATGCGGTGTGTGAATGACGTGTAACATTACGGCTCCCACACAAACACAGTGCGTTTGAATGAGACTCTTATCTGTGGACGCTAAAATATTTCCCTAAAATGATAAGTTATTAAAATGCGACTGCAAAGCAACTTTAAGAAATACTCACACGGCCTGCCATCTTTTGTGTTTATCAGGTGATCAGAGTAATTCCGCACAAGCGCAAAGTTGGTTGGGTCGATGTTGCCTCTAGCGGTTGCTTTCGGCTATGGCATGTACAACATATCGGAAGTACAAAAGTACCAAAATAAAAGCACGGTTAAAGTTTTCTAACATTTGACGCTACCGCTTGTTTTTGCTTTTGGTGGTACAGCTGCTTTTGAAACAATACAAATAAAGCGCAATAAAAATAAATCTGACTTGATTAATTATATTTTACATATCATTTCGTAGTAAAACTTAGTGTTACACATTTTATTGGTAAAAACTCCAACTCCTTATGCTTTTTATCACATAATAAGAAACACCACATTAATTAACGTTACATGTTTGCACTTGCTCCGTATATCCCATCGGGTTCGAAATACTACATGCTCATTTGGGATCTTCACGCCCACTAGAATACTTGGGTCAAAACAGGAAATACGTCATGAAAGTAGTCAAGTGCACGGACCGCACTGGGGGAATTTGGACGCACGCAGCCCCAGTATAACCCCTACTGGAAATTGCCTACTGAAAAATTTACTCTGTTCGCTAGATGGCGTCACAGGCCTGGTGAACATCAAAAATCTCAAAAATATCTAGACTGTAAAAGAGAGACCTCTGACCAAAGGGCAGTGTATCATATCATATCGTAAAATCAAAAGGTTAATGTACATTCCAACAAACTCTCACACAAAGTTGCATAACAAAACGTGTTTTTAATGAAGTAATTCATTAAGAAAGATTAAGTTACACACACTGGAGTCTGTCATAGTCTAAAAACTCACAACAGCATGTGGTTTATATCATGACCTTGCTTTTTATCTCTTACTATATAAAACAATATATGTACAGTACTATTCTGGTTGAGTTGGTTATGTCGTTTGGTCCAACTGCACATGCTAATAAATGAAAACAATATCAAGGTACCTATAGCACAGCAGCTTTTGTGTTTACAGTCAACACATCCTATATTGTACACATTCATCGCTTCCAGTAACAAAGACTATGTAGGTTTATTAAAAATGTTCCACACATTTAAACAGAACATGTTGTATTTTTGTCATCTTGCACCACTCACCCATTCAGTTTTTACTGGATTGTCAGAAGTTTGACTATGTTAAAAGAACTGCTATAAACATCACCCACGCACACACACTTATTTTTAAACCATGTACATTCCATATTTGGATCCTATTACAAACAACTGAACATTGGAACATAATGGGTAGTTTTGTGATAAAGTAAAATATTTTGTGTTTGATTTGCCAAAGGTTCAATCCATACAGTACAATGGAGTGCTTCCACGTTTTCAAATTTTTTAAATTCCAATAGAATTATATTTTTGATCCTAAAATGGATTTAAGAAACACATTATCACGCATTCTGTTAATACAGAATCTGTACCAAAGTTCCAGAGTTTAAAAGACTATTCCTATATTAGGAATTCCCATTCTGTTAGGAAGTAGCTCCTTTAGGTATGTTCGAGTCTTGTTGACGATGCTGGCAGCCTGCATAACACGGTATCGTTCTCTGAGGTTGCATCGCCGTACGTGTTCATTGGTGATTTCCAGTACGTTCGCCACTGGAAACCAGCCTTTCTGTCCATCAGACAGGCAGATCCCCTCATACCATCCTAAAGACAAGGTGAAATTAGTAAACAATTGAGCGATGGAATACAATATACTGTATGCATTTCTTGGTAAAACACATACTATTTTTTATATAAATGTAATCCTGAATTGAAATATCATCTTTTTCATGAATATTTGCAGCTGATATGTTTTTATTTTATCTAATATTTATTTATTTATTTATTTATGTAAATAATATTTATTTATATACTTATTTAGATATATTTCCATATTTATTTAATAATTTAACTATTTCCTTTTACATTCCTATGTGTAGCTTATGATCAATAAAATAATCATGACTATATTTACTGTAAGTAAAAAAATATTTGTTTAATCAAGTCCCTTTATTTATTTCCCTATTTATTGCGTTTTAATTAATGCTGGTTTGGTCCTTCATACAAATGTGCCTGTGGTGAATGACAGGTACAGTGTGACTCACCTTCATTGGTTTTGCGTATGACATTGACAATCTCTGTGGGTTCCAGATTTAACTCATCTGCTTGAATTGCCACATATTGCTCCACACACTGCACTTGAGGGCAATCTGAGAAACACACAGACATGTAACCACATGTTAAAGAAAACAGGAACAAACACAAACATGCATAACCCTGATCAACTGAGATAACACACAGCCTTACTTACCCCAGTCCTCATATATGACTTCCTCTTGATCTTGTTGGGATCGTTGGGATTCGGGAATGCATCCAGCCACCTTTGTAGGTCAGATCTGATTGGAGAAATAGAAGAAAAATTAAAGGCAGAAGTCGATCCTCATGCACCTCATCTCTTATCCAAATATTCAATTGTTCAAAATCTCTCAGATAACAGAGAAATAAACATTAAAACAAACACGCTAGCATATACAAGTTTTATTGGATGATTAAGTAATGGTCGATTTGTAATTGCACTCACTGTGTGGGCGCTTTTAAAACTTTCTCCACATGGCGTCCCTGGTGATTCTCCAGAAGGGTCAAACAGAAGCAGTTCTCCAGGCTTGGAACAGATGTGTCCTCCCCCATAGACTGCACCTGGACCAGGGAGCGATGAGCATGATCTTGGACCACATACCGCTCAGAACTGCATCACAGAGAAAGAGGTGCAGAAACAAATGAAAAGTCTTTCGTTTACACAGGCACACTAAATCACATGCCAAAGGGTAAAACACACGCCAAAAGGTTATAGGTATGTGTTTGTCAAAAAGATATTGTTAATGCATAAAAATTATCCTATTGTTTCACTGTCATTTCTGTTATTGCACTTTTAAAATTTGTATTGCAATGTAGGAGTCGTAATTGATCAATAGATAAATGTAAAATATTAAAAATGTGTGTGGGGGAAGGAACATTATAGACCAGCTTAGCTCTTGAATAATAATTAGGTTATATAATCACTATTCATAAGAAGAAACTCTTGTTAAAATGCAAAATGTGTCCTAGCAGTGAAAGACTACCACTCACTGATCGCTTATTCATTCAGTTCACTGATGTGGCTTTGTTAAAAGCCAAAACTTGGAAAATGTTTCCCAAAAATGTGTGGGAGAACTCAAGGTCCAGTGTATGAAATTTAGCGGCATCTAGTGGTGAGTTTTTGCTTCTTTGCCGAAGGTATTTACAAGACAAGCCATGTGAGCAGTTTGTCTGTTTAGAGCCACTGTACAATTAACATGGCGAATTCCATGTCCCACCAGTGCCGTGGTGTGTGTAGATAGAAATAGCTCATTCTAAAGTAATAAAAATATAACACTATATACACCTCTTAAGACACAGTTATGTATAATATATTGCATTTCTGTAAATAGATCCTACAAAAAATGAAACAAAAGACCTTTGCTAAAAGTAAATGGAATCTAGATCTGATGTTTTGTAATCCTGATAAACCCTGAGTAAAAACAGTCAAGTTGTTCAGCCTTCTACCTTTTCTTGGCAAAAACAAGCAGGTCATTGAAAAGAAACAAGTAGATTGAAGTAGATTTGGAACGGAGGGTCAAGAATTTTGCTCCTTTGTTGACTTCCTGAAAGTCTCCGCGTTTCTCCAGGTAACGTGTTTGAGAGATTATTGGTACTGCCTGGTAATGAGACAAAATACACATTAATATAAATCTATCTTTCAACAGCATAACAAAATTCAACTATTCACCTTAAGTTTTTCGAACTCCAGTATCTTGTTTATCTCGATGAGCTCTTCCACCTGCCTCATTTTTCCCACCTGAGTATTACATTCTTCTATGATCTGTGTGTGGAAGGATTAAGAGAAAACATCAGACCAGTTTTCCTTATTATTATAATGATGACATTAAAAATAAATCTTTACATAATCAAGATAAATATATATTTTTTTCAATAGATAGTGTTACTTTTGGTCATGATAATCAAACGTATATGCTCTAATATTGTGACAGCCCTAAATGAGAAACACATAAACAATGCAATTTATTCTTTGTTAGTCTTATTTTTAATTTTGATTAACGCTATAAGATTTACTTTATTAGTTATCTTTGACTTCATAATAAACCAATAACAAGCAGTCCACTTCAGTGTTGTTGAATTGTTTGTGGACAGGTTATCTTATCGGAGGGATAGAACAATTGATCCCCATGGGTACCATAAGTGAGAATGTGGTTAAAATAGGTTCCCCTTCAGTCGGTCTCTCGACGTTGTGTTGAGAGACAGACTGCGGTTTGATTCTGAGAACCTATCATCTCCGAGATAAAAATAAAACGCCAATGGGGATCGGCGAATGGCCCGCCCACGCCAGTCTCCGCCCCGTACATACGGGTATAAAAGGAAGATGGCGGCGGTCATTCATCACCCTTTTTGCTTTGTGCGACGCCTGGGAGAGACGAGGCTGACCTGGGGGTTCCTATGGATGTTGTTCTGCCGGCTCCGGCTCTGCAGACCACCCATACCCCGGTACGCTCACCTGGTGCGTCCCCGATGGTCGGCGGTAGACACGGGCAAGCTCGGAAAAGGGATGAGGACGAAGCTCTGTCAATGCATCGGACAGCTACCTCCTGGCATCAGATGCGGAAGACTCCTCCAATCTCCCGGCTTCGGTCGGTCGAGGTCACGAGGAGTCCGAAGCTGAGATGTCAGCCATGCTAACCCGAGCGGCCGTGAGCATTGGGCTGTCGTGCGGTACGCCGCCTTCACCCAAGCGCTCGCGGCTGGATTCTTGGTTTCTGGGGTCGGGACGCGACCAAAGGCCGCGCCCCGTCCCGGTACCTTTTTTCCCGGAGGTGCATGAGGGCTATCGAGATCCTGGAACGCGCCCTTTTCGACGCGTGTCAGACTCGGTAGCTCTGTAGCTGTCACTTCCCTGGACGGCGGAGCGGCTAGAGGATACGTCGACATCCCCCAGGTGGAGCGTGCTGTCGCGGGACACCTGTGCCCGCAGACAGCGGCCACCTGGAGGGGTCGGCCTAGACTCCCGTCCAAGGCCTGTAAGCTTTCAATGCCGCTTGGCGCTCAGGGCGACCAAGGTCACGGCAAGTGCGTTGGGTCGGTCGATGTCCACGATGGTGGCCCAGGAGAGGCATTTGTGGCTCAACCTTGCGCAGATGAGTGACGCCCAGAAGGTCCGCCTTCTGGATGCGCCCATTTTCCTAAGCTGGGCTGTTCGGTGATACCGTGGAGAGCGTGTCACAGCAGTTCTCCGCGGAACAGAAGCAGACGGAGGCCATTAAGCAGATATTGCCTCGCCGCGACGTTGCCACCCACAGGTCGACACGGTCTCGGCCACAGCCTGCTTCCCACCAGCCCCGTCCGCCTGCGACGGCCCCTCCGGCACCAGGGCCCTCCCATAGGACGGCCCGCCAGAGGCGCAGACCGCCGCGGAAGAGGACGACCGTTCCCCATCAGCAGCCCGCAAAGAGTACCTCTAAGCGGCCCTGACGGGACGAACCCGGGGAGATCTACATCGAGCCCGACTCCAGCCTTACCTTCGCCGGATCGGAGAGGGACGCTACCTGCGGCGACCCCATCAAGTCCGGGCCCTTTTCAGGGCCTGGCGCCCACTTTCTCGTTAAGAGACGTGATTTCCCTGGGTTTTCCTCCACAGCACTCTCGACTCGACAGTGTCTGGGATGGAGCGGACCACCGGCTACAACCTCCTCTGGACGTTGCGCCCGTGGCTCCCATAAAGCAGGTAAGCCTACAGGGCCGTCAACCTCCCCGGGGTCCTGCCCTGTACGAGGTGACCGCTCTGTCCACCACCGAACCAACCCTCCGGGGCACGGTGAAGGAGATCGTCCCTCTGGTTCCTCTGTCACGGTTCTTGGGCGCTTGGGTTCAGTGCACCAGCCCGTCACGGTGGCTAGAGAGGACGATCCGTCTCGGTTACGCGATCCAGTTCGCCAAGCGCCCGCCTGTGTTTCGGGGCGTTCTCTACACCTCGGTACGAGGAGAGAGCGCCCCCTTACTTCGGGAAGAGGTTGCCGCCCTTCTGGCGAAAGGAGCGATCGAACCCGTCCTAGTAACCGAGATGTTTTCCGGGCTGTACAGCCCGTACTTCATAGTGCCAAAGAAAGGCGGAGGGCTGCGCCCCATTCTGGATCTGCGTCTACTGAACCGGCACCTGCACAAGCTGCCGTTCAGGATGGTGACGCAGAAGCGCATCCTGGAGTCCGTTCGTCACCAGGATTGGTTTGTGGTAATCGACCTAAAGGACGCGTACTTTCACGTCTCCATTCTTCCTCGACACCGGCCGTACCTACGGTTCGCGTTCGAGGGGAGGGCGTACCAGTACAAGGTCCTGCCCTTCGGTCTGGCCCTGTCTCCACGGGTTTTCACAAACTCGTCGAGACTGCCTTGGTTCCCGTCAGGGAACAAGGTGTGCGTATTCTCAACTATCTCGACGACTGGCTTATCTTGGCGCACTCGCAAGATGTGTTGTGTACGCAAAGGGATCTTGTGCTCCGGCACCTAGACCGTTTGGGCCTGCAGGTCAACCTAGACAAGAGCAGGCTCTCCCCAGCGCAGAGCTCCTCTTATCTCGGTATGGAATTAGACTCTGTTCTTATGACAGCGCGTCTCACCAACCAGCACGCACAGTCGGTGCTGAACTGCCTGAGGCTGTTTCGACAGTCTCCGGTAGTTCCTTTGAAGCTCTTCCAGAGGCTCCTGGGGCATATGGCATCCTCTGCAGGGGTTATCCCTCTCGGGTTGATGCACATGCGGCCGCTTCAGCACTGGCTCCAGAGTCGGGTTCCGTGGACGGCGTGGCACACCGGCACCAGGCGGATTACGATCACGCCCCAGTGCCGGCGCACCCTTACACCTTGGTCACAGCTGACCTTTTTACGAGCGGGAGTCCCGCTCGGTCAGGTCACGAAGCGCGTCGTGGTTACGACAGACGCCTCCCTGCAAGGTTGGGGTGCGGTGTGCAACGGGCACGCAGTAGGGGACGTTGGACTGGTTCCCAGCTGCGTTGGCACATCAACTGCCTCGAGTTGTACGTGGTCCACCTGGCACTCGGGAGGTTTTTTCCCCTAGTGCGGGACCGTCACGTGCTAGTCCGATCGGACAGCATGTCTGCCGTGGCGTACATCAATCGCCAGGGCGGGATACGTTCACGGCAGTTGGAGGGAACGAGACGTTGTGTCTTCATGCCACAACGCTTTGCCGATCCGCTGCAAGGAGCACCACACAGGTTCCTCAGCACAAAGGGTGATGAATGACCGCGCCATCTTCCTTTTATACCCGTATGTACGGGGCGGAGACTGGCGTGGGCGGGCCATTCGCCAATCCCCATTGGCGTTTTATTTTTATCTCGGAGATGATAGGTTCTCAGAATCAAACCCCAGTCTGTCTCTCAACACAACGTCTCGTTCCCTCCATCAGGGAACGAAGGTTACAGCCGTAACCGAGATGTTCCCCACCCTGGTCTTAGCTCATTCACTTATAAACAGTATATATAAATATATATATATATATATTTACCCCCCCCTCCGACTACCTGGAAAACCACTTGGCCCACCTTTCATCTATTATCTTGAGGCGGGCCTGATAGCAAGCTTTTATAACATTGACTCAATCCACACATATATTCTCTTACAGCTAACTGACCACATTGAATCTTTTTTTCCAATGCCCCCTCCCCTTCCATGCATTCTCAGCTTTTCTCTAGCCTTCCTCCCTAAAAAGATATTCTGGGAACAATGGGCTCTGGTATAATGTGAGTATGGAACAGTGTGTTAGGATTGACATAATTAGGACAGGAAAAAGCAGGGATTAACTGTGTCATTTTGTTTACCTTAGACACTGAGTCCAGAGCTTTAGATGCTGTTTGTTCCTCAACCGTACCCACATCTGTTCTCTTCAGAATGTTCTGATAAAAAAAAATGTTTCAAACAAAATGTATAGGACCTAGATGACTTGAAGATAATTTATGTGTGTTACATATGAATAATTTTTTCCGATAACATTATATTATTTTAATCTCAATGTTAAAACAAGTCTGTCCACTCCACTCAGTGACCATTATGTTTCAGAAATTAATTTAACCTCAAAAGCAGCAATAAAATGATCAATTTAGCTTGAAATCATATTGTCAATAAACAAAGTGACAAGCTATTTTAAACAAAAGTTGAGACGCCCATTCCCGTAGCTGTTACAATTTAACCCATACATTTTTATAAGTGGTTATACATTTCTCTGTATAACCACAATATTTGGAATAATTCTTTTAACCAAACAGATTTCAACACCCATTGACTGACATAGTAGGAAAAAAACAATGGTACCCAAAAGCGCCCCAAAAACGTCTGCTGTCCTACATTCTGTGTTCAACAGAACACATATTTTCATACTATGGTAGTCAATAGGTTTTGAGTTCTATTTGGTTATAAGAATAATTCCAAATATCTGTCTCTGCATTCATCAGAAATAAGAAATGTATACACACTTGGAACAACTCAAAGGTGAGTAAATGATGACAGAATGTTCCTTTTTGGGTGCAGTATCCCTTCAAAGGTATAGTTAACCCAAACATGGTTTCTTCAAAATATATTTATTTATGTTCTGCAAAAGAAAAAGTCAAGCAGCTAAGAAATGACCAGAGGGTGACTAAATGAAGACAGAATATTTATTTTGGGGTGAACTATCACTCTAAACATTTAAATTACAAAACCAAACTAAAAGGGGTCTGCTGTGGAAGATATCACAAAAGTTTGTTTAGTATATGGACCCACCTCAATGAGCATTTTAATGCGTGTGATTCGCTGGAAGGGCAGCAATAGGAAGGACATGAAGGGAAGTCGTTGACACACAGGGGACTCTTGCAGTCGGGTTATCGCAGCCGCAAACTGGGTGCTACTTTGCCTGAGGAGAAATGGATATTGAAGTGAGAGTGGGTTAATATATACCTTATGGAGCGAAACCACACGTTTGTGAGAGAAAACTACTAATATTTTGAGCTTATTTAACAATGTTGAATGTAAACGCAACATACAGATCAGCATGGTAAACATTATATCTCACAGAACACTTGACGCCCTGTGTCAATTTGGTATTGGTAACGCATTTTTAATGTAGGTGAATTGGCTTTAAAATAAACCTTCTGAGAAAATGATGCTAAAAGACACAAGGTACAAAATAGTTTGGAGACACAAAAAACTTTGGACCGATCTGGGAAAGTGACCTGGCAATGGTCTGTTTCGGCTCTTTATATCACAAACACAAAACTGTACAAATGATCACGATCATGCATATTAATGAATGATTTCTCTTACATTAAAGTGGAGTAGATTTTCTCCTGATAAACCTGATTTCGTACATAGTCTATGTAAGCAGGGAAATTATGTTGCGCGTGATAGTGGAGGATGTCACAGATGTCTGAAATGACAATACTCTCATCTAGTCGCTCCTCCAGGTCCTTCAGGAATCTGTGAAAATTGTCAATAGACAATAGACAGACATGCTTGTAAACAAGCTATTTTGACTGTTGTGACTTGTTTAACACACCACATGACATTTCTTGAGCATAACACCGTAAAAAGTGGATGATAATACATTCATCATCCTTTCCCTGGCATTGCAATGTTTCATAGTTTATGCTAATGCATGCTAATGATGAATGTGATTAGTTACAAATGCTTTCTCAGCAAATCTTGATGGATAACTTGCGTCAGAATGGATACATCTGGCAAGCTTTTAATGGCAGTAAAATAATTTATTTTTATATGATTTAATGTCACAGATTTTCTCTAAAGGGACTGTATGGTATGATACAAATATGAAGTTTATTTCTTCAGCCAGTTCAGCCAGTGCTGTTTTTAAGTTTATTTTCTTATATACAAACACAGACACGCAAGGATGCTCACCTCTCGCCGACCTCCTTGATGCGCATAATGTTTGAGAAAAGGGTTTTTTTGTCCATTACAATAAGAGTATTACTCAAGTCACTTGACTCCATAAAATGCTCTATAAGAACGCGCAGAGAACGCAAGTATGATCTTTCTGACGCAATCACTTCGAACATGCTCTGAAAGAAAAAAAACATTATTTTAAATACAATAGTCTTCAATTTATTTCCTTTAGAGCAAAATCTTCACTCATATATGGATATTTGCTGAACTAACTGAAAATAAATTGCCTTGAAGAATCACAAATCGTTACTAGTTCTTCACAGAAGATTCAGTTGCACATTTGGTGAAGGTTTCACCTCACCTCTTGGTACTTGCGCTGTTCTGGGGTTAAGGTCTCCAGGACACCACTGTCTTGTACTTCTGGCAGGTCCTGCCATAAACTGGTCTGTTTGATAGTTGGAACGGGACTCGATCTGGCACTTTCAGCTCCTTTCTCTGAATTGGTTGTATTTAGTGTGTCCATCTGAAAGTCTATGCTGGTCTTGCTGATGTTGCGACAAACGATTCTTCTGATCTCCTTTGATATATATGTTTGTGTGTAAAACTGATACAGGGCTGCGAGGCACAAAGAATCAAAAATCAGATTGTAATAAAAAAGACATCATAAGTGTGTAACTTTTATCGTTCTAAAGGTGAGAAGTTGTGAAATTTTAAATCTCTATTAAAGGGGTCATATGACACGACTGAAATGAATATTATCGTTTGTTTAAGAAGTAATGCAATGTGTAAACTGGATTTAAGGTTTGTATCTCCTCTTTGCCCGCCTCTCTGAAACGCAATTTTTTTTACGAAGCTAATTGTTCTGAAAACCAAGGTGTGGTATGATTGGCCAGTTAACCAGTGCTTGGTGATTGGTACAATACCGCAAGCGTGTGACGGAAATGTTCCAAAGCAATTGTACTGACAGGTACGCCCACCTTACTTGTGTATACATTTGGGCAGTCTTAGTCAAATCATTTGTGGGGGTGTGGTTACACGAGGCGTTTCAAGCAGATCTGGGTGAACATTCGCTTTTAGATAGAATGCATCTTTTGTTCAGACACTTTAATTTTGGCAATTTTACCTGTCTAATACATGCATGGGCAACTTATAACACACCAAAGACACAGAAAAACACGTGTTTGCGTAATATGACCCCTTTAATTTCTTTGATATTTTGAAGAATTTAGGAAAGCAAACCGTTCTAGGGCACTTTTGACTACAGTAATTGTTCCTACTATGGAAGTCAAGCGTGCCCAAGAACTGTTTGGTTCCAAGCATCCTCAATCAGGCTTCCAAATATCTTTCACTGTGTTTATCAGAACAAAGAAACTTATACAGATGTAAAACAATTTGAGGGTGAGTAAATGACAGAATTTGTATTTTGGGGTGAACTGTCCATTTTAAGACTTCTACCATTTAGGTTAAAATCTGAAGTCTTTGACAGCCAACCAATAACCATTGCTCTCAAATATTTACTTTATAAATTTTGCCAGTATCAGATGTTTTGAGACGCAGTCCTGCAAAGTGGCTTCTCATACAACAACCTATGACGTAAAGTGTCTTCTTCTTGCGTGTTTAAAAAAAAAGTTAAATCGCTTAGCGAAAGAGATTGCATTAAAACCAGAACAACAAAATGAGGGTCTACTTTAGTCATTTATTTTTGTCTCAATTTTGCAATAACATTGATCATTCTTGCCACAATGGGTGTTTAACTAAGTTTAATTTTTGTTTTACTAACTATTTTTTTGTTTCTTCAAGTTGAGGTTTATACAGTCTGAAAATATATACTATCAGCCACCTCACCTTCCGAAACATCAGATTGTTTCCGACGCGGGGGACCTCGTTGCCGTCTGTTAAAAAAATGATACAGCAAAGACACGTTGAATACAGTTTAAAGCTTTGAAATAATAAACATTTGATTGATGAAAGGTCAATAATTACTTCAGCTCATTGGATTTTCCTCCATCAGCCCCTCCACTGTCAGTATCATCTGTTGATGGAAAAAAAAAATATGGCACCCTAAACCAGTACAGATATATTCAGCAAATCTCTGTATCTTACAGGGCTAGTTCACCAAAAAAATATATATTTAATCATTTATTCACCATCATGTCTTTCTATACCTGTATTGGACTCCTTCTTATCTGGATCACAAAAGAAGATATTTCGAGAAATGTTCTGAGTTCATACAATGAAAGTCAATTACGTGCAATGTTGTTTGGTTACCAACATTCTTCTAAATCTTTTTTTGTTTTCCGCACAAGGAGTCATACAGGTTTGGAACGACATGATCGATGATGAAAGATGTTAGCGTTAAATGCAGATTCCTTCACCCACCCAAAGACTGCAGAGAATTACTGCTAGGGTCGTCTTCCATTCTCATAGTTCCTGGTTGGAGGCGGGGGTTTTTGTGGTGGAGGACTGGCAGGTGGGCTACATTTAATAAGGGATAGCAGCGGGGACCATTTTCTTCTCAGCTCTTGCTCTAAGAAGTTCCGTGTTTCTTGAACCTTGTCTTTAATAGTTCGAGGTTCCTCGCTGTTGCTCTCAGCCTTACCTACGGACTCGCTCAAAAACTCCACTTTCGTATTTGGTTTGTCCTGTTCTTCTTCTTTTCCATTCAGATCCTCAGTGTCACTAGTCTCTATCTCAGGATCCGGCCCGATCCCATCATCCTCTCCTTCTTCATCATCTTTTTCACATATAGCCACCCACACGAGTTTCATGCCAGGCCTCTGTAGATGACACACGCAACCGCAGTTCTTCTCACACTGAGGCTCAGGGAGAGGGCTTGAATCCTGGTCTTCTCGCCGTTTGCCACTCTCTTTCCCATCAGGATCTATAAAATGAAATGAAAATCTTTTCAAACTGAAAATCAAACACTGCTACCTGGAATTGATATGCACTACTATTCAAGAATAAGTAGTTTAAGTAGGTATAAATGTTAAGTAGGTAAACATGTAAGAAGGTACACTAGTATAACTGGAAACTGGAAAACTCTAAACAGGGGTACGGAAAAGTGGGAGGAACCTTCAAAAAGCTGAGCTTCGGAATAGGGTTGGACAGGGGACTTAGGTGTGTCTTATCTATCTGACTTGTTAAGAAGTCACGCCCACTTTGGAGTTTCTGCCCTGTTCTAGAGTTTCCATCCCTATTTAGAGATCTCAAAAGATTAAGGTAATTCAACGGTCACACTAGACCCATATGTACCTACAAGTATTGCGGTTTGACAATGTTTATTCAGTAAGCTATTCAAAATAAAAGCTTTTCGTTGATAAACTGAAACAAATGTATAATAATACAATTATAATATCAACAAACATAACATTAATGGGCCAATAAGAATTGTCATCATACCAATTATAAAATGCAAATAAATAATAACTATTGCAGTTATTCAAACATTAGGAATGTGGTGTATACATAAGATACAGTTATTTTACTGTTTGTTTACCTATGAATTGGGCAAAGGCTTAAAAAGTCATGTGGAGCAACCGTGACTGCGCTCATTAAATTCATTTCATTGTAAACATAGCAGCAAGAAAGACTGATACACAGCAGAATATACATTTACATTTACATTTAGTCATTTAGCAGACGCTTTTATCCAAAGCGACTTACAGTGCACTTATTACAGGGACAATCCCCCTGGAGCAACATGGAGTAAAGTGTGGAGAACGAGTCTGACAGACAGGCGAACGCGGGAGCTCAGCTCAACCAAAGAGGAAAAATTAGCGGTGGTATTAGACACAGTGCATCCGAATGATGTATTTATCAATGTTTCATCAGGTGAATGTCACGTTGCACAATGAAAGACATCACTCATGAGTAAACAACACTTGATTCTTACGGCTGCCAAATATCACGTTTGAGCAGCGCTATACGCAGTCTAGAACAACTAAAACATTGACGTGCTTGTACACATTATACGTCATGCAATAAATGTAACCATACTTATATCTTAAGCAAGTTTCTGAATGTCTTACGAAGAGAAAACATGTTTCTCGTCCATTTGCGTGCATGGCAGATGTGGGATATTTTTAAAGGGACACTCCATCCAAAGATTTAAATTCTGTTATGAATTACTCTAGTTGTTCCAAACCTGTATACAATTATTTGTCCGGTTGAACACAAAGATATTTGATAGAATGTTAGCTGCTGAAAATTCTTTGGCATCATTGACTACCATAGCAGAAAAAAAATAATGGTAGTCAAACATGACCCAGAATTGTATGCTTTCCTAAATATCCCAAAACTTATTTTGTGTTCAACAGAACAAAACAATATATACAATACCCAGGAAACCATTCAGATAAAAAAATATGGCAATAGAAACGTCTTTAGGGAGTTGTTAACTTTGATTCGACACAGGGAAAAAATTGGGCTAGTTTTCATTCCTTTTGGGCGGGTTTTGAGGGGTTATGGGCTGGAAATATTTCTTGGATCTTGCAACCATGTTACATACACACACACAATAGTGGGCCGCCGATTACTTGGTAGTCAGAATGGTGGTCCCTGGGACAGAACCAGTTGAAAACCCCTGCACTAGACCATCTCCACAATATAAATGCTTGCTGTTGCCTTCTAAACAATAATGATTCAACGTCATGTCTTTCTTTAAAGTTTAACTTTTCTTTTTGTAATAGCAGATCTTTCATTACCCTCTCTCTTTTTTCCTTGCTTCTTTTTAGATTTAGGCTCCGTCTTTGAGCCTGTTGTTTTCAGAGCTGTCAACCTGTGCACAGACCCTCTGTGCTCGGACGGCCCCTCCTCCTCCTCTTTACCTCGCAGATCTTCCACACAAGACAATACACACAAGATCTCTGATGTGTTATCAATCCCTAAACGATGTTTTATTTAGACGCAAAATCGAATAAAAATGTGTCGGAAGAATTTTGACTTCACTTCTAGAAAAAAACGCAAGAATGGCATACTTGTATGTCACAAATATATCTCACTTTAAAAGCCATCGAAACAATATTTTTAAAAAGTCAACCCTGCAATTTGCCTACCAAGAAAGTATCCTCCTTTGCCTCAAAGATTACTACTGACAATAGCAAAGAGCAACAGAGTTCGACCTCACTTTTGATGAATACATCACAGAAATACATAGAAAATCTACATTTGTTGCGGTCAAAATGCTTGTTTGAAGGGTTGTGCATATCAGGAGTAAACTGTTATCTACTGCAGATCAGACATGAGAAGCAAAATTCCTGAAAACATATCTATTTCGAAGAAGCATGCAGGCAAAACGCGAATTCCTGAGCAGATTCCTGAGAACGAGAGTAAAAAAATGTACTGTACCTGACCGGCCTCCATCAGTATTTCTAGCAGCCATGCCTTTGTCTTGCTTGCTTCCTTCAATGGTCTCCTTGCTTTCCGCCTCCTCTTTCTGAACGCTGACCGTTTGCCTCGTCTTCGGAGGCAGAGGAGGTGCACTGTCAGTCTTGGTCTGCAAAGAGCATTTAATTTTGCGCCTCGGCTTTACAATAGGAGGTTGCGATGGTTTCCTGTCCAAAGTTGTGACCTTTGCTGTACCTCCACTTGGAGTCTTAGACTCTGGCTGGCTGAATATGTTGACTATGTTTTTTACCTTGCCAGAGTTTGGTGAGGTTGTGTTCTTGGTGGGTCAGGTGCCTGTGGTGTTATTCGAGGGCTGACTTGACTCACATTGCACAACTGACCCAGCAGGTCTGTCAAGTGCTTTGTTTTGATAATCTGAACCTATAAAGCTGAAAATCCCCCGTTCTTGGTTTCTCTTGGAATAGATAATGAAAAGCCTTCCCATGGGGGGAAATAGGAGGCTATAATGGTTACCATTAGAAGGGTGATTGTTTAGAGGAACTCTTTTTTCTCTCTCATAATTCAAACATCAATAAAGTATAAACATCCTCTAAAGCAACAGCATACCTAAGTATCCCTTGCAGGACACTTTTGTTTGACTAAAAATGTGTACATACGTCCTGTCCAACTTTTAAACAGTCTCGGATTGAATGGAAACATCCTTTCCTGTCGTGAAGTCTTATATCAGTGTGTATAAATAATTGTGAAATACAGACTGATTAGTATATTTCAACGTTCAATTCATTTCTATGTTTTTCATTAGAAAGTTATTTTAATTGCACCTGTCAGAATACATTTTTCTTCTTGATAAAGTCAATATTTCTACTACATTCTCCACAATCAACAATTGTTTGTGTTGCCAGCACTATTATAATAGCCTACCTGTCATAAAGGTTAAAGAACACTTTTTTAAGCTCCACGTCATTGTAAATAAGTTGTCTGCTTACAGTGATTTTTCAATCCAATAACATTTGATTTACTAAATTTGAACACACGACTAATTTAAAATGGATGTTAAATTCTGTCAATTTAATATAAATTACTATATGCATAATAAAAATACTCACAGTCACCAAACGCGCGCCTCACTACTCCGAAAAATCCTACTGGAAAATCCAGCAAGACCAGGTCAAGCTGTGTTTTGGAACATGGCAGCTGGTGGCTGGCAGCTGGTTGCTGGTAAGATCAACCAAATCCATCTTATGCAGGTAGCTGAATTTTTTTCAGAGTTAAAAAAAAATCAGAATCGAGATAATGATGAATAATTAACGCCTGTTTTTAACAACAGCTTTCAGTTATAATACATGTCCAGTTCTTCTTTAAAAATGTACAACAAACACAGACATTCAGGGGGATAATTCAGTTTATTTATGTGAATATCATCAAAAATATAATTTGTGTATGTTAGGAGTGGGCGGATCGATCCTGAAATATCGATACTTCCGATGCTGAGGCTTTATCGAAAGGATCGATCCTAACATTAAAACATCGATACTACTGTGTTTTTACTATAGATTTGATTTATTTACAAATTTAGCTAATAATTGCATACTAAAGAAAGATTTATTTCCCATACACCTAGTTTTGCACACGTTTTTCCACCCTGCCCTGCTGTATTTTGTAGTCCGCTATCACGTGACTCAGCAGCACCAAGCGCAAGCACGCAGACGCAGCTGAGCGGCAGCCAGTGAAAGAATAAAAAATGCGGTCTGCGATGTGTGGCAGTGGGCTTTTGGGGGTAAAAAGCCAAATATTAAAAGTACTTTATTATTTAAACACTTTATTGACTTTGTTTCTCAAACAGTTGTGTGCACTTTGTTTATAAATTAACTTAAAAATGTAACGGAAGGGCAATTTTATTCGTAATATTATTGTGTCTGAACAAGAAGGGTAATTTTATTTTTGTAATAATTTTGTGCACTTTGTTTTTTTAAAGCTAGAGAAGTAATTCTAGGATAGGGACAAATTGTTTTGTTATATATCAGTTTTCTGTTCTGTTAATCTGTTACTGTTAGCATTTTCCGATAATAATTTGGTGCAAAGTTCATGCTTGCAAACTCTATTACAGGAATAAATAACTAAACATATATATTTATTTGGTTTAAATTATGTCCCGTGTTTTAACATCTACATGATTAATTAGCCTATAAGCACATTAAGAGCACAAATAACAAAATATTTTAGTGGTCATGAAAATGTATTCAGATTTAGCAAATTTATGATGCATTCATCTGATAAATCATTACATTTCATCCACAGGAAAGTAAATGTAAATTCAAGTGAATGCTTTTAAAAGTATTGGTATTGGTATCGGTATCGATATCGGCGATACTGGCCCTGCATGTACTTGGTATCGGATCGGTACCAAATTTTACAGTATCGCCCACCCCTAGTGTATGTATAACTTAAATGAGATAAATTACTTAATAATTGGCAGTAATAACCTGAACTGAAATTGAAATACAACTAATTCACTACTTTAACAAATTCACTTTTTTGATTTAAGTTTTTTGTTGATATCTTGAATTTTTTCTGTTAAATATCGTCCAAGTTTTCCAGTTCTGGCTTTCAGCTCTGCTTCTTCCAAACGTTTGCCTTCCAGCCACTTTTGAAAGCAACCTAGGAGAAAGGTCATAAGCAGATCAATCAATTGCACAGCTAAAACATTAAGGTTACATAAAATAATAAAAGTTGTCGAATAGAAACATCTATAACAACCAATTATTTTGTTTGCGGCATAGCTGTCACAGAATTAACTTCACAGAAGGCATTGACAAATAACCCAGAACAAAGTTGTTATTAACAATTACAAAAACAAGAGTACATCCACAACATAACCAGAAAACAGGAGGAGAACAGAGGGAGCGATGTAGAGAGGAGTTGGGGAGGGAGAAGACGTGCAGCTGTTGGTGATTGAAGACAGGAGATAGGTTAGGAGAGTGGAGGATGATGCTAAATGGAGTCCATTGGGTAATAGAGGGAGAGAAACATAGGGAAACAGGGACCAGACAGGACTGTGAAAGAAGCATCTTATAAATCTCAATTTTCCCTAACCAGGTAAATTATTACTGTATTTGGTCAATACTGATCCTATAATGTCACTGACACTTTTATGGTGTTAGTGGTATATTTTAATTAGTTTTTTTTCTGAAATTACTTATGAGATATTCAATTTCCAGCATGCTCATCAATGGAGTGGTAAATGTAAGAGTAAATGTCAAAATAAGTGTTATTTTATGCATATAAATCAAGATGAGAACAGGATGAGATTTTGAATGTTAACTATTCAGTTCAGCTGGTATTTTAATGAGTATTTGCTAATTGTGGATTTAAAAAGTTACCGTATGATGAGTAAAGCATTTGTTTAGAAGGGAAATAGCTGCTGCATGGCTGTACAATTTAGAATCATTTAGAGTAAAGTTTGTCCAAAGTATAATTTCTTTTCAGTTCACATATCACCTACCTTTAATTGCTCTATATTTGTGAGGTGTCAGAGGAGACCTAGGATCTGATTTTGTAGTGGGGCAACTTTTTCCTTCCAGGCCACGGTTGGCCAGTGTGCCTGTTCCCCAAATGCACACTGCCAGTTCTTTTACAAACAAGCTGTCCTTTAAATTAGCCTGAATCTTCTTCCATTTTTCACTGTGTATTAATACACCTAGTGGCGGCTGCTGGTCTTTCGAAGAGGGGAAGCTCATTTCACAATTGAACAAATGAACAAACTATCTAAAAAAAGATATTAAACTCGACGGAGGAAATGTGAGAATTACATTAAACTGAAACAAGGAATGTGGTGTATAATTGTGTGAAATGTAAGATGAAAATTGGCAAGCAATTTCGGTAAGCAAATACCAAGAAATAGGTTGCAGCAGTTTGTCTTTCGACTACACTTGCAAAATCCGCAATGGGACTGACATTGAATAGCTTTAGCGTCAGCGACTTTTTATAAAACAAAATCGCTGTCAATCAAAAGGAGAAGCAATCTTTCGACAGACCCTCCAATCATCACACAGACGCTCGGAGTCCGGGCCAGCCCACTCCTCCATTCATCCCAGAGACGCTGAGCGTCCGTGGGCGGGACATAATCGCAGCATTATCCAATGATCGTCTTGTTTCTAAGCACTGAAAAAAACTGTTTAATGCAGCCCCATTGAAGTCAATGGACGCTGGGCTTCAAACAGAGTAATGCACTGTACGCTACGGGAATGAATGAGAAGGAAATCGAGTCAGCCGACCTAAGTAGCTGATTCTGAACGAAATTGTTTTCGTTCGAGATGAACGTGTTTAACGCATTTTTAGTCAATAAAATGTTAACATAATAGTACATATATTTGACCATTAATTTTTTGACAATTATAGGGGAAGCTGAGCTTCCCTTGCAGTCTTATAGAAATCGCGTCTGACCTTCACCAATATCAACCTGTATGGAAGAACATTAAACAGTAGTCAAGAAATGTAAATAATTGTAGTCTTTTATTCTTAATGTATAACCAGTAACTCAAAGAAAGTAATATCTTCTGTCCTGATTTTATAGCGACACACTGTCCTGCAGAGTTTACTTACAACATTAATCAAACACACATGAACCAGCTCATGTGCTTCAGGATTACGTGAAATGAATTGCAGGCCGCATGTTGGAAATAACATTTGCAGGGCAGTGGGTCTCCAGGAGTAGGGTTAAAGAGCTAGTCAATAGTTTTTTATTTTAGTGTAATATTTTTGTTGCTATTATGTACAGAAGTGCATAGAAATAGACCACACTTATATGTTGTAATGTTTTACAAATTATTAGCTATAGTTTTGTTAGCCAAAATGATGTTCTGGTGTTTTTGTACATTATTTACAAAAATGCCCAACAGAAATACTATTGAATTCAATAAATACGTACCTCTTGGTTTTCCAAATTTTTTTCAGAGTTTTGATATGTAACAACAGCTGAACTGTTCTCTGTGGGAAAGGGTGTAAAATTAGGGAGTTGGAGTTTTTAGAGTGGGGCCAGATTAAACATATGGGCAATACGAATAATACTAATAATATTAATTGTGACTGATTAAATAAAAAAATTCTGCAAAGATCATATCATTAGGATCTTACCAACTGCTGTTTGAAGGTTTTTTCTTTTATCTTTAGTGGGGTTGCTCTCTGCATAGAATCAAACAAATGCACTGATATTCCATACAAAACAATTCTGCAATTCTATTATTTAATGCACAAAACCTTACCAGATGTCACAGGAATGTCTGGAATGGAGACTGGAGATGTGTTGCTTCCTGAAAAATCAAGTAACAAATGTGTGTGAAAATAGTTAGACACCAGTGATTTCAGTAACCGGAGTGAGGTACAAATTAATGATACTATTAATATTAATAATGAGGAGGAGCAGTATTACCATAAATTAATTTATATTTATACATGTATTATTCTTTTTTATCTTTTTGTTAAAGTGCTGGGTTGTTTTTGACCCATGTTGGGTAAATATTGGACAGAACAACATTTTCCAATGCTAGGTTATTTCAATCCAACTGCTGGGTTGTTTTTAAACAGCCCAGCGTTTTTTAGAGTGTATTATTATAATTATGCACAAAATCTTACCAGTTGTCACTGGAAGGTCTGGAATGGAGGTTGGAGATGTGTTGCTTCCTGAAAAATCACAAACAATATTATGTGTGTGTTAACAGTCAGACACCAGTAATTCAGTAACCTGAGTGTATACTTGTATATAGAGTATATAAGTGTATAATAATAATAATTTTAATTACCACAAAGAATTTTGGCAACTAAGTATGTCTGAAGTTCAACATTTAATTTCCTCAGTTCCTTTCCTTCAGCAATGGCCTCTTGATATTTCCGAGAGAGCAATTTATACCTCTTATCCAGTTCGTTGTATTTAGATTTTGGAATAAGTTCATCTTCACTCTCACTTGATATCTCATTGTCAACAAGATTTTTTTCCCCTTTTTGTTGTAGAATGATGTTGACATAGTTGTTGCTTCCTTTTCAAGGCTTGTCTCTTTTTTAAAATGTCCATCAGAAAAGTCTGCTTTCCTTCCTCAATGCTTGACCTCTGTGCTGTCTGAAAATTCAAGAAAATAAGAAATTTTTAAATTCAGTTTCAGATGAAACATTTTTTTATATCTGTATGTGGTGGTGAGGGGGCATACAGTTGTTGATAAAAATAGCCTACTTTAAATAAAAGAATATGGTTTTAATAATGATTAACTAAAACGTGTTCAAAACAATCACTTTAGCAAAGTTTTTACCTTTCTACTACTTTTTCTTTATCTTGATATAAAATAATTAACTTTTGTTGTAGAAATATAATTTCATTCAAACATGGTAATATCGAAATATATAAAAACAAAAACAAAATTTATTTAAAAAAGTAAAGATTTTGAAAGAATTATAGAGATCTCATAACTTACTGAAATTCTCATAACGAAACTGAAAATCATTAACAACTTTATTCTAAAATGTATCGAGTAATTTGACCAATTCTGATGTGACATTTCGAAAAACATAAAATATTAGATCAAAAATGTGTCAAAGCAGCTGAATATCCATCAGAGGGAAAAGTACATGTTTTGGAAAGTGCCACAGCTTTTTATTTTGTGCAATGTAGTTTACAGGAAAATAAATTCACAGGAGCCATTTACCCGATGGAGCC
Organism: Triplophysa tibetana; assembly: GCA_008369825.1. Classification (NCBI taxonomy): domain Eukaryota; kingdom Metazoa; phylum Chordata; class Actinopteri; order Cypriniformes; family Nemacheilidae; genus Triplophysa; species Triplophysa tibetana. The sequence goes on along the minus strand of CM017893.1, from coordinate 11,565,152 downwards.
TTTTGTCACGTTTTACCTTATGTTACTCAATTACTCTTCCTTCAAAACTCGCTACCCCAGTCGTAAGATGGACTTTGCATCTGAACTCTTCATTTTGCAATGGTGTTAATCAGTTTTACTGTTACATACCGCATTTTCTTTAGCCTCCTTCCTTTCTGAAGTTTTGTTTGTTGGTGGAATTTTATCAAGCAGCTTTGGCACTCGAATTCTTTTGCCGGTTGCCAAAAAATGTTCAATTTCTTCGCTAGTTTCTGAAAAAACAACAAAGATGATAGCGCTTTATATGTTCTTTTCAGTCTAAAAGTTGTATGTATTTCTTGATTCATATACAACCTTTAAATTGTCCTTTAATTTAAAATGATTTGCTAACTTTAATATTTAAATTGTAAGATTAAGCAACATTAAGCAATATTTTAACTGACAGAAAATGTCAGCAACATGCAACATAACGTTAGCTTGATTTAACAGCTGCGCATTTTCGTGTTCATAAACCTCCTCAGAATTGTTTGCTTACTTGTTCTTCTACAGATTTGAGATAATTCATTTAATACTTTACCTTTCATGAATAAGATTTGTCCTGTTGCGAACCGTCCTTTTCGGTGAATCCAGTAAGTGTGAGTCGATGAGAAATCCGTCGTACTTTTTGGACCAAAATGTTTAATGTCTTTAACATTAACAGAGTCTTTAAGACCGTCGTCTAAATAATGCACAAACGCGAAAATTTTGTAGTGACATAAAGTCCGTGTAGATAGATATTAAGAGCGACACGGCTTTATTTGTATGTGCCTGTATGAAAAGCACTGAAAACCGTTACAAAATTGCTTGCGCGTGACATTTTGTTACGTGTCTTCAGTTGCTGTTGCCCCAGCAACCGGTAGTGCAGCAGGCGCCGACTGAATTGTTTATCTCCAACAACAAATGAATGTAAGTGATAACCAATCTATAAACCACTAATATTTTTCAGAAACTTACTTAATTTTTGTTCCTCATTTTTTGCCAAACAATAGAATTGATGCTTCAAGTTCACAGCTTATTTCAATACTGGAGTTTCTGCGTTGAATATACACAGGTAGGCAGACCTTCATATGGTGTAATGGAAAAGACATGTTAGAAAACTGACACTATTTATGCCAAAACTCTGGCATGATACTCAAAATAAATTTGAACTTCACATAAATATGTCAATTCGTATTAACTGTCCGTCCTGCCCCAAAGGTTAAAGTAAAAAATGACACACAGACACTCACCAGTATTATAAGGACTTCCCATAGGTATAGTGGATCTTCTACTCTAAAAACTATGTTTTCTGTCCCCCAAACAAACCTATACCTCATACACCTTCTGCTATTTTGCAATTTCAAAAAACATAATTCTTTAAATTTAATTTAACATGAATAAAACACACACAGACACTATTCTGAAACTGTCGAAATATTTTGTCTTATTATGTTTCTATAATTTTATTCTTAGGAAAAGCAGACTAGAGAGCTTTTGAATGGTTTATGCTTTATTAAACAGATGTTCAAGAAGTAGCCAACAGTGGAGGGACGACTAGACAATGAAGAGGTATAAGCAGTACTTAGAACCAGACAATACCTATCTGTTGCCAAGGACAACAAGATTCAGATCCTACACATACAACCCAAACACCAAAGCACCTGGTCCATCAAACAGTGACAGTTTTGATCAGCATCCTGAACTAGAGAACAGAAACTGTATATATGACAATGAAGGACATATTGAGGATGAAAGTGACACAAATGGAGTATGTGGAGTTGAGACAGAGGAAGAAAATAGTGTTAATTGCACTTTTGGACATAATGAAAGTGAGACGTATTTAGTTAGTGATGAAGAAAGTATGGAATTAGAAGAAGGAAACTATGTTGATGGTGAAAGTGAAACAGCAACTGACAGTATCAGTGAAGCAGGTGAAAGTGATGAAGACAGTGATGTTGAGGAACATGACGATGAAGGAGACCAGAGCCGACCGTTTGCACCTGATACCAGTCCCAAATTTGCCGAAAACCTAAATGTCCCAATATGCAGGTTCCTCTCAATCACAAAAGCTGAACTACTCCTGCTTCTCATAACATTTACACTGAAACACAATTTAGCCTTTGCTGCACTGCTTGACCTGTTGAAATTGATTAATTTTATGTTCTCTTCAACTGTACTACCAGCCACTAAACACATGCTCAGTAAGGTATTTGCACACTTTAGCCAGAGAACAGAGCTTCATTTCCTCTGCACATTCTGTCAGTCCTATCTTGCAAGTCAGACAAAAGATAATCAGAGGAAACAATATGTGTGTTCAAACTGCAACAAGACAAACAGTACCCAAGATCTGAAAAGCCAGAGCTACTTTGTAACATTACCAGTCGATTTACAGGTTAGATCACTCCTTGAAAATGACAACTTTAGAGATTCACTCAACATTAGATTTTCAAGAGAAACATCAGAAAATGTTCTTAGGGACATTTATGATGGGGATATGTACAAGGAGCTGTCATGTCCGGGTGGAATACTGCACAATAATAACAACCTTTCATATGTGTTCAATTCAGATGGAAGTCCCTTATACAAATCCTCGGGCACATCAGTCTGGCCAATTCAGCTGGCTATAAATGAAATTCCACCTGCAGAACGTAGAAAAAATATGATACTCGCTGGTCTGTGGCATGGGAAAGGGGAACCCAGGATGGATATTTTTATCCACAGATTTGTGGAGCAAGCAAAAAAACTGGTCACAGATGGGTTGATGTGGTGGAACAAGATCACAAATTCATGGATAAAAACTAAACTGATAGGGTTATGTTTTTGTGTGGACTCAGTTGCTAGACCCCTGATGCAAAACATCACCCGGTTTAATGGCTACAATGGCTGTGGGTTTTGTTATCATCCAGGTGAATACATCTGTGGAGCGATCAGATATCCTGTTGGTGAGGAGGAGCATGCTGACAGAAATGCAGAAGAAATGATCCAAGAAATGGAGGAGGCAGTTAGAGTAGGACAGTCTATCAGAGGGGTCAAGGGCTTATCACCATTAGTGAATTTGCCATATTTTGATGTGGTTTATGGATTTGTGCCAGATTATATGCATTGTGTTTTACTTGGTGTTACCAAGCAGCTGTCAAAATTGTGGCTAGAGGAATCGGGTAGTGAGTTTTACATTGGCTCCCCAGACAATCAACGTGTTGTAAATGCACGCTTGTCTAAAATTAAACCTCCTCAGTATATTCGTAGACGCCCCAGGGCTCTCAGTGAAAGAAAGTACTGGAAAGCTGCTGAGTGGAGAGCTTGGCTCCTTTTTTATGCATTGCCTTGCCTGAAAGATATTCTCCCAGCAAAGTACCATTTTGCCCTATTAGTGCAAGCTGTATACCTACTTCTGGGTGATAGCATTTCAAAAGATGATGTAAATGCAGCCGACCTATTACTGCTCGAGTTTGTGTTTCGTTTCCAGATGTTGTATGGAGAAAAGTCTATGACATTTAATGTCCACTTGCTACATCATTTGTCAGTGAGTGTGAAAAACTGGGGACCGCTTTGGGCACATTCAGCCTTTAACTTTGGAAATGGCAATGGACAGCTTGTAAAACTTGTTAAAAATTCCAGGGGAGCATCACTTGAAATCGTTAACAAGTTCATCATGAGTAAAAGTCTTCCGGTGTTAGCCAGCCCAGACACAATCAGTGAGAGCACGCTCAAGTTTTGTAGAGAGGTTGCTGGAACAGACAGACTTAAGCACTCGCACACGGTGGGTGATGTCTGTTTACTTGGCCCTGCTGTGGTTTTGTCCCTAAGTCTTGAGGAGGAAGTTGCTGTAAGGGAAATTATTCAAAATATGCCCGTCGGTATGGAGTGCAACATTTACAGCAGACTCATTGTGAATTCTGAGGTCATTCACTCCACAGATTACCTAAAACCATTCAGGTCAAATGACACTGTAGTGCTTTTGAAGGATGAAACCTTTGGCATTGTAAACAAGATCTTAACTTTGTGTTTTGATGAGTCAGAGAGATGCATTGTGCTGTTAAAAGAAATCTGTCCTGTTGATGAGCCTCTTTTGCAGAATGGAAGATCAAGGATTTTCCTTCCCCACATTTTAGTATGCTCTTTTCATTTAGGTCAGTAACAAGCAGTTTCTCCATCTGAAATAGTGAACAAATGCTTACACATTAACTTCACTAATGAAAACTACATCTGTGTGTTTCCAAGCATTAATGAAAGGGACATTTAATTAAATATGCAGTGAACATATTTGTTCACTGCATTTGTTGGAGATACTAGTATGAGACATAATAGCAAAAATAAATCACTGCAAAATTGTTGTAAAAAGTTATACTACACTTGTATCAACATGTCAGTTGTGGTCTAGTGGTTAGAGAGTTGGACTCCTAGCCAGAAGGTCACTGGTTCAAACCTCAGTACCACCAGGAAATGACTGAAGTGCCCTTGAGCAAGGCACCTTACCCCTATTTGCTCTGAAGTGATAGTTGCCCACTACACCCTACTTGTAAGTCGAGTGAATAAATGTAAATGTCACTCTTATGATATTTTTGTATAAGGAGTGATTATTTACTCCAATTGTATATATTGTACTCTGCATTTATTTATTACCTATGTATTAATTATAATAATTTTAAACATTTGTTTGTGGACTATACTATACACAGTGAGCCTCCGTGGATCTCTGTCTTGTTTCATATTAAAATGATAGAATTGTTTCACAGTTGTGCGAGTCTGTATGCATGTTACCCGCGGATTACTCTGACTGTATCCATGTTCATGTTTGTTATAGACTATTTGTAAAAGACATGCATACATATGATGTAGCCTTAATTTGATTAATATTTTGTTTTAGAATCAAGGGTCACTGAGGACTTGATCTTTGCATTTTCACAATTTTATAGTTCATACTCATTCTAAAAACTCGTTTGACACAACTGGTGAGTATCGATTTGTCTGATAAACTGGTAAGCAGTTAGGAAAGGCAAGTATATTGCTCTAAATTTGTAATAAAATCTGAATCTAGAGTTTTGTAGTCCAAAACAATTTATCCATCTCCTTGTGTAATTTTATTTTATTCATATAGCACTTTTTACAATTTTCATTGTTGCAAAGCAGCTTTACATGCGACTTAAAAAATAATGGTAATATATGAATAAATAAAATACTGCACAAGTTATATACTTTAGCAATCCTTAAGCAAAAATATATGCCAATTTGACAGTTCCAATAGGGGAAAAGCACTCACCCCAAAGTTTGATTGCCCGTGATTCAAGAAGTATTACAGATTTTAGATTTCCCACTAGCTCGGCCAGGTCCCCACCAGCTCGGCCTAGCTGGTCCACCAGCTACAACCAGCTTTGACCAGCTCATAACCAGCTTAAACCAGTTAGCAGCTTGAGCTGGTATTAGCTGGATTTCCATTTTATTGGTAAAAACTCCAACTCCTTATGCTTTTTATCACATAATAAGAAACACCACATTAATTAACGTTACATGTTTGCACTTGCTCCGTATATCCCATCGGGTTCGAAATACTACATGCTCATTTGGGATCTTCACGCCAACTAGAATACTTGGGTCAAAACAGGAAATACGTCATGAAAGTAGTCAAGTGCACAGACCGCACTGGGGGTATTTGGACGCACGCAGCCCCAGTATAACCCCTATTGGAAATTGCCTACTGAAAAATTTACTCTGTTCGCTAGATGGCTTCACAGGCCTGGTGAACATCAAAAATCTCAAAAATATCTTGACTGTAAAAGAGAGACCTCTGACCAAAGGGCAGTGTATCATATCATATCGTAAAATCAAAAGGTTAATGTACATTCCAACAAACTCTCACACAAAGTTGCATAACAAAACGTGTTTTTAATGAAGTAATTCATTAAGAAAGATTAAGTTACACACACTGGAGTCTGTCATAGTCTAAAAACTCACAACAGGATGTGGTTTATATCATGACCTTGCTTTTTATCTCTTACTATATAAAACAATATATGTACAGTACTATTCTGGTTGAGTTGGTTATGTCGTTTGGTCCAACTGCACATGCTAATAAATGAAAACAATATCAAGGTACCTATAGCACAGCAGCTTTTGTGTTTACAGTCAACACATCCTATATTGTACACATTCATCGCTTCCAGTAACAAAGACTATGTAGGTTTATTAAAAATGTTCCACACATTTAAACAGAACATGTTGTATTTTTGTCATCTTGCACCACTCACCCATTCAGTTTTTACTGGATTGTCAGAAGTTTGACTATGTTAAAAGAACTGCTATAAACATCACCCACGCACACACACTTATTTTTAAACCATGTACATTCCATATTTGGATCCTATAACAACCAACTGAACATTGCAACATAATGGGTAGTTTTGTGATAAAGTAAAATATTTTACGTTTGATTTGCCAAAGGTTCAATCCATACAGTACAATGGAGTGCTTCCATGTTCTCAAATTTTTTAAATTCCAATAGAATTATATTTTTGATCCTAAAATGGATTTAAGAAACACATTATCACGCATTCTGTTAATACAGAATCTGTACCAAAGTTCCAGAGTTTAAAAGACTATTCCTATATTAGGAATTCCCATTCTGTTAGGAAGTAGCTCCTTTAGGTACAGTTCGAGTCTTGTTGACGATGCTGGCAGCCTGCATAACACGGTATCGTTCTCTGAGGTTGCGTCGTCGTACGTGTTCATTGGTGATTTCCAGTACGTTCGCCACTGGAAACCAGCCTTTCTGTCCATCAGACAGGCAGATCCCCTCATACCATCCTAAAGACAAGGTGAAATTAGTAAACAATTCAGCGATGGAATACAATATACTGTATGCATTTCTTGGTAAAACACATACTATTTTTTATATAAATGTAATCCTGAATTGAAGTATCATCTTTTTCATGAATATTTGCAGCTGATATGTTTTTATTTTATCTAATATTTATTTATTTATTTATGTAATAAATATTTATTTATATACTTATTTAGATATATTTCAATATTTATTTAATAATTTAACTATTTCCTTTTACATTCCTATGTGTAGCTTATGATCAGTAAAATAATCATGACTATATTTACTGTAAGTAAAAAAATATTTGTTTAATCAAGTCCCTTTATTTATTTCCCTATTTATTGCATTTTAATCAATGCTGGTTTGGTCCTTCATACAAATGTGCCTGTGGTGAATGACAGGTACAGTGTGACTCACCTTCATTGGTTTTGCGTATGACATTGACAATCTCTGTGGGTTCCAGATTTAACTCATCTGCTTGAATTGCCACATATTGCTCCACACACTGCACTTGAGGGCAATCTGAGAAACACACAGACATGTAACCACATGTTAAAGAAAACAGGAACAAACACAAACATGCATAACCCTGATCAACTGAGATAACACACAGTCTTACTTACCCCAGTCCTCATATATGACTTCCTCTTGATCTTTGTTGGGATCGTTGGGATTCGGGAATGCAGCCAGCCACCTGTGTAGGTCAGATCTGATTGGAGAAATAGAAGAAAAATTAAAGGCAGAAGAAGATCCTCATGCACCTCATCTCTTATCCAAATATTCAATTGTTCAAAATCTCTCAGATAATAGAGAAATAAAGATTAAAACAAACACGCTAGCATATACAAGTTTTATTGGATGATTAAGTAATGGTCGATTTGTAATTGCACTCACTGTGTGGGCGCTTTTAAAACTTTCTCCACATGGCGTCCCTGGTGATTCTCCAGAAGGGTCAAACAGAAGCAGTTCTCCAGGCTCGGAACAGATGTGTCCTCCCCCATAGACTGCACCTGGACCAGGGAGCGATGAGCATGATCTTGGACCACATACCGCTCAGAACTGCATCACAGAGAAAGAGGTGCAGAAACAAATGAAAAGTCTTTCATTTACACAGGCACACTAAATCACATGCCAAAGGGTAAAACACACGCCAAAGGGTTATAGGTATGTGTTTGTCAAAAAGATATTGTTAATGCATAAAAATTATCCTATTGTTTCACTGTCATTTCTGTTATTGCACTTTTAAAATTTGTATTGCAACGTAGGAGTCGTAATTGATCAATAGATAAATGTAAAATATAAAAAATGTGTGTGGGGGAAGGAACATTATAGACCAGCTTAGCTCTTGAATAATAATTAGGTTATATAATCACTATTCATAAGAAACTCTTGTTAAAATGCAAAATGTGTCCTAGCAGTGAAAGACTACCACTCACTGATCGCTTATTCATTCAGTTCACTGATGTGGCTTTGTTAAAAGCCAAAACTTGGAAAATATTTCCCCAAAATGTGTGGGAGAACTCAAGGTCCAGTGTATGAAATTTAGCGGCATCTAGTGGTGAGTTTTTGTTTCTTTGCCGAAGGTATTTACAAGACAAGCCATGTGAGCAATTTGTCTGTTTAGGGCTACTGTACAATTAACATGGCGAATTCCATGTCCCACCAGTGCCGTGGTGTGTGTAGATAGAAATAGCTCATTCTAAAGTAATAAAAATATAACACTTTATACACCTCTTAAGACACAGTTGTGTATAATATATTGCATTTCTGTAAATAGATCCTACAAAAAATGAAACACAACACCTTTGCTAAAAGTAAATGGAATCTAGATCTGATGTTTTGTAATCCTGATAAACCCTGAGTAAAAACAGTCAAGTTGTTCAGCCTTCTACCTTTTCTTGGCAAAAACAAGCAGGTCATTGAAAAGAAACAGGTAGACTGAAGTAAATTTGGAACGGAGGGTCAAGAATTTTGCTCCTTTGTTGACTTCCTGAAAGTCTCCGCGTTTCTCCAGGTAACGTGTTTGAGAGATTATTGGTACTGCCTGGTAATGAGACAAAATACACATTAATATAAATCTATCTTTCAACAGCATAACAAAATTCAACTATTCACCTTAAGTTTGTCGAACTCCAGTATCTTGTTTATCTCGATGAGTTCTTCCACCTGCCTCATTTTTCCCACCTGAGTATTACATTCTTCTATGATCTGTGTGTGGAAGGATTAAGAGAAAACATCAGACCAGTTTTCCTTATAATTATAATGATGACATTAAAAATAAATCTTTACATAATCAAGATAAATATATATTTTTTTCAATAGATATTGTTACTTTTGGTCATGATAATCAAACGTTTATGCTCTAATATTATGACAGCCCTAAATGAGAAACACATAAACAATGCAATTTATTCTTTGTTAGTCTTATTTTTAATTTTGATTAACGCTATAAGATTTACTTTATTAGTTATCTTTGACTTCATAATAAACCAATAACAAGCAGGCGGCTTCACTGTTGTTGAATTGTCTGTGGACAGGTTATCTTATCGGAGGGATAGAACAATTGATCCCCATGGGTACCATAAGTGAGAATGTGGTTAAAATATGTTCCCCGCCCTGGTCTTAGCTCATTCACGTATAAACAGTATATATAAATAATATATATATATATATTTATCCCCCCTCCGACTATCGGGAAAACCACTTGGCCCACCTTTCATCTCTTATCTGGAGCCGGGCCTGATAGCAAGCTTTTATAACATTGACTCAATCCACACATATATACTCTTACAGCTAACTGACCACATTGAATCTTGTTTTCCAATGCCCCCTCCCCTTCCATGCATTCTCAGCTTTTCTCTAGCCTTCCTCCCTAAAAAGATATTCTGGGAACAATGGGCTCTGGTATAATGTGAGTATGGAACAGTGTGTTAGGATTGACATAATTAGGACAGGAAAAAGCAGGGATTAACTGTGTCATTTTGGGATGTTTACCTTAGATACTGAGTCCAGAGCTTTAGATGCTGTTTGTTCCTCAACCGTACCCACATCTGTTCTCTTCAGAATGTTCTGATAAAAAAATGTTTCAAACAAAATGTATAGGACCTAGATGACTTTAAGATAATTTATGTGTGTTACATTTGAATCATTTTTTCCGATAACATTATATTATTTTAATCTCAATGTTAAAACAAGTCTGTCCACTCCACTCAGTGACCATTATGTTTCAGAAATTAATTTAACCTCAAAAGCAGCAATAAAATGATCAATTTAGCTTGAAATCATATTGTCAATAAACAAAGTGACAAGCTATTTTAAACAAAAGTTGAGACGCCCATTCCCGTAGCTGTTGCAATTTAACCCATAAATTTTTATAAGTGGTTATACATTTCTTTGTTCTGATGAACATAGAGAAAGATATTTGGAATAATTCTTTTAACCAAACAGATTTCAACACCCATTGACTGACATAGTAGGAAAAAAACAATGGTAGCCAAAAGCGCCCCAAAAACGTCTGCTGTCCTACATTCTGTGTTCAACAGAACACATATTTTCATACTATGGTAGTCAATAGGTTTTGAGTTCTATTTGGTTATAAGAATAATTCCAAATATCTGTCTCTGCATTCATCAGAAATAAGAAATGTATACACACTTGGAACAACTCAAAGGTGAGTAAATGATGACAGAATGTTCCTTTTTGGGTGCAGTATCCCTTCAAAGGTATAGTTAACCCAAACATGGTTTCTTCAAAATATATTTATTTATGTTCTGCAAAAGAAAAAGTCAAGCAGCTAAGAAATGACCAGAGGGTGACTAAATGAAGACAGAATATTTATTTTGGGGTGAACTATCACTCTAAACATTTAAATTACAAAACCAAACTAAAAGGGGTCTGCTGTGGAAGATATCACAAAAGTTTGTTTAGTATATGGACCCACCTCAATGAGCATTTTAATGCGTGTGATTCGCTGGAAGGGCAGCAATAGGAAGGACATGAAGGGAAGTCGTTGACACACAGGGGACTCTTGCAGTCGGGTTATCGCAGCCGCAAACTGGGTGCTACTTTGCCTGAGGAGAAATGGATATTGAAGTGAGAGTGGGTTAATATATACCTTATGGAGCGAAACTACACGTTTGTGAGAGAAAACTACTAATATTTTGAGCTTATTTAACAATGTTGAATGTACACGCAACATACAGATCAGCATGGTAAACATTATATCTCACAGAACACTTGACGCCCTGTGTCAATTTGGTATTGGTAACGCATTTTTAATGTAGGTGAATTGGCTTTAAAATAAACCTTCTGAGAAAATGATGCTAAAAGACACAAGGTACAAAATAGTTTGGAGACACAAAAAACTTTGGACCGATCTGGGAAAGTGACCTGGCAATGGTCTGTTTCGGCTCTTTATATCACAAACACAAAACTGTACAAATGATCACGATCATGCATATTAATGAATGATTTCTCTTACATTAAAGTGGAGTAGATTTTCTCCTGATAAACCTGATTTCGTACATAGTCTATGTAAGCAGGGAAATTATGTTGCGCGTGATAGTGGAGGATGTCACAGATGTCTGAAATGACAATACTCTCATCTAGTCGCTCCTCCAGGTCCTTCAGGAATCTGTGAAAATTGTCAATAGACAATAGACAGACATGCTTGTAAACAAGCTATTTTGACTGTTGTGACTTGTTTAACACACCACATGACATTTCTTGAGCATAACACCGTAAAAAGTGGATGATAATACATTCATCATCCTTTCCCTGGCATTGCAATGTTTCATAGTTTATGCTAATGCATGCTAATGATGAATGTGATTAGTTACAAATGCTTTCTCAGCAAATCTTGATGGATAACTTGCGTCAGAATTGATACATCTGGCAAGCTTTTAATGGCAGTAAAATAATTTATTTTTATATGATTTAATGTCACAGATTTTCTCTAAAGGGACTGTATGGTATAATACAAATATGAAGTTTATTTCTTGGGTTCAGGCAGTGCTGTTTTTAAGTTCATTTTCTTATATTAAAAAACACAGACACGCAAGGATGCTCACCTCTCGCCAACCTCCTTGATGCGCATAATGTTTGAGAAAAGGGTTTTTTTGTCCATTACAATAAGAGTATTACTCAAGTCACTTGACTCCATAAAATGCTCTATAAGAACGCGCAGAGAACGCAAGTATGATCTTTCTGACGCAATCACTTCGAACATGCTCTGAAAGAAAAAAAACATTATTTTAAATACAATACAGTCTTCAATTTATTTCCTTTAGAGCACAATCTTCACTTATATATGGATATTTGCTGAACTATCTGAAAAGAATTTGCCTTGAAGAATCACAAATCGTTACTAGTTCTTCACAGAAGATTCAGTTGCACATTTGGTGAAGGTTTCACCTCACCTCTTGGTACTTGCGCTGTTCTGGGGTTAAGGTCTCCAGGACACCACTGTCTTGTACTTCTGGCAGGTCCTGCCATAAACTGGTCTGTTTGATAGTTGGAACGGGACTCGATCTGGCACTTTCAGCTCCTTTCTCTGAATTGGTTGTATTTAGTGTGTCCATCTGAAAGTCTATGCTGGTCTTGCTGATGTTGCGACAAACGGTTCTTCTGATCTCCTTTGATATATATGTTTTTGTGTAAAACTGATACAGGGCTGCGAGGCACAAAGAATCAAAAATCAGATTGCAATAAAAAAGACATCATAAGTGTGTAACTTTTATCGTTCTAAAGGTGAGAAGTTGTGAAATTTTAAATCTCTATTAAAGGGGTCATATGACACGACTAAAATGAATATTATCGTTTGTTTAAGAAGTAATGCAATGTGTAAACTGGATTTAAGGTTTGTATCTCCTCTTTGCCCCGCCTCTCTGAAACGCAATTTTTTTTACGAAGCTAATTGTTCTGAAAACCAAGGTGTGGTATGATTGGCCAGTTAACCAGTGCTTGGTGATTGGTACAATACCGCAAGCGTGTGACGGAAATGTTCCAAAGCAATTGTACTGATAGGTGCGCCCACCTTACTTGCGTATACATTTGGGCAGTCTTAGTCAAATCATTTGTGGGGGTGTGGTTACATGATGCGTTTCAAGCAGATCTGGGTGAGCATTCGCTTTTAGATAGAATGCATCTTTTGTTCAGACACTTTAATTTTGGGAATTTTACCTGTCTAATACATGCATGGGCAACTTATAACACACCAAAGACACAGAAAAACACGTGTTTGCGTAATATGACCCCTTTAATTTCTTTGATATTTTGAAGAATTTAGGAAAGCAAACCGTTCTAGGGCACTTTTGACTACAGTAATTGTTCCTACTATGGAAGTCAAGCATGCCAAAGAACTGTTTGGTTCCAAGCATCGTCAATCATGCTTCCAAATATCTTTCACTGTGTTTATCAGAACAAAGAAACTTATACAGATGTGAAACAATTTGAGGGTGAGTAAATGACAGAATTTGTATTTTGGGGTGAACTGTCCATTTTAAGACTTCTACCATTTAGGTTAAAATCTGAAGTCTTTGACAGCCAACCAATAACCATTGCTCTCAAATATTTACTTTATAAATTTTGCCAGTATCAGATGTTTTGAGACGAAGTCCTGGAAAGTGGCTTCTCATACAACAACCTATGACGTAAAGTGTCTTCTTCTTGCGTGTTTAAAAAAAAAGTTAAATCGCTTAGCGAAAGAGATTGCATTAAAACCAGAACAACAAAATGAGGTTCTACTTTAGTCATTTATTTTTGTCTCAATTTTGCAATAACATTGATCATTCTTGCCACAATGGGTGTTTAACTAAGTTTAATTTTTGTTTTACTAACTATTTTTTTGTTTGTTCAAGTTGAAGTTTATACAGTCTGAAAATATATACTATCAGCCACCTCACCTTCCGAATCATCAGATTGTTTCCGACGCGGGGGACCTCGTTGCCGTCTGTTAAAAAAAATAAACAGCAAAGACACTTTGAATACAGTTTAAAGCTTTGAAATAATAAACATTTGATTGATGAAAGGTCAATAATTACTTCAGCTCATTGGATTTTCCTCCATCAGCCCCTCCACTGTCAGTATCATCTGTTGATGGAAAAAAAAAATATGGCACCCTAAACCAGTACAGATATATTCAGCAAATCTCTGTATCTTACAGGGCTAGTTCACCAAAATATATATATAATCATTTATTCACCATCATGTCTTTCTATACCTGTATTTGACTTCTTCTTATGTGGATCCCAAAAGAAGATATTTCGAGAAATGTTCTGAGTTCATACAATGAAAGTCAATTACGTGCAATGTTGTTTGGTTACCAACATTCTTCTAAATCTTTTTTTGTTTTCCGCACAGGGAGTCATACAGGTTTGGAACGACATGATCGATGATGAAAGACGTTAGCGTTAAATGCAGATTCCTTCACCCACCCAAAGATTGCAGAGAATAACTGCTGGGTCGTCTTCCATTCTCATAGTTCCTGGTTGGAGGCGGGGGTTTTTGTGGTGGAGGACTGGCAGGTGGGCTACATTTAATAAGGGATAGCAGCGGGGACGCAGGGCGTCCTAGAGCCTTGGGGAGAATGAGCCGAGCAGGTAAACACCTATTATCTAAAGGCATTCGGGGAGGAATGGCTGGAGGAGTGTCTTTGCTTGACAGAGGGCACACATCCAGGCTGGATTGATAGATGGATTCTTCTTCTGGTTCTTCCAAAGATTGGGCTTTTGGGACGTTCAGAGGAGTCTGGGGAAACGGGACAACACAGGCGATCACGGACGGAGGACCAGGATCTGATTTTCTTCTCAGCTCTTGCTCTAAGAAGTTCCGTGTTTCTTGAAACTTGTCCTTAATAGTTCGAGGTTCCTCACTGTTGCTCTCAGCCTTACCTACGGACTCCACTTTCGTATTTGGTTTGTCCTGTTCTTCTAATTTTCCATTCAGATCCTCAGTGTCACTAGTCTCTATCTCAGGATCTGGCCCGATCCCATCATCCTCTCCTTCTTCATCATCTTTTTCACATATAGCCACCCACACGAGTTTCATGCCAGGCCTCTGTAGATGACACACGCAGCCGCAGTTCTTCTCACACTGAGGCTCAGGGAGAGGGCTTGAATCCTGGTCTTCTCGCCGTTTGCCACTTTCTTTCCCATCAGGATCTATAAAAGGTTATGGCGAGAGGTTAGGTTTACATGGTAATTTCAAATGAACTTGTTTATGCTGCTTTGCAAACTGAAAATCAAACACTGCTACCTGGAACTGATATGCACTACTATTCAAGAATAAGTAGTTTAAGTAGGTATAACTGTTAAGTAGGTAAACATGTAAGAAGGTACACTAGTATAACTGGAAACTGGAAAACTCTAAACAGGGGTACTGTGGACTTCAAAAGTGGGCGGAACCTTCAAAAAGCTGAGCTTCGGAATAGGGTTGGACAGGGGACTTAGGTGTGTCTTATCTATCTGACTTCTTAAGAAGTCACGCCCCACTTTGGAGTTTCTGCCCTGTTCTAGAGTTTCCATCCCTATTTAGAGATCTCAAAAGATTAAGGTAATTCAACGGTCACACTAGACCCATATGTACCTACAAGTATTGCGGTTTGACAATGTTTATTCAGTAAGCTATTCAAAATAAAAGATTTTCGTTGATAAACTGAAACAAATGTATAATAATACAGTTACAATGTCAACAAACATAACATTAATGGGCCAATAAGAATTGTCATCATACCAATTATAAAATGCAAATAAATAATAACTATTGCAGTTATTCAAACATTAGGAATGTGGTGTATACATAAATGCAGATGAATGCAGATACAGTTATTTTACTGTTTGTTTATCTATGAATTGGGCAAAGGCTTAAAAAGTCATGTGGAGAAACCGTGACTGCGCTCATTAAATTCATTTCATTGTCTTTCATAAATCTGAAAGTAAAATTTGAAAGCATTTTAAGATCATTTCAGTCAGGTGACCAGGAAAGTGATCAGTTTCAACAAAAATAGTACATTTCATTTCAATGAATAGTACTATTTCAATGTCGATGTACAGGTTTCATTTTCTCTCAAGATTTGGTGACTTTCTATTGTAACCATTACCTACGATGTCTTTTTTAAACAAACATTACCCTCAGACTCAAACATATATCAGAGCTTTGACACATTGTAAACATAGCAGCAATAAAGACTGATACACAGCAGAATAAAGATGCTTGCTGTTGCCTTCTAAACAATAATGATTCAACGTCATGTCTTTCTTTAAAGTTTAACTTTTCTTTTTGTAATAGCAGATCTTTCGTTACCCTCTCTCTTTTTTCCTTGCTTCTTTTTAGATTTAGGCTCCGTCTTTGAGCCTGTTGTTTTCAGAGCTGTCAACCTGTGCACAGACCCTCTGTGCTCGGACGGCCCCTCCTCCTCCTCTTTACCTCGCAGATCATCCACTGCCTCAAATACATTTCGCTTAATCTTGCTAAATGCTCGTTTTAGCCCTTTGGCCATTTCACCGGACTGATCTGAAATGTTGACACAGTCGCCTCAAGACTGAACTATGAGAAATCACTTGCTCTGCTAAAGGTGGGACGTCGGTTTTTATGACACCAATAAAACAAAAAACAGCAATAAAGGTGCTTGGAATTCTGCAAAAACACAAATTCATACTACCTCAGTTCACACCTTTTATGTTATACTGAAGTGTAATGTAATGTATGGAATGCACTCCAATAGCAGTTTAATTTAGACGAAGCCAGTCTTCCAGACAATGTTCAAAACTTAGACATGCTCTTTAACTTTATTCATTTTAAGTGATCACATTAGCAAAAGGTATCAGGTCAGGTCTGCTAAAATCAAACTAAAGATGAAATTGTCGATTGCAAAGCTACTTTATATTATTATTATGTAAAGTGACGGCTTATTACGCAAGAATCGAACAGGTTTACAAAACTCACAAAAATGTTTACAATCTTTTCATACATTACTTCCTTCCATAGTCCTCGAATATCCTCCGACATAACATTACAGTTTTAATTAAATGCTTTCAGGGGGATGGGGGTAGTTTTATCCCCTCCACACGCCCCATCTGTCTTTCTGTTTCAGAGGACCGCACCGCACACACTTCATAATCCCATGATAAAACTGATTATCCACTTACTGGCCAACAATACACACAAGATCTCTGATGTGTTATCAATCCCTAAACGATGTTTTATTTAGACGCAACATCGAATAAAAATGTGTCGGAAGAATTTTGACTTCACTTCTAGAAAAAAATGCAAGAATGGCATACTTGTATGTCACAAATATATCTCACTTTAAAAGCCATCGAAACAATATTTTAAAAAAGTCAACCCTGCAATTTGCCTACCAAGAAAAATATCCTCCTTTGCCTCAAAGATTACTACTGACAATAGCGAAGAGCAACAGAGTTCGACCTCACTTTTGATGAATACATCACAGAAATACATAGAAAATCTACATTTGTTGCGGTCAAAATGCTTGTTTGAAGGGATGTGCATATCAGGAGTAAACTGTTATCTACTGCAGATCAGACATGAGAAGCAAAATTCCTGAAAACATATCTATTTCGAAGAAGCATGCAGGCAAAACGCGAATTCCTGAGCAGATTCCTGAGAACGAGAGTAAAAAAATGTACTGTACCTGACCGGCCTCCATCAGTATTTCCAGCAGCCATGCCTTTGTCTTGCTTGCTTCCTTCAATGGTCTCCTTGCTTTCCGCCTCCTCTTTCTGACCGCTGACCGTTTGCCTCGTCTTCGGAGGCAGAGGAGGTGCACTGTCAGTCTTGGTCTGCAAAGAGCATTTAATTTTGCGCCTCGGCTTTACAATAGGAGGTTGCGATGGTTTCCTGTCCAAAGTTGTGACCTTTGCTGTACCTCCACTTGGAGTCTTAGACTCTGGCTGGCTGAATATGTTGACTATGTTTTTTACCTTGCCAGAGTTTGGTGAGGTTGTGTTCTTGGCGGGTGAGGTGCCTGTGGTGTTATTGGAGGGCTTAGTGGGAACTGGAGGTCCCTGTTTAACGTCAGGCTTTTGAGGTACCTGTGGAGCCTCTGGAGAAGACATCTTGATCGATTTCTATGTTACCCTTTGTTACCCGAGCGCCTTAAATTTTTTAACCTGCGTGAGTAAACCAACATTAAAAACATATTAGGTCATATTTCCATTCATTTTCACATTCCTCCAAATGTTTTGTAATGGTAACCTTTGATTCTAGGCGTGTCCATTGAGCTGTACAAAAATAAGTAAGGATGGTGTACAGCTGGTAAGTTTCAAATTACATAAGATTTAAAACATCATAGTGATCTCTGTCCTGAGTAATAAAATCAAGTGATATCACACTGGAATTTAGTGTGTCTAACCGCCTCGGACTTTGCCGTGGAAGGGATCAGTCAGACTTTATATTACAAGCTGAACTTCCGATCGGACTGGTTCTTCACTGAAACTCCATAGAAGCATAGCTAGCAAAATGTACTCTCACCCTTTGAATTCCAAAAGCAAGCTCATGTCTCCGGAATGTATGACGGGAAATCGCAGTATGACTTAAAAATCTCACAACAGCTTTAATATTCTCCAAAAGATCTAGGATTCATGGCTTGGCGATATAATCTAAGAACCTTGGAGGGGAAAGGGTGTTCCTGTTATGGCTTCCTGTCTCAACAATTCCACAGTCAAACCGAACTTTGGCGTCACTCAATCCCGTTGACTCACATCGCACAACTGACCCAGCAGGTCTGTCAAGTGCTTTGTTTTGATAATCTGAACCTATAAAGCTGAAAATCCCCCGTTCTTGGTTTCTCTTGGAATAGATAATGAAAAGCCTTCCCATGGGGGGAAATAGGAGGCTATAATGGTTACCATTAGAAGGGTGATTGTTTAGAGGAACTCTTTTTTCTCTCTCATAATTCAAACATCAATAAAGTATAAACATCCTCTAAAGCAACAGCATACCTAAGTAGCCCTTGCAGGACACTTTTGTTTGACTAAAAATGTGTACATACGTCCTGTCCAACTTTTAAACAGTCTCGGATTGAATGGAAACATCCTCCTTTCCTGTCGTGAAGTCTTATATCAGTGTGTATAAATAATTGTGAAATACAGACTGATTAGTATATTTCAATTCATTTCTAGGTTTTTCATTAGAAAGTTTTTTAATTGCTTGTGGTGACCTGTCAGAATACATTTTTCTTCTTGATAAAGTCAATATTTCTACTACATTCTCCACAATCAACAATTGTTTGTGTTGCCAGCACTATTATAATGGCCTACCTGTCATAAAGGTTAAAGAACACTTTTTAAAGCTCCAAACCACGTCATTGTAAATAAGTTGTCTGCTTACAGTGATTTTTCAATCCAATAACATTTGATTTACTAAATTTGAACACACTACTAATTTAAAATGGATGTTAAATTCTGTCAATTTAATGTAAATTATTATATGCATAATAAAAAATACTCACAGTCACCAAACGCGCGCCTCACTACTCCGAATAATCCATACAGACAAGCGATTTCTGATAACCGTCCAGAGCAACTTCTTCATAAAGATACCATAAATAACATTAGCGTAAAAAAATGTGGGGTAACTATACCGGTGCACATGTACGCAGTGTGTGTGTGGACAGTTTTACCCACGCCCATAAAATTGTGCTTCAATACATTTAAAATGTCAGCTTAAAATCGCCGCAGTCCGATGCCAACTTCGTTCTCATCTTTGCTCTTTTGTTGTTCTCTCCGGTAAATCCACGCGCATCTCTTGTTTCTTTGTTTTCCGCGAGCGTGTGTGTTGAACAGCCGGATAGAGACAGTGTGATTCGTGAACACTCCCCTCCTCCCATCCCATCCATCCCAATCTTCCTAGTCCCCTCTGCCTGCTCGAGCTGCCACCCAGCGGACACTCTTCTCGTGTACCTGTACATATTAGAAGGCCTCATGAAATAAATTAGTAATTACATTAATTTAAAATATGTGAATGCAAATTAAATTTTAGGCGTGCTTGGGTTGTTTATTCATCACTGTTTAGCTTCCGTTTTTAAAAACGCCTACGTGCATTTATTTTTAGATGCAGTCAATACGATATCTATTAACTGAACAAAAGTATTCGTCTTTTTTAAAGAGATTAAATAGTTTCCTGGCATCATTCTCGTTTGAAGGCAAAAATAAAACAAAATGTTTTTTTACATCAAAAGTGTCTTACAATATTCTCACTCTTTCGAAAGAGTCCTATTTTATTTGACAAAATAACAACTAACATCGTTCATATCGAGCTCTGTAATTTACATTCTATGACCAAATAAAATATATGACAAAAATTCATACAAATTGTATGTTTATTATTTTGTAAAAAAAGTGAATCTGACAAAGTTGATTCACACAGTGATTCGAGTCACTTGGCGAGTCGACTCTCCGAAACAGTGTTTACTGTTCACAGACGAGCTAGGCAAGGCTTTTCCTTTGATAAGGTGAGCCATCTTTTCTATCTTTTTAATATGTGCTACTTACCGCAACGTGTATTTCACAATATATTTAATAACGGCGTGTCCTCTGATTATTGTATGTAGGTCATATTAATCAGATATTAGCTCTGTAATTCTAACGAGCGCTTTCATCTAGCAGATTAGATTAGCTGGCCAGCTAAACACCTATAACGGATAATACTATATCGCGAGTTTGAACGTTTATTCGTAAGACTTACACAACTATAATGACTGTGTCTTCAATATACTTAATACGATGGAGGTAATAAATGAAGATCGCGCTGTTATCTATGAGGGAGAGTTTTTAGCAAACCTCCTGTATTTGTTTACACTTAGAGGTCTGCAGTGAACCTGCAGATGCATGGATGCTTGGAGCATTTTATAGATATATGCTTGTTTTGTTGTTTACTTGTATAATTTTTAATACGCGGTTAATTTTTAATAAAATAAACATTTATTTGCAAAGATCGTGCAAGGGTTCTCTAGTTGATGAAATATTATGAAACGTCAAAACCCAAATAATATTTATGTATGGGCTTTGTTGAATGAAACACACAGTTGAAATTTGTAAACACAGTTATTCTTGCAGATTAACTATAATGTATTGTAAAAAAATAAACTTGAATTGAATTGAATATTGTCTTCTGGAATTCACATTGAGTTTTTGATGCTTTAGTCAGTTTCACAATAACGACTGACAAATCTTAACCTAGCTGCTGACATCCCTATTATATTCCATAAATTATTCAACTAAACGTTTGATTTTTTCTCTCAGTGAGTGTCAACGGGTTATTTGTTAAATGTGTCAATCCCGTGTGTAAATAGAAAGCTTGTGTGTATTTTTGCCCTCACTACAGTATTCACAAACACCCACACACCAATTAGACACGGAGTCACCTGAGAGTGATCTTGAAGCTATCATTGGCACTTCATCTCACCATTGCTTCCCACAGGACAGACCACTGAGTCTTTGCCCCCCTTCCTGGTCAACCTCAGAGGTCCCTGCTGTGAGATGCTGTTTTTTGTGTGTCAAGTATGTAACCGACTTGGCTGTGATCTCTCTTTGTAAACCTCACCCACACAGGGCTGAACAAACAGACCGACACTGAAGAACTTTCGGTAGCATCCACCTGGACGGACTTTCTGGTTTTCGACCCTTTTGCAGGTGGGTAAAATATGTTGGTCATTCTGAAGTGGCATTTGCATTTTTTTATCATTTAGGGCAAAAAGAATGTTGAAGGAAGTGCGGTGAGCAACGGGCAGATCGCTTTCATATATTCTGGGGGTTGCTCAGTCATTCATACACACAGGCAGGAGTCGGGACATTACAAAAGTTAATCACGATATTGTGTATGATGAGAAGGATGGTTATTTTCTATAATGTAAATGTATTTACGTACCAACCCATTTGAAGGTCAAATAAAAATACCTAATAACGATAATATTAACAAGAAAGATGTAACCCGCCAACAATATAAGAATGCATAGATAATGTATCTGATATTCAAAGTGAAAGGGAATGACTTGGATACATTTCTGATCTGTAATACTTGATGTACTTTGCTTTACTTGTGTACTTGTACTTGTGTACTAGATTTACATGGGTAGTTGACAAATATACCATACACATTTAGTAAAGAAACTGTTAATAAAATATTATTATAGTTTATATTTATGATCTATAATAGCAAGCATAAGAGAGATTTACCTACCCACAAAATGTTATATTCTCTCCTACTTGTAAGTCGCTTTGGATCGAAGCGTCTGCCAAATGAATACATGTAATATACATGTAAGGTTAACTTGACACTCGATAAAGCTACAATACATTTCAGTACATTTCAGAGAAAAGTTTTCTGATTCAGCAATGCAAAATGTCTCAAAAGTCTCATTGTCACATCATCCTACTTTATCAGTTCAACTTGGTCTTAATACTGAACAATAATGGTTACAGTAGTCGGCCCCACACAGGCTTTCATGTAGAATTCACAGCTGCAGCGTTCATGTGTTTGGTTTTTAATTGGAGAGCTCAGGTGGGGAGAGGAGCGCTCGGGCTCAGGGAGATGGCGGTGTGTGTCGGGCCCTGCTGGGCTTCAGGAACCGCTGAGAATACAGAACTCAGCATGCATGCACACAGCCTGACTTTATCACACAAATGAAAGTAATTAAAACTGTGACTGCTTTGCTCTCTTCAGTGAGAAATTGTGTATTTGGATTCTATCTTTATGTCCCTCCACATCCTCTTGGTCTCTGTAGGATAGCGGATCAGGTCTTGAAACATGAGCTCTGTGGCAGTGTTGACCCAGGAGAGTTTTGCAGAGCACCGCAGTGGGCTGAAGGACATTAAGATCACGGGTATGACGGCTGTGTTTAAAACATCACCATCTTTATCAAATGTTTATGCAGTGGATGTTTAGGCTGCTTTGTTTTTTTGACAATGAATATAAAGTCATGAGATTATTATGAAGATAAATGTTTATATTAGGTCTGTCAATAGATTACATTTTTTAATTGTGATTAATCACAACCTTTTTGTGTGATTAACTGCGACGTAATTGCACACGTATAGTGAAATAAACATACACTATTTAATTTGTTTAACATGTTTATTTAAATGCTGTCAATCGATTAAAAGAAAAACTAACTAATCCAACACAGCATTTATGTTTTTAAATATACTTTTACATTCTAATAATTTCACATTTTATCACCAAAATAATGTAGAAACAATACATTTATTTAACAGCATCATTTTATCAATGAAAGCCAACATTCTAATATTGTTGACTTTACAACTGATGTCTTAATTTTTTTTTTTCTCTATCAAACTCATTATAATAAGTGTGCCTGTTAACAGGTAGGAAATAAGGCTTATATAGAAAATAAATAAAGTTCTCAAACACTTAGCCATCTTTACTGCTAAATACATGAAAAAAAGAAGAATCCTCATTTAAGCTACAAAATCTCATTGATTTCTTATTTTCTTTTGTTCTTTGATTAACGTTATTGACAAGAGTCACAGTAGCACGTTTAAGAACGCGGGCCCTTTAAGAGCTGCTGCTCTAAGCAGGCCTAATGCGCTTCATATTTTCACTACTCTATGCATTCATTTAAGACTTTATTTAACTCATTGAAGACTGTGCTTGAAAAAATACTAGACAAAACGTGCTTTCTGGCATTATCTTGGGTGTTTTTGTTCATTGAAGCAGCAAAGAGAACTTAATACAGATGCGCTGTTTGACAGATTCTGACGCAGCCTTTAGCCAGTGTGTTCACCAGACGGGTCCGCTGTCGCGTTGCGTTGAGCCGAGCCATGTTCCACAGCCAGAAGCTGTTAAACTACACTTGACTTGTCAATACAACCATTTTAAATCGCGCCTAAATAGTTTAATGGCCTTTATATGAATAAGAGCGTGATTATATAAAGTAACGCTGGACAAGAGTAGTTTTTTTTTGCTGTTACATATTTTACAGGTTTTTGTCCACCTCAAACTACCTTGAAACTTGCTGTGTTATTTGTTGGGAATCACTTTAGAAAATATATTATTTATTATTTAATCTTTAATTCATATTCATGTCGTTTAAAATCTGTAAATTATCTTTCATCTTTGGAACACAAAAGAAGATATTTTGAGAAATGTCTCAGTTGCTTTGTGTCCAGAAGTCAGCGGGGTCCAGAGTTGTTTGTTTAACAAACATTCTTCGAAATATCTTTTGTGTTCTGGAGAAAAAAAAAAGTTATACAGTTTTAGAATTATGTGTGAATGAGTTTCATTTTTGGGTGAACTTTAAGAATTGTGAGGTATAAACTTGTTTGATAACTGATTGGTTGTTCATATGATGGTATGTACTGTAGATTCATTTTCGGTGTAATACTCAAATTTAAAAGGATTTAATTTACAGCACTTATGAAAATATTTATGTTTATAAACATTTATCTAAACTGAATATTATTCATTTAATTGTTAATTGAAATCTTTGGAACCACTTCTCTAAATTCCTTATTATTATTTTTTCCCGCTTTGCTTAGGTGGCCTGCCAGAGGATGAAGCTTATATACCCACTTATCTGGAGGCATTTCCCCCATTGCCAGACAAAGGCGCTCCAACAGACAGGCCAGGTGAGCAGGCAGGTGCCTGGAGCAAAATCCGACCTATCAAAGCATCTGTCATCACTCAGGTAACATACACTACCCTAATGCTGATGGTTTGTGCGACTAAAGGAACGGAAGAGTGTTCCTCATGTCAAGTCTTATCTTCTGATCAGGTGTTCCATGTCCCTTTGGAAGAGCGAAGGTATAAGGACAACAGTCAGTTCGGTGAGGGTGAGGAGGCAAAGGTGTGCCTGGATATCATGCAGAAGACTGGGGCACACATCGAGCTTTCTCTGGCAAAGGACCAGGGTCTTTCCATCATGGTGACTGGAAAACTAGACTCGGTTATGAGAGCAAGGAAGGAGATTGTAGCCCGATTGCAGACTCAGGTGCCTGTTTGTTTTGCCGTATTTTCAAAGGGATGGTTCTTCTTAAAAATGAAAATTCTGTCATCAGGATATTTTGTGAAATGTCTCAGTGGTTTCGTGTGCATACAATGAATGTTAATGGGGTCTAATGTTGTTTGGTTATCAACATTCTTCAAAATATCTTCTTTTGTGTTCTGCAAAAGTAAGAAAGTCATACAGGTTTGGAATCAAGTGAGGGTGAATACATGATAAAATAATAAAAATTTTGGGTGAACTATCCCTTTAAAGAATTTTAAGATTTTTTTTTCATGTTAACGAAAGTAAATTTTGAAGGCTGATTTTTTTCGTGCAGGCCTCAGCGACTGTGATTATTCCAAAAGAACACCATCGGTTTGTGATCGGAAAGAACGGTGAAAAGTTACAGGAGCTGGAGCTAAAAACAGCCACGAAGATCACCATCCCGCGCTCCGACGATCCCAACGCCAACATCCGCATCACTGGCACCAAGGAGGGCATTGAGAAAGCTCGCCATGAAATCCAGCTCATCTCCGCAGAGCAGGTGAGCATGTTTATTAGATGTAATAATGCTTGAAACATTTTCACGGTGTCCTTTTTGAAACCTCATTGCGTATCTTAGGATAAGCGTGCAGTGGATCGTATATCTTTTGAGAAAGCTTTTCATCCATTCATCGCCGGTGCGTATAATCGACTCGTTCAAGAGCTGAGTCAAGAAACCGGTGCTCGTATAAGCATCCCACCACCTAGCCTGCCCAAAGATGAGATTGTTATCACCGGCGAGAAGGAAGCTGTCGCCATGGCGATTGCCCACATCCGAGCCACTTATGAAGAAACGGTACTTGTTTCATTACATAACACAGTAACTTGCATCTCATTACATTTTTGACCTTCCTTGCTCTTCACCACCAGAAACGAAAAACGACCACAATTTCAGTGGAGGTGAAGAAGTCACAACATAAGTACATAGTGGGCCCGAAAGGCAACACCCTGCAGGAGATCTTGGAGAACACAGGGGTGTCGGTGGAGATTCCTCCTCTAGACTCAGCATCCGAGACCATCATTCTCAGGGGGGAACCTGATAAACTTGGTCCGGCCCTCACACAGGTGTACGCTAAGGTACACATGTTTGAAAATATTAGGGTAGAGCAAAATATTTCAAGACGAACACAGCAATGCAAATTTTTACAGGGCAATGTGTGTTTCACAGGCTAAAAGTGTGATAGTGGGGGAGGTTATTGCTCCGCCCTGGCTTCATCGATTTATCATCGGCAAGAAAGGACAGAACATCGGCCGCATCACACAACAACTGCCTAAGGTAGTGAAAAGATGTTAAGCTATTATTATATTTAGAATATAGTATTATTTGTGGATATACCAATTCAATGTTTTTGTAAATGTGAATCACCTCGAAACAAAGAATTGATATGAAATGTTGGCTACGTAGATTTAAACGCCAGCCTGAAAATAAAATGTACACTTTTTGGGGGTCATTTTATGTCATCACTAGGTGCATATAGAATTTACTGATGGAGATGAACGGATCAGTCTGGAGGGACCAACAGAAGAGGTGGAACAAGCCAAAGCTCAGATACAGGAGATCATCAAAGACTTGGTCAGAGAAAAACAAAAATTTAATATTAGTTTAAGTAAAACAGAACCCATTATCCATCAATATCAATCAATAAGCATTACATTAAACTAGTTTACCCAAAAATTTAAATTCTTTCATCATTTATTAACCCTCTTGTCATTTCAGACCTGTTTGACTTTCTTTCTTCTGCAGAATACATAAGAACATATTTTGAAGAAAGTTTGTAACCGAACAATGCCGGTACACATTCACTTTTAATGTATGGACACAAAGCCAATGCAAGTCTATGTGTACCGCTGTTGTTCAGTTTCCGACATTCTTCAAAATATCTTCTTTTGTGTTCTGCAGAAGAAAGAAAGTCATACCAGTGTAAAATGACAAACGGGCGAAAATTATGATTTTTTGGTGGACTATCCCTTTAAGAATGGATATTATTAATGGATAAGAACTACATTTTGATAGTTTCACTTAATCATGTTTTTAAAGTTTGGTCTACAGGTTGAAACTATATTTAAGAAGTATAAACATACTATTTTCTCTCATCAGATTGCAAAAATGGACTATGCAGAGATTAACATTGACCAGCGGTTCCACAGACATCTCATCGGCAAAAATGGGGCTAACAGTAAGTTAAAATCCCTTCTGATATGATTAATCTGGAACTACTTTGACGTTCCGTAGTTTGGAACGAATTATAGCTTGTGACACAGTTTGAGAAAGTTTTGATTCAATAGTCAAATTGTGGTTTTCCCCCTGATTGAATTACAGACAGTGTCAATAGAAACATGCAAGAGTTGCAAATGTATAACTCCCTATTCAAATATTACGCTGTGTCAACATTTTCATAGAACCCTACAGAGACTGTATTAGTTATATTCTATTTATCTCATTAGTTTAACTTAGATTAATCCAAACAAATTGATTTTGATAGGATCAGTGACATTTTGAACAGAGATAATTGAATAAATGATTTGATAAATGAAGAACGTTGTGTTCTTTCAGTAAATCGGATAAAGGAGCAGTATAAAGTGTCAGTGAGGATTCCTCAGGACTCAGATCGCTGTGGGCTGGTTCGGATAGAAGGCGATCCTCAGGGAGTACAGCTCGCTCGCAAGGAATTAATGGACATGGCCCAGCGTATGGTGAGACTTACCCTACATAATGCACACTTTGGAAACAACTGGAAATCTTTTGTCCTGGCATAATTCCACCTCTGGCATATGTGGCACTCTAGGAAAATGAACGCAAGAAGGATCTGATTATAGAGCAGAAGTTTCACCGTACCATCATTGGCCAGAAAGGAGAGAAGATCAAAGAAGTGAGGGACAAGTTTCCTGAGGTGCATATAGCTTCTTTTCTCTGTTTTATATAATGTGTTAGTTTCAGTTCTTTGTATACAGTTTCTTTACATGTGATCATTGTACACATTGGTGAATTGTTTTTTAGAAAACTTTGGTTCATTTTCTCCAGGTCATTATCGTCTTTCCAGACCAGCAACAGAAAAGCGACATCGTGCAGCTCCGAGGGCCTAAAAACGAAGTTGAGAAGTGTGCAAAGTTTCTACAAAAACTCATCGTTGAGCTGGTACTACTGACATTTTCCTTTCTGTTTGCAGAAATAAACCTCCGCTTAGTGACTAATGCATGTTCACACATTTCACATCTATTAGCTGCTCTGACTGTAATGAAATGAACACACCTTCCCTACGGCTCATAGTTTTCTTCACACATCAGTAGTT
The DNA here is from genome assembly GCA_008369825.1 of Triplophysa tibetana. Classification (NCBI taxonomy): domain Eukaryota; kingdom Metazoa; phylum Chordata; class Actinopteri; order Cypriniformes; family Nemacheilidae; genus Triplophysa; species Triplophysa tibetana. The sequence goes on along the minus strand of CM017893.1, from coordinate 11,537,041 downwards.
AAGGAACTCTTTCTGTTATGAAGAACATTAGTTAGCTGTTGAAAAGCGGTTTGCTTTTATGACTTCAGCTTACTATGTCTTATTAATAATTATATACAGCCGCAGAAAAAAATGGATCTTCTAGATGTATTGTGTGTATCACTACAGTCCAATGTCTGTTGAATTTCAACAAAATCAAAAATCACATAAAGTCATCCAACAGCAATGTGAAACACTGACAGCATGTGAAGACACTTGAAAACTGTGATAAAAATCAATGTTATCACATACAAAAATATTTAATGTTTATATTTCTGTTGTTTTGCCTAAAAAGTGAACATGAACATTTGCAGTATTTGAGGTGTGAAAAAATACAGAGCATCTTTTCTGTTGTTTTGACCTGTTTCTCCAATTTTTATTTCCTGCAAATAAATGCAAATAGACACAATATTTTTATTTGAAATTTGGGAGAAATATTGTTATTAGTTCACAGAATGAAACGGAAAATGATAATTTTTCCTAAACACATACTTCTTTTTTGTCTGTTTTTCACATGTTTTTAGGTTGAAAATAGCTTTTCAATATCCGTGCCCATCCACAAACAATTTCACAAAAACATCATCGGCAAAGGAGGTGCCAACATCAAAAAGGTTAGGCTATTTTAAAATGCTTTGCTCGTCTTGTCTGTTTCGTAGCAAGGTTGCGAGACTTTTATCATGTGTTGTGTTTCTACAAAGATACGTGAGGAGACAAACACAAAGATCGATCTCCCGACAGAGAACAGCAACTCTGAGATGATTGTGATCACGGGAAAGAAGAGCAACTGTGAAGCTGCGCGAGACCGAGTCCTCGCCATACAGAATGAGCTGGTGAGAGAAACAGAATGCTGGAGGTTCTCTGTATTCCTCTTTATTTTCTTCTCTCTCATACTCTTGATTGATCTTCCCAGGCCAACCTCAAGGAGACGGAGGTTTCCATACCAGCCAAGCTACATAACTCTCTGATTGGATCGAAGGGCAGTCTGGTGCGCTCTGTGATGGAAGAGTGCGGTGGTGTCCACATCCACTTTCCTGCTGAGGGCTCAGGGCTGGACAAGGTCACCATCCGAGGTCCTGCAGATGAAGTGGAGAGAGCCAAAAGACAGCTGCTGCAGCTGGCCGAGGAGAAGGTGAATTGTGGGATGATGTTACTTAGGGTTTGTCATCTAGGGACCCCCCATCTAGACTTTAAGCCAACACTGGAAGCCCCAATACAAAAAGGCTAGACTTTATTAGTAGGACTATAACCACATTTAAATTTTTGTTGTAATTATACATTTGTCTATTTTTCCACCAGCAAGTCAGCAACTTCTCAGTAGAGCTTCAGGCAAAACCTGAGTACCACAAGTTCCTGATAGGCCGAGGGGGAGCTAATATACGTCGTGTGCGAGACCGAACCGGAGCACGGATCATCTTCCCTTCGCCAGATGAGCCAGAACAGGAGAGTATCACCATCATGGGTAAAGAGGAAGCCGTACAGCTTGCCCAGAAAGAACTGGAAATCCTCATTAAAAACCTGGTATGACAAAAAACAACAACACTTGCTTTGATCAATTTCTACCTCATAGATTAAAGCCTATTTTCCTGTTTTTATACTGTACCTGCTCTTGATGATGTCATCGGCAACAGGATGATGTCATTGAGGACACTATGGTTGTGGACCCCCGGCATCACCGTCACTTCGTCTGTCGCAGAGGACAGGTGCTGAGAGAGCTGGCGGAGGAGTACGGGGGCGTGGCTGTTAGCTTCCCACGCACGGGCACGCACAGCGACAGCATCACCCTCAAAGGACCCAGAGATTGTGTGGACGCTGCTAAGAAACGCATTCAGGAGGTTGTGAGAGATCTGGTGAGTTTTAAATCCAGATTCGGTTAACTCTAAGAAATTGTCGGGATGCAGAAAATGATGCTATCTGTTAGCATTCCAGGGCACTGATCCTTTAATTTACTGTTATGTTGTTATCCAGGTGTTGTGATTGGCAAGGTGTTTTGTCGCTGGAATACGCTATTAAATTGTTTGCGAGGAATTTATTAAAATAATTTATTCACTCTCATACCATTTCAAGACTTTCTTTCTTCTGCAGAACACAAAAGATGATATTTTGAAGGATGTGGGTAACCAACATTGATCCCTATTGATTTCCATTGTATGGAGACATTTCTTAAAATATCTTCTCTTGTGTTCTGGTGATCAAAGAGTCATATACAGGTTTTGAATAACACTGAGTGAATAAAAGATGACAGAATTTTTATATTGTGTGCTTTTGTGTCAACAGGAGTCACAGGTGAGTGTGGAGGTGGTTATTCCCCAGCGGTACCACAGAGCCATCATGGGACTCAAAGGCTGCAAGATACAGCAAATAACACGAGAACATGAAGTCCAGATCAAATTTCCAGACAGAGATGAGTCTGCAGGTCTCGTCTCTACACAAGTTTTTTTTTTTCATATATTGATGACAAGTTTGACAAGCTCAGTGGTTGTCCTCTTTGTGGCTGGCAGCTCAGGAACCTGCGACTCAAGAGAACGGAGATACTGACATCGTGCCTCGAAAATGTGACATTATCACCATAACAGGTCGGACGGAAAAGTGTGAGCTGGCTCATGCAGCTTTGCTTGTAAGAGTTTTGTTTGTACGTCTTTGGTCGTCTTGTTTTCCTGCTGTAGAAGTATGGATTGATTTCATTCCATTTCCTTCTTTTGCTCTTCCTGTTACACCGAAGGCTCTGGTTCCTGTGACCATTGATGTTGAGGTTCCCTATGACCTTCATCGTTACATCATAGGACAGAAAGGAAGTGGAATAAGGAAAATGATGGAGGACTATGAGGTTTGTCATCCTGAACTTTTATAACACAACCGGACATCAACATTCAAGCTGGTTTAATAAGTCTGTGTGTCTGTGTTGTGATGTCATAGGTGAATATTTGGGTTCCTCAGCCTGAGCAACAGTCAGATGTCATAAAGATCACAGGTCAGGTGACTAGTGTGGAGCGGGCCAGACATGGGCTGCTGGAGAGAGTCAAAGAACTGTAGGCCGAACAGGAGGATCGGGTAATGCACGACACAATTTCAATTTACAGCCAGAAAATGTGAAAAACTATTTTTTAATAATAAATCTTATTGTTTAAAGGCTTTGCGAAGCTTTAAGGTGACCCTCTCAGTAGACCCCAAATTCCACCCAAAAATAATAGGCCGCAAAGGAACCGTCATCTCCCAGATCCGCAAAGACTACGATGTCAACGTGCAGTTCCCTGACAAGAGTGATGAGCAGCAGGTGTGTATATGCCAGTAACACTCTACTGTGTCTTGAATATTTTTACATGTATTTCCTCGGGCTTTCACTCGAACCGGTTCTGCATTCTTCGGCTTTTTCTGTACCTCATGCCTGTCATACCTGACATCTGAATTCTATCTCTACCTGTAAATCTGTCCACGTGCATCTCTTTCTTTAGGAGGTCATTGTAATTTCCGGGTATGAGAGAAATGCCAACGAGGCCAGGGCGGCTATAGAACAGCTGGTGGCAGAGCTGCAGGAAATGGTGAGTGTGGATATCCGGCTGGACCGGCGGGTCCACGCTCGCGTCATCGGAGCTCGTGGCAAGGCCATCCGGAAACTCATGGAGGAGTTCAAAGTAAGAGCGACAATGCAATGATATATTTGCTTATAGTGATGCTTAATAGAGAAGTTTATTTTCTTTTACACTGTATTCTGCTTATTCATCAAAACTATGCAGAGTTAAAAAGGCAAATTTGGATCACATTGCCATTTATTACATCCAAATGGATAGTTGGATCTCACAGAATTTGGCTTTTCAGGTTGATATACGGTTTCCTCAGCCAGGCTCTGAAGATCCAAACAAGGTTACCGTCACAGGTCTACCTGAGAATGTTGATAATGCCATTGACCATCTGCTCAATCTGGAGGAAGAATATGTGAGTGTATAATCCAGGGCAGATTGTTTTTTGGATACTTGGTAGTTGACAAATATACTGTACATGTGTCCAAGGGTTTGACAGCAAAAATGGAGAAAACAAGCTTAAGATTAATTTTATGATTATTATTTATATTTACTATATAAAATAGCATAAGATAATGATCTTAAGTTCTTGCTGTTACACCATAGCACACATTTACGGTTTATTTGTGAACTATCCGCATCCCGTTTTGCTTTTGAAACGGTTTTCTCTCTTAGATGTTGACCGTCACAGAGACGGAGACTATGGCAGCTTATATGAAGCCTCCGTCTAAGGCGATGGGGATAGGAGGGACTGACGATGACAACAGAGTCCTGGCTAAAGGCTTCGTTGTGCGGGACGCCCCGTGGAATGCACAGGGGAACAAGGTTATAAATTCATTTTATAAAATATATTGATCAGGGGGAATTGTCATTTTGTCAAATGTTTTATTCTTGTTCAAGATTTTTTTGTTTAATGGAAAGAATTGAGATGATCTAGTCGATCATTGTCAGTGTCCTTATAATCGTTCCATTTTCCCTTTTTTGTGACTTCCAGGCACCTGACATGAGCAGTGCTGAAGAATTCCCCACATTCGGATCCGGAGTAGCACCAAAACAGACATCTGCGTGGGGACCCAAAAAATGATCTGTTTTCAGAGCCCACATTTCTGTGGTTCTTGAGTTCATTCCATGCTATTTGCTGTTGTGTTTCACCTGGTACGCTCCCTTGGTGCCCTTGGAAGAATCACCTCTGCCTTCCTTTGCCTGAAGGTTTTCTTAACGTTGGTGGATAGATGTTCTTAGCACTCCTCCGTCCACAGATGCCAGTCTTATTTGCAGGAACACTCCCTTAGCAGTTAGTGTCCCGATCAACCTGTTGTTTTGTAATATTCAATTTGAGGACTGGTAACCAGTTTCTTGGCAATGGAGAATGCGTTTCTTCTTATTTCTTGAAACATTTATGGTAAGAAAACTCCTGGTTCACTGTGTATTTATTTTTCAAACCATTTTTACTGCGTTTTTATCTCTGTGTGTGGTTCAACTGAGCACACACGCTCTGCAGCAGCCTTCACTACAGTACGTACTGTAAAATAAAATCAACTGTAGATTCTGAAGCACTTACTAAACTCCGTACTGAAGGACGATCAATACTGATCTTGTTTATATATTTTTATTTATTTATTAGTCTATTTATATGCCTATGTTATTTATCGATTTGCTTAATGACTGATTGCTGTTTTAGATATTATTTTGCTGTGCTTTAGGAAGTCGTCATATTCGTGTGGTCCAGTTGCAGCTTTTTTTTACAAGATTCGTATGTGGCGTGTGCATGATTTCTGTTTACAGAGGTCAGAGGTTTGTCATGGGATTTCCTGGTTATATGTGAAGTATTTTTCACTTTTAAGTCTTTATAGTTCATTAGAGGTTCAGGAAATAATTTATTGAAACCAGCATAAACATTTTAATATTCATTTATTGTTTTTTAAAGTCGAAAGGACAATTTCTAGAGAAAAAAATGAAAAATTAACATTTATTTATTGTCATTTAAAACCTGACACACAGCATGATGATGAACACTAACCATCTTGACTTTTAAGTCTGAATAGTAAGTCTAACCAAATGAAAGGTTGTCTTCTGTGAATCAAGGAAGCTTTCCTTTGATTATCAATACAAATGACAAAAACACACATCAAATGTTTGTTCCTTATGCAAATTGCTGGTCCTCAATTTGCAAACCTTAAATGTTGACGTCTCTTGTTTTCTATTGAGAGTCACTCTGTGTTCTTGACTAGTGGATTCTTGTGAGTTTTGTGTGTGTTATATGTGTGTGTATGCTTGTGTACATGACAGATTGAGGAACCATCTACAAACAACCGAAGATAGACACACTATCGGCCTTAATATGTTATTGCCATAGGATTTTTACCAATTTGATGACATTGATATGCAACACTGCAATAACATGTCAGTGGCTTTCCTACTCCAATAAAAAACTCAAATGAAATGGAATTGCGTATTTTCACAGTTATTTTCATGGATTCTGAATGCTTGTTTGAGAGAGTTTATGAGATCAGCTAAAAATATTATAAAGATTACTCTCATTAATTCTCCAGGTGAGTCTAATTAGGGTAACAATTGACCAAAGGGGGAGGGACGCAATAATATTCTGGATCAAGAAACTGAAGCCTGTTTTAGGACCATTAAGCTATTATATTTCATAAAGTATAATGGGTAACTCCATGCAAATGAAAAGTAAATAAAATAATACGGTAATATTCCAGTAGCTGAGGTGCCTGAAAAAATGGAAAATATATATTTTTGAAGTAAAATTACGTTTTTCATGTACTTTTACAAGCAACTTGTACATTTGCAGTTGATTTCTGTAATTTTGATATGTAAAATAAAACCATAAAATTACTGTTTTTTTTTTAAGCTCGGATGTCAATATTTGGTTAAATATGATTTAAAGTAGGTTTAAATGCATTTTTTATTTTAAAAGCATGATATTTTCTCATAGTCATACAAGTGTGGCCTTGTAATATCCATAACGATGCATATTCCTCATAAATGGCCACATGTGAATTAAATTATGACTCTTTTAAGTTCTTTGCTTCTGGCTCGTACATTTTAATTCACATAAATTCCTGCAGTATGTTGTCTCTAAAAATATATGTCCTTTTTTGTCACAGTCGTAAAACGATTATTTCCTTCATTTCAATTTGAAAATGTGTTTAGACTGATATTTGTCTACGGTCTGGTTTAGTAAAATATAAACAGCTGATGGATCAAGACTTGTATATATTCTGAGACTTTATATTTCAAGTTTTGATTGAAAATGTCACATCCCTAATTGTTGACATAATACATTTATTTTCTGAATTACAGTAAACTGAAAATCCTGAAAACTGACACCTTTTTTTAAACACAACTAAATGTGTGTATTTTTATGCATGTACTTTTTTAGGGAAAAGGAACTTGTTTCATTAGACTTACCCAAGTAGTAAAAAACCTGGACACTTTCTATATGTTGTGCATAACTGTCTCTTTTTTTCTGCATTTTTATTTTCATACAAACCAGGAAGGTAATGTGAGTGTTATGTAACAGGCTGTACAACACAACAACATAAAAATAACACAAACATAAACAATACAACAGAAAAAGCAGCAATGGGCCAAACATGAACCCCGTGTTTTCACATTTGATGATGTACACCGCAAGCATCCATTCAGACATCGCCCTTGGCAATAAAGGATTGCTAATGTAAAATGTGCACTCAAGTATGTCATCTTGGCAACAAAATAATTAAAATGAAACCCTAATAAATGAGAAGATATGCCTAGATACAATCAGGAGAGCTTAATTTGCTTTTCCATCAAGGGCTTAGATTTGTGCAATCATAAGAAAAAACAAAACATGGCAACATGTCTAGCATGGAGTAAACAATATTAAAAAACAAGTTACAATCCCAGTGTAAACACCAATCTTGGGCCCATGAAATTGAGCAGACAACTCCAATTCCAACAATTCCTCATGTTTCCAGAGGCACCTCAACAGGATAGCAAAATAAACAGTCCTTCCTGTTGAACAGGATGTGAACCTTTCAGTTCTATTCTTTTACCTGCCAGCATTAAATTTGGAAACAGCTCCTGGTTCTTATGTAAGAATGTAAACGACTGGGCTCAATGAACAGTTATTTGGTAGCAGAGGAAAGAGACAGAACATAACCCGTGTGTAAACAACATGTGAACCATTTTAACGTAACTCATCAGAACTTCAGGTGACATGTAAAGTAATGGGTAACAGTGCACGAGTCCCTTCAACATACTGCAAGGACAACAGGGAAGAGGACACACATCACAAATACATTTAGGCGTAATGAACTCTCTCCTCCAGAGGGGGTGAATGAGACAGGGAAATCTTAAAAGAACAGTTCATCCAAAAATGTAAAATGATCCAAAAATGTTACGTACTCCCCCGTTCATGTGAATTTATTTATTAACTATTTATGAATTAAGTTTCACATGGATTGAAAAGGAGATATCTAGAAGTATGGTTTTAGAGAGTTCTTACAAATAATAAAGTAAACAGTGACTGGAGCCGTCCCTATTCATTTTCCATATATGTAAAAAAAAGAAGCATTAGCTTTCTGTCAAGGGATAGTTCACCCGAAAATGAAAATTCTGTGATCATTTACTCACCCTCTCGTGATCTTCTTTCTTCTCCAGAACAAAAAAGAAGATATTTTGAAGAATGTTGGTAACCAAAAAGTGGCGGTACCCATGCACTGGTTTTGAGTCCATATAATAGAAGTTAAAGGGTATCGCCGTTGTTTGGTTACAAACTTTCATCTGAATATCTTCTTTTTTGTTCTGTAAAAGAAAGAAAGTCATACATGTTTGAAACGACAAACGGATGAATAAACGATGACAAAATTTTCATTTTTGGGTGAACTGTCATTTTAAACTTTAGTTTTCCAGAAGACAGAAAATAGGATTTCTATATATAGTGGGGTCAGCATTAAAGCGACTGAATTTTTAATTTTGGGTGAACTATACCTTTAAAAATCCCACTTCGACCAAGATCAGTTATATATGTGTATTCACCATCTATGACACATCTTAATTTAGCTGTTTAAATGAACACTTTGAATGTTTCTTAAAACACTATATTTACTCTCATGTCAATTCTGACCTCAAAAACAGTTATAATGAGAACCAAATATAGAGCAAAATCCATGGAGTATACAGATGAATCGATAAAATTTGCGACGTTGCAGGCTCTTCCACTGCTGCGAGTTTCTTGACATTGTCTTTTCTTGTTATTTTGACAGTATATTCAAGATCGATTTGTCCGTTGCAAGTCTTAAGAAAAGTCTGATAAAAATCCAGGGCTGTGCTATGAAGAAGTGGTTAGTGTTTGTTCAGTCCAGTTCATTTCTGTCGGAAGTGCGGGCTCACAGAGGGTGTGACACGTTCATTTAAAGCTGAATGAAAAGAACCAAAAGAGGGGTGGAAATGAATTGAGGGCCTGCTGAGTGAATTAAATGAGAAAAACTAAAATTCGCCCACCAGAAAATAAAGTGCAGGCAGTGTTTTGTCTCTGGGTATAACCATCATCCTCCTTCAAAACAAACCAAAAAGTACATCTGAAACATCATGCAGAGATGTATGAGCCTGGGAAGCAAAACGATGCCGAATCCTCCACAAGTCTGGGGGGGGGGGGCTCCGCTAAAATTTGGTTGATATTAGAGTTAGTGAGTTTGATTTAACTTCTACTCCACTCGTATGAGGAGGCCATACAGAAGCGTGCCCCCTTTCTCTTTAGTGATCCATTCTATCTCTGCATTGCTGAATCGAGGATCCAGGGGCTCGCTGATTCCCAGCGACGACGGTCCTGCTTTGTAGGACCCTGGCCGCACACACACCTGGAAGCCCACCTGCGCCTGGTGACAGCGGAGGGAACGTGGGTCTCGGAATCTAAGAGAAAGAGCATATGAGTGAGTACATGATAACAGACTTTCCATTTATGTGTCACCTGCCCTTTTAAATGAAGCTCTTTAACCTAAATGGAAATTAAAATGGAATTTTTACATTCAATTTTAAAAGGTGTTAACTTACTGCACTTTAGGAGCAAAGCCCTCCAGACCAGAGTAGCGCATGGTCGGAGAAAGCTGCACGCGGGGAATCTCGCGCTCTGGGGCGCTGTTCTCCTCTGGCTCCCCATAGCTGCCGTGACCCTCTGTCTTCACCGGAGACGAAGAGAAAATGGAGGACGAATCTGCTTGAGGTAATGAAAAATAAAACGGATTGGCAAGTAAATGACATGAGGCTGAATTAATAGTCAAATGTTATTTTTGGGTGAACTAACCCTTTAAGTCAAGAAAAAATTACAAAAAAATGTTATGGTGCTAACCAGACAAGAGTTGATTGTGGTCCAGGATGCGTCTAAGGGAGCCAACATTGGTGCCGTGATACGCAATGTGCCACTTCTTGAAGGCATTGGACACTTCACAGTGGGTCTTGATACTGTTAAAGTACACATCCAATCCGTCAGTGAATAACACTGCAAACAATGAATCTGCACTTAGTTAATGAATGTAATGATGAAGGATGGTGACTAACCGGAGCGCGAAGCGACACCAGCCGAACGGCAGTGCGTAGTCCCTGGGAGGCTCTCCTCTTTTGTAATAGGCCTCATCACCCCGTAGTTTGTGACAGGACTCACAGTAACACAGGTTATACTTTGCATCTTCATTAAAGTAACCATCTGAAAAAGGGGATGATGAGAGGGAAATCAAAAGAGAGGAAACTGAACCCTCAATATACATGTAAATAATTAGCTAGGAATGACAAAGGAGTACCAAGTTTAGCCGCTATGATTTTATTTGGTGTATTAACATGTTTACCAGGCAGAGTAAGAAGGTCTTTGAATCTGGAGCAGAGCGCCTGATACTCGCACGTCTTGTTTGGGTTCACCTCAGGAGGCGGCGTCCAGCACACACTCTCTTTGATACCTGCCAGAACATAAAGAACACCTGCGTTAACCTGAGTCATCCCAAAGCTTCTGTAAGACATGAGCTTAAAATCTTCCTCACCATCCACCATATCAGCCTTCTCCATGTCGCCTTGACAATGCATGTCCCCACTCTCGCCGCCAACCACAGGCACATGGTTAGCCACTATAGTCACCTAAGCATCAACATGAGATGGTCAGCTAGTTTGTGAGTCTAGGCTTTTAGCTCGAAAACACAAAATCACCAGTCGCTCACTCTTATTGTAGATACGTTAAAAATGAAATGTATTGCGGTTATATGTACTGACCTGTTCGCACTGGCCGTAAAGGTCAATGATTGGGTAACAAGGGCTGGGGATGTCCTGGGCTGCCATGCCCTGATCCATGCCATTAACATATAAGTGGAGACACCCACTGCTGTCGACCAAAAGCCCCAAAACTGTCCCTTCAGGACAGGTGTCTAGGTTAGGACCATAATTCTCACAAATCTGAGGATTTAATGGAGAGAAAGTGAGGTTAAGAACAGACACAAAATAGTATTAACACATGGAATATATTAGCAAACGATAAATAAATAAAGAATACTAAAGGTAATATACATAAAAATAATATAATATGAATATATATGAAGAGCTCTTTTCCAAAACGCTATAAATCCATTTTAATAGTTTTCATGAAAATGACATTTTTTTACCTAGACCCATACATTTTGTTAATATTCAATTTATCCTGTTAAAATGGTCTGTTGGCTCAGTCTGAACATGTTAAACAATGATTGTTAAATGAAACAACAATATTGTCGATTATAAATTCAAATTTGATTTTTATTTTTTCAAAACGCAAATCCATCCTTTTTTTCAAAAAAATGTTGGTTTATTTCTTGTTAAAAACAAACGAGAGAACATGAAACATATGACAGCAGGGACTCATACTATAAATTAATATAAATCAAATAAATGCAAATGCATGAAATAAATAACAGCCAAATAAAATAAATAGTAACAAACTAAATAGTAAAATAAAATAAATATTTTCCATTTCATCTTTCAATATTTTCCACCACATACAACAAATAATTTAGAAATAACACATACAAATACCACTAACGAGCGAATTCTGATTGGTCGAGAGGACATATCGCATTTAGGCTAAAAACAGGTTCGGGATTTATAGAGTTTTGGAAAGAAACTGCATCTTGCAGTACATTTTAAACAAGGAAATATAGCGATTTCGTATGAAACATTGATGGAGCAGTGAATAGGTCTAGTACACAGCAAAATGGCATGACAAACTCATTTTTTTTTATTTCGCACTTAATGCGTTTTATAAAAGAGCTCTTAATATATAGAGAGAGAAAAAAGGGTTAAAGCAAAGAATAAATACGTGAATGGGAAGGCCAGTCAAGAATGAATCAAATTGAATGAAATAAAATAGGATGTAAAATGCTCAAGGAAGGGATGTCACCTTTAGTGAATTGTGGAAAACCGAGTCTCGTTGCAGAAGCCAGATTGAGCGTTTAAGGCAGCAGGCTGTGGATGGAAAGTTGAGCCGGTCTGGTGCATGACCGATTACACCCAGCGACAGAGACGACGTCCATGAAGGATTCAAGCGGTCAATCTGAAACTGAGTTAGAGCCGGAGAAATCAGCATCTGATCACACAAACACACTATTTCTCTGACGCACAAACACACACCTGGAAGAGTTGCTGGCGGGGCAAAGCTTGTGCTGTGACCAGCAGTCCCTGGTTGTAGCTGGACACCCGGGCGGCAGTCAGGTTCTGATTGGACAGTTGGATATTCTTCCCGTGATTCTCCATAAATGTCATGAGCGTGGGCACCAGCGGCGGTTCATTCTCACACTAAGAGTTGGAGATTTTTTTGTTGTAAATATAATATCCAAATACACATCAAACAGCTTTAACTCATGCAGCGGGGACCGCACCTCTCTGACAGGTGTGTTATCTTCCTCTCCCTCACTGCAGCTGTCAGATGAGAGAGAGGGAGCCTTCACACTCTCCGCATCCTCCACTAATGTTGAGCTGACAATGGAAACGGCCGTCACCTTTCCGTACAGATCCAAAACTGCATACACATTCTGAAACGTGCAATATAAATGTGAGTGGGCTGTACATTTATTCAACTGTAAATGTGATATCAGATCAGGTATAATGTACAGTCAGTCAATCTTCATTGTGATTTATCACGACGAAGGGATTTTTGTGATACTGATGTGCTGAATGTACATTATCATGCTTATTAAACCTACGGCTCTTTCAAATAAAATAAAATAAAATAGTGATTTGAGCTGAATTCATTTGATCTCACTTAATATTTAAATATTTGCCTTTACATTAAGGTTGGTTTTGTTTACATTATTTACTAATTAATAACTAACATGACAAACAATACTTCTTCAGTGCCATATAATAACCTAAGGATATATTGAATACCTTTGCCACTGCAGTGGCTGCTGGTCCCATGTCTTCTCCATCAATAAGGATGTGCATGGTATCGTCACTGCATCTCTTTACTCCAACACGATTTCCCACCTGCATTACAATGTGATGTTAAAGGACGTTTTTCTTTTATGGACCCCAACTTTGTCTACCACTAATAACATAATTGTGTAACATTTCATCCTGTTTAAATAAAAAACAAAAGTGTAGAAAATGTTCAAAAATGTAATACGTTTGCTCTCTCAGTCTCTCACCGTGAGCCGTTCCAAAGAGCAGCCGTAGTTCTGTTTCTGCAGCACTCCGTTGCGTCTGACCTCAGAGCTGGCAAGGACCCAGGTGACCTTTGACCTGAGCTGTGTAAGAGAAGGCGAGAGGCCGCTGAGAGGGCACGATGGCAGATCTTGGGGCTGCAGTGTGGTCAAACCCACATGAAGGGAACCAGACCATCTTTCGTCCACCTTGTTAATCTTCACCTAGAGAAACACACGTTTTTAATGCAGCTAATTGAATTTACAGAGCTTAAGCAATGCCAGAGCACATCCCGTGACTTACCTCAAACACCTCATCTGTTTTGAGCTCTTTAGCGCTGAAGACAATTCCATGTGCATATCCTCCCACCCTCAGCGCTTGACAGCCATCTCCTAATAACACCACGTTCTTACCATGTTTGGTGTGCAGGCGATGAGCGACCCCTGCCACTAGAGAGTGACAAAGAGAATACAAACACGCGACAGGTGAATATGTGGACGGATGTCTTTTATGTTGTGGTGTAGAGGGGTATCGATCGATATATCAACGTATAACATATCATGAATAAAAAAAGTTTAAGATTAAGCTACGCCGATTGTTTTTGGATATGATGTCCATTTAATTCTATTGGCTGAACTGCCAACATGTGACCTGCTTGTTTGTCTGTTGTTAGCCTGTTTAGCTTCTTAGGCTTCTTATTAAGATTTCCTAATTTCTTTCTCAATCTTAATTTTGTGTTTTATTTGATTTTCAATTCAGTTTTTTTCATGTACAAACGCAAGGCACAATTAAATCTTGAATGTTGTCAATTCTTGAACTAAATAACAGATTCGGTGACATCAAGTTCTTTATTATAAATAAAGACTACAGAAAAAGATTCCATCTGGAAAAGCATAAAACAAGTATTTTTTTAAATATAAAGCAAATGACTCCCCTTTTTCAATCTTCCGGCTGCGATTTATGTTTGCCCATGCCACAAAAAAAGACCAAATGTATATTGCTAGAATATTGTCGTGCCACGGCTGACCAACACATGTAAGGCAACTTCATTTTAAAATTCCTGCTTTATTCCTTTGATTATTCCATACCTGGTGAGTGAATAGGGAAGCTCTTCTCTGTGATGTTGCTGGTACACAGGCTGTTATCTAGCGGGCCGGATGAACTTGTAATAGATACTTGGACACACTGACCGTACAGATCGATCACGGCAAACACGTCTAAAATCAAGCGAGGTGGAGAGATTTAATGATGATAGTGCTGCTAAGGACCAGCGCTGGATAAATGCAGGTAAACTGTCTCCATTGACTATTACCTGGTGGTAGCCCCGTACAAGCTAAACCCTGATCAACCCCATTGATGAAGTAATGTAGGTCTCCAGATGATGTACGCATCATCCCAATCCTCGAACCTGTGGTCAGGGAATCCAGGTCACAGCCGTAGTTGTTCCTCATTGTGTTTCCATCCTGCATGATCGCTGTGCCACTACAAAAAGACGTTCAGAATAATGCTTTTATTCAAAGCTGCATTCATTGTAATGGTTTGTGCATATGTAGTGTGTGTGTTACTTGGGAAACTTTAAATATTATTAGACCATCTAGATGAACAAAGAACTCACCTCAGCATCCATGTGTCATAGTCGATGTCAGTCATTGTATTGGGGAACTCCAGCTCTTCTGGTCGTATCACAGTCACTCCTGTAAACAAATACAAACAGTTTCAATGCAAACTAACAACAAACAATAATTCAAGGTATATCTGGTGAGAAATCATTTAATCTTTGTATTTTGTTTAAATCATGCAAGTAAGGTTTAGCCTAGCTCTGAGATACACAAACATTCAAAATTCAGGTTATTTGAGGGAAAAAAATCAGATGACCTGCTTCTATTGAACCCGACCAGCGATCCACCATTTTCTGAATCACAATCTCAAAGAGCTCTCCCTCTCGAAGCGACCTGCTCAGTGAGACACACAAACATAAAATATTCATTTAATGGACGATTGCTGTATCAAGATTTATTTCAGACTGTGATCAGACAGCACTTAAGAGTTCATGCAAAAAGAAAAGTAACCTGTTGGAAATAACAATGGCGTCATTGAACTCGCTGCGGCAGTTTTGCCTAAGTGCTGTCCGGCCTCCGTTAGTGATGACCGCATTGGTGCCGTGCAAATGATGAAAGCGAAGGTCATTGGCAGATGTGGCCCCAGAGATAGAACAGGGGCTCCCGGGGGACATGGCAGTTGGGCCCTCAGAACTGTCATCGGGCAGGGGAGGGAGATCAGCTGAGGACAAAGAAACAGAAGCAAAAAAGTCCATTATTAACTACAACCTATGATCGCTTTCTTATTATCGGTTTCCACACCACCCATCTCTCTTACCCATATCATCCATGATGGTAGCCTGAGCAGCCTGTCCATACAGGTCCACCACTGCATACACACTGGAAGGAACGTTCCAGGCCGCGGGACCCTGAGGCACTCCGTTCACAAAGAAATGCAAACTCCCATCCTCCTTACGGACAACTCCAACTGTATCTCCAGCCTGTGATGATTGACACAATGAGGCCGTAAATAAACAGATCCAAAAATCCTTTACTGAAGATTATATGACAGGAAGTGACAAAAAGCCATTATTCACTGAATATATGTACTTCCATTCTGACAAATTTCCAGAAACAAAAACATGGTTGTCATGAGTCACATGTGTTTGAGTCACTTAAATGTGTTATTTTCGGTGGTGGGGGTCTATAAAGTTCAAGGTCATACTGTAATAGAATAGAACATTTTACAAGATGTAAACAACAGAGGTCCAGAAGCACTTCCTGTTTTCATTTATTACAAACTTTGGAACATATACAATTAAATAAACATCTTTAAAATGTAATTATAGATATATGAAATAAAAAACAAACAAACAGGAAGTGGTTCGGGACCAGTGTTGTTTACGAATGGTCTATAAAAAGGAAATGCATTAAAGTTTATCCAAAATTCTACTTTTATACACATCACACGTTCGACTAGTATTTATTTGAGAAAGGTTTATTGAAGCTCTGAATAATGACTCACAATACAAGTTCAATGTTTAACGTGTCTTGAAACTCACTTTCAGGCGATCCAAGTTGTGGCCGTATTCGTCAAGAATTGTGGTTCCATTATGCATAACGCCATTTCCTGTCATCATCCAAGTTCCTGTGAAAAGAACAGTGCATGAGGTTCAGGCTATCTGTAAAAAGACGTTTGTTATTTTACGGTTATGATTTAAATTATTTTGAACCTTGTGCTTTTATTCCAAACTGTAGCAGAGCTTAACATCTTACCCGATCGCAGGTTGGTCATGGTTGATGGTAGCTGAAGGTAGGCGGGGTTGTGAGTTGTCACACCAATCTCTATCGACCCGGCCCATTTGTCCACCATTTTGTCAATGCGCACCTGAAAAACCTCATTGGAGTGCAAGGGACGGCTGCTAAGCACAACACCGTGGTTAAAATCATCCGTCGCGCTGCAAAGGCCAAAGAATGATGTCAATAAACTGCTTTTAAGTACTGCCACTGAGCCTTTTTTTTATTAACTGAAAAAGTTTAGATTTAATAAGCTCACTGAGGCCGTAAAGCAGTCCGGCCTTCACTGATTATTGCAGCCTTCTGCCCACAGTTAGGATGGAAGAGCAGACGATCTGGGATGTCGGGTTCAGGGGTCACTGAGAAAGCAGGTCGTGGTCGGCCCACGTCAGGAGAAAGTGCCCTCATGATGGCATTATTGCGTCGTAAGCGGTCACTGTGGTTATGGTTGTGGACAATGGTGACTTTAACAGCCATGCCATAGAGATCCACCACTCCATATACCACACCAGGGGTCTGATTGGCCGCAACACCTGTGGAAGCATTGTTTATAATCTCTCATTGATTATTTCCTAATGAATGAACATTAAGAATTACGTCACCAGGAAGAATATTATAACAGATCAGCATACTCATGTAAAAGACCACACTTGCATTAAGGTCATTCTTACCTTGATCAATGCCATTAATGTAGAAGTGCAGAGCTCCACTGGCTTTCCTCATCAGACCTATGAGATCTCCTTCCTGTGAGACAGGACGTGATAACATTTGACTGACACAGTGTGTATAAATAACCCAAGAACACCCATGAGTATAAGATTACATGAGATAATAGTTAAACTCATAAATACAATTTACCTGGAGCTCATCCAGACTGAATTCACAGTATTCCCGACGGGTCCCTTTCCCATTGGTTAAAATCCCACAGCCACTCATCATGATTGTGCCTTTAGTCAAATTAGAAAGACAATGGATACTGTGATTTGACATTTAACATAATGCAATGGCCATAAAAGTATGCATTTTATGATTTACAAGGGGTTCAAAAGACTTCTAAAGTCGCGACTAATCGTAAGCAAAATAAAAGTTTTTTTTAACAAGATATATATATATATGTACTTTGTATAATAATTATGTATATCTAAATTTTACAGAGCATACCCGAGCGTAGATTCGTCATTGTTGCAGGATAGTCGAGATTATTTGGGTTGTGGGTTGTCACTCCAATCTCAATAGAACCAGACCATTTATCCACTAGTTTGTCGATACGTATCTGCAACAGACAAAAGCACCCTCCCCTCAGTTTCCTGTACCCACAACCATTCTAAAACAAATAAAAACTGTCTATTAAAGGGGATCACCACATAAAAACAAAAGTCTGACACCTCAAACATTTCGTTGTGTCTGAGTGGTCGGTTGGTCATGACGACTCCATTATTAAACTCGTCCAGGGGTCTCCTCCTCTCTGCCGTCTTGTTATTGTTGCTTAGTTTGATCAGCGTGCCACACTTTTCGTGAAACAGCAATGCATCATTGGTTGTCATGCTGGCAGTGGCCACGCCCAGTCCCGCAACGCCTCCGGAGTTTCCCGCTGGACTGCTGTTGCTGCTACTGCCCTCCCCTGGGGCTCCAATGCCGCTGTCACTTCCTGTACCTCTGCCTCCACCGTTACTTCCAGTGCCGCCCCTCGAAGAGTCAGAGGCTCCGCCTCCCAACCCCAAATCATCCCTGCCCTCGTCCTCTGAACGGTACAGAGAGACGATGGCATTGTTGAACACATCAAATAACTGGTGCTCAGTTAAAACTGTAAGAAGGGAAAACAGGAAGAAGATATAGTGATACAGTTTTTAGTCACATGTAATAATTGAAAGGGATTGTTTAGCCAATTATTTAAATTCGGTTATCATGTATTCACCCTCATGTCATTTGAAACCACTATATGACTTTGGAACACAAAAGAAGATATTTGGAGAAATGTCTCAAGTGATTTTGTGACCATACAATGGAAGTCCAAAGTTGTTGTCACCAATTTTCCTTAAAATATCTTCTTTTGTGTTATGCAGAGGAAATTCACTAAATAAATAACGATAGCATTTTCATTTTAAGTTGAGCTTTCCCTGATTTGTATGTAAGGTTACCAATGTCAGGCTCAAAGTTGTTTGGAAATTTGTCTGGTCGACTGTGCATCCTTGAGGGCTCAGGCACTAAAGAAGACAGAAATCAGAGCACATTATAAAATTCAGTCAGAATGCAATACAATTTCTTATTGAAACTTGCCGCTTTTACCTTCTTCCACTAATCCGTTTATCCCTACAGTTGAAGCACCAGCTGCACTTAACACAACAGCTCCAGCCTCATCGTGGCTACGGCAGGGATCTGCCACCATCTCTTCCTCCACATCCTCCTCTTCTTCCCCTTCCATTTCAGGTGGCGGTTCACAGCTTACCACAGTCACTTGGGTACACTTGCCATAGAGGTCCACTAAAGCCCACAGACGTGAAGGAAGTCCACTGGCCGCCGTGCCGCAGTCTTGCCCGTTAACCCACAGATGCAGCTCTCCTTTGCCATTGCGCTGGATTCCCACGAGGTCCCCTTCCCCCAGCTGGTCCAAGTCGCGGCCGTATTCCTCCAGGACCGAGCGGCCGTCCTTTAGCACAGAGCACCCCGAGACGATCCACGAGCCCCCCTTTAGTCCTGTAGCACTGCTGGGAAACTCCAGACCGGCTGGATCAAGCGCAGTCACACCGATCTCTATAGAACCACTCCAAGAGTTTACCTGAACGTAGACCAACAAGTTTACTCAGCATTTACATATGCTTTTTATTTACATTCACACAATATGAAAACATCTGACATGTCACATATGATTTCCTTAGACAACACAGAACACGACTTTAAATCAGTGGAATTCAGGCCAGATATAGGTCAATGCATTCCACAAATGTCTTTATGTTAATGGTATCTAGGCTGTCAGGAACAGGGTCGTGTTTATCTGGGTTAAGGCGGGCTGAGAAGACAGTCAGGCAACACAGAATGTGATCAAGTCATTTCTCTAATCTGGTTACATAAGTGACAGGCAATCTTTCCCCCCTATGTCTAGCAAGTAACAATGCAAGAAAGGACACTCAACTGCAAAAGGAAGGTAATAATATGAAGAAACTATATGGATAATAATCGTGAACTAAAACACAAAAAGTGCTTTATAGTAATTTTGATAAACAAAAAGTATATCATATTTTGAAGGCAAAATTATTTTCAAATGCTTTGTGGACTTTTCTTGAACTAGTAGCTCATAGCGCTATTAAAGTAACAAGGAAATACTTTTTATTCATACACAGTGATACAATTCTTTAGTTTGATATTTTAAAAATCATCAAATGCAGCCATTACTCAGACCTCTATTCTAAACTGTTTGTATTGTTCTTTACAATTTTTACAAAGCTATATCGAACTAAAGGAACAGTTCTAAAACATGCAGGACACCATCAGCTAAAACCATTTCACTTACAAAAATGCGGATGTTTGTATCAAAATACTGACTGTTGTATAAAAAAATGTAACATAAATAATAACATGACACCCTTACAGCATACATTACCCCAACAACAAGCCATCCTCACCACACCCAGTCAAGTCAGATTTATTGTCATCATTAACTTAATATAATTACGTGCGTATGATTACTAAATTATGGTAAATACTAGGGCTGCACGATTATGACAAAAATCATAACTGATGATAATTCACATCAATATTGTAATTGCGATTATTACTGTCGATTAATATATCTGGTGCCCAAAGACACTGCCGAAACGCACAGAAATGAGCGCAAATGGACAGCTGTAATTGTGTTGAGGCTTTTCGCGATTATGTAATTGTTTCACCCGTGATTGTAATACTAATCCCGGTTAGTTTTTTGATTAATTGTGCAGCGCTAGTAAATACACATTAAATATCTTCCACAAACATTTATTTAAAAAGACATGTCTATTAATATTTTGTATAAAGGTTCAGATTTCCTATAACACAACCCGTAAAACATGGCACTATGCCAAGGTCACGGGTTTGATTCCCAGAAAATCCACATAAGTATAATATATAGCTTGAATCCACTGTCACTATGGATATAAGAATTTGCAAAAGCGTCCAAGAAAATGTAGGTAATATTAGTTTTTTTCCCAATACAAAACTTTCTCCACTTCTTTTGCTTTCATACTTCCTGTGTGAGTATGGCAAGTGGACATGTGATGCCAAGGCAGTCATGTTGCTTTGGATGAGATTATCTGTTAAATCTATTAGATGCAAATGATCGAACGATATGCAGGATGCAATTTTCCTGCATCGTTAAACAGTTGTGAAAAAGAAATTGAACTTGACAAATATAAACACTTCTAACCCACAAACAGCACCCCAAAGCCTCAAGACTAATTACGACAAATGACAAGAAATAAAGCTTCTCATAAAAAGAAAAAACTCTGACATCACTGAAGATGCATACCTAGTATAATAAAAAAATCTGTTAACTAACAAACAATGTATTAGTCTGGGATTTAATATAAGGGGCACAAGATTTTAATGATTCTTGTGCCCCTTAAGAATCATTAAAATCATTATCTAATCACTATTAAAATCATAACTACTTAAAGACATTTGGACACTGCAAAGAGCCAGAAGTGGGAGTGCGAGAGATTTCCTGCTGTAGTCATATGAGCAGACAGCAAGGTCACCCTTAATGAAAAATCCATACACAACACTACAGACTACCTACATGAACAAAAAGCTGCATAGACAGCCTCCGAATGAAATACATTAGAAGGGATCAAGGAATGATATCCTCAGTAAGAGCCATATTCCAGAAGGATTTAATGGGAATCTGATCTATTGGTTTCCATTGGCCAGATAACATCACACTATCAGAACACAACACATTACCACTTACCAGATTATAGTTCCCATTAAAACAATTACTACAAAATAAAAATACAATTGCCTTTATAACATTTTCATTCAAGATGTTTTTTACGTGACTATCGTAAAGTGATGTTATATGTTGTAGTATATCTGTTGCAGGGTTGATCTGAAGCTAGCAGTCGGTTGCATTTCTGATCAAAATCGACTAGTAATAAAAAACTAACAAAATGTGACAAAAATGTATGAATACGTCAAAGAAATGGCGACCAAAATAAATATTTTATTTTTTAAAAAGGTCGAATAGACGTGTCAACAAACCATCTGGATCTGTTGTCGTGCGACCGTAGTGTTCGCAGTTTACTAGAGATAACGTGACGTTAAGCTAGCTTTGCGTTTACTACACAACAGATAGTGTGTTCACACGGAGCCCAGACGAGACACATTTCACTAAAACACGCTGTGGATGTCAAGACTGTTGGGACCAGAAGCGAACCGACTGATGTTTTGAACCACAACCAGGAATCGCCAGTCTGCACAAGGTCTCCAAACACAGACTGGCCGTCACTAACCATGTCAGATCTCCGTGGGATATTCACACACATAAACGCCTTACACGAATGACATTTGAATAAAATAAGACGGACCCCGCACGCCCAAATGATGATGATCAACTGCAGCCGATCTGAGACACACTCCCACCCTTTTCTCGATCTCTCTCTCCCTCTGTTTCACTCCATGTCTCTCACCCTCTTTGGACACTGGTGGGACATGCTTGTTTACCTTCTTATCGATGCGGACGGTGAAGACATCGCGGTCCCTCAGCGGTTCCAGACTGAGGACCAGGCCATGATTAAATTCCTGTACCGGCTGATTTCTCTGAGCGGTTCGATTGGAGTTCGACAAACCGATCAGTTTTCCGCTGCGCGGATGCAGCTCAGCCGCCATCTTTGCACGGGCGGCGCGGTGCACGACAGTGGAGTTGATTTGCGACAGTTGAGAGTGGTTTGTGGGCAATTGGCTCAGCACGCTCTGTGTATATTTGTAAAAATCAGTTTTGGAAGAAATAAAAATCTGTTTTGTTTAAATTAAAATAAAAACAAGTGCATTTGCAGACGGACATGAAGAGCAAAGAAGCGTTAATAAATATGAGGCGGTAAGTTATATGAAACAAATGCAATAATAATTTCAGCGCTCAGCAGTCAAAAAATCTCATCAATTACAGACGAATTGAACAACAACGCTCAATTCAACAACTAAAAAAAACAACCATATCGCACTATTTGTACTATTATTTACTAATATAAATAACTTTAAAAAATGGTTACAGTAAGGCACTTTTCTGTTTAATTTAGTTGTAGTGTTTGAAAGATATCCTCTAGATGGCAGTGTATCACAAAAGAGCCCGCTTTCATATTCCTCTTATGGTATCAGAGAGTTTGTTTCTTTGAAGCACTGTTAAACTAACACTGTTTTGTTACATCATGTTTACATATGCTGCAATCTTTTTGCTTTGTGAAGTTATGAGAATTGTAACATATTGAAATTGAGTTGTTGCATGTGTATACAATTTTTATTGCTGAGAGAAACAGAAAAGGTTCATTTCAAAAGTTTTGTATTGCTCAATACTTAATATGTAAAAATCTAACTACACAGCTCACACAAACGTTTTTGGAGGTTTTATGTCTACTGAAAATTGAGCCTTTTAAATAAGTCTGCAAATCTTGATATGTGGACTGCAGTGGATTTTAGTCCGCTGGGATGATTGCCAAGGCATCTTGTGTTAAGCAAGTTCATTCATTGCTTCTGTTGGACAGCTATGGGATGACACTGTTGTGTGTTTGTATAACGCCTGATCAAGATCAATAACCTGCTCCTGGACAAGGATTTTCTCCAAACAACCACGCAGGTGGTTTGAACGTTTTGCAGCCTCACTGTCACCTGAAAAGAAAAGTTCGAAACAGAGAATTGTATTTTCAACATTGACTTAAACAGTTTTGTTTATACCAACTTCCTTCTAAGGTAGAATGCTTCACTATGGCTAAAGGTCACTATGACACTGGTATATATGTGACAGATCAAATGTTTTATGAGAATTGAATATTGCAGTGAACATAGATTGGAGATACATGCGTACGGAAATTCCTGCTCACTTCCACCCCATTCAAATTTACCTGGCACTCCCCCAAAAGTCAGTAGCATCCCCTTTTTCCACATGGAGAAAAAGTCCAGACTTTCCGTTTCAAGGACTGGTTTGCTGTTCACCACAAGTGAATGTTTTAGTATGGTGAAAGTAAGTGCTGCAGGTTCACGGGGAAGGGCAGCGGTTTCCGATCCCTCTTTCAGGCCCAACTGAACCTCCTTTGACATCACAGAGAATTGTTGTTAAAGAACATACACATGTAAGATCAGGTTGTTGAGTAGTGATCATAAGCACATTCATGCCGATTTCACATCATACAATCTATTTTACCCTTCGCATACCTTAACATCGGTATGTCCATCCAACTCTCCCAAAATATACTCAAAGTCTGTGCTTTGGAGACTCAGCAAAGTCCCAGTCCAAGATCCGATGATCTGTATTGTGATACCAGCCTCCTCTGTCTTGAATCCAGGAAGATCTGTTGTGAGATAAGGCATAGCAAAATAACGTGATGCTTTCTGTTATGCTAAAGACGTTAAAGAGACGTTGCTTTTTACTCACCAGATGTATTAAACGTAACCATCCCAGTTCCTGGAAAGTAGCTGCCCCTCTTAATCTCAGAGAAGCAGGGTCGGGGATCCCATGTTGGGTCTGTATCCCAGAGAGTGCTGAGATTTAGCCATTGTCCTCCTCTTACACAGGCATCTATATCTGGCTGAAACTGAGAAACCAAATGATTAGAGATTTTAGAAAAAAAACACTCTTCTTCACTGTATATATCAACAAAAATAGAACTACAAAAGAGATGTAGATAGTCATACTGGATTGAAGAGCTTTTGTTTGTCCACCAACATGCCGCCAAGACCCAGACGTATCTTTCCTGTTAGTTCTTCCTCTGTCAGTTCAGAATGGAGTCCGACCACAAGCTCTGGATTGCTGTTTACCTCTAACACCACAAATTTTCCCTCACTGCGCAATTCCAGCTGTTTAAAACCAACAGAAAAAGCTCAAAAGATGAACTGCCTGTTTTTGTTGAACTAAACAGTATTCTAAAAAAACATTTACCAAGTGCCAGGCCCCATCGTTGAGTCGACGGCCTCCTTTTATGCTGACTAATATGTCTGCTTTCCCAATCTGCATTTCAGGTATGCCATCACGTAGTGAAAGCACAAACCAGTCCTTTCCATCCTTGGTGTCTCCGTAGAAAATGGCCCCTTCTGGGTCCAGAGTCCGGAACTCAAAGAAAGATCTGATGCTGGATGGCGAGGTAAGACATCTCGCGGTTAGTGAGATA
This sequence comes from Triplophysa tibetana, assembly GCA_008369825.1. Classification (NCBI taxonomy): domain Eukaryota; kingdom Metazoa; phylum Chordata; class Actinopteri; order Cypriniformes; family Nemacheilidae; genus Triplophysa; species Triplophysa tibetana. The sequence continues at coordinate 11,512,171 of CM017893.1, read as the reverse complement.
AATGATGCTATGTAATAAATGCACGGAGTGAAATCCTCAGATTTATAGTCAACTAACCTTCTGATATCGCTGAGATTTGCGCTTGTCTGTAATATGGGAGTCCATGCGGACTGTCTGTGTGCCAGATTAATGACTCCCCTTGCAGATATCTGTCACAGTCAACCCAATAATCCAGAAATGGGTTTGACATCATACAGCAAACAACACATAACTCATAAACCAAGCATGGTCAGATTACATTTAGACAAATGTGTTTACGTCTATTTAAGTCGCTTTTATTAAAATGCCGTAGAAAAAAACATTACTGATGTCTATCTTGAAACAAAACAAAGGCACTGACATACTTTAGGATACGTCAGGGCCAGTTGTTTTCAGTTAAAACAGCTTAAATTTCATTTTAGTCTGGGACTAATTTTAAACCATGTCTGTGAAACCAGGGCTATACGTTATTGAATTAAGTCCATTTTTGTCTTGTTTCCAGTAAAAACGTCTAAATATTTTTAAATCAGGATACATTTAGAAGGAAAGTTTTCTAACAATAATTAATATAATAAACATTGAAATGAGTAAATTCATGCTTAAACAAGAAAGAATATCTGTCAGTAGGATTAAAAAAAGTAATTTATATGAACCAAACACATAAAGACTTTCTTTTTCACCTTTTGACTATAATTAATAAAAATAACACATATGCAACTGTGTTTGTATGCCATATCATACTGTATGTAACAGTAAATGCAAATATGCTCGTATCTAATGCTATAGTGACAATTAACATGGTTTTGTGATTATGCATCGCTCATATTTTATAACAGTTGTTAAAAAATAGATTTTTCTTTAGAGCTGTGAATTGATTTTAAAAGGTCTCGAACTCACCTGAGTACCTGACGCTCCTCTGCCCAACAGAATCAGATACGGGCCTAAGAGGAGCACAACAACCACTACCCTTAGATAGTTCATTCTCTGTTGATTATAGAGATTAGAACATGGGTTGAGAAGAGAGGGGATGGAATCAGAACCTAAGATAGAAGGCTTTAGTTTAGCCAACCGCTCTCAGACTATCCCTCTGTCTCTTTGTGTAGTGAGTAAACCCCAGTCTCCTCAGAAAACCTCAGCGACTGAGAATGTCAACATCACAGCATATTGATCCACTGCTTGTTTTTTGAATGTGGGAGGTCTTTTGTATGCTGATAACATGGTGATTTATTTGACCAATGTTCAGTAATGGTAATATATTTGGTATGTTTGTGCCATGGCATTTAATAACTGCAAAAACATATGGGGAACGTTAAAGTACAGCAATGAAATGAATGCTTCAATAGTTATACCATACTTACTATGAGAAAATGAGGCAACTCTCATCATGTTCGTTTCAGGTTTTGAAAGTCTTCCTAGCAAATTGTAATATGAGTATCAGAATTATCATTTCTAGCTCAATGTATAAATGGATATTTTCTGTAATAGGCAAATTATTGAATTGAGATTGGACCTGTCCCCTTCCTGGACTTAACAAGTCTGGTTACATAAAAAATGAACTTTGAAAGGTGACTGATGTTTGTTCTTCTAGTACGGAGAAACCTTGATGTATTTTAAATTGCGTAGGTGTTATTTTTTAAATGCAAAATCATCAGCCTCAGTGATTCATTGTGACACTTTGGCGGATATTTTTTCAATTACGATGAACAGTTGTCCAACTTGCAATGAGGCCTAGTTAAGGATTTTTGTGGTGCACAAAACTTAGTTGTCCTTTTATATACTTAGCACATGACCCTTTCTTACTTTTAAATTGATTCCGTTATTAGAGTCATTATTTAATTTATCTGTTGCAACATGGTTTGTACATTCCCATCATGCAGTTTCCTAAAAATTGCAAAATCCAGCAGGAATTGATAAAAAATATCATTTGTATGCATTAATATATGCATTGATTGTATAGGCCTTCAATTTATAATTTCAACATGGCCCTTTGCATCTTGTTGTAAATGTTGTCTAACATGCGTATCAAGAATGGATTCGAAGCTGATATTCACGTCATCAGGTTAATACTTTATTTGTATGGTTGTAGCATGGACAGAGGGAGTAAAGAGAAAAGGAGAAAAGAAAGGAACCATAGATTGTAGACATGAATCGGCAATGTGCGTCAACAGTTGTCAGTATTGAATGGTCACAAAGTCAACAAGACACAAAGAAACTTCAAACATTTCACTTTTTTATACTGCCCAAATATAATGTGGACCTCTAAAACAATGGTACAGTATTACATTTTCACAAAATACCAGACAATTAGGTCACATGCCTACAACTATGATCAAGTGCAGAACATATGCAGCTGGTAGATTTTACCCATTTTGTTTCACATTTGAAGCCTCTATTGAAGAATTTTGTTGGTCAGATAGTGTGCTAGACTGCAGATCTGCTGTACATGTTTCAGTACATCTGGTTCCCGAAACTTTTTTGTAGCTCTGTGCAAATATTCAGTAGTCTATCCAGATGCTGATTGATAAATATTTGTATCCCACATAATCACTGGTGAGCTCTTTCAACAATTCCATCCATTGAGTTTTCTTACATGTTTTAAATATTTGCTAATGGATGATAAAGGAACATAAGAACACTGATGTTCCTCAAGGTTGTGCTTTTGTAAAACCTTGATATTCACTTGAATTTTTTACCACCAATTTTGCTTTCCAAGGTGCATTTATATTATGTGCGTATTATTATAAAAAAACTCAAAGGCAGCTTGTATATAAACAAAAGTCTTTGAATTTTGGAAGTAGTTTTTGAAGTTTGGTTGTTTAAAATGACTTATTCAGAAATTACCTTTTGAAAATTGGACTCTTTATCTGTGACCCTGCCTGTAAATACCCAATCATTTTTTGTTATTTAATGTTTCCTACATTAAATAATCTTTGATGTCTATAATATTATCTGAGAAATGCCTTGTCAAATTGTTAATTCATAGTGAAATTCATGCTTGAAATAAAACTTTTCACTCATTATCTCAAAATTAGAATTGTGACAGTTTAGCGAAGATTTCACAGACCAGGTCACATTTAAGCACAATACTGAATACCAAAGCCATAAAGTACATTTTACAAAGTCAATGTTATTAATTTGTGGAAAGATACATTTCTTAGGTTAAAATAGTGTATTTGTTACTCAGATGTTACTGACAATTCTTTTTTTCATTAACACAACCTTTTTTTCATCAGTATAGGTAATTCATTTAGATGTCCAATTCATGTAAAAATTATGTTGGTAACATTTTACAATAAGATTGTATTTGTTAACATAAGTTAATGCATTAGTTAAGCAGTAACTAACAATGAAAAATACTTATTTACTTAATTACAATATTTATTCATCTTAGTAAACAAGTTTTATTAAATATCGAAATAGTGTTTCTCACTGATAGTTCATGTTATGTAATGCATTTACAAATGTTAACAAATACAAGCTTATTGTAAAGTGTTACCATGATAAAACTGGAAATTAGAAAACAGCAAAAATAAAAGAGATTTACAGTCAAATCAGAATTGTTTTGGTTTCCTTTTCTTGTACAACCACACCCTCTCTCTCACACACCCCAGTGCAGCTACATAAATCACAACTGTTCATTGCATTGTATTTACCCTCAGGAAATGAACATTGCTACAGCTACATTGCACAGATTCAGACACACTTCAAAGGATAAGGAAAATATTGAGAATATAATGGGAGAGGGATGGGACAAAGGTGGAGATGGAGGGCAATTGTTGGAAAACATCTGTGGTGTTAGGAAAAAAGAAATAAGGCAACTAGAAGCTTCTTTTGGTTTTAGGTTTGACATTTTTATACTGAGGTGTTAATGAAAGTGGGGTCAAAACGAAACATTTCTGAGGAGTGAAGCGAGAAAAATAAGAACCATGTATGTCGGAAAATGGAGAGTTCTGTGACAACACCAGAAGATACTGAATAAGCTATTGTTGCTCATGCGTTTTGGTTATTTTGAAACCAGCTTCCTTGAAATGTCCCTAAGACTACTGTATATGCACAGTGTATATATATATATATATATATATATATATATATATGTGTGTATATAAATATATGAATACCTCATAGCGGTTCAATATTACATGTTATTTTTCAAGTCAGCGTACAGAAATAATCTACTGTCTTTACCTCATGACTAAAATTACATTCATATTCATTTGTACTCAAACAAGAATCTTCAAGTACAAGCCTTGTCTCACTACGAAAAGGGAAAAATATGTAAATCAAACAAATAATATTGTGATAAACAAAAGATATAAAAACAAGAAAGTACAAGGGAGTGTTTAAGTCACTCCAGTGCTATAAGTCCCATAGTGCAGGCCCTGCACGGGCATCAAGAATAGAATCTGCTAACCGATAAAAGGCTTGCTTGAAATACATCTCTTTAGATCACGTCTTTCTAAAACTAACATTCACTGACTATCGCCTCGTGCAAGACTAAGATTCTCCCTGTCTTTATGAAGGAAGCTCCATTTGTGCTAACGTACTGCCCCTATTTTGTTTTACATTTTGCTCCCATTTCATCATGCGCTCACTCAGTTTCGTTCTCTGTTTGTCTCACTTGGTTTCTCTCTCATCTCAAATACAGTCAAGTGAATGTAGTGTCTTTGGTGGACACCAGGGGGCAGTGGGGAGGAGAAGGCCACTAAACATGAAGTCGACTTTACGTATCTTGCTGGAAGAGATGAAACAGTTGGCATGAGTACTGGAAGTACACAGACATATTTCAGAAACATTTGACGAGTGATCATTGAAAAGGATTAATATACCCACGTCCTACAAACCAAACTATGTGAAGCACAGTCTGTCTCTAAACATAACAAGGTCAAAAATAAAGTGGGGTCAACATCACCGTATATTTGACCCTGTTGTGATGATCCTGGTTAGTGAAGGCATTACATAATAACATGTTTAATTTATATGACACCATCAAGATGCTATGCTATGACGGACAAAAGAAGAGCTTCATCTATATTTTCTAATTACTGACCTATTAAGATTATAACAGTTTATCCAGGAATGATGTTTATATGTGAACTTCCATGGAACTGACCAAGGCAGGTGCAGCACACATTACTTCAAGTGTGCATGCCTACACCCCCAACACACCCCACAAATACACAGACATAAACCTGCAGGCACATGTAAGCCAAAATACTGAAACGCATGAGTGAAGTACTGATGTTGTGATCACTATGAGCTACCCCAATTCTCCATGCATTACCCTATACACCATCACACACTGGACGCACTCACGCATGCACACAAGTACACACACACACACACCTGCTGCTGCCTGTCCCTTCTCTGTGTGTTGAATACTGTATGTTGAGCCTCTACAGGCATAACATTTAACTTTCAGTAGATTCCTTCTTTTTTATTACTGTAAGCAGGATTAATGTGTAACTATTATTATAATTATTAATGTTAAAACTATTACGGGAAGCAGACCCAACTTATTTAGCAAAATATATGTCCTGCTAGCTGTCATTGTTCACGTTTTATACCTTATACCTTGATGACTCTGAAAGGACGGATATCCAAGCTCTAAAAACACTACAGAATAGCGAAGGAGTGGTGTGTTGGAGGTGCATCTTTGCAGTGCCTAAAGGGGGTGTCATATGTTTTGTACTCCCCCCCCTTATGTCCTGTCATCAAGACACCTCTCCATCTTTCCACCACATTTGATTCCCACGTATGCCCATGCTTTTGCTGCTTTACAAAAGAGAAGAGCTGTGCAAGAGAGTTCAGTCAACAACAAAAAGAAAAACACAATTTCCACCCTGCTCTGCTGTTGTAGATATATTCCCTTGCTGCCACTTTGTTTTCACTCATGGGTTGTCTTGCTTTGTGCTACTGCTGCCACCACTGTTGTATACGCTGGGGTTCACCACCAAAGGATGGGGCACTGCGCCTGTAAAAGGAGCAGCTGCGGCGTAGTTGAAAAAAGGCAAGAAGGGTAAGGGCTCTTTGTCCCCTGATGCCATCAAATTTAGAGCCATTGGAAGGGCAGCAAGGTTATATGGGTATGGCAGTAGCTGTGGGCCATACAGTAGGTGATAGGGGTCAGGGTAAAAGGGCAGTTTAGTTGAGTCAGAGGGGGGTACCATCTTCCCAAGTGGTGGGAAGGTTAAGGGTCCAGTTGGGTAAGACATTAGTATTTGTTCCTCCTGTTTCTTACCAGAGTAGTACCCTCCTGGTATAATCAAGGGAAGATTAAGTTCCTGGACAGGGTAGCCGGAGCTCCTGTGGTGTTCTGTAGATGCGATGGAGGTATCGTCCTTTGTTTCGGGCTCTGCAGTGGGCAGATGAGGATGCAGTAGGGTATGACAAGGCGGTGTCTCACCTCCCACAGCTGATTTTTCAGACAGCATAAGATCCTGTATTTCTGTAATGTGTCGTCCTCTGTGTAATTGGCATTGCTCTAGCAGAGGCCGTAGCTGTAGGTCTAAAGGTCCCGGGGAGTGACAAGGTGACTTTGAATATCTTTGAGAAGGTCCTTTTGGAGTGGTTTGAATAACAGAGCATGTAGGAGATGGTACTGGACTGAGCGGTTCCTCTTTGGGCACTAGCAATGACACCTCATTGCAAGATTGTTCCTTTGAGATGTTGGATGGATGTGTAATCTTTTGATCAAGTTCCCTCTTTTTGGACAGTATTGTTGGCATCGATAAGTCTTGAGCTTGGTTATTGGATTGAGAAAATATTCTTAGATCCTGAGCAGCTTGTAAATCATTTGGAATGATTTCACTCTCCCTGTGTGTTACTGTTCCCACCCCTTGACTAAGCACAGTGCCTCGGGCAGTTTTTAAGGAAATGGGCCTGGATTGAGTTGTTTCTCTTCTAATTTGAGGGTTTGTCAGCTTTGGAGAAATTGGGATTTGCTTATTACTCGAAACTGGGGTTATTTTCTGCTGCCCTAGTAAGTCTAAATTTCGTTTCTCTGTTGTTCTGTAGTCTATGCACTCTGAGCTATTCATAACTAGTACACTATGGGTGTTTGGAGAGATGACCTTTACCCTTTCTAAAGTGGGGTTGTGCATAACTTGCGAGAACTGTGAACCCAGCGGACAATGTACTTTTTCATCAGATGCCAGTTGCGGATTTTCACAGTTGTTGACTCTTTGGTGTTCTTCCTTCTTCTCACCTAGCTGGTTGTCAGTGATTTGACTGTCCGGTTTCGAATAATATATGACGGACACAGACTGTGCTTGTTCACTATTGGTGTCTGAATCTTTGTTTGGTGTAGACTCTGTAGCTGTATGTATACAGCTTGGTGTGTCTTGGTTTTTCTGTGTGTCTTCAACCTCAGCTAAATTGCCCAGCTCATGTCGCTTGAGATGACAGTTGAGTGCAGCAGAGGTTTTGCAGACCTTATCACATTTTGAACATGTATATTTAATCAGAGGCCTTCTGCTCAAGCGAACTGGACTGTCCTTTTCTATAGACTGTGCATCCAGATGATTATCATCTTCTCTCATTTCCGCTTCCTTTCTTGACTGCAGAGTAAAAAAAGAAGGACCTGACAGAGGCTTGTTTTTGGGATGCTGAGTTCTCTGATGCTCCTCTAACTTTGACTGTGAGGGGAAAGTAGCTCTGCAGAGCATGCACACAAACTCAAACAGATGTGTCATCTCATGTTTGTCTCGCTTTCTTGGGCTGGAGAACCAACGGCCACAAGTTCCACACTCAGAGGCCTGACTTTCTAACCATTGTTGCTTGATGTTAGAAGAGGTTGTGTATTGAGAACTAAGTGTAGTCTGAGGGACAATAGAAGGGAGGGGGAAATCAGATTTTCCGTGAGTTTCCTTTTCTTTCTCCTTCTGTTCTGTTCTTGATGGGTCAGGTAAAGAGTGTGGTGTCTCTTTGACTGGACGATTCTGAGGAACAGTAACTTGTATTTGTTCTTTCTTTATTTCTTGTGTCTGTTCCTTATCAGCATCTTGCCCATCAACTTCTTGATCCGTATTTTTCATTAACCTCTCAGTTCCCCGGACAGATCTTGGGGATCGTTTGAAGTGTATTTTACGCTTCCAGGCTTTAGTCCCCTGCATATGAATGGCTTTTCGCTTGGGTTTGTATGAATAGTAAGGCCTCCACAGGTTGTCATCCACATCATGATCATTTTTGTCATCTCTGACCTCTTGGCGGAAGAAGTATTTCCTCACCTTGCTTTTCAGTTTAGCGTTTTTCCATTTGGGCTCCCCCTCCTTTCCTTCCTGGCTAGAGCTGCGGTGTTTACGTTGGTGATGGGTGTGCCTTTGTTCTCTCTGGTCGTCCTGTGTGAGGTTACTCTTCTTGGCTTTGCTGCGTGTTGGGCTTTTGTCTCTCATAAGGTCTGTTTCAGAAATACTCCTTTTGACAATGGCCTCCTCCCCTATGCGCACAGTAATCTGACAAAGTGGACCACTGCCTTTGACTTCTGATCCCACTGCTATTGGTATTATCTTAGTTGACTCAGTTTTATTATGAACTCTCCGCCCCCTGTGAAGCTTCTCTGTAGAGTGTCTAATTTTAGTAACCTCTGGATCTAAACCTGCAGCATTCCACTCCCTATGTGTATCAGTGTGTTCTCTCTGACTATGTTTTTTCATTTGTTTGTGAGTCTTTTCAAGTTTATGATTTTCTGGACTTCTTTTTCTTTCCTCAGAAGACATCTTATTTCTGTTTACAATGACAGATGATGAAACTGCAGTACTGTGCATGATGACTGAGGGTTTGCTGTGTGCAAATGTAATGACTGAAGAGACAGCAGCTTCTGGGCACTCTGAGGTTTTGCCATTGGCACCACCTGACAGCAGTAAATCTGACCCCTCTGTCTTTTTGGTTTCTACTGCCACATCTGTTAGGGAAGCAGCTAGTTTTTTACTCTGCTCTACATCCACCCTGATAGGAAATCCCTCAGGTTCAGTCTTTATGTCTGTTGTTTGAAGGTCTTTAAGGAAAGACTCCAATTTCTTTGTGTCCAGAGTTGGAGGAATACTGCCGTCCAGAGATACAGGAAGGCTCACTGGTGAATCAGAAGTGAGTAGCCCATCAGTCAGTGGCTGTGTGTATGTTTTATAAGGTCGCTTCATAGAGCGCATGGGCAGCAGGTGGTACAGTTTAAGACCATTGACCCTCTGTTTGTAGCCACCGTTAGCTGTTTTCTCACTTGAGATCAGGCCAGGGTTGATGCCATGGAAAGCCTTTTGGTGTGTTTTAAGGTTGTAGTAGGTTGGAAATGCCTCCCAGCAAAATATGCACTGGTAGCGCCTTTCACCAGTGTGCCACACCTCGTGCTTGGTGCGATATTCAGCCAGGGCAAATACCTTATCACAGAAGTGGCAAGGGTACTTTCGCCGCCACGAATGCACATTGGAGTGTCGTTTTAGGCTTGACAAAGTCATGTAAGAGCGCTCACACACAGAGCAAAAGTAAATTATATGTCCATCCACCACTTTTACAAAGTGATCCTCTTCCCCCAGGGTATCCTTGCAAGTCAGTGTTCCAGTATGATGGCCATGAAGGTCTCGTACTTTCTTTATGGGTCGGCCAGGCCTTGTTCCTTGTCCAAGCTGTTCAGGCTCTGTGGTCTCATCTGCTCTCTCCCCCTCCACATTACCCCCCTCCAGGGGCTCCTCTTTGGGTTGTACTGGAAGAGCTGGCAGCCCTTGCCTGCAGGTGGCCTCATGGGATTGCAGTCTTTTATTGTGGATGAAGGCTTTGCCACAGTGGCGGCAGCTGAGTACTCGTCCCCCCCGATGGAGACGCATGTGGACTGTGAGGGACGAGGCAGTACTGAACAGACGGTGGCACACCCCACATAGTAGTTCTGGCTTCGGCACTGCCCTAAAGTCATGGAAAGATGGGGCGGGGAGAGTCAAGGGAGAGGATGTAGGAGAGACAGAAGAAGGGGAAAGAGGAGGAGGAGGGGTTGACGAAGTTGAATGAGGGTTGATAGGGAGAGGAAGGCTCAGTTCAACATGGAGGCTGTTGGCCTTCCGTTTTTTGCCTTTCGAACTCTCTGAATCCTTCATACCTTGGTCTTGGTAGGCTCTTGCACTGAGGTTGAAAAGGATGTGTGCTGTTTCTGTTGTTGAATGCTCTTTGTACCCATTATTATGACTGACCGCAGCTGTCTCTTTTGAATAGTCCAATTTATTTGAGTGTTGTAAGGGAGATGTTGGGTATCGGGAACCGCTACCATCAACAGAAAATGACAGAGATGACTTGCAATTCTTACTGACTGGGGAAGCTAGATCAACAGGGAAGGAGGAGGTGGATGAACATGGCAGACGTTCAGTTTTTGATGGTGTTTTTGCTAACTTTTTTTCTCTATATGGTTCTGCTATCCATCTTTTGCCATCAGAACTGTCTCTGTTACGAACATCAGAGGAAGAATTTGGGTGAGAGGAGGAGCAGCGCTTCTTTGCAGAAAAGCCAGGTAATCCAGCACTGAGAGGAAAACTGAGAGATATCCGCGTAGTTTTGGATCTGTCCATCTCATCCGTGCCCTCTCCCATCCTGTCTCCTCTCGTGTGTTTATTTCTGTGTTTCATTGAATCTTTAACCTAAGTCCTTTGAGATGCTCTCCAAGGCTGTAATTTGTCTATCCAAGAGCACTAGTAAGTCAGAAGATGTAGCAGTAGTCCACCAAGGGCCAGGAAAATAACTGATAGTGTGACCCTCAGAAGACAATGATTGATAGAAATTGGAGTGTCGGATCGAGAATACGGCAGTTGAAAGAGGTCAAGCACAGTAACAGTGACTCTCAGATGTATGTGTCATTGTCCATCTTTGATTATCTTGTTAAGAAACTGGACAGGATTGCCATTGCACTGCGCATTCAGCTCCAAGGGTGCATTGCAGGTGTGGAGAGGGTTCCAGCCATCCTCTCCCAACACCATAACCTCGCTTTTGATCCTGTAAGAGAACAGAAAAATGTTGTTTTAATATTTAAATATTTGTAACGGCAACATTGTAGGTTTCAGACAATGACAACCACACCAGAACATATTAGAATCATAATGACAAGTAAAGCAAGTGACAGAAAATATACAGTACCTGCTGGCAAATCAGAGTGTTAGAATTTAAAACAGTTAGGTCTTACTGCCTATAAACTATTTTGCTAGACGTAAACAACAATGCTAACAACACTACACAAATGTTACCACAAAACACACCAACCAACATAAAATTTAAGACTGAATCACAAACATCCTTAATTATTTAGATTAGTTATTAAAGCTAGACTTTATGGGGCGGTTTCCTTGACCAGGATAAGTTTAAACCAGGTATAGCTAGACCTTAGTTAAATTAAGACATTTAAGTCGTTTTTAAAACCAGTTTTACGAAAAAACATTAGTGCGTGCATCTTGAGACCAAACAATTGCACTGATATATTTTAGGAAATGTCAAGTTGTTTTCGATCAACACACTTGTAACATTAAAGTTTGTCTGGGACTATGCCTAAGCACTGTCCGGGAAACTGCCCCTATATAAACTTACTAACTTAAAATCTATTAATAAAACAACAACAAATGTTGTTTACATCTTTCAAAATGCCCTATAAAATACAAGCCAGTAAAAAACAGCAAGATATTATGGTACCTATACATATGCAACACAAGGTTCATTACAATCATCGTAGTTTCCAAAATGTGCCAAACCTTCCAAATCTAAAAGTTCGGAAATAATTGTGGCAATAAACTCCACTGAGTCACAGCATTTCCTTCATGAAATTGAACACTGCTCAGATTTAATCAAGATTTCCCCAACACTGTGTTTATGGTCAAAGTGCTCCAAACATGTCGCATCTGATATTGAAACCAAAATGTAGATGGCCTTTTGAGGGGAAGCATTGTATATTCCAGTTATTGCATGTATTGACTTGCATGATTTTGTCTTTCTCTTTGTTATAATATAAACGATCACATGATTTATACTCTTCGTCAGGAGAAAATGAACACAACTGTGTTTCTATGTTCATGACTCCTGTTTGTTTGGTTTAGTTAAAAATCAGATCTTTTTTACTGTTCTACTAGAGTCTACCACTGAGAGCGTTCTTAGTTAGCAGTAATGATGCGACACCAGAGAAAATCCACAGTCATGGTTTTCTGCCTGCGTTTTAGTCAGACAGGCAGGCCTCTGTAAAATTCCACAAGCAGCCCTGAACACACTGAAACTAGGTCAGCACTGTTATTGCAGAGAGAGCAAGAGGAGGAGGGAGAGAGAGCGTGAGACAGGGAGAGCAATGGTGAGAGAGACAGAGAGAGGTGGAGAAGACAGAAAGATCCAGGCCTGGAGACAGGAACAGCCACTAACACACACACTTGCACAGGCACAGAAACAGACACAGACAGGCAGTCAACAAGCGGCACGCACACTCCCCTCAACACGCAAACACGGTTGCAGACATGTGGACGCATTTGAGCTGGTTTGTCTGTAAACAAGCAGCTCGACGGCTAGCTTTATCCGATGCGCCACAAATGCAGCTGCTAGGAGCGTGCAAAGGAAGTATACTAAAAACTTGTATAATAATAGACGTTGCATTTAGACAGACAAGAAGTATTTTATAAGACCTGGAATAAGAGTTCTGATAACGTATCTAAGAAAGAAACTTGCCCTGCTGTTGTTGTGACTCTGGCTTCGCTGTGGCATAAAATCAAGGCCTAAGAATGACACCATTTTACATGGCATTCACAAAGTGAATGGACAAACACATCTGCCACCCCCTTTTTTTTCTCCTTACGTCTGTCCCTATTTATCTCTCCCTCACGCCCTCCTTTTCTCCTCGCGTATGACGCACACGCTGCCTCTTAACAAACAGTCCCTGGCGCAAGAGGCTGGCCAAGCGTGACAGGGCCTTTGCCCCCCCCCTCCGACTGCCCCCTCTACTCAAACATGCAACCAACTAAAAGAGTTGGAGCTGTAAAATGACAGGGTCTGCACCCCTCGAATACACTGAAATGTTATGGCAAGCTTCCTTGTAAATACTACAACTTGCTTTTCTACTTTCTTACTAAATGAGCCATGCTTCTTCATCATCAAGCTCCTGTTTTATACAGATGTGGTCACCTGTGACAGTGCAAACGGAGAAGAATCTCAGGAAGTTGGATAATGGGCTAAAGGTCTTCATTTAGCTAAGCCATTGAAAGAAGCTGAATACGGAGTGAAGGCCGCCTGTTTCCGTGTGGCCGTGACGGGGCCCGCTGGGGTGAGGCGGACTATGAGAGAGGGGGCTGTCGCTAGATACTGAACTCTCCACAACCCCCGGCCAAAAAGCACGGTGGAGCCAGCCAGGGGAGAGATGAGGGGAGGGGTACGGAGCAAAAGGAGCTGGCTGTTGTGGAAGAGTTGGGATATGGAGGCGGATGGTGCGAAGTTGGGATCCAGCATTTTTCCTTGCACGGATCTCTTGATTTTTTTCCGTTCCGTGCAAGCGATTTTTGGTGTCTCTGAGATTTGCCAGTGAGCCTGCCTGTGTTACATAATGTGTTTGACATGGTCTGACATAGTCTTTAAATTCGACAAGTGATTGACATGAATCTGTTGCTGTAGGATGAGCAAGAGTACAAATGAAAGAAAATTACATACACAGAAGCGGAGGTAATATTGCGATAGTGACCTGGCTGAAGTTACTTCCCAAGATCATGTCTGAACTTGCTTCCATGTCGCTGTCGAGTTTCCAGCTCATTTGCTTAGGAAGATTCATCAAACGCATACAGCCCTGACATGTTGTTGATGGCTCTTTTTGCTAACATTTGAATAGCATGGAAATTAATTTTGCTATATAAACAAACTCACTTTAAGAGGCTCATAAAACTTAGCTGCTTTTACTTCAAATGACCTCTGACCCTATCGCCTTGCAATGCCTGTCTACACAGTACCGGACATTAATTACTTTATAAGCACGTACGTGTCATACGTATTGTAATAACGTCCACCTTGCCTTGACAACACATGGATGGATAAATTATGATCTAACAAACTGGCCTGAGATACACTGGCAAGTCTTTCATTATGAATTAAATTTCAACATCTTTAAACTTGCTACAATATAAAGTATCTTAAACCAACCGGATGGACACCATCATTAAAGATTGGATCGAAACTATGAGGCTTTACTCTCATTTAACAGTAATCTCTGAGCGGCTCACCAGCCCTGAAAAAGAACTGCGTGGTTCACCCACAACATCCGAGGATAAGGAGACAGGCCTCGATTAGCACGCACGCGAACCCACACGCACGCACGCACTTATTTCTTGTGTCTACACAGAATCAAAACAACATCGATATGATATGAGAGTGGCACAGACCCACGAGAAGCAGGAAGAGAAGACAGGGATAGATCAGAGAAGAAAAAAAGTATCTCGTTCTCTGCTAGGCAAGCACGCCACAACAAGACAACGTACCTTGAAAAACCTTCTGCTGCATCTCGGCTGCGATGTGTTCTCTCTCTATCACTCTCTCACTCTCCCACCCTCGGTCTGTGTGTCCTGGTCTGCATGTTCCAGTGTGCGTGCGTGTGTGCGTGTGTGTGAGTGAGAGAACACAGGGAAAGACGCGCTCGTGCACACCGGCAGCGCTATGTAGAGACAGAGGGCAGGATCGACTGTTTCGCACTCTGACTCGCCCCCCCTCCTCTCCCTCTTGCTCGCCCGCTGTCTCTCTCTCTCTCTCTCTCTCACTCACACTTCAGTTTGCCACTGATACATGATTCTGGGCTGTTTTTGCATTTTTTATCTCCCCAAGCCTTACTCACCCGAACCCCCCTTTCGTCCTCAGCCTCACTTTAATTCCAATTCTCTTTTTATTTAACATTTGGGTTCATAAGAACAAGACGCACTCTCTTTGCATACACCAAGTCTGATGATAGAAAGGAAGGGAGGGAGAGCCTGAGCGAGGGAGAGAATGTGCGAGTGAGAGGACGCCATTTAAGCAGTTTGTTACGAGCACTGCCAGTCCCCAAAATGGCTGAAAACAAACAGGAGCCATGCCAACAGAAAAAAAGCTTGGGCATAGAGACATGGAGGGAAAAGAGATAAAGAGTATGAGAAACAAGAGGAGCGAGAGCTAGAGGGAGTAGACTATTCTTGGGTGAAACTCTTTAAATGAGTGAGATAGCCAAAAGAGAGATCAAAGAGAAGGGTACAGACATGCACTTTAGTTTCCATTTTCTCCGCTGAGTAAAGATGCGGACGTTTGTGGCGAGAAGCGGTGGAATGGACGTGTAAACATTTCAAGTCTTTGGTCGAGAAGCCAGAAGCTTATCAGACTGTCCACTGTGAAAGATTTGGCCTTCGCACCTTAACACAGAGCACGGAAATAAAAGTTTAAAGTGCTAGACAAATGTTCACTGTGGCATGCTTTTATTTTCTAGATTAACCTGTAGGAGAGATAAATCACATATGACGAATCTCTTAGGCTTCTCGGTTTGTACTGTGAAGCAACAAGATGAGAGCAAAACGAAACTTGCTTAAGATACATGCCCCTCAGATTTTTTTCAGGCCGTTTTAGAAGAGAGAATATCACCAGTCTGCAAAATAGTCAGTTCTTTAAATTATTGGCAATGTTGTCTTTTATTTTATTGCCCACTACTATTACTGTTCGTTAGAATTCATCTAATTTGTGTCTTTTTAGGTCTCTAACTGAGAATAAAAAAAGCCTCCTAAACTGTGAACGTGCAATAAAATTTATCCGACAATCCAGCCAGGATTTGTTGGATCAATCCACCTGCCTCACTGTCTGTCTATAATCTATGCAGGAACCGCCTGTATTTGGGCAATTCCAGCCTTAGGGGTGTGACATTTTTAGTCCAAATCTAAATTCTCAGAGAATGTATTTATAACTAATATATTGAAATATCTGTTTATGCTTTCTCAAATCCCTGATGATAGATTTCAGACATCAGAAAAATATCTGTCTGTGCATGTGTATTTTATTTGAAAAATTCATGTGTTATGGATGTGACAAAAAAGGATGCATGTTTTTGAGAGTCAATATACTTTGAAGGATTTCTATGAATTAAAAGGCGCAAAACAGAAGCAATAACCCAAGAAATGGAGAGGAGATGTTTCTTTACAGAACATTAAATAGTTTTTATTTTTTATTTTATCGTCTTAAGTTTGAAATTTGCATGGAATTCGCCATTTAAAGTTTTTTATAGCGTTATGTGTGAAAGACTATAAACCTGCAAAAACACTAAGTGCCTAATAACAAAATACATAGCAAAACATTGTGAACACGTAATCTTTACATTCAAGAATATTTTCCCATCCTGAAAGGGCCGAGCAGAGCACCTGATTGAGGAAAAAATCTGTCGCTTCAATCACACGTTCTTTTCTCGCTTAAATTTCAGCAGAACTGCTCATTATACCCCCATCCTACTTTACTTTCCCCTGTGCCCCTCGGCCCTTCTCTCTATTTTTCCTTTCTCTGTCGCACTCCTTCTTTTTCTCTTCTATTGTATGCTAGCCCACTTGTCACCATGGGAACTCGAGTTGGAAGCGGGTCTTGTTCTTGTGTTCTTATGATCTTTCCGACTGGTGGAACTTTGTCACTTTTCTCACAGATTCTCTCAGAATCAGTTTTTTTCTGTTCTATTCTTTTTGTGAGCTTGAGTGTAAAGATTATGACATCTGTGTATTTTGATGGACTGGCATACTAGGAACACCTGCTTCTTGACAATTATTCGGTAGCCTACTTTACACATGTTTTGATAACCCATTTAACTCAAACCTTAATCCCCCTTTTAGTTATGATCAGATGGATCATTGGAAATAAGCAAGACAAAAGTACCACTATATTTCATAGTCAACATCAAGTACAAAAACATGTTGAGAAATGCAGACAATAGATGTTTTATGACTTTGTGTGGATAAGAAAAACGAGTCATTGATAAGCAAATCTTAGAGAAGTATATATTTTTGATATGAGATTCATTTGAGAGTTTAGTTCAGGTACATTCTTTGTTACAGCAAGCGGAGTGCAAGGACAAAGCATTCAGTAAACAATTGAACTCTTCTTAACGTAATTTATAATTTGTTTGGAATAATTTATATTCAGAATATCTTTTAATTTGTCATTAATTGGCTTTAATCTTTGTCTTCTGTTAAAATACAACTTTTTTTGCCTACTGCTGATCAAAGGCCATCTTTAACATGACATATGGATCAGCAGACATTAATGAGAGGGCAGCGGCCAGCTGAATCTCCACGGTAACAAAAGACCCTGGACATCTGGAGTTAGCCACACACAGACTCCCTGTGAGTTTTGGATGAGAGGGGTGTCAAATGTGTCGCTGGACTCGGTTGAAAATGTGGCAGTGCGCAAATGAATTGAGTCTCGGTTTTATTTTGAGTTTTATTTTTATTAGTGTGAGTGGAATTTATTTAATCCTAACATGAGATTATCCAGAGAACACATAGACAGAACTGTTTCTGTATCACCCTACAGTATTTATTTTTTGGCATAAATCAATATTTTTTGTCACCCTTAATGTTCGTCACTGGGTTTTGTAAATACATAACCAATAAAAAAGTATTAAAAAGTGCTTTGTAACTTTGATAACACAGTATTTAATTATTTAAAAAGTAGGTGTTTTCCCATTACCTGAAAAACTCTGACAATATGTTTGTTCTATTTATTTTCTTTTATTGTTCCTTTGGAAAAGCAGTAGGAATTGAATTATTATACTGAAATTTAATCTAATTTCACCAGTTCACATTCCTCGTTTTTTAGTAACTTATTCATTTATTAATAACTTGATTGTGTTTAACTGGTGCACCTTGGGGAATCATAAATAGTGTATATCTGATTATTCAAATAAAATATATATATTTATGGACCATTTCATCGGACATGCGCCTGGACTTCAGTTACCTTCCGGTCTGTGTTTGTTTATCTTTCTGGCTAGTGTCTAATAATACAACTATTTATATTTAATTTCATTTATGTTTATATTCATTTATATAATTATTTTACTGTATACAAAGTATATAAAATAAACGATTTGTTGAATTTTGTTGTATGTTAATTTTAATAAATAAACAATTTGTTGAATGGGTCCTGTAGTTTTACATTTACATTTATTCATTTGGCATACGCTTTTATCCAAAGCGATTTACACTGCATTATCTTATACATTTTTGTTTTCTAAGTATGTGCAATCCCTGGGATCGAACCCTCGACCAATGCTCTACCATTAAGCTACAGGAAGGTTTTGTCACGTTTAAAGAAACTGTATGATACATTGACACCTAACAGGTGGGCTTGGTATCGCAGTCTAAATAAAAAATACTGGAGAGCCAACTTTAGCCAAGTATCTTTCTTCTCGGTTGTAATGGTTAAGTCCACGAACACGCGCATGCACAGTAATGGTTGTTCATGTTGTTGCTTTGAAACCGTCTATATTTAGAAAACGTTATAGAAAACTAGGTGAAAACATAAAAAAACATATTCCCTGTCAGACAAAAATTACAAAATTACCTATATTCCTTTCCGTACATCTACAGGGACAAAAGATAAAATGTTGTATCTTTTGTGTTGTGGGGAGTCTGGAGATATTGAGTCCGAGTGGACCATGTTCTCCACCTCCATTGTCAACGCAGCCACTCGGAGCTGTGGCCGGAAGGTTTCCGGTGCCTGTCGAGGCGGCAATCCCCGAACACGGTGGTGGACACCGGAAGTAAGGGATGCCGTCAAGCTGAAGAAGGAGTCCTATCGGGCCTGGCTGGCTTCTGGGACTCCGGAGGCAGCTGACAGGTACCGACAGGCCAAGCCGACTGCAGCCCGGGTGGTTGGGGAGGCAAAAACTCGGGCCTGGGAGGAGTTCGGTGAGGCCATGGAGAAGGACTATCGGTCGGCCTCGAAGAGATTCTGGCAAACCGTCCGGCGCCTCAGGAGGGGGAAGCAGTGCCCTACCAACGCTGTTTACAGTTGAGGGGGCAGCTGTTGACCTCAGCCGGGGATATCATCGGGCGGTGGAAGGAATACTTCGAGGATCTCTTCAATCCCGCCGTCAATTCTTCCATTGAGGAAGCAGAGGCCGAGGGCTCGGAGGCGGACTCGCCCATCACCCGGGCTAAAGTCACCGAGGTAGTCAAGAAACTCCTCGGTGGCAGGGCACCGGGGGTGGATGAGATCCGCCCTGAGTACCTCAAGTCTCTGGATCTTGTGGGGCTGTCTTGGCTGACACGCCTCTGCAGCATCGCGTGGCGGTCGGGGACAGTGCCCTTGGACTGGCAGACCGGGGTGGTGGTCCCTCTTTTTAAGAAGGGGGACCGGAGGGTGTGCTCCAACTATCGGGGATCACACTTCTCAGCCTCCCCGGGAAAGTCTATGCCAGGGTACTGGAGAGGAGAATCCGGCCGATCGTAGAACCTCAGATTCAGGAGGAACAGTGTGGTTTCCGTCCCGGTCACTGGAACACTGGACCAGCTCTATACCCTCTCCAGGGTTCTGGAGGGTTCATGGGAGATTGCCCAACCAATCCACATGTGTTTTGTGGATTTGGAGAAGGCATTCGACTATGTCCCTCGCGACATCTTGTGGAGGGTGCTCCGGGAGTATGGGATTCGGGACCCTTTGCTAAGGGCTAGCCGAGTGTGAAGCGCCTGGGATGAGAATCAGCACCTCCAAATCTGAGACCATGGTTCTCAGTCGGAAAAGGGTGGCTTGCTCACTTCAGGTAGGTGGAGAGTTCCTGCCTCAAGTGGAGGAGTTCAAGTATCTGGGGGTCTTGTTCACGAGTGTCGATTTACCGGTCAATCTACGTTCCTACTCTCACCTATGGTCATGAGCTGTGGGTCATGACCGAAAGGACAAGATCCCGGACACAGGCGGCCGAAATGAGCTTTCTCCGCAGGGTGGCCGGGCGATCCCTTAGAGATAGGGTGAGAAGCTCGGTCACTCGGGAGGAGCTCAGAGTAGACCCGCTGCTCCTCCACATCGAGAGGGGCCAGCTGAGGTGGCTCGGGCATCTTTTCCGGATGCCCCCTGGACGCCTTCCCGGGAAGGTGTTCCAGGCATGTCCCACCGGGAGGAGACCCCGGGGAAGACCTAGGACACGCTTGAGGGACTATGTCTCCCGGCTGGCCTGGGAACGCCTTGGTTTCCCCCGGAAGAGCTGGAGGAAGTGTCTAGGGAGAGGGAAGTCTGGGCATCCCTGCTTAGACTGCTGCCCCCGCGACCCGGCCCTGGATAAGCGGAAGAAAATGGATGAATCTTTTGTGTACATAATTGTTCCCTAAAGAACCATTGAGTACTTTTAAAGGAACTGTTAAGTGTTAGGGAAACAAAACATTTAACTGTATCTTCAGGTACATCTTTATGGATAAAATCATGTTCCCAAAAATATACAATATTTTGTTGTAGAAAAATTAGCTCTTAAGGGTACCTTCCAGTGGCTATTGTACCTTAAAATGTACAGTTTTGTAATGTTTTTCTGACTATAAACTTAGTGGACATTGCATTTTTCAGTTAAAAACCTTGTGAAACAGCATTAGTGCTCACTGGGGCAAGAAGTCCACATGTTAATAAATAAAAAAGATAATAGACACAAAAACTGGTTTGTGAACAGCTTTGTGCATGTTAGTACAGCTGATGGCACACCCTGAAAACAATGAATATCTACAGTGTTCCAATTTCACTAGTATGAGAGCTTTTATGAAACTGTATCTTCTTCAGTTCGTTTTTATTCGGGAAGAACATTTGTGACAAAATATGCTTTTTTTAAGGTTTGCATAGTTTATTGCATCCAGTAATTTTTTATTACATAAAATTATAATGATTTCTAAATACCCAATCATTTGTTGCAACTCTTTTTCCTTCACTACTTAAAATGAAACAAACACTTTGACCAGAAATACATTTATGACTTGCTGCAATGACAATCCAATGTGATTGTAATATTGTAATACAATACTATTCCAAACCATTGTCTTATAAATCTTTATGATTAAATAAAATGTATGTGTGTAGCAGTGGCGGCTGCTGGTCATTCAAAGAGGGGAAGCTCATTTCACAATGAATGAATGAACAAACTATCTAAAAAATATATATAAACACGACGGAGGAAATGTGGGTATACATTAAACTGAAACAAGGAATGTGGTGTATAATTGTGTGAAATGTATGATGAAAATTGGCAATTAATTTCGGCAAGCAAATACCAAGAAATAGGTTGCAGCAGTTTGTCTTTCAACTACACTTGAAAAATCCGCAATGGGACTGAGATTGAATAGCTTTAGCGTCAGCGACTTTTTATAGAACAAAATCGCTGTCAATCAAAACGAGATGCAGTCTTTCGACAGACCCTCCAATCATCACGCAGACGCTCGGAGTCCGGGCCAGCCCACTCCTCCATTCATCCCAGAGACGCTGAGCGTCCGTGGGCGGGACATAATCGCAGCATTATCCAATGACCGTCTTGTTTCTAAGCACTGAAAAAAACTGTTTAATGCAGCCCCATTGAAGTCAATGGACGCTGGGCTTCAACAGAGTAATGCACTGTACGCTACGGGAATGAATGAGAAGGAAATCGAGTCAGCCGACCTAAGTAGCTGATTCTGAACGAAATTGTTTTCGTTCGAGATGAACGTGTTTAACCCATTTTTAGTCAATAAAATGTTAACATAATAGTACATATATTTGACCATTTATTTTTTAACAATTATAGGGGAAGCTGAGCTTCCCTTGCAGTCCGACTGGTGTGTAGTTAGCACTTGGCAATACCATGCTTTCTAACACCTTTAAATGTTTATACAGGAGGTAAACATATTATACTTGAATAAATTTGTGATGTAAAATTATCTCATGTTATTCATCCAAGCATGTTTCTGCCAAAGCCGTGATTGTGTAATATGAAATTCTTTCAAAGAACAAGAACTCTGTTCCTTGTCTGCTGAACAGTGGCTATTACCACTTGTACTTACATAAAGTAGGTTTTTCAGGTGGGTTGTTTTTTCTGTATCAATTGCTGTATGAACACAATCCTTAGCTGCAAATAAACACCTATCATCATATCTATGGTTTAGACCATTTGCAACTTGTGACTGATTGACCCAACAATAATATGACAACTTACCCTATTGCCTAATCCATTTGTTTCTACTTCTCGTGAGTTTCATGCAATTTTGAAAATACATGCAGTATTTTAAATGTACGTCTTATGTTTTTATATATTTATTTTGCTTTAAAAACATGTTTTATCTTAAATATTAGATAACGTTAGGAATCTGAGGTTTAAAAGATATACTAAATAATGTAGTTTTCATGGTTGATAACAAAAATAAGAAATAGTTTACAGTGGCTCTTGATCTTGTGTTTAACTCTTTAATCAAATATATCAATATGTTCTGCATACTATTGGCAGTATTGCTTTATTTTCTCGTATTAAGATTCTGTGTTATTTTCTCTCAAGTTTTGTATAGTTGTGGAACTGCAATATTGTTGGTTGTAAAACTTGTACCACATAAGAGGTTTTAAGTTAAGTGTCAGAAGATGTTCAAAAACATGATGGACAAAGATGAGACAGAGAGTTAATCTGTGGAAAATCTTTGGGGAGGGAGCTCGATTTTGGAGCATGGGCGGTTCTTCTTTTTCTACAAGCATGGAAACAACGGCTAAATCAAATGAATTAGCTTCTTCATCTCCTGTCCTCCATTTGAGCATGCTGGACCAGGAAAGGTTAAGTGAGTAAGACAGAAATAGAGAGATGGTAGGTTGAGATCACAAGCGTGAGAGAGGGAGGAGAATGCATTTGTGTGCATTCTGATGCAGGGGGGATATTGGAATGAATGTCTTGCGTATGTCTACTTTTCAGCTGTCAGGTGTTGTTGGGACGTCTGATGTTCCACAGTGCATGAAATCCTTTAATAAAAAAACACACTTTTCATTGCATCATAGGCAACCTTGGTCTTATCTTCCTAAAATGCCTCTCGAAAAATCACTCAGAGTGACAAACTGTGTGTTATGAGTGTGAGAGAAATATGGAGAGGAATAGACAAACTTTCACGGAAGGATGTTAGTTCATTGTTAGTTAATGTTAACTGCATTGACTAATGTTAACAAAAACTGGTATATTATATACCTATTATTCCAAAGTCTTACCTTATAAATAAATAATGGCAGCATGCTAGATGAAAACATGTTAGGTAAAATAAAGAGAGATCAAAAATAAGAGCGGTGAGAGATAGGAGCAAGGAACTGTTAAAGGGGTGGAAAGACACTCCGAAACATTTTAGCTAGGACATTCTTCTTAATATTGGAATGGTTTTATTTAGCAGGACTGGAGTGAATGGGGTGTAGGGAAAAAATTAGGAGTTTTCAATCCAAGTTTGCTTTTTTGCGATTGACAGTCAGTTTCAGTGTACAGAAATACAATTGAAGTGGGAAGTGAAATATACTTCAAATACTTTTACACTCCAGATATTTTTTCACATTTTTAACAACTGACACATTATGTTGTGTACCTGGTATGAGAGAACTTTTTGAGAAAAAAAATAGACCGAAAAGTTTCTGCTTGGAGAGTCTAACTTTCTTAAGCATTCAGTTACCACCCAAATTATATGATTTTCTTGGTTAATGTTCATTTTTGTTTGCTTACATGTGGAGCCTGATTACCAAACTTGAACAAGATTTTCTTTAGGATCCTGTTATCAAAGCACAGCCCATATTCTGCATGATTGTGGCTTCCGCTTTGAAAAGGAAGATCCAGAAACTTCAGTCTGTAGTGTGCCTACGGGTTCCATCTAGTGGTCATATCTCTTCTCTGATCTGTGTCCTGAGAAGGTTCACAGATTCCGTTCTGCTTTTAGAGATTTTTACTGTGGGCTGGGAGTATAAATTTAGATGGGTTGCCTGATGGAACTTACATCTTAATCGAATTCCATCAAGTGTGTCCTTAAGGGTTTCAAGACATTATTTTAGTCATATATTATATATATATATATATATATATATAATACAGGTTATATGTATATAAAATTTTAAATACACTTATACATTTTTATCTACTTGTATATAAGTTTAAAGTTGAACGAATAAAACTGAATGTTGCATGTCTGAACTTATATTTGCTAAAAGAACCATATTCTGTTATTTTCTGTACATTGCAAAGTGTAAAAACTTTTTTGACTGTCAGCACTTTGTAGAATAATACATATTTTCAAGTAATACAAAGAACAGAAAACTCTGCAAAACAGTAAAGATTTGAATGTTTTAAGTGTAATACAACCAGACTGACAGATGCGTGATAAGGAAATAGGCATAGACTACTTTTCTTCACAACGAGTCAAATTAATTCTCAAGCAAATTTGTTCATAGGGGAACCGTACAAGAACTGCGTAACTGAAGTTGGTTTTTGTGCCACAAGGTGGAGCTGCTCATCGGTTTCGAATATGGGCAACCAGTATAAATGCCACTTAAGTAAACAGACAAAATATTTAGTAATGTGTACGTCGTGTTCGCGTACGGTTGTTGTAGTCACCTCACGTTTTCCTGATTACGAATTAGGGCTCTTAAACAAGCTTTTAAAAACAGAGAAACAAAGAATTCAAAATTAAATCAAATACTTTTATTTAGGCACAATGATAAAATACAATAGTACTCAAGCACGTCCAGTGTCATATTTTGTGATTTTTTAGATGTGGTGTAACATAAATAGCCCATGGCCTTGACAGCTGAGAAAGATTATCCCTTATTTTCGTTTCAGCCCACACCAACAACTTCATTTAAATAGTCAAATATGCCGCTCAGTGTGAAACCTTGTCCGGTGCGTCCTATTCAAAATATATGCCTAATATTTCCTATGGCAAAATGTATTCGTTCACAGAGACCAAGTCAGATTATATTATTTACGATATCCTGCCTAACGTTACATGTCATACGCTTAAAAACTTCTGCATGTGATGAATGAGCAAAGTAGCGTATCAAAGACACCAGAACCCTCCATGTTGAACTGACTAGCAATCGACCGCCCGTTCCTGTATTTTTATGTGGATTATATTGTTCGTTATTGAGAACTTTTTACAAAAACGATGATATTCCATGATTCGTGTTGCCTCGTTTAATATTGGAGATGAACGTTTCAACAGATTTGTCAAGATATGATTAAATGTTAGCTCAAGCTCGTTTCACTTCAGTCTGGAGTTACGCAACTCCGCTTTCCTTTCTGCCCTGTAAACCCGCCCAAGTGCACAGCTACCAGACTCCATGTTTGTTCACTTACTGTACCCGCCATATTTGAGATTAACGTTACTAGTATTTATAAAAGTGTCCCTCTATGATGCTTAACAATAATATGTTAAGAACAAACACTTTAAGGACATTACGATAACCTTTGCTTATAAAGTAACTTAAAGAGGTTAATTCCGATGAATCGAAGGCAACACTTGACATTCCCGTTCAAGAATAATGACGTTTTTGACAGTAAATGTGGCAATAAAACTAGATTAAACGCTTTCCAAACACAACACTTTAACAAATAAGTTACATGTATTAATAATAAAGGGGTGGTTTATGTCAACTTCCTCTCAACGCGTTTTAAATATGATATTTAGGGAATGAAATGTATAGACTTGATACACAAGCCGGGCGGGCAAAAGTAGTGCTACTACCGACGTCCATAGTTCACTCGTCTCATGTCTGATCTTAAAGCCAAAGAACTTCTATATTTTAAACAAATATCTTGTTACATACACAACCATTCAACCTCGATGCTAAAGGGGCTAACTTAACACATGCTCGGATAAACAACCCCTGTACATCAATATGATAAAAACATACGACAAAGTTCAATAAAACAGCATCTCAAGTTAAATTAACAACAGACATGATTGTTTGTCGAATTAACTACGTATTTTCTAAATGAACACGTAAAAGATAAAGCAGAAACGTTCAATGTGTGAGTGAACATTTAAAAGTGAAGCACATTTCAAAACGCTGATCTAACAATGTAACGTTAACTTTAACCTGTTGGTGTACGTTAAAGGCATTTTTAAGAGAATTAACCAAATTGACCCACTGGCTAGGTAGCAAAACTATGTTGGTTCTTAAACCGTGTATGGATTAAAATAATATATTATACAAATATACTACAACACTAACACGTAAACATTTGACCAACATATTAAGAAAATTGAGAGAAAATGGCTATTCGCCGAACGTTTATGTCCTCATTCCACAAAGGATGGCGGCTAATAAGTTAGCATAAACGCGCCACGGTCGCTAGGTAACTTGTTACAGTACTAATATCTGTTGTGATATAGATACTTTTCTATACAATTGCTTAAATTATAGTTATATTAGTTTGTTAAACAGAAAACACGATATTCACACCATCGCTATTCGTTTTATATCAAATCAAATTTAGACGTTATGTTAAGCCTCCGTTTTACTGAATAGCAACGAGGCCTAAAATGTACAATTATGTTGTTTATTCTGTATTTAACGTGCAGCAACAGAATTTTCACAATCGCTTAATAAACATCAACGGTTTAAAACAGCACAATTTCAGTAATGCATTTCAATAAAAAATAAATTGTCCAAAGCCCCAGGCTTTCAGCGGACTGTCCAAATGAGCATACCGAAAAAAGCGCGTGTCGTCCAGCCTTTGCTTTAACTCGACCTCGAGGATTCCCACATTTTCCCGTAGAACACAAACAAAGCAAATAAAACCTAAGTAACTATGTAGACATAATTAAAAAATTGTAGAAAAGAAAACCAACTTCATAATTTGAATGATATAAAAATCATATTTTAAGGAAAAAATGCATATGCTAATCCATGATGGGAGGTGAAGGCCTTTCGCACGAGCTTCTTTTCCAACACTCTCAGCTGATCCAGAGCGAGACGGACGGAACAGCACGGTTTTTTTTATTTTTGCTAGGAGGGTGAAAAAATACCACTCGGGTAAAATCGGCGACGCTCGTGATGAAGGCGGGTGGTACTGCTGTTAGCCTTCCGCCATCAAGCTTTTATTTTGATTGGCCAATTGCTCTCTTCTCATGTATATTAACAAAACGTTTGACGAATAATGTTCCAGAAACTTGAATCTTATCTAATATTCACATGTTGAGCATCGAAAGCTCCTCCCCTAGTCTATATGGACCTATTGAATCTCTACGTACGTTATGTCCCACCCAAAGCTGCGTGTGATTCGCAGGCCTCAACAGTGGACAACCTCATTGGTTCCGAGTCAAATTCACTATATGATTCATGAACTGCAGTCTCGCAGCCAATAAACGCTCAGAAACTGCTATGCATAACCCGCCTTCTGACTGTTCAGCCCCTGCCAAGTAGGCTGTGTAAACCTGTAGCAAACCATACAGTATAAAGATGTGTGAGAGCCGTTTTCTCTCAGATGCGCTTAGAGCGCACCGGAGTGTAGATCTGGGAAAGGGAAGGGGCATGCCGGTAGCTACAATAGTTAGTTTATAAACATAAATTTGAAAGCACATTGAGTAGCAAGGCACGGTTGTCACTGGGAAACCGCCATCGGACGTGTTCCGGTCACCATTGGGTGCCAGGAGAGTCTTGGTGGCGTTTCAGAGGTGTTCCTTCTTACAAAGCGGCGTGCCGGGGGAGGACGCGTCTCTTTGAATAGACAGGATGCACGGACCGCCTTCAAGCGACAGCGCATGCCCATTGCGCCTCATCAAGAGAGTGCAATTCGGCGTCCTCAGCCCTGATGAAATTGTAGGTTTCGCACTTGGGAGGGGGTATTCTCTTCATTCTTTGAGTATTACTGTGTTACTCAATCCTCATCTTGTTAAAATCCTATTAAATGCGGGGAATAACATGAACTGTCTTCTGTGAGACTGTGTTTAGCTAGCATCGCTAGCCTGCTAGCCAATGCTTCTAGTACGAACATGTGTTAGAAAGTAGAGCACTACACAAAATTAAACTTTAACAGTTAACCATCAGACTTCAGAATTATTGTTTGTACTTCTTTAATATAGATTTATAGTAATATTTGTTGTTTGTTTACTCTTTAGTGTTTTGGAGCCACTTGGCTTACTCGAAGTTACTCCCAAGTTTCCAAATTGTTCCCAGTTTCCCTTGTTGACAATAAATATACACATTTTGTATGCATGCTTTTGTTCATTTTAAAGAGGTCATGTGCATTCATATGCATGTTTCCTGAAATGCAGTTTTGTATGGGGAAGAAAAGTATTGCAATAAACACGAAACAAAAAAAAAGTCTTTCGGGGCTTTTATGTTTTTCTTGAGAAAACTGTGGCTACAGTTTTCATTCAGTAGTTTGGATTATTTATCATTGAGGATGAGTTCAATAAACGGTTTATTTTGATGGAGATGTATTGAAATTTAGTTTCTATGGACATGTTCATATAGACAAACTTTGTACACATCTAACCTGTGACAAATTCATTTCTGCTTTTGATGGCCATGTATATCTGTGTAAAACTTCTTTTTCTAATTTTATTTTTCAGAAACGGATGTCCGTTACTGAAGGGGGTATCAAATACCCCGAGACCACGGAGGGAGGACGCCCTAAACTAGGTGGACTCATGGACCCTCGACAAGGGGTAATTGAAAGATCAGGCAGATGCCAGACGTGTGCAGGTATGTTCTGGTTTTGATTTGTTTATGCATTTAATATGAAAGCAATTTTATAATTTGACTTTTTTTAAATTCTTACCATTTAGGTAACATGACTGAATGCCCTGGTCATTTTGGTCACATTGAGCTGGCTAAGCCAGTCTTTCATGTTGGCTTCATTACAAAAATCATGAAGGTCCTCCGCTGTGTCTGTTTCTTCTGTTCTAAGCTGCTTGTGGATTCGGTATGTAGTATTCTCCATGACTGATCTTATCTGGTCACTTTCTTGTCTTTCAAATCCAGTTGCATTTTGTTTTAACTGATGTTTTTGAAATGGACACAAATCTTAATATCAAGCTTATTGCATTTTTTTTTTCTCCAGAACAATCCAAAAATCAAAGACATTCTGACCAAGTCAAAGGGGCAGCCACGAAAGCGCTTGACACACGTCTATGACCTCTGTAAAGGCAAAAACATTTGTGAGGGTGGAGAGGAGATGGATAACAAGTTTGGAGTGGAGCAACAGGAGACTGAAGAAGACATTTCCAAAGAGAAGGTGCAGACATGCGCTTGCCCATTTTACATGTTCTCATTACATTCAGAGCAATAGATATTTTGAGAGGTTTTGTTGATGCTGACTGAGTTTTCATATCTCAAGGGTCACGGAGGATGTGGCAGATATCAGCCACGTATCCGTCGCACTGGCCTGGAGCTGTACGCTGAGTGGAAGCATGTAAATGAGGACTCTCAAGAGAAGAAGATTCTCCTCAGCCCTGAACGCGTGCACGAGATCTTCAAACGCATTTCAGATGAGGAGGATGTGATCTTGGGCATGGACCCCAAATACGCTCGACCGGAGTGGCTGATTGTCACTGTTTTGCCTGTGCCGCCTCTTGCAGTGAGACCGGCTGTGGTCATGCAAGGTTCTGCTAGAAACCAGGTTAGCATTTCTTGGCATCACAAATGTGTTGCGAAGATTAGTACCGCTTACTGTTGTTTTTATGTTTTAATTTTACTCCCTTTGCTTTTAGGATGACTTGACACATAAGTTGGCTGACATTGTGAAAATCAATAACCAGCTAAGGCGAAATGAACAGAGTGGAGCCGCAGCTCATGTTATAGCAGAGGATGTCAAGCTGCTTCAGTTTCATGTGGCCACCATGATTGACAATGAACTTCCTGGTCTACCAAGAGTAAGTTCAGCACACCATAATTTAAAAGTTTAGCTGTTGACTTGATTCATTCATTTGTTAGCGTCTCAAATTTGCATATCAATGGATGTCCCTGTTTTTTTTTATGTGATGTTAAAGATGGTAGAAGATGATCCTTCACATGTGTTTCACACACTATAGTTTAAACACCTTATCTAGACTTTGCCCCCATATGCTTTATTTCTAGGCCATGCAAAAATCAGGACGCCCACTGAAATCCTTGAAGCAGAGGCTTAAGGGTAAGGAAGGACGTGTCCGAGGTAATCTGATGGGCAAGCGTGTGGACTTCTCTGCCCGAACTGTCATCACACCTGACCCCAACCTGCAGATTGACCAGGTGGGAGTTCCCCGCTCCATTGCTGCCAACATGACCTTCCCAGAGATCGTCACACCCTTTAACATTGACAGGTAACGTGTTTATCTAAATTGACCACAAGATCTAAATTGGTACACACCTCATACATTTTAATTTATTTTCTGTGTCTACATACTCTAGTTAAGGTTTGCTAAATTAAAAGTCTCGAAATTTAGTTTTGACGTATGAGATTATAGAGAGTCTTATGCTCTTTGCTTGACCCTAAAGTCAATATAAGTTAAATCAAAATGTTTTTTCTTTTTGGTGTCATGCAAGATTTATTTGGGTTCTGTTAGCTTGTTCGGCGTGTGCTTGACCAAGGTACCTTTCACTTGTAGTTCTTTCTCTAGTCTTTGTATACATGTCTCCTTTTTCCCCCTTTAACTGTGCAGACTTCAAGAACTTGTGAGGAGAGGTAACAGCCAGTACCCTGGAGCAAAATATATCATCCGTGATAACGGAGACAGAATTGACCTGCGATTCCACCCTAAACCAAGTGATCTTCACCTTCAGATAGGATACAAAGTTAGTTTTTGACTGTGTTACCAGAAACTGAAATTGGGAATGTCTACACATGTTGAGCATTGTGTATAAAACCCTTTGTTTCTTTCCAGGTTGAGCGGCACATGTGTGATGGGGACATTATTGTATTCAACAGACAGCCAACGCTGCACAAAATGTCTATGATGGGACACAGAGTGCGAATCTTGCCTTGGTCTACATTTCGAATGAACCTTAGGTAGGGTGTATGTCAGTTACACTTGTGTTGTCAAGCTTAAAGGGATGTTTCAAAGGCAAAAAGTAATTTAACCATGTTTTACTCGCCCTCAAGGTATCCTTACTGAATATTATTTTCTTCCAGAAGGATAATGCAGTTGGAGTCATAATACCTCATATAAATTTTCTTCAAAGCAGTAGAATGTAGTATTTTGAAGCTCCAAAAAGTTAATCTATCCATCAAAGAACGGCTCAACATGCCTCAGTCTTCTGAAGCAAATTGATGCGTTTAAGAGAAATATCCATA
The DNA here is from genome assembly GCA_008369825.1 of Triplophysa tibetana. Taxonomy (NCBI): domain Eukaryota; kingdom Metazoa; phylum Chordata; class Actinopteri; order Cypriniformes; family Nemacheilidae; genus Triplophysa; species Triplophysa tibetana. The sequence continues at coordinate 11,481,000 of CM017893.1, read as the reverse complement.
TATATCTGAGAGCGCTGATGACGTTAATGTCTAACCTTTATTATCCTCGGCTGCTTGCGAAAGAGGCTTATTTTTCTGGGAAATGACGCAGGCGTGTTGTCACAGACATACTGTATATAAACACTTATGTGTGTGGCATTTTTAGTTTATGTTCCAACCGGATACTGGCTCTGTGCAGTAGCTTTCGTAGCCGTCATTTTCCGGTGGAACAAGCCTCTGGTTAACGTGCAGCAGTTAACAGAGGCTAGACATTAATAGCGCTGTCAATATGGATACGTCTCTTAAACAAATGCATCGATTTGCTTCAGAAGATCTTTAAGACCATAGAGGCGTGTCGAGCAGTTCTTTGATCGATTGATGCACTTTCCAGAGCAACAAAAATTTGCCCCCCCCTTCTACTGCTTGAGAAAAAGGATACGTGGTGGTATAACTCTGGCTACATTATTCCTTATGAAAGTCATATTCAGTCAGGATGCTTTGAGGGCGAGTAAAACATGGTGAAAGTTTGTATTAACTTGGAAATATCGCTTTGATGGTTGTCTGGTGTATCTTTGATTTTTGACCTTATTGTGGATGACAAATAAATAAAAATTCTACTTGCATTCTTAGTGTGACCACCCCGTACAATGCTGACTTTGATGGTGATGAGATGAACTTGCACTTGCCGCAGTCTCTGGAGACTCGAGCTGAGATCCAGGAACTGGCCATGGTGCCTCGTATGATTGTCACACCGCAGTCTAATAGACCCGTCATGGGCATCGTGCAGGACACACTCACAGCTGTGCGCAAGTTCACAAAAAGAGATGTGTTCTTAGAAAGGGTATGTTTACGAAGCTCGTTTTGTCTTTCAATATTTAAGCAATTTTCCAAAAAAGTATTGGTCTGATATTTTAAAACTTTATGATTTAACAGTTACTGTACTTGTGTGCTTTGTTTCAGGGTGAGGTGATGAACCTTCTGATGTTTCTCTCCACATGGGATGGTAAAATGCCACAGCCAGCGATCTTGAAGCCTCGTCCTCTCTGGACGGGCAAACAGATATTCAGCCTGATCATTCCTGGACACATTAATGCCATCCGCACACACAGCACTCACCCCGATGAAGAGGACAGTGGACCTTATAAACACATCTCCCCTGGAGACACCAAGGTGCAGTAGCGCATCACCAACATGGCTGAGACTTTTATAAGAGAGTTGAACAAAATTTTTATTTATTTTATTTGATGGATGTTGCAGGTTATTGTGGAGAACGGGGAGCTGATAATGGGGATCCTGTGCAAGAAGTCTCTGGGAACTTCAGCGGGCTCGCTTGTCCATATCTCATACCTTGAGATGGGCCACGACATCACAAGACTTTTCTATTCCAACATCCAGACTGTTGTCAACAATTGGCTTCTCATTGAGGGTAAAAGAAATAAATATTTTTAAATTCGTCTGATTCTTCAGTGTGTTTCTTTTTTACTTATTAACTTTCTCCCCTCAGGTCACTCTATCGGTATTGGAGATTCCATTGCTGATAAGTCGACGTATCAGGACATTCAAAACACTATCAAGAAAGCCAAACAAGATGTGATAGAGGTGAGACGTTGTGGTGTTACTGAATGTCATGTTCTTTTCAGCAAATGTTCACTACTGTAATTCATCCTTGTGTTTACTTTATGTAGGTTATTGAGAAAGCCCACAATAATGAGCTGGAGCCCACTCCAGGTAACACTCTGAGACAGACCTTTGAGAACCAGGTCAACCGCATTCTGAACGATGCTCGTGACAAAACTGGATCCTCTGCCCAGAAATCGCTGTCAGAGTACAACAATTTCAAATCCATGGTGGTGGCTGGTTCCAAAGGCTCGAAAATTAACATTTCACAGGTGAGTTTGTTTCCTACGTTGATTAATTGTACCATGAGACTGAATCATTGAAGTTTGGTGCATTCTTTATATTTCCCGTTGTTCATTCCTGTAGGTTATTGCTGTGGTGGGGCAGCAGAACGTTGAGGGTAAGCGAATCCCTTTTGGTTTCAAGCATCGCACTTTGCCTCACTTCATCAAAGATGACTACGGACCAGAGAGTAGAGGCTTCGTGGAGAACTCCTATTTGGCCGGTCTCACACCAACAGAGTTCTTCTTTCATGCCATGGGAGGCAGAGAGGGATTGATCGACACGGCTGTCAAAACGGCTGAGACAGGTAATAACCCCCCAGATGCTTATAGGTTGTGTGCAGTCACATGGTTTTATGGCGCGCATCTATGTTTGATGACCAGGTAAGCCCAAATTGCTGTTAAACCTTACTTGTTTAAAAATACTAGCTACCGTTAAAAGAACAAACCCTTAAGTAAAGAAAGTGAAAAATCTTGCATTAAGCTTTTCTTCCCCGTAGAAGTCCATTATCAGGAAACCGCTTAACTAACCAAAAACGACAACCACAGAAACCTAAAACATTGTTTATCACTGATATCAAACATAAACATAACAGAGAAGTTTTGTTATCAGTTTTTCACTGCCTTGAGCCACGTCATGTTTTTTTTATAATGAACTTTGAGTAACAAGCTTAACGAGACACTATTCCTCTTAGAAGTGCTTGTTCTTGTAACAGTAGATAGTGTTTATAACAATTAAGGTTTAATAGAAATTTGTATTTTACTGGTCATTGTTTGCCACGTTAAGTGGATTCGTTTATAATGGGGGAGATTTCACTTTATCCGTTAAATCAGAATTCGATCTTTGCAGTGCCATAACAAGGTTTCTGGAGTAGTAAATTTGTGCTCACCTGATCGCTGGGTACGTTAAACGTTGTTAAGTGTTTTAGAAAGTCATCCGGCTTGGCTCACCCCAACCGCAGATTCAGGTTTACAAGCCTCTTTTATCTCGGTTTCTCAGTCAATGCTCGCATTTTACCTCTTAATGAACATCCACTTTTGATACACAATATGATCGTTTTGAACAGTCAAAAACAACGCAAAACACCGGTATTTTGAGTTTGTTAAAGTGAATTCCTATAGAGAAAATCACTACCTGCCCTCCATCATCACTTCGCGTAGTGCAGTGACGTCATGTGCCAACAATCTATGGGGGCCAAAGTTTAACACAGTCGAGTTATACATAGGAGTACTTGTTTCTTGTTTCCCGGCCAGACGTGTCTTTAAAAATAAATGCTTCAATTAAACGTATATCAATTTCTAGACATGTGAGTTACTTTTTTACTTTTCTCTTCAGGTTACATTCAGCGTCGTCTGATCAAGTCTATGGAGTCTGTCATGGTCAAGTATGATGCTACAGTCAGAAACTCCATAAACCAGGTTGTCCAGCTAAGATATGGAGAGGATGGGCTGGCAGGAGAGTCTGTGGAGTTCCAAAATATGGCCACCCTTAAGCCATCCAACAAAGCCTTTGAGAAGAAGTAAGTCTATATTTTAAAACATGTCAATCCCAAATGGTTAATGTGAACACCGTAGCCAAACAAATGACCAACATTCATTGAACACAATGTATAAAATCTCTTGGACCCAGAACAAATTGAAGTCAATGATTTAACTTTCACCTCTTCATCTTTAATCACACAGGTTCAGGTTTGAATGCGGCAATGATAGAGCTCTCCGTCGCACTCTGCAGGAGGATGTGGTGAAGGACGTGCTGACCAATGCTCACGTCCAGAGTGCACTAGAGAGGGAGTTTGAGAAGATGAAGGAAGACCGAGAGATCCTGAGGGCCATTTTCCCCACAGGAGACAGCAAGGTCTGACCCTTGAGCTGTTAGATTGTTTTTATGCATCGTACCATCTGTCATGGTCTGTGGTTGAGATCAACCTTATTTACATTGTTATAGGCAAAAACTGTATTCATGCCTGTCAGACTTGGTGATCCTGATGAAAAATACCATGTTTCCTGTAGGTGGTACTGCCGTGCAATCTCGCTAGAATGATTTGGAATGCTCAGAAGATTTTCCGCATCAATCCTCGAACACCAACTGACCTAAACCCTGTTCGAGTTGTTGATGGTGGGTGAACAATTTGGATGTGAATTTTAAAAAGTTGGCAATAAGCCTATTTAGGAATCCCAATTTCTGTGTACTTTATACACGCTTTAACAGTCTTAGGACTGTTAGTGATTGAGTCTCCCTGCTAAATAAAGACTCTTTGCTTGTGTTAGCTAAATAAAGCCTGCTGACGACTGATCCCTTTAGCTTTCCCTGTCTTAAGGCAGAGGGCAAGCTGATTAGAAAGACCAGTTCTGCGTCTTTGGAGCAACGTCATTACACAAGACGCAAACTTGTTTCCTGCAGTTTTGCTATGATTATGTAGTCAGTCGTTCATGTGATTCTTTTAAAGGGAAAGTAGTCAGTAGTTCATGTGATTGTTTTAAAGGGATAGTTGACCCGAAAATGTGAATTAAAGGCTGGCTGGAGCGTCACCGTTTTATTATGAGGTGATCGTTTTCATGTAAAAAAAAAACTCTTATGAGGCTGCTGATATGAGTGGAGTATAAAGATTATACTTATATTTGTGTAATAAGGGGTGTAATGATGTTTCCTTGTTCATTTGTGTAGGAGTAAAGGAGCTGAGTAAGAAGCTTGTCATCGTGAACGGTGAGGACATGTTAAGCAGGCAGGCCCAGGAGAATGCCACTCTACTCTTCAATATCCACCTGCGCTCCACCCTCTGTTCTAAGAGAATGACAGATGAGTTCCGTCTGAGCACAGAGGCTTTCGATTGGCTGCTGGGAGAAATTGAGACCAAATTTAACCAGTCTATCGTAAGTTGGAGTGCAGTTGTTGGTCTGCCTTGACAAAGATTTCTATACTACTATGTTTTACTTTAGCCGTTAAAGAAATAATTCTCTAGTTTATTCTACGATATGTCTGGGACATTCACGTTGACATTTTGTTCCTCAGGCTCACCCCGGTGAGATGGTTGGTGCCCTGGCTGCTCAGTCCTTAGGAGAGCCTGCCACTCAGATGACCCTGAACACATTCCATTATGCCGGCGTGTCTGCCAAAAACGTCACTCTCGGTGTACCTCGTCTCAAAGAGCTGATCAACATCTCAAAGCGTCCCAAGACACCCTCTCTGACCGTGTTTCTCCTGGGCCAAGCGGCCCGTGATGCAGAGAGGGCAAAAGATATTCTGTGTCGTCTGGAGCACACAACCCTGCGCAAGGTCACTGCCAACACAGCCATTTATTACGACCCCAATCCACAGAACACTGTTGTGACAGAGGATCAGGAGTGGGTGAATGTGTACTATGAGATGCCTGACTTTGACGTGACCCGCATTTCACCCTGGCTGCTGCGCATTGAACTTGACCGCAAACACATGACTGACCGTAAGCTCACTATGGAGCAGATCGCTGAGAAGATCAATGCAGGTGAGCAAAAGAAATTAGCTTGATCTATACACGGCCTGCTAAGTGTGACCCAACGCTAATCCCTGTCTTTGTTCTAGGTTTTGGTGATGACCTGAACTGCATCTTCAATGATGACAATGCGGAGAAACTGGTGCTGCGAATTCGAATCATGAATAGCGACGAGAACAAATTCCAAGAGGTCTGTATTAAGTTTTGCAAATGCATTTGATGCATGAATGTTCTATTTATATACTCATACATGACTGCAATATAATGCTTCATAGTTTAATATAACGGTAAAGCAGTCTGTATTAAGTGTCTGGTATTGTACTCAGGATGAGGAGGTGGTGGATAAGATGGATGACGATGTCTTCCTTCGCTGTATTGAATCCAACATGCTGACGGACATGACTTTGCAAGGGATTGAGCAGATCAGCAAGGTAATTTCTGTTATGATAGTATAAAAAATACCCCAAAACCCACTGTTTAAGGGACATTTTACACTTAATGAGAATTCTCCATTTCGTTTCCCTGCAGGTTTACATGCATCTTCCACAGACGGACAACAAGAAGAAAATCATCATCACAGAGGATGGAGAGTTTAAGGCTCTCCAGGAGTGGATTTTGGAAACTGATGGTGTGAGCCTCATGAGGGTCCTCAGTGAGAAGGATGTGGATCCTGTCAGGACCACCTCCAATGACATTGTGGAGATTTTCACTGTAAGAATTTACTCTCGCCATAATTACACCTGTAAACTGTAGAACGGTGAAGTAAAGAAAAAAAGTAACAGATTTTCTGTTTTTTGCCTGTAGGTCCTTGGTATTGAAGCAGTGCGTAAGGCTCTGGAGAGAGAGTTGTATCATGTCATCTCTTTCGACGGTTCTTATGTCAACTACCGCCATCTGGCCTTGCTGTGCGACACAATGACCTGCAGGGGGCATCTCATGGCCATTACTCGTCATGGTATAAACAGACAGGACACTGGACCACTAATGAAATGCTCATTTGAAGAGACGGTGAGAACAAAAAATTGCTTTTCACATAACTAACTTGAGAAAAGGAAATTGTACTTGACACTTGGAAACTGTTTATCCAGATAAAGCATAATCTTTCTTCATATGCAGGTGGATGTTTTGATGGAAGCTTCATCTCATGGTGAAAGTGACCCAATGAAAGGAGTATCTGAGAACATCATGCTGGGACAGCTTGCTCCTGCAGGCACTGGCTGCTTTGACCTTTTGTTGGATGCTGAGAAGTGCAAGTATGGCATGGAGATCCCTACCAACATCCCTGGTATCAGTGTTGCTGGACGTAAGTGAAACGAGAGCTTTAGGTCTTAATCGAAGCGTATGGTTGCCTGCTTCACCACGAGTAACCTTTTAATGTTTACTTCCTTCTAGCCACGGGTATGTTCTTTGGCTCCGCCCCCAGCCCTATGAGTGGCATGTCTCCAGCCATGACTCCCTGGAACACAGGAGCCACTCCTGCATATGGTGCTTGGTCACCCAGTGTTGGTAAGTTATAATGTTTTTCTGTTTTGTTTTGCTTACATCATTTTTTTGCAGTCCTTATGCATGTTTAATGGTTTATTGCTTTCATCTTAACAGGAAGTGGAATGACACCGGGTGCAGCAGGCTTCTCTCCCAGTGCTGCATCTGATGCCAGTGGTTTTTCTCCTGGATACTCTCCAGCCTGGTCACCTACTCCTGGCTCTCCTGGGTCACCTGGACCGGCCAGTCCTTACATCCCCTCACCAGGTTATTTAATTGATCTCTTTGTCAAATTGGTTGATGTTGGTGTAGTTGCACCTGGAGTTTCCAACCTGAACATGCTAGTAATCAATGATTTCTTTCACCCTTTTTAGGAGCCTTGTCTCCCAATTACTCTCCAACTTCACCTGCATACGAGCCTCGTTCTCCAGGGGGTTACACCCCACAGAGCCCTGGCTACTCGCCAACCTCGCCCTCATACTCTCCGACGTCTCCATCTTACTCTCCCACAAGCCCGAACTACAGCCCCACATCTCCGTCCTACTCTCCCACGTCACCTTCTTACTCCCCCACATCGCCATCTTATTCGCCAACGTCTCCGAGCTACTCTCCAACCTCGCCCTCTTATTCCCCAACTTCACCATCTTACTCCCCAACCTCGCCATCGTACTCTCCCACATCTCCCAGCTATAGCCCAACATCACCAAGCTACAGTCCAACCTCCCCCAGCTACAGCCCAACATCCCCATCCTATTCTCCAACCTCTCCATCTTACTCTCCAACTTCGCCGTCATACTCCCCTACCTCTCCCAGCTACTCCCCTACCTCTCCGTCTTACTCCCCAACGTCTCCGAGCTACAGCCCCACTTCGCCCAATTACACGCCCACATCACCCAGTTACTCCCCGACCTCTCCGTCGTACAGCCCCACCTCACCTTCCTACTCGCCCACCTCTCCAAATTACACCCCGACCAGCCCAAATTACTCCCCCACGTCTCCTTCGTACTCGCCCACCTCCCCGTCCTACTCTCCCTCCAGTCCACGCTTCACCCCACAGTCTCCCACCTACACCCCAAGTTCACCCTCTTACAGCCCTAGCTCCCCATCATATTCTCCCACGTCTCCCAAATACACTCCCACGTCTCCTTCCTACAGTCCAAGCTCTCCCGAATACACCCCGACATCCCCCAAATATTCCCCCACTTCCCCGAAGTATTCTCCCACTTCACCCAAGTACAGCCCCACCTCTCCAACCTACTCCCCAACCACACCCAAGTACAGTCCCACCTCCCCAACTTACTCCCCAACGTCTCCCACCTACACCCCAACCAGCCCCAAATATTCCCCCACCTCCCCGACCTATTCTCCAACTTCTCCAAAATACTCGCCAACATCCCCTACCTACTCTCCAACTAGCCCTAAGGGCTCCACCTACAGCCCCACTTCTCCTGGCTACAGCCCCACCTCTCCAACATACAGCCCGGCCATCAGTCCAGATGACAGCGATGAGGAAAATAACTAAAGATGATTGGTTCGGGGGTTTGTTCGACTTCCTTGATCAGCACTCTGGCCCTGGGAAAATGACTGAAGGAAAGCAACTCAGCTGGAAGAGTTGTGATTTACAGGGAAGGCCGAGAAAAATGGGCTCCTACATGTGATGTCTTGTTTTCCCCTCCTTCTTTGGATTTGGACTGTTCTTGAAGAGCCTCACTAAACAGGCATATTTTCAGTGGTTTGTGTTTATTGCATCATAGGTTTGAACTAAAAGCCAGACAAGGCTGCCTTTTGTGTAGATTGTTTTTATGGTTTCAAATTTGGGGGAAGATTACTGAGCAGTTACTCAAAATGAGTGGAAATATGCCGGAGACTGACTGTTTTTGGCGGGAAATGATCATTCAAATTCCTCCTTTCCATTTGTTTCTGTCTCCCTCTCCTTAATTCAGTGTTGGATGTAAAGGAAATCAAAGATCTTGAAGTATTGCCAAAAGCCTTTAAACGGAAAACAGTGGATTATCTAAAAGTTTCAAAATGAAACCTTGAAAAACTTCTATAGCTAAAATAGAAAGGAGCAAAACTGACCTTTCACATTTTACAGAAACGTATCTTTTGTCAGTGTAAATAAGCGCTTGTTGCCAGTTTTGTTTTCTCCATGTGTGGAGGCCAGAGCTGACATCTGTTAAATGTTAATGTTGATTTTTGTCAAGTGAGCTTGCTCATAAAAAAATGTTACTTCTAAAGAATTGGGAGAGTTAAGAAGTGGCGTTTTGAAATGTGATTAAAGTGACTCGAGCATTGTTCAGATTAAAACATGTCTTGTAATACTGTAGTCTGTAATGTATGCCATCCCATGATATGGGTAAAAGTGTTGTGTAGTGATTTATCCCTTTTATAGAAATCTGAGGGCAAGAAAGGATGTATGATTTAAAGCATCGTCTTTCTACTCCATTCTTCCCAAATGTCTCCATCCCCAAAAGATGCAAGCCTTATATCCTTCACCAGCATCTGCCCAGCAATTTACCATTTCAAACAAAAGGAAAAATGTGTAGCCAGCAGTCTTGTACCTATGCGTATCCAGAGGAGTGTGAATTTAATTTTTATCTTAAGTGTGAAGTTAGATGATGACTTCTACTGCTTTGCTTAGGCTGCAAGCGTTTTAAAACCACCTAGGTTCAGATCCTTCACGGTCCTCAATTTAACCCCTTTAAGAGCATGTTTATAATTTTCTGATACTGCAATCACTATACTAAAGTTATTTAAGTACAAATGCTATTCTTGTGTGACTCAACCGAAACCATTTTTACACAATTTCCATGTGCTGGCTTTGTGGCTTTTGCTGGGTCGGCCTCGCTCTTTGGATTAAGTGTTTTAAGTTGCAGTTTATTGGTTCCTTTTGAATATGCACGGTTTCATATTTGGCATAATCTCGCCTTTAGACCTTGTGGTCACTTGTTAACCCAAATTTGTTGCGAACAGAATCAGTTTAATCTTATTGTTTGCCTCAACAGTAGAGGGAGCCAGAGACTGATTTGACATAGCTGACCCAGGGGGTGGCAGTGGCATTTAGATAACTTTGTTGTTTAAAGCAACCGCAAACACGGTCTACCTTTGTTCCAGATTGATGGTGGCAGGTGTTTTGTTGACCTGAAAATTATTTTTGATGCTTTCGTTTAGTTTTAAGGCCTTAGATTGCATTAGGGAGAGCAGTTTTGACCATGTCTCCTAATGCACTTGTTTGCCTTCGGTTTCATGGATGTTTCAAACAAGTCTGGATAAAAGCTCTATACACCCAGGCTCCCAGTTTGTATGTATGTATGTATGTATGATGTGAGTGTCTGTGTGTGTGCATGAGGGCATAATGTTGAGACAGGGTTTTCTTGAGCTTGACTAATTACTGGCTGGGGTTTATGGGGAAAGGAGAATTTAAATTAAGAAATTGCCACTGTATAGAAATCAATTTGATTACTTCTCTGTATCTATTTGTTTTGTTTGTTTTTTGACTTGGAAAAATAAAAGTTTGACTAAGTCTGGTGTTTTTCATTTGTAAAACAGGCATGTTAGTGCCTTATGTGATTAGAATCTTGTGTGATTCAGCCACAAATCAATCTCTACATATCGAGAACGCAATGGCGCAAACTACTACATGCTCTACTAGACTTCAACAGGAAAAACATCTCTTCAGTTAAAGCCTTCAGACAAGCCCTGACAAAAATAACTGAAGCCTTTGTTACTAACAGGGTGTGACTATGTAATGTTCATATCTAGAGTCATATTGAAAGAAAGCCCCCAGCTGTCTGAACCGTCGTTTTCATCAAGATTTTTACTAGTCAAATGCAGGCAAAACAAGCAAATCCTCTTCTAACAAACCTTGACTCTATTCTCCCGGTCAAATTTTAGACGTCTGTTTGTTTATGAGGGGGTGTGTTAAAAGGGCTGGGACTGAATTAGGCGCTGATGCAGGAAGTGACTTTGTACATGTAACTTTATCCCTCTTCTGCAAAATCTCGTACTTTCTTTCTGCAAACTTCGCAGGATCCTCCAAACTTAAACGACCGCAAGGTAAGCACAAACATGCTCAGAAATGTATAAAATGTACGCGCAACCATCAAAAGCAGACCCCTTTTATAGTTGATTTATCATCGTTAAAAAAACTACCTTGATGCTCTAATGCTTAGTTTGTCATTTCGTTTGGGTTTTTCAGTAACGTTGGATGTGCTGTTAAGTGGTTGTTTTAATAAAACTGCTGAAGTCTTCAGAATTTAACCGCTATAATAATTCAAGTTTCCTAAAGAAGTTATTTTAAAGAAACAACTTATCGTGTATTTTTGATATACTTCCCAAACGCACAACCCGATGACTATTCGCATCTCCATGGAGAGATTATTATGGCCTATGCTATGACTGCATGCCTACAGCAGTTATTCCATATGACAAGCACATCGCTATCAATTGAACTTTATTACACTGTGCTACCGCCCTTTCTCTTGAATTCTGTAACGATTTATCTTTTCTCTACGTTACAGTCATTTTCGTTATTTGGTTTTTATTACACTTTGTTGCATCTGATGCAACGTTGTCATCCAGACCTACTGACAGCTCACATGAAATGATAACTTCAGTTTTATCAGTTAATAGTTTGTTGATACTTAAGTAATTGACAATTTTTGCCAATCCTCTTTAAATTCTTAAAGGGATACTCAACCTAAAAGGAAAACAAATGTCATCATTTACTCACTCTCAAGTTTTTCCTAACCTGTATAAACTTCTGTGAACTGTTGAACACAAAGAAAGATATTTGGAAAAATGTCAACAACTGACCATTCTGGGACATCATTGACTACCATAGTAGGAAAAATGAGTGTATAATTTATTTTTGTTCTGTAGAATACAAATGAAAATATTTTGAAGAATTTAGAAAAGCAAAGTCCGTCCCAGGGCACCTTTGACAACCGTTTAAATTTTCATACTATGGTAGTCAATGATATCCCAGAAATGTCAATTGCTAACTTTTATCAATATATCTTTCTTTGTGTTCAACAGAACAAATAAATGTATACAGTTTTGGAACAACTTGAGGTTGAGTAAATGGTGACATCATTTTTGGGCGGAGTATCCCTTTAATGCTGGGTTTCAGTTTTTTCACTCCTGAGCACAATTATGCAATATTCATAAAAAAACTTTTTTAGGTTAAGACGTTGGACTTCACTTTTGGGTACTTATGTCTGCCATTTGTCATTTCAATGCATCCTGAATAAAATAAATTGTGACTTGCACAAGCAAAAAAAAAAGATTTTATGGAAACTATAATGGTCTCTGTGTCCTCTATTGGTGCTGTGTTGGCTTCTTTTGGAGACATGTTGCCTTTTGAATAGGAACCAATAGAAAACCTTTAAAGTCTACAAAATGGCCACAAAATGTAACAAAAAACCTTATCAAACTCATTAACCACTCCTGACAAGACACAGAGTCTTCATTTTTTGCAGTTTTTCCCAATGTAATAAAAGGCCATGGTTGCTCCGTCATCTCCTCCTGATGATCAGAGGAGAGATGGGTGGTGGTCTGCAGTAATTATCACGCTAGTGTTTAGCGTTTGTCAGGCAACCTGACTCTGCTCGCTGTGGGGCGTCCTCGGCCGGGCCGCTCGGATTATACCCCCGTGTCTAGTTACTGGTCACATATAAGCTAACCAGGCCAGGTGAACACACACACATACAAACACACTGTGGATCAGGCAGAATGGAGCCGGACTCAGAAAGCATGCCGGCGCTGGCAGAAGGGGTTATGCAGTTAAGTGGACCCGTGTGTTTCTTTGTTTTAAATGTAATTCATCTTTCGCTCGGATCTTTTGTTGACAACTGTCTTCACATTACATCTCATTTTACAGTCCTGCAATTCATCGAACCATTCTGGGTCGTTACGATAATATCCAATATCTCTATATTCATGCAACCCATACTAAAATTATATGCTGTTTTGTTTCCTTTTTAGGTCAAGTTGCACACATAACCTCTGTTTTCAACAGTTTGTAGAAAGGGTTATCATTTACTTGTGGGGAACTTAGATTTATCTCTTTGGATTAGGTAATTTTTATCAATAATAAGGGTTACATTCTCATTCTGTGTGAAACAAGACAGGAAGTGGGTTGTGACAACTTGCGTGTTCCTTCCACTGCGGTTCATGACTCACTCACGGCATGTTTCACGCAGTGGCATGTTTGACTTTCAGTAGACAAGCTTAAACTGACACTTCTTCTTGAAAAACTGAAATGAATGCATATTTTTACGCCAGTGTGAGGGTGGGGTGTTCAACATAGACCGAAGGCCAATGTCTCATTGTGTGCAAACTGAAAATGATTGCAACAATGCAGTTCACATCTCATTTTTATTGCAACATGTTTTCCAGTCCGTCAAGTTTGCTTTTTCCTCAAATGTTTAAAATGTTGCACACAGAAACGATTACTGTGACAAGAAATCTGAGTCATATTCCTTTATAATGGATTGTAAATATTTTCTTTATATAAATCTTTATTATACCTTTTATAATATAAAAACACACATATATATATATATAAACATACCTTTTTATGAGGGAATATGTTTTGTGTTTTACTATTTTGCAGTTTATGAGTCATAGCATTGTGCCCATTTTAGATGATGATCTTTATAATGCCATGTGATGTCAATGACCGAACGGTGAATCAGTTCCTATGTATGACTGAAAGAAGAGATAATGAGGGAGGGGTTATATTATTTATCTATCATAATCTCTGGCATAAATAGTTTCGAATGGAATCCCTGATGATTCAGTTGGCTGCATTCTTCTCCAATGTAAAGTAGATGAGTAAATATCTGGGTTTTCTTCTTATGTTTTAAGTAAGGGATAATGTACAGGTTGTTATCGCAGAAAGGCCCTGACAGTGTGATCAGTGAAGGGGCTTATTTCGCGAAAACAGTCGGCTGCTTGTAGATTATCCTGCTTATTACATGGCCACTTGCCGCATGAGGAAAAACTGGACATGAAATGTGAATTTAAAATAATTTATTAGCTAATTTGTACCAATGCAGACCTTCAGCGAGCAAAAGCCAATTACATTCCATATTAAGGAAAGGAAGATTTTCCGTTGTCACGAAAAGGCAGTTTGGTTTAATTGTTTTTTCTGACAAAATAAATGTACATTTTTATTTTAATATTTACAAACATGTCAAAATGATTTTCTGCGTCCGTGTGTCCGTGTGTTATAAGTTTTGAGAGGTTGTTATCTGGGTATAACCAGAGCCATGGAGAGAGAGTTCAAAACGCTGGAGCGTCACGTGATTCATGTAGCCTTCAGATAGTTCCAGTAAGTTATGTTTTCTCTTTAAATGCTGTATTTCTTTCATTCTTTATTCTTCATATTGCTTTCGTCTTTATATGGGTTATAAGTTGACCTCAGTTGGTCTGTTTAGTCGCAGGTCCATCCGTTACTAGCAACTTCCGGGGAACTGTTGAAACTGTCTAAAAACTGTTCAATTTAAGTCAACGGAGAAGACGCGACTCTCTCTCTCTCAATGGCTCTGGGTATAACGAACTTTCAAATGTCGTGACCGGCCAACCAGAATTAAGCATTCCAACAAGCCCTGTAATAAAGTGACATAACGTGTGAGTCTCAGAAGCCTGTAGTGAACTTTTCAAACACGCCACCATCAGTTTACAGAATGGCTTGACTGGCTGTAGAATCTATGAAACATGTTGTAGAATCATGTTGCTGGCATGACACGGTTGTGTCCAAACAAACCTCTGATCCAAACTTCAAGACCACGATCTGTTTAGCAGTCAAGTTACTGACAGGTCAAGGAACCAATCAGATAACAACAGTCTTTACCTGAGAGCTCCGCTGGCATCGTATTGAGAGATCATAAAAGGTGTAATTTTCATAGTAGCAAACTGTTAAAGAATACATTAAAAGATTAGGAGACAAACGCTTTGTTAAAAAAGTATATGAATTGCTTTAAATAACAAATGTACCAGCATTATGTATTTTTTATAATTTACAAAAAATAACATGTTTCTTCCTCTCACTATATTATCCTATTAAACCTTCTTTCCATTTTTGTAAGTCACAATTTTAATCATTGATTATTTTATCAGACTGTCAGAATTTAAGATATTTCTACTCAATATTAATAAATTATTTCTATTGACTTTTTCTCCCTTGTTATCAGATCATGAGAAAAAAAGCATTTTGTGACAAAATAAAACATTTTGTTAAATTAAATTAAGTAAATTGTACAAGTAGCAAAATTCCCCTTTTGTTCAGTGCAGCAACTGTCTCCTGACATCAGTCTTTTTGCAACTGATTGTTACTAACGTCTTCCCTCCTAACAAACTCGGTGTATCTCTCTGCAGAATGCTCCCATTTCAGGCTGCACCGGGGCAATTTGGTGAAGAGGTGAGACAAGCTGGACTCAGGTGTTGGCGAGTGGAAAAGATGAAGGCAGTTCCCCTGAATACTGCAGAGGTTGGGGCTTTCTTCAACGGTGACTCGTACCTTGTTCTGGATAACCGGGTTGACCAGGGAGCAGACCTCCACATGTGGATAGGTGAGTGTTTCTTATTTTATTTTTTTATAGATTTATGGATGTCATATGTACAAATGCACCAAGATGACTCATTTTGCAGTTGTGGCAAATACAAATGTTTACAATATGCATATTTGAACAATATTAGCTTTTAATAGAACATCAGGTTAAATTAACCCGTCAATGTATGAGGTATATGGTACAAAACAGACAACATTTTTTAAGGTATTTATTAGACAAAATTATTTACCAAAAAGGAAAATATTAGAGAAAATAGGCATATGAGTGAATATTAATTTTATATGAATATACAAAAAATAAAAAAAATAAAACCATTTACAACAATATTCTAAGTTGTCAATACAGTATTTATTGATTTCTCTATTTTGCAAAGCCTCTTTAAATTCTTCCCAAAGCTTAGCTTCAGTTTACAATCCAAATACAACTTGAGTACAGCATGAATACAGCACCTTTCAAATTATATTAAAATAAATAGCCAAACAATTTACAAAGTTGGGCATTGCTTCAGGCTATGACTGTATTTCATTGGGTTTCTAAAAGAAAGTGATGTCAGTCACTTGGCATGATGAATGCAGGGTAAGGGGTCTAAATCCTAAAGAATGAGATGATTGCCTAGCAAGTTAAAACGATACGCTTGATCAGACACTCGAATGCACCTGACCCGGTCTGAATGAGTTCACAGAAAGATGCAATAGAACAAATGGATGAGTGGAAAGAGGGATAAAGAGGGATGAGTCCCAGGGGAAAAAGGGAAGGGCGGGTGTTTTCATAGCTTATTAATGTTTCAGCAGGCCCGTGACAGGGCCACAGTTAGGCCCATTGTCTTATTGTGCGTCTGCTGCTTTAGGTAACACTAAGCTGGTAGTCAACGCGACGTTCAAACCATTCTCATTAACCATCCCTCATCCATAAACCCTCTCCTCTCTTCAGAAGAAGCCCTGCTCATAGTGTCTCTACCCCTTCGTATTATTCATTCATAATAAACTCCAGTCTCCTCTGAATTTACAAGAGACAATATTGTATTGGCAGGTTTAATATGTGCTGTAATGGAGTGTTCGAAGTTTTTATGAGGTCTGCTCCACTTATTCCCCTGCATTTGGGTCTAACAGCTCAACATTGGTTTATCAAGAGCAGAGACTGTCGCTTTCTGGTGGAAATAGAGGATGTGGGCATCTCTTACATCACATGGTCCAGAATTGTGCAAAATTGACAGTGTTAA
This sequence comes from Triplophysa tibetana, assembly GCA_008369825.1. Lineage (NCBI taxonomy): Eukaryota > Metazoa > Chordata > Actinopteri > Cypriniformes > Nemacheilidae > Triplophysa > Triplophysa tibetana. The sequence continues at coordinate 11,464,376 of CM017893.1, read as the reverse complement.
CACGCACAGTATTTCCAGTTACAGTGTCATGCAAAAGTATTCATCCTCCTTCATTTTAGTCACATTTTGTTGTTTCCGTTTAAAAAAAACACATTAATCTAGACTCCACGGCATGGACATTAATGACAAAACAAGAGATTTGTGACAACTTTGCAAATGTATTAAAAACTGAAATAAGTACACTGCATACAGTAAGTATTCACACCCTTTTGCCACTTGAAATTTAGCTCCAAAGCATTAAGTTTGCTTGTTGATGTTTATACACTATGGAATGATATTCCGGACATTATTAAAATGGAATTGCAAATTGTATTTGCAATTGCGTTTTCAATTTGTGGACGCATAAAATGTGACATAATCCAAACGCAATTGCAAATCGCGCATTCAGTTTGCATTTTCGTTTAAGCAAACGCACACTGACTGCCAAATTTCAAATGGAAAAGCAAAGTCCGTTTGCAACTGTGTTTCCCATATCTTACGAGTTTTGACCCCGTCATATTTAAATGGTAATTTCAATTACCACGTCTGTTTTTTCACTTTCTCAGCGTCGCGTGTGTAGCCAGCCAAAACTTTAATGGAATCGCAATTCCCTTAGTATTTCCATTTCCGATGCCTTACACGGAAACCTGTCAATCAGTGTCCAGGGTGGGATTATGCTAAGCGTCGTGTTTGTGTTGGGAAGTGACGTCACTCACAGTCGACGGTCAAGAGGTGATGCGCTGAAGTACAGAGACGCCGAATTCGTTTAAACAACAATGGAGGTAGTTGGTGAAATTGTGGAGGAACTTATGATGCTCGCGCAGCAAGTTGAGAAATTGACTTCTCCATTACGAGATTAAATGAAAATTGTACATGTGAGAATTTGGGGTTTTGCCTGTGTCCACACATATTATGAGAAATGTATTTCAATAGTTATTGTACTTGAATTATGTCTAACCTTACTTGAGTTCAAGCGCTGACCAAGTTAACAGAATGTTCAGAACATCGTGCTGCCTTTTTCTAAAAATACTAATGAGGAGTTCTCAATACAAATGTACTTATAAGGAGTTCTAAGAACAAAGAACTAACCAATATTAATAGTTTTAATGACATAGCTACTTCCTCTTTTATGAATATAAATATTGGAACTATCTGTGTCAATTCTTGGTCTCCAGGATCCTGCAGCTCTGAAGGTTCAATTGACTAGACTAGACTCTTCAACCTTAAATAATAATCACCTAGACAAGGGGACAAAAAGTAATATTCTTACAGTACATAAAAAGGCCCGATCTTCTGATCAACACGTTTTACCTAAAACCATTGAACGCATGGCCCGCCAAATGCGGTCGACTGTGAGTGACGTCACTTCCCAACACAAACACGACGCATAGCATAATCCCACCCTTGACACTGATTGACAGGTTTCCGTGTAAGGCATCGGAAATGGAAATACTAAGGGAATTGCGATTCCATTAAAGTTTTGGCTGGCTACACACGCGACGCTGAGAAAGTGAAAAAACAGACGTGGTAATTGAAATTACCATTTAAATATGACTGGGTCAAAACTCGTAAGATATGGGAAACACAGTTGCAAACGGACTTTGCTTTTCCATTTGAAATTTGGCAGTCAGTGTGCGTTTGCTTAAACGAAAATGCAAACGGTAATGCGCGATTTGCAATTGCGTCTGGATTATGTCACATTTTATGCATCCACAAATTGAAAACGCAATTGCAATCCATTTTAATAATGTCCAGTGGAGTTAACCTGTGGCAAATTCAATTGAATACGTATGATTTGGAGTGGCACATACCTCTCTAAAATGGTGTAACAGCTGAAAATGCAAATCAAAGTAAAAACCAAGACTTGAGGTCAAAATAACTTCCAGTAAAGCTCGGAGAAGGAATTGTATCAAGACACGGATCTGGGGAAGACTTCTGAAAAATGCCCTGCTGTATTGAAGGTTCACAGAAGCATGTAGCCTCGATTAATCCTTAATGAAAGAGTTTGGAACCACCAGATCTCTTGAGATGACCTCCTGTCCAAAACGGACCCATCGATGGTGAAGGGTCTTGGTTAGAGCGTTGACCAAGAAGCTGATGACCACTCTGGTTGAGCTACATGATCATATATGGAGATGGTAGAAACTTACGGAAGGACAAACATCACAGCCCACCAATCTGGTCTTTATTACAGAGTGGCCAGACTCGAGCCTTTGCTCAGTGAAGACAATTGAAAAATTTAAAAACGACCTTTCAACAAATTTTTCAAACTGTCAGAAACAAGATTCTCTAGTAGAAAAAATAACCAAATTCCAGGCAGCAGTTTAGGGGTTGGCAAAAAAGTTTTTTTACCACTGGGGGGTAAAACAATAACTTAACAGGTAAACAAGAACATTGACCGACTACACTAAACTAACAGGGACTAAATACAAAACTTGACAAGACTACAAAAAACTAACTCTAAACTAGATTTACTTGCCATGACAGAATAAACACGAACAGGACCAGGCCCACGGGTATGAGGGACAGGTAATCACAATGAGACCGCAGAGGCACACGAGTACAGGTGACAGAAAACAGTGACTGAGCACAGGACAATAAAACATGAGGACTATATAAAGGGGAGCAAATCAAGAACAGGTGCGTGGTATGAATTGATTAACAAGCAATGATGAGACGAAAGGACGGGAACAGAGATGAGACAAAACCTTGCAAAACGTTTTTAAACCAAAATGTTGGTTTGATTGAACATCCTGTTGTGATGACGCAACTGATGAACTATGGTAGCTGAGAAGGTCATACTTTTTGAATAATTTTCTGAGCCTGATGAAATTGTTGTACATCTCTTCTAATATCTTCAATTGTTGTGTATACCGAGCTGCAGCGGACACATTTAAACGTCGTTTCTTTGACTCATTGTGCGAGCTGTCTCTTTAATACCGCGTGGGTTATAAACATGTTGGAGCTGATTGGGCTGATGTTCTTGACACACCCACCAAACAAGAGAAAACGTATCTCAAACCCTGTTGTACATCGTTGCAAACCGTTTCCAGGAAACGTGTCGCGCACCCGTTTAATCTTTAACAAGCCCCTGGAGAGAGAGTATGCCGATCATCCACACTTGAATAAACTTTATTTGTAAGTGTGAAGGATCACATTTGGAAATCCAAAAGTGGAACAGTGCAAAAAGATGATTAAATACATCTGTAAGAGTTTTGTCTGTCTCTGTTACAGGTGAAAAATCCTCTCGTGATGAGCAGGTGGCCTGTGCCATGTTGGCCACACAGTTGGATAACTTCCTGAGCGGAGATCCCGTCCAGCACAGGCAGGTTCAAGGCTATGAATCCCCAGAATTCATGAACCTCTTTCCCCGAGGAGTGAGCTACAAGGTGAGAGAATCACAGATGGATGCAATGTACATACTCTTACACTGCTTCACAATGCCAAGGTAGGACTGAATGGTTACACAAATAATCTAAGGTTGTAGTGGAAAAAATTTGAAAGAAATGTAATTTTAGACAAACCAAAAAAGGTTCTTCTATGACATTGCGGTGGAGAAAGAATATGAGAAAATATAATACGACTCAGTGGTTGAATAAGCAATGCTTAATGAAAAATTACAAATGCATCTGACAAGGATTCAATCAATGTTGGAAGTGGAAACAAGAACTAGAGAACATTACAAAATAAAACAGAAAACTTTTTACAATTCCAGAATTTGATATTGAATTCAAACTGATGTTGTTACTCATGTTAACAGATTTATCAACTGGAAAACTCTTTTTAAAGAAAAATAAAATGAATGTAGAAAACCATGCTTATTTCATTGGTTTCCAGTACCCTTTTAGGAAAATGCCACGTTTCATATAATTATGGAGTCTTTATTTTCAATATTAGAACCGCGAGTAAGCAGACGAAAGCAAATACGTGTTGTAATCTATACTGTTTACCTTGCGGTTACCTTAAGCATTGTCAAGTTACTGGTTTCTCTTTTTGAGGGGGAATTGTGAAAAGCTCAAAGTGTAATTAAAAGAAGTGATTTTACCTGACCGATGACTGCTGTTATGAAGGTCATTTTATATTCTTCACTCGCTGAATTGTAACCTTTGACAACCAGACCATATTTTAAATATCAATTTCGTTCAGATGAGCAACTTTTACATTTTTACAAGTGTCTTCATTTGACAAATAGGCACTGAGACACAAATGGGCTAATAAATGCGTGGTCTACTGACTTTATCAAGCATTACGGACACAATTAAAATGCTTTAATGCAAAATAGCTTTTAAACCGTGTGTGAATATCTGTTGTCAAGTACTTTTGTTTGTCTCTCACAGGAGGGAGGTGTTGAGTCTGGTTTTCGGAGAGCACAATCTGGATCTGGTCCTATTCAGAGATTATATCAGATCAAAGGAAAAAGAAACATCAGAGCCAAGGAAGTGGAACTCAGCTGGGAGAGCTTTAACAAAGGAGACTGTTTCATACTCGACCTCGGCGAGGTGTGTGTATGTGCGTGCATGTGAGCCTTATATAGGTTGTTTGTCACTGTGTATGTCTTATATACAGTATGTGTATATATCATTTTAATGTTAAGCGATTGCGCTGATTATTTCTGTAAAACAGTAACATACATTGTTTGAAGTGTGTGTATGTTCGTCTTTTCCAGATGATTGTGTCGTGGATTGGCTCTCAGGCAAACATCTTTGAGAAGCAAAAGGTGAGGGAGATTGCCACTTTCATAAGGGACACAGATAGACACGGCAAAGCTCAGATCAGTAACATCAATGAAGGAGAAGAAACCCAGGAGATGTTAAAGGTCAGTGTATTGTGGAATAATAATCTGTTGTTGAATTCTGCTTTTCTATTATTTTTATAACTTGACGTTTTTTTTGTCTTTCGGCTTGCTTCCCATAACTGATTTCATTCAAGGTAAAACAAATTCATAGACACCATGAGGAATTCTAACAGTGTTGCTATTTTCCAATTGGTCTTCTGTTGAAACCAACAGGTTCTCGGTCCAAAGCCAGAGCTGAAAGAGAGCACACCAGAAGAAGACAGCAAAGCAGATGCATCAAACTCCGCCTCGCTCTACAAGGTGCTTAAAATTATGTGTGAGGCTTCTGTGTCTTTACCAACAAGACTTTTTCAGATAACTGACTTGCTGTGTATCAGAAGTGTCATACATACTATTTCTTATTTGCATTTCTTTATGTTTTTCTATGCTATAAATGTCCCCAAACTTCTGATTTGCAGGTTTCAGATGCAACAGGGTCAATGAAGTTGACCAAGGTGTCCGAAAAAAGTCCATTTGCCAAGGACTTGCTCGTACGTGATGACTGCTTTATCCTGGACAATGGGGCCAACGGAAAGATCTTTGTTTGGAAAGGCAAGGAAAATACTTATTTTCATAATGAGAACTTGGAGTCTACATGTTCAAGTTAATTGCTTATTTCTGAATTTTTTATAATTTCATGAATTCTAATTTAATATTCAAGAATACTTTTGTCTTTTTCCAGTCTTTTAAAATTTGAAATTAAAATGTTGTTTTTTACATTTAACAGGTAGAGAAGCTAATGCAGAAGAGAAGAGGGCCGCTCTGAAGATGGCAGATGATTTTATTAGTCAAATGAATTACCCCAAAATGAAAACTCAGGTCTGTAAAATTCATCATATGATTCTTATTGGTATTGTAAAAGAATTTAGCTGAACCACAGAGAAAAGTAAAAACAAGTTTGTTTCCTGGTTCAATGCTGACTAAACAAATACATTTTAAAAGTAACGTATAAACATGTACAAATCTGGGTGATTTTTTTTACTTGTATTGTATAATATCATATATATACATATATTTATATTTTAAATTTTAATTACATAAATATTTTTTCTAAGCCTTTTCTGTTTGTCTTGCAGGTGGAGATTTTGCCACAGGGCAGAGAGACTGTTATCTTCAAACAATTTTTTCAAAACTGGAATTAAATCACCCTTTTCCAATGCATAATCCAAGAATAAACCTTTTCCAACAAGTAATCAAAGAGAGACATTCAATTGACTAAAATAAAGACACAGAGATGTAACATCATATACATATGTACAGTTTTATTAAATATAGGATCAGGATTTATTCAAGGAGAGTTGCAGTAATGCATACAGGGCTTTGGCATTTGCTAACATTTTTACTTTAAAAGGCTGTTTATATTACATGAATACACATTTTAAAGAGTTTTTAAATCTTTTTTTTTGATTGAGAAAGTCAAGTCTGTTACAACCTTACTAATCACAAATCCCAGAGATCTCAATCGTACTTACAAAATAATGTTTCAAACCAGTTTTCAAGTCAATATGCTTTTTCGCAAACCCTGTGTTAACAATTTTTTACTCATTTTGTGTATGGAACTACAGCATGGCAATAAAAATGTAAGCGAAACAACAGAGGAAAGAATTCTGTGATTTATTTTATGACAAACATGCCTACCTTCGAATCCTCCTTAGATAACACGACACTGAAGATGACACAGAATATCGTCACCTAACAGCAGTTATGGGTTATTGGATCTTATCATGAAAGCGAGATAATTTATCCTCATATTTACATTAACATTTGCTTCGCACGAGAGTCCAACCCTTGGCAACAATCAGATTTAAATTCACTGATTTGTAGTGACTGATAGATGTTTAAGTGAACTTTATATCATACAAATATAATAAATAATTGTAATTAAGTCTACTGTGAAATACATATCCAACAGAATAATGAACTACAGTATTATTACATAGTGTTGTCACAATATCGTAATTTCACCAAACAATTATGGTTGCTAAAAGACTCATGTTAAAAATATCATATGTGATATCTATTAAAATGTCAAAATGATCCTATCAGTTAAATTCATCTTTAATTTTGTTTATGTTGTCTTTTTCTCTTTCCATCCAAGTGTAAGGTGACATTAGGGAGTATACAATCTAGAGCAAACATCCCACGTATTTTTTTATTTTTTTTCATAAATAGTTTTGAGGTGATCCACACTAGCCCAATCTTCTAGATTCTACTTTTGCATTTTACAATCCTTAACCTTTAAAGTCACTGACATTTGTACAGTATTAACTTAATTCAGAGTTGTCAAACCTATTTACAGTCAGCAAGCAGGCAGCGCAAGCACTCATTTACTATCTTGGCTGGCTTTCAAAAACTGAAGATATTACTTCATTAGTAATATATGATCTAAAATGTAAATAATATCACATAAACTCGTTTTTAGATAACAAAACATTGTCTTTGGTGACTTTTGCAGCAAATTATCTTTAATTACTGGAAACATGCCACTTTTACTGTCTTAATGATGATGGGAAAGACAATGACCGCTTTCATGAACAGATTTCCTGACTTTTCCCTCAGAGAGTTTTACAACGGTAATAAAATCAGGTATAAAGTTCAAACTATGTTGGCAGTGAGGTAAAACAAAGTGCGATAACTCTTCAATGCTCAGTTCTAACAAATGCCTCAAGCGTTTGACACGCATCCAGATCTTTCATCCTGGGTAAGCCTCATTTATTCTGTATTTTACATTATGGACAGCATTCAGCATCACATTGTCAATTCATTTAAAAACATTTGATGACTAGTATTAAATGCGTTGTTGATGTAAAAAATAATAACAATTATTTTTAGTTTTGTTCACATGCATGGATGTTATTGTTGTTGGAAAATATGCTTTATGTACAAATCTTCCTCCTATAGGAGAACAGGAAAAGCCACACAAGATGAAGAGCATCCTGAAGCAGAAAACCCTAAGTATGACCCTTTCAGATGATTGCAATAAATTAAACATAACACTGACTGTACTTAGTGTATTTTAATAATTTACTGCAATGACTCAGCAGTACTTATATATGCAGACAATAAATATTTTAAGCTTAAAAAATATTAAACATTGTTTTGAGCACATACATAACAATATTTCAGTACAGTGTTTATATATTTACTGCCAGCATAAAGCATAGTTTTTGTGTGCTTTCCTTCCCTATTATATGAATTTTTCTCATTTCTATCAATTATATAGTACAAAGAAACACGTACAGCATTGTATGGCATGTATTCTTTTTTATCAGTCGGTTTTTATACAGTCATTTGACTGTAAATGCATAATCAGTTATAACTCCTGAAAATGCAATCTTCACCTTCACTGTTCCTCTACAGAAGGGACTCAATTTGAGATGCGGAGTCACTCCATTGGTGCAGTGCGCTGGACGCTACCTGAAGCAGACGTTCAGGTCCACAGCTCTGCTCCCAGCAGCCCCTTCAAAAATGTCAGCGACACCACAGCCCGTTCACAGGTAACCACTGACTTCACTTATGCTTTGTTAAATGGGTAGTCAAAGAATTATATTATAATGGTCGGTAGATCCGTTTTTAGGGTTATACGCGCAACCTGTATTTCACAGACTTGGTTATTTATTGGACTTTTTTTAGCAAAGGCAACATCAGCAGGGCTTAAAGGACCTCCGTAGTTTGCAAGAGTGCATCAGATTCATCAGCCATTGGAAGAAACAAGTGGCACAAGTCTGCAAGGTACAACATAATTGTATTATGTATATTATGTGTCTTTGTGTATGTGTTTATATTGTTTTAAGAAATACAATCTGTTTAAAAAATCCTGAACTTGATATATAATATTGTACATCGAGTGCTTTAGTGAATTAACTGTTCATTACTTGGACTATTAAGTCATTTTGTCTCACCCTGGTCATTGCATTTAAAGACCGGTATAATCTTGGCATGTCTTCTGGTGTGTTTTACCAGTCTGGCATATTTAATATGTATGGGAATAAAAGACATGTTGTATATGTGATAAACAGTCCTTTAAATCAATTCTCATGTCAAATTACAAGGGATAATTAATTTCTTAGCATGCGTGCAGTCTCGAAGGAAACCTTTGGGTTTTATAACCCATAATGTAATATGATAAGCGTTGCCATGAGGGACGCTTGGCAACCCTAACCCGTGTACTAGTGCACCATCTTATTTAAAAGGGGATTGACGCATTTTATGGATCTCAGGTCACTGATATTGACAACGCATATCTCTGTTTGGATAGAGTCCGATAGAGCAACAGTAAGTGTTGCACAGTCTATGTGATGAGGTGACAAGGTGGGTTATTACTTGTAAACAAACAACCTGTCGTACATTTAGATTATTCTTGTCACAATGAATATTCCAAAAAAATTCAACAGTATTTTGCCAACTTTCTCTCCGTGTTCCTTTGAGCGTTTAACAACTAGTCAGTCACCAAACTCTACGCTACCATATGGATACCATACTGAATATCATACTCACCTAAGCTGCATACTGCCACAAAGTTTAAACATATCATAGCAGATCTGCCAATTACTAATTTTTTTATCTTGATTAAAAGCCTGTATATGTGTGATTCACAGGATGAGAATGATGCTGGTGAAGGCTGCAGCAGATGGGCAGATGAGCAGACAGACCCCAAAACTGAGCGCAGTCTTGAAGAGAGCCGCAAGCTGATTCTGCAATGGGCCAATGAACTTCAGAGTGTAGACAAGGTGGAGACTTACTTAAAAAGGCTGAAGTGACATTTTATATGACCTTTGTAAAAAAAATCTAAGTCTCATATCAAGCTATTCTGAAACAAACATGTGATCCTAAAGAAGTTTAAAGTGGCCGTAACTCAGACAGTTTCTGCATATCTCATGTTTATTTTGAGTACTTACAGAATAGTATCGCACCCTTAAAATATCCGTCTTTAAAAAAAAAGTCTTTAGTTTGATCACATTTATAAAAGACAGATACAGCTTAACAATTATTTCTGAAAATATACGAGGCATGTGGGGGGTGATGCAGAACTAAAGCAAGTGCGCACCCATTGCCGACAAAACAGAGACATATGACTTAGTTTCGCTTACACATGCGGTTTCTGTCCTGCTCCATAAGTTTCAAATGATCTCCAAATCCAGCATTATGTCCACCGCTTATACAACATTCCTCACCGTTGAACAAACAAACACAGCTGAACTTCGCGGACCAGTGCTCTCTCTCTCTTGCTCCAGCTGGTGGATGTGTGAGCATTCTCCTTCTCCCACTTTCCTTGGTTGACGCGTGGATATGCTCTTACTACTTGCTGCTTGACCCGTGGGCGTGCTTTTCCGATAGAATTGTCCAATAAGAAACATATACTGTACGAACGCTGAGGGAGTGTATCGAGCAAAGAATTACTACATCATACGTCTAACTCGTTTTTTGACAAGTTCACCATATCAATCATGAGAAGACAGCACGTTTAACATTGTTAAAAAGTACCTAGCATATGTTTTTTTAGGCCCTACTTTGGTCTATTGAGTGTCCAACAACAAGTTTATGGACATACAGTGTGTTCAAACACTATAATGTCGTAATAATAGGCAGTTATTCGTACCTTACTTCTTGACTGACTCTCAAATGATTCGTTCCGCTATTCATCCGTCTAGGCCCCGCCTACCCGCTAACCTTGTGTCATGTGATTGGTCAGATGGTGTGGTCTGTTGTTATTGGTCAAACGCGTTCATCATTTGTCGCAAATGGAACCCCACTACCATCATTACAGGATTATATATATTATATATTAGATATATTATATGTGTAGCTAGAGATGGCGGCGATTTTACCAATTTGAGCCCGAGTCTGACGAAGAAGCATCAGAAGAGGCTAATCCACAACAAACTCCACCACGACTGGAGCAGGATGTTTGTCAGTGGCAAGTGACAATTCTTGTCATAAAAACTCCCAGTGTGACAACATGCATGTTGTGCTATTGCTCATCAATTCAATAAAATATCATTTTTTCTTAAAATACTGTTAATACGTTAGTAATACTATTATTTCGTCTTAACTGTGCGTTGTCATGGTACATAGAGCATTTCAGAAAGTCGACGTTATGAGAAATGATATATATGATACCCAAATATACCTACAAACCCTGACAATAGTCCTGTCGCTTATCTATTTTGTAGAAACACCTGCTATTAACCTGACTTTTAATTAATCAATTGGTGTTAGAAATAGCTCATATGAAAAGCTAAAACCCTCCCAAATGACTTTAAATGCACTGAAATAAATCAGTTTCACTGAAAAAAGATTGATCATTTAATCAAGACAGAAAGGTCAAATTTTGGCAAGACAAAAGTTTTGTCGCCTCTACAGTAATTGAACAAATTTACTGCAAATACAAAAATATGTCAGCAAATTAAGTAGTGGTGCTCTGAGATCCAAATTTAATATCTTGTATGACTTCCATGAGCTTGAAGGACTGGATCCATGCGGTTTGGCAAGGATTCATACAATTTATTGATGAAGTCATCAGGAATAGCAAAGAAAGCAGTCTTGCATGCCTCACAGAGTTCATCAATATTCTTTGGTTTCGTCTTCCATGCTTCCTCTTTCATCCTACCCCACATATGTTCAATGATGTTCATGTCTGGTGACTGGGCTGGCCAATCCTGGAGCATCTTTATCTTCTTCACCTTGAGGAACTTTGATGTGGAGATGGAAGTATGCAATGGAGCACCATCCTGCTGCAGAATTTGGCCTCTTTTATGGTTGGGAATATAAGAGGGAGCTAAGATTTCTTGGTATTTTAGTCTAGATGTTGCCTTCCACCCTGCAGATCTGACGCACACCCCATACAGGATGTAACCCCAGACCATGATTTTTCCACCTCCAAACATCACTGTTTTCTGGGTGAATCTCGGATCCATGCGGGCTCCAGTAGGTGTCCTGCAATATTTGCGGCGACTGTGGTGTAATTCAACAGAAGATTCATCTGAAAAATCCACCTTTTGCCACTTTTCCAGCGTCCATCCTTTTAGCAGGCTGTGGGCCTTGTCAAATGCCACACATTTTTCAATTGTCTTTTGTTTAGTGCTGGCTTCTGGGCACTGATTCGACCATGGAGGCCATTTCGAGACAGAATCCGACAAACTGTTCTGGTTGACACAGGGACTTCAGGTGACCAGGTCTCGTGGAGCTCTGCTGCAGTGGAAAATGGGCTGGCCTTGGATTTTCGAGCCAACAACCGGTCCTCTCGAGCAGTTGTCTTGCGGGGTCTGCCTGACCTGGGCTTGTCAAAAACGTCTCCAGTCTCTTCAAATCTTTTTATCCTCTGTACTTGACGCTGAGGCACATGTAAGATGTCTGCCACATCAGCAGTGGATCTGGTCTTCAGCCTCTTGACAATCAAAATTTTAGTCTCAAGGGTGAATCTTAGGCATGTTTGCAGAGGTCTAGTTGCAGTTGATGTGAAGGTCTAGTGTACTGGGGTTCTATTTATACACACCTGAGACCTAATTGATCCATTATTAGTTACTGGTGAAGCTCATATGACAAGGCGACAACACTTATGTCTTTGCAAAAATTGACTCAATGGCCTTTACCAAGCTGTGAAGATTACAATACTTTTTGACAGTTTCGTTTTGCACTGAAACATTATTACAAAAGATGTTGGGATTAAAATGAGCCATTTCTTGTAAAAAAAATCTTGATTAGAAATATATTTCAGCGGCACTTCAGGTCAATATATACACAAGCGACAAGACTTTTGTCAGGGATTGTAATAGGTGCATGTGCGGCAAATGTGTCAAAATGCAAAGTTAATAGCCAGATAAACAAACTGTACCACCAGAAATAACGGTACATGCTAATGCTAGCTTTATATGGATTAGCTAAACACAGACATAAGGTACACAAATATTTCTTGAAGTTAAGACAAAAATGAATAGTCACACTTACAGGTTGTCATTCGGTGGAGCTAACAGGTCCAAATAGAGTTGGTATTGCCCCCTCTTTCAATGATAGTCATTTCACATACACTGCAGTGAATGCGCCAAGATTATAAAACCATTCTTTGGTGAAATGACGCGCGCACAGTTAAACCCTGGGGTTATACTCCTTTGGTATCGTTTGAAAAATGAATTGTAACAGTTTTTCCCTCAGACGTTCTTCCTTTGGTAGTTGAAATAAGACGGACTTAGTATCACCGTAGAACACAGGCTCTAGACATGATACACACGCATCACGAACAAGCGACAGTGTTTGGGGGAGGAGAAATAAAACGTAGGCGGGGACTATGTATAGTGACGTAGATACGCGGGTGGACTATTCCACGTCCTCTTTGTGTGATTTGTGTGAGTCGACTCCCATTTTTTCAAGCAAATGACTTTGTTATTTATTCACCTTTGGACTTACAACTTGGCAGACAGCTTACTTTCAAACACGGCAACATAACAGACTGCATGAAATGTCATTTTCATGATCTCATGCTACCTACTCTTTAAGAAGTCAGAATGCAGAAAACACCGTTGCACATCTCCTTTAATGTTCTTCAAATCTGAAAATGCACATGAGCCCTCTAGGGGCGATCTTCTTTTATGACATCAGTACGACAGCTTGGATAGAGCATCTGTTAACTCCTCCCCACTGTCAGTCCAAATGAAACACTTACATTTATCCAATCAATGTTAAGTGGAAAACACAAACACAGCCTGTATTTTTCTTGTTGGATTTTCCATGATTTTACTTATTTCACAAATACTGTAAAGATGATCCGGTTTACAGAGGCTAACTAAAATCATATTAAAAAAGCATGTCCAACTCAATGGTTTATGTGCCGGTTTACATTTCAGCTGTCTAAAGATCACCTATGGATGAAGGAGAGGTTTGATCAAAAAGAAAAGGAGGACACAAAGCTGGATGTTGACCCACATGAGGCGGTGGATAATAGGATCATGGAGTGGGCCAAAGAGCTACAAAGTGTATCCGAGGTGAGATATTAAATTGAGGATTTTATCATTTTCTTTTTGTTGAATGAATCACAAAATAGGTCTTCTTATGCTATTACAAATGGAGCGTGTGATTGATTCAAATAAATTATTTGCTGACCTCATAATCACTTCTTTCCTCACATCTTGTTATATGGCACCTTTAACAAAGTTGGAAAATGCACCGTTAATAATGTTTTATTGTTTGTTTTGAGTTAACTTGAACGTTTACCTGTGTCTGCCCCTAAGATATTTTGTATAAATATGTTTGGGCTTTAGGGGACGCTGTTGTGTTGAGGATATGGTTCTTAAACCACATTTAATATAAACGGGTCTTTTTTCCTCTGAGCTTTTTTGGAATTGGTTCATAAGAAACCTCCACACACTAAAGAAGTGAAATTATTACTGTTTTGATTCATATGTGGACTCACCACTACAGTGTTTGCCTTTTTTGAATGCAGACCTGTGGAGTGCTGGGAGATGAGCTGGCGCAGATGCTTCGTCTTCTAGGACTGAGGAAGAAGAGACTAATTTGCCTCATGCCACTACTGGAGTTCATCACTTGGAGCTTGTTGAAAGAAGATAGCACGGTGAGAAGACCATGAATCCAGTTTCCCATTGAAATGTATGGTGTTATTTAACATATTGGAAATCATAAAACTACATTCTTTAACTAAATAAACAATAGCACCCTTAAGTCCAGATATAGAAGGTCTAAACATGCGCTGTGCTTATGAGGGACAATGGTGTAGCTATAAAACCTTAGGAGATATAACAGTGCTGATACAACTTTATGGACGAGAAGGAATCTGATTTCATTCTGGTAATGTAAAGAGCAGAGTTCAATAGGGAGCATCAAAGGCTCAGCGTGATTCAGAATTACATGCAGAATGACATTTTTAACGTCTCTGACATGTCATGCGTGTTGTGCTATTGTGCCATGGGTCAATGACAAAACAAGCTTTCGACACATTCGCTTTTAAAACATCACCTATCCTGAGCTACCAAGTTTTTTATCTACTACTAACAAGTGTTTGATCAAATAGCGTTTTCCCTGTTTGACATTGTTTGACCACCTGACACCAGCCTACCTGGTGCCTCATTACATGAAAGAGAGAAGTAGTTGTTGATATTTTTCTGTGTATGTGGTGTTCAACCTATCAATGTCGTCATAGATAGGCGCATTCCAGAACCTGGCGTTCACTGGGCATGGTGTCAATAACAGATGTAATATCAGTAACAAGGGCGCTTTCAGTTCTGAGACTTACATGATGTTCGCGTGAATACGATTCCCTCTTATATAACAAAAGCTTGGTTTAAAATTTTGATTTCAATTCCTTTAAACCCCTTACGTGCATAGCACTTCCTGCAAGGAAAAACATAGCCACACAGGCACTTTCATGCGTGGATTAGCATCACAAGCTCTCTTGTGTGCGGAAAATTCAAACCTCTCACATTACAAACACTCTCTGGCACGATGAAAAGCCCGAGCCGGGCGCACCACAAGCTCTCGCATACTCGGAATACTCAAAGTCCTCACGTTACAAATTATATATGGCGCGAGGAAAAGGCCGAAGAAATGCGCAATGCGCGTTTGTAATATTAATTTGCAACACTCGTCTAAGGAATCAGATATCGCGATGTGTCTGGGTATCGGCAATACACGATAGTATCGGAACAACCCTAATAGGCAATGTATACGATATACAGGTTTATAACACTATGTTTTTGCTAGCTATAGATTATGTGTTTTCTGTATGTATTGTAGAGCATTGTTCCTCACCTGTGGCTTTCAGCTAAACAGCGCACCTGGAAAGCTGGTAAGAGACCCTAATTGTAACTCATGTATGTGTTTCATTATGTCGTCTTTCACCACCATTTTACAAAATATGACACTGCACTATCGAAACTGACACTCATCAGTAATGCCATGATTCTATTTTCTCAAACAGGCATGCCACGATACATCCCAAATTCAGGTATCATTTTCAGTTTTTTTTCCAATTTGTTGTATATCTTATGTATACAAAAGTAAGTTCACATTACAGAAAATTTCTAATTTGTATTTCTCATTTAGTTTGGAGCTGGATTGTCAGCGCAGCAGGTAGGATAAATGCATTAATATTAGCCAACACCACACCCCCCCTTCCAGCATCATATAGTGCCAGTTCTGAACTCTGTGCCTATTACTCTCGAACAGCTGATGTTACTCTTGATCCCGTGACAAACCACCCCTGGTTGCAACTGTCTGAAGACCAAAAGAAGGTTCAGGAGGGTCTAAGCGATGCTGATGTGCCCTACAGCCCTCAGCGTTTTGACAGTTGGCCCTGCGTCCTAGGCTGGGAAGGCTACGTGAGTGGCCGCCATTACTGGGAACTGGAAATTGCAAACAACGGTTATTGGAAAGTGGGGGTGACAACTGCTTCCTCGAAGAGACACGGTCGCTTTCCAGTGAATTCATCTAATAGTTACTGGGGCCTGTGGCGTAGCACGAGACAGTTCTTTGCCTGCACCAATCCCGAAACGGTCCTGCCGCTTACTCTAGTCCCCCGGAAGTTAGGGATCTACATTGATTATGAGGAGGGACAGATTTCTTTTTACAATGCCGAGAGCAAGTCTCACATCTACACCTTCACAGGGCACTTTAGTGAGAAGCTGTACCCTTTCTTTGCCCCGTTGGATGGTAGGACCCTTATAACCATTTGGTCTCCTAAAGAACACAGCAATCAAGCCAGGCAGGTTTCATTCTGAAAATTTGTTTCTGAAATAAAAACATTCTGTTTAAACAACTACAAATGAATCAAAATAAGGAACGAGTTGGTCAAGAATCTATTATTTATGACAATGTTCACATTTTAAAACAAAACTCCAGAAACAAAACGATTTCACTCCATGGTGGGCCGGACCCACTAAATGAGAGCTACTGAAACTACCCATCTCAGCACATACTCATGTTTATATTTGTTGTTTGTAAATACAACATTTACATAATTGTTTCACCTACATATATCTAGCCATTTATACATCTTGTATTGTTTTAAAGCCTTCTCGTTAGTCCACCTGTTCAAGTGACAATATGTGCGTGTGCTACAATTATTTAATGACTTTACATAATTTTGCATTCATTTATTTTCTCATTTATTTAGTGTTTCTCAGCTTCTATTCTGAAAGCATCCATCTTAATACATCAATAAGTTGTCAAAAACAACAAGGTATTTATTAGTTAAATGTTTGTGTAAATAAAGTTTATTTTAAGCCAAACCATTCTGTTTATTACAAAAGTCCTGGATGATTTGCTGTCTTAATAAAACACAGGTCACCTTGTGTTCACTTACTGTTCATTTGCTTTTAATATCTGACCCCATTGAACCAAGCTATGGAGCTACCATCCTAAAGATTTCAGCTCCAACCCCAATCAAACACAGCTGAACCAGCTAATCAACAAGATCAGGGTTGCTTGATAATTACAGATAGTTGGAGCAGGGATGGAGCTGCATTCTGCAGGACAGTAGCTCTCCAGCAGGGTTGGTTATCCCTGAGCTAACTATTATGGGATAATATGGTAAGGAAATAAATTAGCTTAAGGCTCATTCGAACAGGTGAGCTGGTAGTTTAGACACACTTGAAGTCTAAATCCGGAACATGTCATTCCAAAGTTTAGGGGCCAAGAAGGGGAAAGATCAAACACCTTTACAGGATTTTGGTATTCTATCGATGTCATTTCAGTGTGATTAATGCTGGCCACATAAAAAATTGCCTGCCAGCGCATCACCCGGTCCATCTTGATAAACAAGAATGCAATAATTCAAGGAAAACCAGGGATCTTGAAATTACATAATGATGATTTGCAGATTTTTTTCCATGTTTGTGTCTGTTTTAGCATACTGTTGTTTTTGGCTGTTTTTTATATTGTCAGAATGCACATATCTCTGTCCACAATCTCCTAATTCTACATATCTGTTAAAACTTGACTAAAAGGCAACCAAATTAAGGAATTGTTCTAGGTGCATAATTTACGTTTAATGCAACAATCCAAACGATATTTACCCTACTTATCATATAGTATCTTAATGGCATACTCCATGCAACAATGAAACCCCAAATCAAAGACAAACAGTGTTGCCTTTGTGCACACATCAAACTGATCCTGCCCCAAATTGACCCCCAACCCCTATCCTGTCATGCGTATATAACTTTCCTGTGGCTCAGTGGTTAGAGCATGGCGCTTACAATGCCATGGTCATTGCCATTGTTACACATTTACATTGTGTGGCCTTGACATCTTACCATGTATGTGTAAATATGAATAAATGCTTGATGAGATAAACAGTGTTGCTTGTGTGCAGGCATTAAAAAAACTGCTGTCATTTACTCCCCCTCTTGTCATTCCAAACCTGTATGATGTTCTTTCTTCTGCAGAACAAAAGAACAAAAAAAAATTTTGAAGAAAGTTTGTAAAGTGCAAGGTAAACAACATTTTTCAAAATACTGTATATTCTTTTGTGTTCTGCTGACGAAAGAAAGTCATACAGGTTTGAAATGACAAGAGTGTGAATAAATTATGACAGAATTTTTATTTTTAGGTGAACTATCCCTTGAAGCTTTGGTAGTATCTTAAAGCCAAATGTAGCTCCTAACTTGCAGATTTCTTATTATATTGTATTGTCATTATGTAAAATGTTTTTACTAGTAGCTTCCAACACCAAAGAACATTCCTTGTGTGTGCAAGCACACTTGGCAATAAAGCTCTTCTGATTCTGATTCTTTATTGGAATGGGGAGGAAAAATGTTAAATTCACAAAAAAATAGTTTGAACAGTTATGATCAGGTTCCTTGTTAAGATGTAAAGAAATCTATTCGTTTTTTAAGATTAATTATTTTAAACACTTTCAAGAGTATAAGCATGTGTGTGGGTATGTGTCTGAATTCTTAAAAAGCACAAGAAACACAAAAACAAGTGCAGGTATGCTTTTCGGTTGTTTGTGTTTCAACTTAAATTAATTTAAAAGAAGACACATTACAAAAATATGGTCAATTTAAGAAAAAAGCAAGGTCCATGTTAATGTAACATTAGCTTTACAGTAATTAACAACACCTTAATTGTACATGTAAGTGGGCTGGGACTGTTTTGTGGGCTGTGCGTGGTATTCTGTCTAGTGGGCTCATGGGATATAGAAGTATCTCAAGTATCCGTCTCCGAGTGCTTCAGCATCTGGGCGTGACCAGTAAGCCATCGGCAAATTCCTCGCCTACTCTTTTATCTACATTTACATTTAGTCATTTGGCAGACGCTTTTATCCAAAGCGACTTACAGTTGGGGTAGGCAATGGAAGCATCCTGATGATTCGTACATACTACTCTGTTCAAGTACTGTTTTCACGCAACATTAGTATAAGCACTTCCAAATCTATCTCCAAATAGTACACCACCTGAGTATTTCTCGTCTACTATTCTGTGAATATCCGATTAGGACAATTCGTTCGCCTATACTGCTTTTTGCCAACTATATAGTGATGAACTATACCTTTTTCGGTTCAGCCTCCGTTTATAAAAATACCGGTGTACGTGTTGACTAGGCTTAGTTAAAATAATCAAGAGTAGCTCTTAAAACAAAGTACTCACATCCTGATTACCATCTGTGTAATAAATGTCCAACAACATCCAGCTGTTGCAAATTGGTTATGTAAATTAACAAGTCTAGAGAAACATCACTCCAATCACTAAAGGGGCGGAGCCATCCTGATTTTCAGATGTATAAATTTAGATGGCGGGCTTCTAATGCTTCATGGAAATTCATGTTTAGCAATGATGGGGCTGTGGAAAGTTGGATTTGGCTTGATGCTTGTGGTTTGCTTGTCTGATGCCCAATGGCGAGGAAGATCAGCTCAAATGCAGAAACCTCGTACATTTAGCCCTCGGTCACACATGCAAGTTCCTCAGGAGACTGAAACCAGGATGCCTCAGTTTACCCAAACCAACAACCAAATGCTTGTTCCACAGAGATTTCCTTCTCAGTTTTCAATGCAGACTCCTGGTGTGGTTGGTGGAAAACCTGGTCAAGATCCTGTTGGTGTTCAGTCTAAACAACTTTTGCAGGGTCCGATGGGAAAACTGACGTGGACCTTTCCAAGCCAGCCAGAAGAACCACTACAGCCAGAGATTCCTTTTGAGCTGCTGTACCCTATTTCTCCCAATAGTGTAGGGGCTCAGTGTGGTGAAAATTCAGTGTATGTGGAAGTGATGGAGGACTTCTTTGGGACTGGAAAACTAATGGCTTCTGGTTTTGCACTGGGAGGCTGTGGACCAATAGGGCAGGACAATATTGCTCAAGTGCTTCTCTTTGAATCAGAACTGCACGGATGTGGCAGCATGTTAACGGTGAGGAGATTGATCCTCTTGCCAAAAGTGTTTCGTTCGGAATAATTCTAGAGTAACATTCTTGTTTCTTTAGGTGACCGAAGATGAGCTTGTTTATACCTTCAACCTGGTCTATACCCCCCAAGAGATTTCAAATGATGTTCCTATTATCAGGAGTAATGGTGCTGTTGTTAGTATTGAGTGTCACTATCCAAGGTAAGGTTCTGAGTTCAAGATGGCTGTATACTCATGCGTGTAGTAAAAGGTTTTGCAGTCTGCGGTGACCAATGTTTTCTATAATCTACAGAATGCATAATGTGAGCAGCAATGTCCTGGTTCCCACTTGGGTACCGTATGCAGCTATTAAAGTTGCTGAAGAGTGGTTTGTCTTCTCCCTAAAGCTTATGACTGGTTTGTATTTTACAGATTTAGCTTTAATGTAGTTTACAGTTAATTTTGTAGACCTTATACATTTTCGTCCTTGAAACAGATGATTGGCAGTTTGAGAGACCTTCAAACCAGTATTTCCTGGGCGACATTGTGAATATTGAGGCCTCTGTGAAGACGTACAACCATGTACCAGTTCGTGTGTTTGTGGACCGTTGCGTAGCCACTGTTTCCCCTGATGTGAACTCTGCCCCCAGATACTCATTCATTGAGAATAATGGGTAAAACGTGACCAGTTACCCAGCCTATCCTAGAAATATTGCAGGTTGTTCAACTTGTTTCTTCACCAGGTGCCTGGTTGATGCAAAGTTCACCGGCTCGAGCTCCCGCTACCTGCGTCGAACTGAAATTGATACGCTGCAGTTTCAACTGGAGGCTTTCAGGTTCCACGAAGTGAACAGTGGGCTGGTATGTATTTGCTTTTGTTTTGTCTAAGTTAGAATTGGGAATTAAACCTGACCCATGTTGTCCTTGCAGGTCTTCATCACATGCATTTTGAAGGCTATTCCTGTAGCCACTCCAACAAATCCTGAGCAGAAGGCTTGCTCCTTCTCCCCTAATGGGTATGTTTTCCCCAAATAGTCTCACTGGGTCAGTAGGGTCATGTTTATCATTTGAGGATGTGTCTTTGTTTGGCAGGTGGGTGTCTGTCGATGAATCTGATCAGGTGTGTGGCTGCTGTGACTCAACGTGTAGCAGCAGTAGTACAGGCGGCCAAGTTCTTGGAGGTATGGATTACACATGGACTAACTACAAATTATTCTGGTCTTGGAAGTTTCTCACCACTTGTATGTTCTCCATAGATCTACGCTGGGAGCAAGCATCTGTTGGCCCCCTCAATGTGAAGGAATTTGGCCAACTGTAATTACAAATGGCTGTCAAATAAATGTCAAGTGATCAATAAAAACTGCCAAGTGATTTACACCTAATATATCAGTAGTTGTCCTTCAAAACGTCTTGCGTATCTCATTTTCATGTTCTTGTTTGCAATGTTATGGTTCTGATTTGTCACTCAAAGCCATTCTACCTTAAGTGGTAATTTGGATGAATATTTTTGACAGGACTTTTGGTGCCATTTTTGTAGGTAATGCATCGTAGGTACAAAAAAGTCTGTACCTACCCAAAAATGACATCCCTTCACACTGGGGGTAAATGGGTCAAGAATTGTGTAGAAGCACTTAACTTTGGTTGTGAGGTTAACTTTACCCCATCTGTAAATTCTTCCTTGACTTGAACCTAAAGTTAAAAATGAGGAAAGTCTTTTTTTAGAAGTGGAGCTGACTTTTGTAGCTTATGAAGAACTCTTTCTGTTAACAATGCTTTTCTAGCAGTTCATGTGACGTAATGCGCAGGTGGTATTGTATTTGAGTTATTTGCTTTTACCCATCATGAAGTCTTTCCTGTGTGCCTCCTATTGAGAAGCCATCAATTAGTAGTAAAGCAGATGATATCAATTAGTACAATAGGGGACAGGGTTTCTCTCTCAATACCGACAGATTTCAGGTGATCTCCTGGCTTTCTATGCCATTTTGCACCTTGTTACCTTCATGTGTTCAATACTTATTCCCTGTGTCATTTCACTTTATTCATTATGACTGAACTTGTATACTTAAATGTTCTGATTTCTATGTATGAGTTCAATATTTGGCTTGATGGCTACATCTGGTGGAAATTGTGTCAATAGCCCATTTTGGAATCCGCTTACTGGTAAAATTGCTGATGCCATACTTTTCCCCGCAGTTTATATGGTTGCTGATTCAATTCTCAGGGCCGGCGGGTAACGACTAAAGTGCCCTTGGGCAAGGCACCTTTCCTCTACTTGCTCCCCAGGCGCTGCAGTGATAGCTGCCCACTGTTCCGGGTGTACGTGTGTTCACGACTGCTGTGCGTGTGTTCACTTCTCTCTAGATGGGTTAAAAGCAGAGCTCACGTTTCGTGTATCGGTCACCATATCTGACTAAGTCACTTCACATCATATAGTGTTATTTGTGTGCAGGCATCAAACTAATGGTTTTTGACTATACATTCATCAATGACAACTAAGAATGTTGCTGCCAGATGAGGTTCTCCTGTGTTCAATGAGGAAAAAAGGGACCGGTGTTTCAAACCACCAACCTGCCCACGTCTAACCAAAAGCACTAACCACTACACCAGTTGGCATATTGTTAGAGCCCACTTGAAAGTGAACCCAATCAAGGGTAAATGTTGCCAAAAAATGTTGCTTTTGCAGGCGGAACTGTGTCTCACAGCTGAGAATTCACCTTTCACATACAGTCCCCCCTGTGTTCCACTTAGAAACAGTTTATTGTCACAATTAATTTGATGTGAATCTTTGTGCATGTAAAACACCAAAACACAACCAATCCCTCAATATTTATGAAAAATTCAGAAATTTAATGTTAAACTTAAAGTACACAGGCTTTTGTGCATGATCGCGTGCTGGTGACGGCTGCTATGTATAACCTATTTGACATATAAAGCATCTTAACATCCGTTAACCTTATTTTATCAGGTCTTTTGAATCTTTTTGCAGCATTTAATAAAACTTCACAAATACCTGTCTCTGAAGTGTCCATCACGACAAGTCCCATTCTATATATTATGCAAATGTCAGAAAGCTTTCGCATATTTCAGAAATGCATCGACGTTTATTGGCTATTTATTTGGAGAATACGCAGAATATTTCACAAGTAACCGATAAAAAAACGAAAGGGATAAAAAGGGTGACAACATGATGCTGAGTTTGGTTTTGGCGCAGGCCTCCACAAATATGTTCAAGGAAAGGAAATGAGATGACAGAGCGCATCCAGTACATTTCCTTTTTATTGCAAAAGCACAATGTTGTGTTTTTAGTTCTAGTGTGCAGTATTCCAATCAAATGACATACTCATAGTCATGTCTATTTAACCATAAATCATCCTGGAGTTATTAAGTTGTTTCTACCGTTGTATGTAAAAGCTCAAGCGATTCCCCTGGTGCGCACAAAATATTCCAGCATTGCAGCAACTTGACAGCCTGTTCATTATCAAACTAAAATAGTTATTGCCATTATAATCCGATTAAGTGCTTTTTAATAACCCCCTTGAAAAATTATCCTGTCATATGTCAAATGTAGTTGTGTGTGGCCTAATTTTAGCATGTCTATGTAAATATGAATAAATTCTTCATGAGACAAACAGTGTTGCTTTTGTGCATGCAACAGACATATTGTTTCTGGCTATATTTGCATCCATGTTTACTTTTAAAAGGGGTAGAAACGCGGCAGTTAGGTAAAACAAATCCAGCCCCAAAATTACCCCCAACTCAAGAGGCCATATGACTGACAGGTAAAGCAACCAATCATGTTTCGTTTTATGCCGCATCATGTTTAGAGGTGTGGAGATGTTCCCGCAGTAACAGATCGTTGTACATTTACGAACATGTCAAAAGTCAACAGCAACAAAATGATTATAAATTTATGCCGTGAATCTTGCATACTTTTAAGAGTTAAGCGTTTTGTCGATCGTGATGAATTCTTATAGAAACCGTTGTAAACACGACAGCTTACTTGTTAGATCAGACATCTTCGTGTTGTTTTCAGACAGACCCCACGTCTCCCGTAAATCCTGGGGAATTCAACCAATCAGATGACGACTTCCAACCTGCTGAAGTGTTTGGAGAAAAGTGTCAGTGTGCATCAGACATTTAGCCAACAGTTCGTGAGTGTGACATCTGAGGCTGAGACTAAGCACCCTGGTTATCGGTGATTCTATTTTATGGAGCCTGGAAAAAGAGGCTCCACCCACCATAGTTGAATGTATACCGGGAACGAGGGCCTCTGACCTTAGATCAAAGCTAAAAGTGATGCCTAATGCTAAACATAAATAATCTCCCCGTTACTCGGCAAACCCTGGGGGCGCTGTTACGGGTACAGATTGAGAGCTATTTTCACTTATCTCGGCCGCTACACTGCTCGCCATACCAGCAGCTTGTGTCTTCGATATGTTCTTGGCTGTCATAACCCAGCCAGTACAGACTCTGACACAATCTATTATTTTCGAAATAGCACTGAGCTAACATACCGTTACTGATGATTGAGTGTTAACAGAGTAAAACTTAAAACATCCATCATGTTCAATGGTCAGCATGTGATTCCTCTGTTTGCCCTATTGCAAATGGAAACAAGTGATATTTAGTTTAATTTTTTTAGGGTTTGTGTAGGATATAAGGGTCATTGTGATGTAAAAACACTTTAGCCCACCTGTGAGTCTGTAACATTTTCTAAAGTAACTCTCACTACGTTTCACCTGTCACAAAACGGAAAGAGGATTTGAAAACTACAATCTGAGAGCCTTCCTGCGATACTGTATATAGTTTGTCAATATTTATTTTGTTGTAGAATAGAATATTGTTTTTTTTCTTTGTAATTAAACGTGTGGCCCACCTGTGATAAATGTGACATTTAAATTATCACTTTTAATATGTTTGTCCCATCGTAAATCAGAAAAATTATTTGAAAGCTTTCCAAGAATATTTGATGAGATTGTCAGGATATTAGCAGTTAATAGAAAAACGTAGTTTTGTCCCATCTGTGGACAGTGTTGGGCAAGTTACTCTGGAAAAGTAATTAAATTACTGATTAATCCTTTCAAAAGTAATTAGTTACAATTCTAAGGTTAGAATAGTTAGAATATCCTCTTTAGCCTTCTCATAAGTCACGACTCCACTTCATAGGGAAGTGCAATTCTCAAAGCAAAATTATTCCTGTCTTTTCTTACTTTTTTTTGAAATATATTTTAATTAAAAAAATGTCACACGGGCCTAAGTCTTGTGAAGCAACTGTGGGTGTTATCATTTTTCATACATTTTATCTTTTCAATTTAGATGGTCTGTAAACGGTAGTAGCGAAAACAAGTAAAAGACAAAATAAAATTAATAAAAAACAAACTACGTTTTACCGACCATGTCAGTCCTAATAGGTAAAAGACATACAAAGACTTTTTTGTAACTTCTGTTTCTCCGTCTGTGTCTCTACGAGCCTTATTAGTTTCTGGAGCAGCTGGTACCTTCATATCGCAACGCCTTATCACCTCCCTCGGTCTATCTAGAAGACCTTATGACCATAATTATAGAATTCACAACATACTAGGAAAACTGTTGGGTCGTGGCCGAATTTGTTTTCATACTCCCCCTGTGGAGCTACGGATCGGAGTTTCTCACATCGAAACGATTTCATTCTGGGTGCTGGAGGGAGCTACCAACATCATCCTGGGACAACCCTGTTTACAATGTCATCAAACCAACATCAATTGGAGGACAGGAGTGGTCATGAACTGGAGCAACTGTTGTCTCAAGGACTGTGTTAAAAAACCGAAGCAAGTATGTTCACTGCATGACTGCATCCCAGTGGGATCTACTTCCCCGGAGAGTCCCGACTCTCCTGCACCCTCTATCATTCCTGACGAATACCGGGCGTTCCAGGAGGTATTCTGTGACAATTGGCTACACACCTCACCGGCCAGGGGACTGTGCCATCGAGCTGCTGCCTGGAGCCATCATACCCAAAGGAATGATATACCCACTTTCGATCCCGGAACAAAAGGACATCTCCGAGGCGCTAAAACAGCACTACACATGCCCTTCAATATCCCCTGCTGCTTCTAGTTTCTTTTTTGTGGGAAAAAAGGATGGCTACATGAAAAAAAAGACATCCTTTCAGATAAGCATTAAGAGAAACAAAGCTTTAGATGATACAAAAAAGCTGATGTAAGTAGCGGAGTCTAAGCAGTCGAAAAAGGAAGACATTTTTTTTCCCGATCAGTCAGTTTCCGTCATGTGCTCAATGGTTTTATGTCGTTTGTAGGTATTTTGCGTATTTCTTTATATATAAAAAAATATATATAATGGTTAAAAAAAAAAAATTCTCACGGCTGGATACCAACCCCACCCGAAGTCGTACAGTGCGAAGAAAAGGTTCTATATTTTGTCCTGGGAATTAAATTTAGAATATATCAAAGTACAAAAAATCTGTATTTATCAAACATGTGAACATGGTTCTTACGCACCCGAGTGAGTTATCATTGTTGATAAATCCCACATGTTCTTAAGCGCGTGTTTGTTCACGTTCATGGTCGTTTGCGTACGGAAACGCCCCTAATGAACCATATATTCAACCAGGTGTATATATGCCAGGTGTCTTCCTACCTATCCCAGAACAAATTACTGGATGACAAACAGTCTGGCTTCAAAACAAACCACTCCACTGAGACTGCACTGCTATCGGTCACAGAAGCACTACGGCTAGCCAAGGCGGAATCTAAATCCTCGGTACTGATTCTGCTAGACTTATCTGCAGCGTTTGACACTGTCAATCACCAGATACTGCTATCAACCCTGTCATCGTTAGGAATCTCAGGCTCTCCTCTCCGCTGGTTCCAGTCCTACCTCTCCAACAGATCTTTCAAGGTGTCATGGAGGGGCTCGCTGTCCACTGCTAACCACTTGATCACTGGGGTCCCTCAGGGATCGGTACTTGGACCGCTGCTTTTTTCCATCTATATGCCATCCTTGGGACCCATCATACAGGCTCATGGCTTCTCGTATCACTGTTGTGCTGATGACACCCAGATCTACATCTCGTTTCGACCAGACGATGCCACTGTAGGAGCTCGCATTACAGCTTGCCTCGAGGACATCTCAGCTTGGATGAAAGGGCATCACCTCCAGCTGAACCCTGCCAAGACTGAACTACTTGTTTTTCCGGCGCACCCTATGTTGCAACACGATCTCAACATCCATCTTGGCAATACCACAATCACTCCTTCCAAAGCAGCCAGGAACCTCGGAGTCATATTTGATGAACAGCTGTCCTTCAATGATCACATTGCAAAGACAACACGGTCATGCCGATACGCCTTATTCAAAATTAGAAAGGTTAGACCTTATCTCACTGAGCATGCGGCACAACTCCTTGTCCAGGCCCTGGTAATCTCAAGGTTGGACTACTGCAATGCTCTCCTTGCTGGTCTTCCTGCAAAGGCTATCAAACCGCTCCAGATGGTCCAGAACGCAGCAGCAGGCCTCGTCTTCCAACAGCCCAAAAGGGCTCATGTGACACCCCTTTTCATCTCTCTTCACTGGCTTCCCGTTGAAGCCTGCATCAGATTCAAGTCACTAATGCTTGCCTACAGGACTTTCACTGGATCTGCACCGGGTACTTTCACACCCTCCTGCAACCCTACACCCCTGCGTTCAGCAAACCAGCGGCGTCTTGTATTGCCTTCTCGTAAGGACAGTAAATCACTTTCCCGCTCATTCCGCTTCACAACTCCTTCCTGGTGGAACATTCTTCCTAACTCTGTCCGGTCAACCACATCTTTCACAACATTCAAAAAACAACTCAAAACCCAACTCTTCTGTGAATATCTGACAGACAAATAAATTAATTAATAAAAAATAAAAAAACTCACTAACCCTTTCTCTCAACAGGTAGTGGTCTAGCTTTTGTTGAAACTAGTAACTTTGTATTGGCACCTAATGTATTATGGCTCCTGTATGACATATCACTTGTTGCTCCCTAACTCTATGTAAGTCGCTTTGGATAAAAGCGTCTGCTAAATGACTAAATGTAAATTTAAATGTATATATGGTGATGAAACCTTCATTTATAAATCACGAGAATGAACTCTGTGCTCTGATCACAGCAGTCCTTTAAAAACGCATTGTTTGCGCAATGCATGTTTTGCTCAATTTGGTTTTTATTGTTAATTTCATAATTATTTATAGGAGATTTATTTTGCATAATTTCAAATGTTCACAGCAGGAAAAAAGAATATTTTTTTGGTGAAATTGCAATGTTATTATGATTTGGTAAAGCGATGTAGTATTAGAAAAGCAATAAGATCTTAAAAATAATTTTTGTAATAATGATTCTACGGAGCCGTGGAAGGGACATTGGCGAAAATAAAAAAACAGATGACTTTCTTGTGCGCACGAGAAAGTCTTCTGTTTTTTTATTTTTGCCAATGTCCCTTCAACGGCACCGTTTGATATCTCTTTTTTTTCTTTTCAATGTATTTGAATGTTTTATATATATTGATGTTTCATATATTGTTCTGTTAGGTGTGTCTTTAACATTGTGCTTTCAATAAAAGGTTTGCTAAATCATCCAGCAAAATCATTTCAATATCCTGATATAGGTCGTCATTTGTGGAAACTAGTAACTAGGTATTAGCACCTATTGTATGTAAGTTTTTGATAAAAGCGTCTGCTAAATGAATACATGTAAATGTAAGTCATGCTGAATCAAGGTCAACATACAACCACACGATTCGTTCACACGGTCTTATCACAATACAGTTGGAACGGGGAGGAAAAATGATAAATTCACAATAAATAGTTTTAACTGTTGTGATCATGGTCATGTGAAGATGTGAAGAAATCTGTTTGCTTTATTATTTTATATACTTTCTAGGGTATAAATCTTTATCTGAATTCAAATAAAAGAAACACAAAACAAGTGCATCTATGCTTTAGAGTTGGTTGTGTTTAACTTGACAGGTCTAATTAAATTAAGCATACGTATAGCTCTCAATACAAGTACTCACATCCTGATTACCATCTGTGTAATAAATGTCCAACAACATCCAGCTGTTGCAAGCTGGTTATGTAAATTAACAAGTCTAGAGAAACATCACTCCAATCACTAAAGGGGCGGAGCCATCCTGGTTTTCAGATGTATAAATTTAGATGCCGGGCTTCTAATGCTTCATGGAAATTCATGTTTAGCAATGATGGGGCTGTGGAAAGTTGGATTTGGCTTGATGCTTGTGGTTTGCTTGTCTGAAGCCCAATGGCAAGGAAGATCAGCTCAAATGCAGAAACCTCGTACATTTAGCCCTCGGTCACACATGCAAGTTCCTCAGGAGACTGAAACCAGGATGCCTCAGTTTACCCAAACCAACAACCAAATGCTTGTTCCACAGAGATTTCCTTCTCAGTTTTCAATGCAGACTCCTGGTGTGGTTGGTGGAAGACCTGGTCAAGATCCTGTTGGTGTTCAGTCTAAACAACTTTTGCAGGGTCCCATGGGAAAACTGACGTGGACCTTTCCAAGCCTGCCAGAAGAACCACTACAGCCAGAGATTCCTTTTGAGCTGCTGTACCCTATTTCTCCCAATAGTGTAGGGGCTCAGTGCGGTGAAAATTCAGTGTATGTGGAAGTGATGGAGGACTTCTTTGGGACTGGAAAACTAATGGCTTCTGGTTTTGCACTGGGAGGCTGTGGACCAATAGGGCAGGACAATATTGCTCAAGTGCTCCTCTTTGAATCAGAACTGCACGGATGTGGAAGCATGTTAACGGTGAGGAGATTGATCCTCTTGCCTAAAGTGTTTTAGTTCTGAAAAATTCTAGAGTAACATTCTTGTTTCTTTAGGTGACCGAAGATGAGCTTGTTTATACCTTCAACCTGGTCTATACCCCCCAAGAGATTTCAAATGATGTTCCTATTATCAGGAGTAATGGTGCTGTTGTTAGTATTGAGTGTCACTATCCAAGGTAAGGTTCTGAGATCAAGATGGCTGTATACTCATGCATGTAGTACATTATTTGGCAGTTTGCGGTGACCTACATTTGTACTATAATCTACAGAATGTATAATTTGAGCAGCAATGTCCTGGTGCCCATTTGGATACCATATGCAGCTACTAGGGTTGCAGAAGAGCGGTTTGTCTTCTCCCTTAAGCTTATGACTGGTTTGTATTATACAGATTTGGCTTTTAATGTAGTTTAAACTTAATTTTGTAGACTTTATCTATTTTTTTCCTTTAAACAGATGAGTGGCAGTTTGAGAGACCTTCAAACCAGTACTTCCTTGGTGACATTGTGAATATTGAGGCCTCTGTGAAGACGTACAACCATGTACCTGTCCGTGTTTTTGTGGACAGTTGCATAGCCACTGTTTCCCCTGATGTGAACTCTACCCCCAGATACTCATTCATTGAGAATAATGGGTAAGACGTGACCAATTACTCTGCCTATCCTACAAGTATTGCAGGGTGTTCACCTTGTTTCTTCACCAGGTGCCTGGTTGATGCAAAGTTCACCGGCTCGCGCTCCCGCTACCTGCGTCGAACTGAAATTGATACGCTGCAGTTTCAACTGGAGGCTTTCAGGTTCCACGAAGTGAACAGTGGGCTGGTATGTATTTGTTTTTGTTTTGAGCAAATTGGTGTACTGTGGAGTACATTTTCGTGGACCGTTTAGAAACCTGAACCCTTGTCTTTGCAGGTCTACATCACATGCATTTTGAAGGCGGTTCCTGTAGCCACTCCAGCAAATCCTGAGCAGAAGGCTTGCTCGTTCTCCCCTAATGGGTATGTTGCCCCCCAAATAGTCTCACTGGGTCAGTAGGGTGACGTTTATCATTGAGGATGTGTCTTTGTTTGGCAGGTGGGTGTCTGTGGATGAATCTGATCAGGTGTGTGGCTGCTGTGACTCAACCTGTAGCAGCAGTAGTACCGGCAATCAGGTTATGGGAGGTATGGGTTAATACATGGACTTACTATAAATTATTCTGGTCTTGGAAATTTCTCACAACTTGTCTGTTCTCCGTAGATCTACGGTGGGAGCAAGCATCTGTTGGGCCCCTCAATGTGAAGGAATTTAGCGTCAGGTGACCATAATACAAAATGGCTATGAGGACAAGTGATTAATAAAACCTAAGTGATTTATACATTATCCATCAGTGGTCGTCCTTCAAAAGTCTTGCCTTTCGTATTCTTATGTACCTGTTTGGCATGCTATGGTTCTGCTGTCACTCAAAGCCCTTCTACCTTAGGTGGTAATTTAACTGAATACTTGTTACAGGACTTTTATTTTACGTTTTTTGCTAGGTAATGCATGGTAGGTAACAAAAGCCTGTACTTGCCCAAAAATAAAATCCCTTATACCCTGAGATTAAATTGGTCAACAATGGTGTAGCACTTAACTTTGGTTGTGAGGTCAACTTCACGCATGTAAATTGTTCCTTAAATCAGATTCGGTTGATGTGCATTCCAAGGGACTGATGTTGACTTGAACTGTTAAAATGAGGAACCTTTTTAGGTGTGAAGACTTTATCTTGGGAAGAACTTGATCTGTTAACGACATGGCTACTCTTACAGTTTTTTATGAATTAATGCAAGGGTGGTGCTGTATTGGAGTCTAGTTTTTCTTGAGTGACTTTGCTGAAGCGTGAAGACATCCTTTATTATACACATGCTATTAGATTTAGCTTAACTTTGTTGGCCTTCGGTTTGTAGTTGATTTTAGAAAAGCAGCTGACCACCTCTGTTCAACTGAAATTGTAGAGTAATGCATTTTTTTTTTTTGCGTAGCTGCTTGCAGCGAATACATTTTTTAAAACTGAGGCTTGTGTATTTTGGGGAAACTATTAATTTGATCACAGTAAAATGCGTATAATTAAGGGTGATGAACTTTACCTATTTTATACACTTTAAACCTGATGCAGTAGACCTAATATCAACAAACTAAATGCACTCGTCCAGCAAGCAATCAGCAGATCGTACATAAACTCGAAGAAATATTAGGCTACTTTCCTGGCCTTGGAAACAAAACTCTTACTATAGTGCAGTACCGCTTCAGAAATTTTAACCAAATCAAGCAGTTTAAGTGAAGTTAATGTGAGGAGTAGCCTAAACGCAAACAGTTCGAGCGTGGAGACAAATGAGGGTTTATTGACCAAACTAAACGGAAAACAAACCAAGATATAACAAACGCAAACAAACATGAAACGTAAAAACAGTAAAGAAATGGAAAAAATGGACAAAACAAAAACAGCTATTCACATCTGCATGGACTATCGAGGACAATCTCCTTAGTTAAAAAGGGTAACAGCTTAAACACCGCTATTTAGGGTATAGTTGAGATGCTTGCATTGGTTTCCTGAGTGTGCTGGGACAAGTTTTTGACAAGTTGAAAGGGTTTTCAGAGTCCTAATGGTTTTAAAGCAAGCCGGTGAGTCAGTCTACTAGTTTCGTGGAACCGGATTGGCTGACGAAGGTAGATCGAAGGTAGCCGAAGTAAACTGCCGGACAAAGCTGTCTCCAAGGCGAGAGACAGGTCTCGATGACATGCCCGGCAGGACTGCGAGGTCACAACATGAGCATTGTTCGCTCCGTTCATGGAGGTTTTAAGCCTGGGAGTTCACGCCCTTCCAAGGTGGGCGATCCAATGAGATTATTTTGGGCTCAAACTCAACGATTCTTTATCCTGCATATTAGCTAATTTACATTTATGGTCACCTCTACTTTGGAGCTTTAATACTCTTAGAATAAAATGAGTATGGTATAAAACGCAGTACTGTGCTGTACACAATCTTTTAAGGAATGAAGAGGGAAACATTTAGATATAAAACATGCCAGGATTATAAGTACGTTGACCTGAAGTTTGTACAAGAATGTAAATATAAGCAGACTACAACTAAACACGCATGCTTTTGAGGTTATAGGTGAGGCCGAATAAAATGAGGACAAACATACAATATGGAGATCTAGGTGTATACCCCTTTAAACCATTCTTTTGTGGTTAAGAAGAAAGATACATTCAAGACTTGAATGACCATTTGCCAAATTCATTTGGTGTCCTTGTTGGGGGAGCACTCCATCCTCCTCGTTGTGACTCCTTTGAAGTCCTGAGGAGTGTGTTAGAATCTATCCTGATCAAATGATGGATGTTTTAAGAGCGGGCAATTGGATCAGACTTGCTGGCACCGGTAAGACTCCTGCTGAAAGTTCATGGTATTTTAGAATGCCCAAATGGTCACCTTTGGTCTGGACAGATCCTACAGTATTACAATGCACCATATGAGCTAAATTAATTTGCAACATATATTTGCAAACAGCCATCTCGTCTAAGGAATCTGGTATCGCAGATATCTATGTTAATAAAAATAAACTGTTGCTCATGAACAATATATGCATTATCCTAATGCAGAAGACGCTTTAATCTAGTGGACTTACAAATTCAGCACCTCAGTGAAACAGCAGCCTGTTTGACTGGCTCTCTTCTTTGATGGAAACTTTAGTCTTATTAGGCCTAAACTCTGAGAACCTAGTTGTTTTGGTGCTAAAAGTCAGTTAATGTGTTAATGTTAATGTGAGACGAGTATGATCTTTCTATGCAATGGAAACTAAAGGGAAACGGATTCTGATAATAAGTTTCTATGTCAGCAGATAACATTCTCTCTGCTTTAATTGGAAAATTTAGCCTACAACGGCTTCATATTCAAAAGGCTCAGGGAAAAAAGGGTGACAACATGCTGCTGAGTTTGGTCGATTTTGTTAGGCGCAGCACTCCATAAATAAGTCCAAGTAAAGGAGATGAGATGACAAGAGTGAAAAATGTATGTATCCTCTTTATATTTTCTTTATTTTGCAAAAGCACAGTGTTCGGTTTTTAGTTCAAGTGTGCAGTATCCCCATCAAATGATATACTCATAGTCATGTCTGTTTGACCACAAATCATACTGGAGATATTAAGTTGTTTCTACCATTGTAAATAAAACTTCAAGCAATTGCCCTGGTGCACACAAGATATTCCAGTATGACAGCCTGTTCATTATCAAACTAAAATAGTTATTGCCATTATCATCAGATAAAGTGCTTTTTTATAACTTCCTTGAAATATTATTCTGTCATATGTCAAATGTAGTTGTGTGTGGCCTTGACATTTTTGCATGTCTATGTAAATAGGAATAAATTGTTCATGAGACAAACAGTGTAGCATTTGTGCATGCATCAGACTAATTGTTTCTGGCTATATTTGCATCCATGTATACATTCAAAGGGTGTAGAAATGTGGCAGTTAGGTAAAACAGATCCTGCCACAAAATTACCCCCAACCGCTTTTAAAAATGATCCTGTCATGTGTGACATTTAAGTGTGCGGCCTTGAAATTTGACCACGTATATATAAATAGGACTAAATGCTTGATGAGACAAACAGTGTTTTTTGTTTGCAGGCATCAAACTAATTGTTTTTGACTATATGTGCATCCATGAGAACTAAGACCTTTGCAGTCAGATGAGGTTCTCCTGTGTTCAATGAGAAAAGAAGGGGGGAGGTCTGGAATTTATCGCCGCTTTCTTTGGCCGATGCCCGCCCAAGATGCCATATGACTGAAAGGTAAAGCAACCAATCATGTTTCGTTTTGGCCCGCGTCATGTTTAGAGGCGTGGAAATGTCCCCGTAGTAACAGACCGTTGTAGATTCATGAATGTGTCAAAAGTCAACAGCAACAAAATGATTATAAATTTATGCCGTGAACCTTGCATACTTTTAAGAGTTAAGCCGTTAGTCGATCATGATGAATTTCTTATAGCAACCTTTGTTAACACGACAGCTTACTTGTTAGATCTGCTGCTGTGACTCAACCTGTAGCAGCATTGCAGGCGGTCGGGTTCTTGGAGGTATGGGTTTACACGCAATTACACGACTAACTGCAAATTATTCTGATTAAGGGTGACCACCCAACAATCCAAATATGGGACAGGTAATCCGTTTGTGCGACACCATTGAAAGGTAGCTGGAAACTGATATAATATGGAATGTAAACATTTTTACATACTTTTTTGGCTTATCAAAATATTTTGTCATTTAGTCCATTACAACCACAACATAATAAAGGCATAGATCCAATGTTATATAACATACAAATTTTAAATTACGAATTGAGTCCCATTGGTCCCTTAATGTGAACAAATTTTGCTTCGGTCGACTGTAATTTGAAATGGCTATGAGGTCAAGTGAAGAATAAACTGAGTGATTTATACATCCTTTAAAGTACATGTTTGCCAATTTATGGTTCTGATTTGTAAGCGGTAATTTGGATGAATACTTGTTACAGAATTGTACTGATTTTTGCTAGGTAATGCATGGTAGGTACAAAAAAAGCCCGTAGATCCCCAAAAATAACATCCCACTACCCTGATTTCAAAAAGGTCAACAATGGTGTAAAAGCCCTTAAATTTTGGTTGTGAGCTTAACTTCAGACAAAAATTTTTCCTTAAATCAGATTTGATTTAAGGGGGGTCAGTTGTGGTGTAGTGGTTCGAGAGTTGGACTCGTAGCCAGAAGGTCGCTGGTTCAATTCTCAGTGCCCTTGAACAAGGCACCTTACCCCTGTTTGCTCTGCAGTGATAGCTGCCCACTGCACCCTACTTGTAAGTCGCTTTGGATAAAAGCGTCTGCCAAATGAATAAATGTAAAGTGTTTTCCAAGGGACAACGATGTTAATCGACTTGAAAATCAAGTTAAAATGACGAAAGCCCTATTTTTGGTGTGGAGCTTCCATGACTCATGTAGCTTGTGAAGAACTCGATCTGTTAATGACATGGCTTCTCTAGCAGTTGATGTGATGCAATGCATAGCTTGTAAGTTGTGTTGTAATGAAAGCCAGAATTTGTCTTAAGTGACACTGCTGAAGCATGAAGCTGGATTCTTGCCTCTGTACTTTTGTGCTGTTGCCTTTAGTGTGCACCTTCTATTAGATTTTAGATTATCAACTTTAATTCAAGTTGGTTTTTAGTTTGTAGCTAGTTTTAGCAACGCAACTGACAACTGGCTTGTTCATTTTTGCAAAACCACTTGCAGTGAATACATTTTTGTAATGTAAAAATACAAAATATTCCCAACAATGCCTTATTTATATGAGCATTTACTCTTAACTGCAATTGGACTTGTAATCTGAGTATATCATAAAGGGATAGTTTTGACAACTTTTTGCCACACCTTCCAATGTCTGGTGACTTGGGAAAATCTATCTATCAACTGTTTTTGCAAAAACAGGCAGTTACTATGTGACGAGGCGCTGTTCTGGGATCAGCGTCACCTGGGACACAGCCCGGCAGCTAGCGCTGATTGAGCGTACCTGACGTCGATTAGCTGCCGGGCATATAAACTGCATTCTCCCAGCACTCGAGGTCCCAGGACACACAGCAACCTATGCTGTGTCTCACATACTCCCGAGTGAGAGCGAGGATGTCCCCAGCGAGGGGGACACGGAGGACCCGATTGCCCAAGCACGGAGCGGCGGAAAGCACCCTGGATTATACCCTTTTGTTTATGTTTAAAATCCCCGTTGGGGTTGCTTACACCACCGCTATGTCTGTGTCGTGTCTACTACCCCCGTCACAACTGGTGGAGAATGCGTGCAGTAGAGGTGAGAGACCGACACGACAACCGTGCGGGTTTTCCTCCGTGTTTCCGGGGTCCAGCGAAGGACGGACAGACCCTCTTTCTCCGCGTTCGAGACGGAGGTTCCCGAGGACGTTGAAGAAGCGAGAGAGAGGGAGATCGACGGCTCCGAACCGGAGGTCAGTCCCAGCCGGCAGAAAATGCGGCCCAGCCGACCGAGAGACCGGCCCAGCCGACCGAGAGTACGATGCAGCAGCCAGAGAGCGCTGCATAGTCGCCCGACAGTGCTGCCCAGCCGCCCGACAGAGCTGCCCAGCCGCTAGAGACCGCTGTCCAGCCGCCCGACCGTGCTACCCAGCCACCGGAGAGCGCTGTAGCAGCCCAAGAGCACTGCCCAGACGCCAGAGAGCGCTGCCCATCTGCCGAGGAGTTTGGCTCAGCCACGTGGACAGCTGCCGAGCTGACAGAGGACACTGCTCAGCCGTCTGCAAGTGCTGCCTAGCGGGGATTCTCGGTTGTGCGTTAGCCATCGATCCAGTCCGTCGTCCAGCCCGTCTTGCAGGCCGTGGTCCCGTCAGGATAGGACCGGCTGTCAGACGGCATTCACCCTTCCACCCCTTATTGTCTTCCCGAGGCGCATCCAGGAGCTGCCCGGGTACCTGGTTGACGCTTGGGGGGGGGAATGTGACGAGGCGCTGTTCTGGGATCAGCGTCACCTGAGACACAGCCCGGCTGCGCTGATTGAGCGCACCTGACGCCGATTAGCTGCCGGGCATATAAGCCGCCTTCTCCCAGCACTCGAGGTCCCAGGACAGACAGCACCCTATGCTGTGTCTCACATACTCCCGAGTGAGAGCGAGGATGTCCCCAGCGAGGGGGACACGGAGGACCCGATTGCCCAAGCACGGAGCGGAGGAGAGCACCCTGGATTATACCCTTTTGTTTATGTTTAAAATCCCCGTTGGGGTTGCTTACACCACCGCTATGTCTGTGTCGTGTCTCTTACCCCCGTCACATACTACTACACCTTAACGCCTCAACATATTCACTTTACAATCTGGGACCCTGGATCACAAAACCATCTTAAAGTAGCACAGGAATATTTGTGGCAAAAGCCAACAAAACATTGTATGGGACAATTTTTCTTTTATGCCAAAAATCATTAGGATAGGTAAAGATCATTTTCCATGAAGACATTTTGTAATTTCCTACATTAAATATATCAAATCTTCATTTTTGTAAATGGCTGCAACAAAATCACGAAAAAAATGACCGGAAACACACAAAGTATGCTCGCTGCTGCCCGCTCTTTGGGAATTTCAGCTTTCGGGTTGGAAAGCTCATAGAGAGTGATAAAACAAATCTGTTACTTCTTAGCAACAGCCTGCTACAGCGCCTATGATGGACAACTTTAAAGGTTTTCTCAATATTTAGGTTTTTTGCATACTCAGATTCCAGAGTTTTAAATTTAAAGTTATATCGCAGCTAAATATTATCTGAACAAACCTTGCATCAATTGAAAGCTTATTTATTC
This sequence comes from Triplophysa tibetana, assembly GCA_008369825.1. Classification (NCBI taxonomy): domain Eukaryota; kingdom Metazoa; phylum Chordata; class Actinopteri; order Cypriniformes; family Nemacheilidae; genus Triplophysa; species Triplophysa tibetana. Next base: position 11,426,075 of record CM017893.1, on the reverse strand, counting down.
AGCTTTCAGATGATGTATAAATCTCAATTTCGACCATATAACTGGTCACACATGATTCTGTTTGTAACTGATATGTACTTAGCACTGACCTTTACTATTCAATCTTCCATTGAGAGCTGTATCTGCAAGAATTGATGCAAAATTAAAAAACTTAAACATAAAACACTTTCCTAAGGCTCAGTGGTTAGAGCATGGCTTTAGCAATGCCGAAGTCATAGGTTTGATCCCATGGGTTTGTAAACTTAACAAGTGTATAGTATAATGCAATGTAAGTCTCAATGGATAAAAAACGTTAACCAAATGCATAAATGTAATGTAAATGTAAAAAGTTTATGTTGTAAGTTATCCATTTTTACATTTTAACTTGTCCGTTTCAGATATTTTTGAGTTTGTATTTAAACTTTGGCTTCATCATACACATCCATATGTGCCCTCATCAAAACGAACCAGTCTCCCCATGATTCTACTAAATGAAGAGGCCCAGTAAACTGAATGCAATAACAATTAATTGCAAAATGTTTGTATAAATTGTTTGATTAATCACTATCCATTCCCTATTTTGTTAGATATCTTAATTTTAAAATTCTAAGAAACAAAAATACTTTCTATGTGTTCCCTTTATAACAAATATTACTTTTTGACGGTAATCATAATGCAAAACGTGATACTTATCCAACAATAATTATTCCGTAAATATGAATTATTACCATCAATTTCTCTGAAAATGTAAAAAAATAAAAAACATTATTGAACAAAAATGTATTACACTAATTTAATTAATATTCTTGAAAAAATAGAAGTAATATTTTTAAGGTTGTGTGACCCCTAAACGAAGAGTCCCAGAGGGTTAAGAGATAAATAACGAATTACTATTATAATTGCATAATATAGTTCTTTTCAGGAGCTAAAAAGAGAAAAGCAGAGAAAGAAAAGCAAGCTCAAAATAAAGGTATATTCTGAGAGGCGCTCAATGTTTTTGATCAAAGATTACAAGTGCAAATGATTTAAAAAATAATAATGGTGCACAGAGATAAATAATTAATAATAATCACTTAAACAATAATAAATAAATAAATAAATAATAAACACTTTTTCATTTTCCTGTTTGATTGCATGGTGCCTTTAAAATAAATCTGAAAAATATCCATCACACTCTTAGGCTAAACTCGCATGAAAAAAAAACTTTTATAATTTACTATAAAAAACTGTTGTGAACATTCAATATAATGTACTTCTTGTCTAAAATAATCTTTGTTTAAATATGTTTATATACTGTTGTTGCACTTTAAAAGCTTTGCTTAGTATGTTGCACTAAAAAAAATCTACACATAAGTATATAAATTGTCATTTTTGCTTTATTTTCACTGGTCAAATTAGATTAGATTCAACTTTATTGTCATTATACATGTACAAGTCAACAAAATGTAGTTTTGTCTAGCAAGAAGTGCAATAGAAGCAAGTGCAGGATATACAGTACAGTAGTTGGATAAGTGCAGGAAAAAATCTGTATTATGAAGTAGTTTACAGATGGGTATGTACATTGAACATAATAAACAGATGGCTATTACTATTAACGGAAATATACAGATGGGTATATACAATGATAAGTAAGGCTATGGTGAGTAGTAGTGCATTGGATATAGAGTAGTGCAAATAAAGTATGGACAGAAGCTACCCAAGTAACAGTGCAGTGGAATAAGTTCTTGCATATATAGTTGAAGTACTGGAGTACAAAGATGCATGTGTAAACAGTAGGCACTGCAACGAACAGTCCAGTAGAGCAAAAAACATGGGCATGAGAGAAAACAGTCTGTGGACGGGATAAGTGGAGTAAGAATGCTGCGAGCTCAACGTAGACAACGTTTCTCCTGGAGGTCCTCAATGGCTGGAAGTGGAATCCCTGTGAAGCACTGGGCTGTTTTCATCACCCGCTGCAGTGGATTGCGCTATGCAACAGAGCAGCTCCCATACTGTGACACAGTTGGTCAGGATGCTCTCTATTGCGCAGAGATAGAAGTTAACCAGGATAGACGGGGACAGCTGGTTCTTCTTCAGTGTCCTCAGGAAGAAAAGGCGATGGTGAGCCATCTTGACCAGGCTGGAGTTGTTTGTTGTCCAGGTTAGGTCTGGCGAGATGTGGATACCTGAAGTCCACAATGAGCTCATTCGTTTTGGAGGTGTTAAGTAGAAATGTATTATCTGTGCACCATGTGCCCAAGTGCTGATTCTCCTCCCTGTAGAAAGTCTCATCGTAGTTGCTGATGAGACCGATCACCGTAGTATCGTCAGCAAAATTTATTATGGAGTTATCCATTCACAGGCCTACAGTCAGATGTGAAGATGGAGTAAAGGAATGGGCTTAGTACACAGCCCTGTGGTACACCAGTGTTGAGTGTGACGGTGGTGGAGCAGATTGAGCCTGATCGAACATGCTGGGGTCTGTTGGTCAGAAAGTCCATAATCCAGTTGCGTAGGAAGGTGTTAACGCCCAGAACTCCAAGTTTAGCTATTTCCCTAATGGGATGACAGTATTGAATGCTTAGCTGAAATCAACAAACAGCATTCGTGCATAAGTGTTCTTATAGTCAAAGTGTGTGAGTACAGAGTGCACTGCCACGGATACTACACCCTCTGTGCTCCTATTACTGCGGTAGGCAAACTGGTATAAGTCCAGTATGGATGGCAGAGAGTTCTTCATTTGTACTAGGACAAGCCTCTCAAAGTACTTCATAATAATGGGCGTGAGTGCTACAGGGCAGTAGTCGTTCAGGCAAGTTGGCCTGGAGTGTTTTGGCAATGGTACAATAAAGGTGGATTGAAAGCATATTAGCACAGTTGCTTGGGCAAGAGACAGGTTGAAAATCCCAGCAATCTGGTCCAGGAATGTTGTCTAGTCCAGCAGCTTTGTGCGCACTGATCCAGCTCAGTGCGTTTTAGACATCTATGAAGGAGAGTATGATTGGCGGATGGTCTGCTGAGGGTTTGGGCTTGGTGGCAGTTTCCCTATCATGTCTCTCAAAGCGAGCATTAAAGTCAGTAAGCTCATTCAGAAAGAGGACATCAGTGGCTGCGGGGGCGGTGGGTGGGTTTGTAATCACCGATGGCCTGGATGCCCTGCTACATGCATCGAGGGTCGGAGTTGGAAAAGTGCTCCTCTATCTTTAGCTTGTAGTGCTTGGCCTCTTTGCGGTGCAATGACAATTTTACACTTTTGGGCCCATATTCATGGTCTTGCCTAGGGCCCCAGTGTTGAACCAAATTTCGACTCCCTGTGAGATTTTGAATGCCATAGTTCTGATTGGTTCATTTACTTAGGATGCTGCTTTGTGATTGGTCCCTATCTCTAAAGCCTGCCCCCACACCTAATTCTAACCTTCTGCTCTAAACGATAATAAAATCTGTTTGTCTCCACAATCAAGCACAGATTGGAAAGAAACAGCATTGATGTCCGTCACAAGGTTGGTTGTGATACGTTTTTGTATTCACTTTCTCTGTTTTTAGGCTAGGTGGTGCTACAATACCAACAAACGTTTTTTTTTTCTCAGAAAGTAGCATTATTTAATGAAGTCTGTAGTAACTGTTACGGTAGAATTCGTGCTACATAATTTTAAGATTTCTTCTTTCATTTTGTCGAGGGCTGTGATAACTTCCAAACAAATGTTTGTGTGCTGGGGATTTGCTTTATGTTCACCTGTCTTAGCAGACATGAGCAAATGTAACCGGAACGAACCACACCTACACCAGGCGGGCTTCGAACCTGCATGGGAGTCGGGCGCTCTAGCGAGGAGGCTAAAGACCGCAGTCTCTAGCGTCTGTCGCTAGAGAGTCCTTGAGGCCGAGGAGTGAGGTTTACACACTGCACAGCTCTACACTAGCTTGCCTCTGTTACACAAACATTCCTTTAATTTTTGACATACTGGAGTTGGAATGCCTATAATAATTTTCTCGTAGATTCCGTTTCTACCTTACTTTTCCTTGCCAAAATATATTTCAGTACGACTGTGTATGGGGTGGTTGACTCATTAAAGGCTTGAAAGGGTTTATCTGCCAAAAAAAAACACAATGGGTGTGGTGGATGTGTTCATGTAAATCTGAAACATACCCGGTGATGATAGACTTTATCTGCTTTTGTTGTCTATTAGCTACGTTTGAAGTTTTTCATGAATGTGCTGCTTGGAGTCATGTTATTGCTTGAACTATATTTACATTAAAGCCATTTTTTTTTTATTTATATGTCACATTTGTCAGATTCTTTCAAAAACATAGGGTTTATTTTTAAATTTGATCCGCTGGAAATCAGTGTCTAGCTCATTTACTTAAGTTTTGTATGTTCTAATCATAATTCTAGTTATTTGGTAAAGCATTTTTTTGTGAGAGCCCAGAGGCAGTCATTTTTGTAACCACAAGATGTCACTTTTTAACAAATCTGATATTTAAATTAAACTGACTTGATCTGTATCAAACTGGATATTAAAACATGTTTTAGCATGATATAACCATCATTCTTTTTGGGACATGTGTAGAAAGAAGGGATTCTTAGGAAAAGCTGATAACAGTAAAATTAAAAAAATACATTTGTTCGGGATTTGTTTTTAGCATTTTCTCAAATAACTAATTTAGATACTTTACATAAACAAACGTTAACATTACATTACTTGTACATATGACATAAAAATGATATATAATGATTTTCAATATAACGAACAGGTCATTTTTGGTAAAAAGGTAACACCTTTCCTTAACACGTAAGGAAATAAGGGAAAGGCGAAATTAAACTTATCATTGCCCTACGATTTATACAGGTGTTTGTATAAAAGCTGTGCAAGTAAATAAAAGCTCCATTGCTTATTGCTTGTATTCGCCCTCCCCCAAAAACAACAACAACAAAATCTAAATGCCTTGAATGAAGCGCTTCCACCTTAAAAGTTTAGCTTTGCTAATTACATAATTTAATATTCATAATGTTCTATTAAAATGTGGCACATTCCCCTACACCGGGAAAAAATTAAAACCATGCAGCAAATTGAAACGCACAAAAAATAAAATACCGTATTTTATGTTAGTCTTTGTTCAGTAGGATCACCTCTTGCGAATTCACTTAATCTGTTTTAGGCATTAAATGCAATTCTAAATCAGTACATTTTATTGTGTAAATAAATACGTAACACCACTTGAGTGGTTCGCAGCAATATAAATATGCCTCTCGTGACTTTTATTTTGAAGGCCAAGCAAAACATTCATCGTTCGCTTTGTATATATCTGCTCACGTGGTTTGTGTTTGAGAATGTGTAGTTGATTCAAGCTGAGTCTATCGACAACAGCGCGGTTGGACTTCAGACTGGTAACGACGCCGACTCTCTTAACACTACTCAGCTTTTAACACCTAAAATGAGAACATTGTTTAAACGGCTGGATTGGCTTTTAGCATCTGTGAACTTCAGGGTTTTTAAAACATTAACTTGATTGATTTTAAGAGGGAACATATTTGTGTAATAAGCGTGTAATCAATAAAAGTCTCGCCGTCGTGATTATTCCAAATACACTCGATTATTCACTAATAATAATGCCGTTGCTGGAATCGGACGAAAATTCACCTCTTCTCAGAGGCGATACTGAAAGGTAAGTTATCACTATTGCTTCATCAACTTTAATCTTGACATTGTTTGTTATTGTTGTCCTTAAATAACGTCTGAGCTGTTAAAGTACTTAACTCCTTTAATGCTGTATTTTTGTCTGTAAGGCTCCACATGTATTTTATGTCAAAGTGAAAGGTTAGAGTAATTATTGACAGCAGTGAAGTTCCTATACTAACTTTTGTCTTTTGCTGTAATACTTGGCATGAGCTGTTGTCTGTGACTTTCGCGTATGTAATGCGTTATTATAATTTATCAAAGCCTAATACTTATGCTTCAGTTCCAAGCTCGACCTTTCTGTATGTTACATCTATTCGTTTTTAATATTTCTTGTACAGGCTTGAGAATGCAGACAGGAGCCGGTGGAGCTCCATCAGGGTCATGTACTTCACCATGTTCCTTAGCAGCGTTGGTGAGAAGGAAACATCTCAAACTCAGACTGCTGTTACCTATACACGTTTGCTGGAATGTCCAAATTGCTTCTGATATTGTGCATTGTGCAACTGAACTGACGTCTCAGTAGTAACAGCAAAAGATAACTGGGAGTCACATGATGTCACTTTTGAAATTGATTATATCATTTCGTCATTTTATAAGTTGCATTTTTTTCACATTTCAAATAGAAATGCATGCGTTTTATAAAATGTAGTAGTGATTGCATCGTTATGTCTTTTTTCGTAGGTTTTACGATTGTCATCACGTCCATTTGGCCATACCTCATGAAAGTAAGTATGCTTTTGCTATTCTCACAAAAAAGCATGATTTATGAAAATTATATTTGTAGACAGTATGACTACCTGAGCTATGTTTGGCAAAAAAAATGGAAGTGAAAATGGGAACTGGTTCCTGCGTTAGAAGCATTTCGTTTTCTAAGAAAGAATGCAAATAAGCATGTCACCCTTGTTGTTCTTTAGATAGATGCCAACGCGGACGCCAGTTTTCTTGGATGGGTGGTTGCAGCATATAGTTTGGGTCAGATGGTGGCCTCGCCCCTCTTCGGATTATGGTCCAATCACAGGCCTCGGCGGGAGCCTCTAGTCTGCTCTATATTTATCAACGTTTCTGCTAACATCTACTATGCCTATGCCGACCTGCCTGCCTCGCACAACAAAATTCATATGCTCATGGCTCGCACATTTGTGGGTTTTGGAGCAGGTACGTTTATTCAATAAAAAAAATCACAGCCATCTAATGTAAAAAAAAATTGGGAAAAAATGAACTATACAAAAAAAGTAAAACAAACAGATGCAGCTGCTGAAGTAATGATTTTTGCTGAATTTTGAATAAAAACCCTTAATTTGAAAAAACGTTTTTACGCTTGCTCAAGGTGGATTTTCATTTTTGCGAGAAAGGGTTAATGCGAATAGATTGCTAACTAAATTCCTCCAAAAACTCACGTGACCGCACTAGGCGAAGGCATAACCTGATTTACGAGATTAACGTTATTGATCTTGTTACACAGCATCAGAAATTTTGTTATGGTAATTCTTAAATGCCTGAGCAAAGTCGTCAAGTATTTCTGTAATTCCTTCTTAGAACTATCACAACTATGTTTTCCAAACAGCAGGCATCTACAAAAGCACTGCATTTATTGTGTTTTGTAATTGTCTGCTTGCACATGTTTTATTATATATGAAAATTATTATATTCAGTGGCTTCTCTAACTTTATTAGGAAGTGACGTTTGACTAGTTGAATGAAAACTGTGCTTATTGGTAAATGTTTTATGCAATATTCCAATTTTGGATGGAATCCTGGCTACTTGTTTCTGATTTAAACTTCAAATGCGGAAAACCAGAGTGATGGAAACCCGCTTAATGATTATTATTCTGGCTCTGTAGGTAATGTAGCAGTTGTGAGGTCCTACGTGGCAGGTGCCACTTCCCTGAAGGAGAGAACCAGTGCAATGGCTAACATGAGTGCCTGTCAAGCTCTCGGCTTTATACTTGGCCCAGGTTTGTAAAAAGTATACATTCAAAATATGTGTTTCACAATCTGTCTGTAAGGATGGTTCATTTACAGATATATGTGCAGCTGATGGTGATATATTTATATGATGTATATATTTTTCAGCTCTACAGGCTGCATTGTCTTTCATTGGAGAGACTGGCTTTAGTGTGAAGCTCATTCGGCTGCAAGTCAATATGTACACTGCTCCTGCGCTGTTGGCGGCCTGCGTTGGTATCATTAACATTCTTCTGGTTATCTTAGTCTTGAGGTAATCTTAAACCCAAGGCAACCCAACAACAATTGTGCATATAAATACACATACAAATATGTTTTTTCTCAGCGTTTTTGTATTTCAACTTAAACTGTTTTATTCATTTTTAGGGAGCACTTCGTAGACGACAAAGGGAGAGACATCCATTCAATCAACTACACTCCAGAAGGTATCCTTTTTATTGCTTCACTACTACAGTATTTCCTATTAATATGTTCTGTATATTTGTAATATGTAGTAAGATTCATCAAGACAGTTTTCTCCTCAGATCAAGTACCTGTGGCTCCTGCTGTGGAAGGTGATATTGATCAGATCGCAGTGCTGACGTCCAACATCCTTTTCTTTGTTGTTCTCTTTATTTTTGCAGTTTTTGAAACGTAAGTGATCTTCATTCGTATTTTTACGAAATACCTCTTATTTAAAGATATTTAGAAAATCACCAATAAAATATTTTTTATTTACAGTATATCCACCCCTCTATCAATGGACATGTTTGCATGGAAAAGAAAAGATGCAATTTTGTATAATGGCATCATATTGGCTGCCATCGGGTTCGAGTCCATCATCGTCTTTCTGGTGGTGAAGGTTGTTTCAGTACGGTAAATTCAAGTTTAAGATTTCTATTTGAATCTTTCTCAAGTCTCAAGGCTTTTGTCAGCAGTGCAGTGTTTTGCATAATAATGCTGTACATTACTCAAGAAAAGTAAGTTATAATCTCACAGCGGATCTAGCCTTAAAGCGATAGTTCCCCTCAAAATAAAATTCTGTCATCATTTACTCAGCCTCTTGTAATTTTAAACCTGTATAAGGAGATTGTGACTTATATTGGTAACCAAACAATGAGTACCACTCTTTTGGTGCGGTTACCAACTTTCTTCAAAATATCTTCTTTTGTGTTCTGCAGAAGAAAGAAACATTTCACTTAACACAGTCTACTTTTTATTCTTGCTGTTGTAAAATTTAGCAAATTCAACTTAGAAGAACTTAAATTGTATTGTCATCAGTTTGCTTTCTCTCTGGATCTGACACAAACTGTAAAGATCGTGTCAGCGGTTTATGAACGCATGACTTCCTTGTGTTTTTGGTGAAGGCTGTTTTATAAAAACTCGCATCAAACTGGTCTTTTGTTTTTTTTCAGGATTGGGGATCGACCTCTTCTTCTCGGAGGCTTGATTGTTATATTTGCAGGGTTCTTTATTTTGTTGCCTTGGGGAAATCAATATCCTCAAATCCAGTGGACAGGTAACTTAATATACAATAATTTTTCAGTATAAGCATTCATTTATGAAACTGAGTTTTTTTAACCTTATTTTAATTATAAACAGACATTGATAATAACACTATACCAGCATTAAGACTGGCACCCACCCCAGCATCTAATGCCTCGGTGGAGCCCACTGGATGTCCGTCCGATCAGACCTGGTGCTTGTTTACCCCCGTAATTCATCTGGCACAGTACATCATTTCTGACATCCTGATAGGAGTGGGTTATCCGACATGCAACGTCATGTCCTACACTTTATACTCGAAGATACTGGGCCCCAAACCTCAGGTACAATACAAACATTTAGGGGCGGTTACCCAGACAGGGATTATCTTAAACCAGGACTAGGCCTTAGTTAAATTGGGATATTCAAATTGTTTAAAAAAACATGCATTATAAAAAACATTACTGATGAGCATCTCGTCACAAAGACTGATATTTTTTAAGATATGTCAGTGTAATTTGTTTTCAAACTAGACACATTTAACATTTAAGTTGGACTGGGACTAGTTTTAGGCCCTGTCTGGGAAACCACCCCTAAGCCTTTTAGATGATAGTTTTTCACGATTAATTATATTTGATGCCTTTTATATTTTCAATTTGCAGGGAGTTTACATGGGTTGGCTCACAGCATCGGGAAGTGGTGCACGGACCCTTGGGCCTGTGTTTGTTTCTCAGGTGTACACCATTCTGGGACCCCGATGGGCCTTCAGTATCATTTGTGCAATAGTGCTAGCCGCTGTCATTCTCCTCAGTGCAATGTATAAAAGACTCATTGCCTTCTCTGTACGCCATGGAAGGATAGAGGACTGACTGGTGCTTCAACCAACTACCCACAGTCAACTGGAAGAAAAGCCACTATTGTATTTATATTTCTTTTATAGACATTTGTGTCAAATGCTTTATAAGCATAATGGTGATTCAGATGTGGTTTCTGTGTGAAAATACTGTGTATTTCAACTAAAGTTCACATTGTTACCTTCACTTTGATTATAACTACTAATTGAGCAGCATGGATGGAACCGCTGCCCTGAGTTCTAATAGTTGAAAGTTTTAAAACCTCCTTTTTTCCGATGAACCGGAAAAAATAATTCCGGTTCATGTGAACAGCAGTGTTCGATATTTGGCAGCTCTGAGGGTTCTTAAGCTTTTGATTTTAAATTGAATTTAAGTTTTATTTTTAAGCTGATACTTTACAGATTATTGTTTTGACAAATAATATTTTTTTTAATAACTATTCATTTTAAGTATATGCACTGTTGAAAGAAGTTCAAAACATGTTCTTTTTAATAACACTAGACATATTGAACACAAGTCATTAAGCATTACTCTACATTCTGATGAAAGGTACAATCTCCTAAAGCGTGAAAGTGTATCGCTGACAATTATTATCCTCAAGACATCTACTTACAGTTCTGTCCCAACAGTTTTCCAAGCTTTTTTTTGGTTGTTGTTAAAGCAGAATATGGATGTCTTTAACTGATAGTAAATTGTAAATGTTATTGAGATGTCTTAATTTTTGAAATACTTTATATACCTATAATGTTTGTTTAATGATTTTTTCTTCATTGAGGATGTGAAAATGACACCCAGTTTATAAATTGAGATCACAGTTACTGTATTCACAACTGATCAACGATAACAGCTACTGAGTTCATAGTCGCAAATTACTGTGGCATTGTGACATTTTCCTGTGAAAGAGAATATTGAAAGAGAAACATAAAGGGTGTGGACTGTTTTCTTTCCTCTTCGAATTCAATGGATCTAGAAAAGTAGTTTAATTTAGAAACAAATGTGCAGCAGACTGACAGCGGAAGGAGAGGTTTTAACAGATTTTCAACCCAAGCAATGTGTGGCTTATGTGTATGTATTTTATTACAAAAATCATTATTGTGGATTGACTTGGAAGAATCAAAATTTGTAATGTGCAGAACAAAGTTAATAGGGTAAATATGGATATCTTTAGGATTTAAAGCCACACCAGGAGGCACAGCTTTGTTGAAACATAACACTATACACAGTTGATATTCCATTTGTCATTTGTACACTACTGTACTGAGAAGGTGCCTATTGTAATAACCCTCAAGATTTCAATGTGGTAGGATTGTATGCTTTACCAAAAAGAGTTGCTTTAAGAACTATTCAAAATAAAGACATTCATACAAAATGACCTTTCTGTGTGCATGCACCACCAGACATTTCACACCTGAGTCACTGTGTGATGCAATTTTTTGGCAGCCTCAAAACCATTTCTGTGATGTCACGAGTGAGATATCTCTTTTCTTCCTCTTGTTTTTGGCATTGGGTTTAACGGCAGCATGTTTTAACACGCTTGCAGCTCCACGTCCTCCTACAAGCATTCTGTTGGCAGACAACAATCAAGCAAATGGGTAATCCAATAAATAAAGAGACCATATATAAATGTATACTTTTTGCTTTAAAAAGACGTTAAAGAGCCAGCGTGTTAATATGTCTGCAGACTTTTAATTCAGTGCCTTGTATTCATGTAGGAGCAAGTCATTACAGTAAATTCAGTCTGCAATTGTAGACTTAAGTCTTTGTTTTGTGTGCATTCTAATGCATTAGAGGACTTTAAATAATATTAATTTATGTTTGCTCTAACCACTGTCACTAGTACAATGTGACAGAAATGCAATATACATAACTATGTCTTCAGAGGTGTATAAAGGCTTTACAAAGTCAAGCCTTATGTATTTATTACGTTAGAATGAGCTATTTCTATCTACATACACCGTGGGTCCACTTGCATGGAATTCGCCTAAACAGACAAACTGGTCTACAGATCACGTTAGGGAAATATATTATCTCCTTCAGCAAAGAAGGGAAAACATGACGATATCTTCGACACAATGCTTGAAATGAAGGGGGAGGTGCAGTGAGCCGTTGGTTTCAATATGTAACCTCACTGCTAGATGCTGCTAAATTTCACACAACTTTAAAGGGTCATATCACAACAATACATGTTTTTCTGTGTCTTTGGTGTGTTATAAATTGCCCATGCATGTATTAGACACGTAACAAAAGATGCATTCGATCTAAAAGCTAATGCTCAACCAGACCTGTCTAAACTGCCTCAACTCGTGTAACCACACCCCCACAAATCTATGTCAGTTCGTGGTATGATTTGACTAAGACCACCCAAACGTATACAAAAGTTAGGTGGGCATTACGATCAGTACAATTTCTTTCGAACCTGATGTTTCAAATATGGCATAACATAAGCGTTACATTTCCGTTGCACGCTTGCATTTTTCGACCAATCACTACGCACTGGTTAACTGGCCAATCATAGTACACCTCGCCTTTCAGAGCGATAAGCTTTGTAAAAAATCTGCGCATCTCAGAGAGGTGGGGCAAAGAGGAGATACAAACATGCACAGTATGTGGAAATACAGCATTTTTAACCGTAAATTGTGTATACTCATTGCTTTACATCTTAAACAAACAATAATATTTGATTTAGCCTGGTCATAAGACCCCTTTAAACGTGTAGATGATACTTATATTGGGCACATTTTACGATTGTGTTTTTTAAATCATAATCTTTATTTACTTTTACTTACCGTTTGTTGTGTTTCTCAGGACAGGCTCTGAGTTTGTGTTTCTGACTGCCGCACTTGAAACAGCCGGTTTGGCTCTGTCCACACGGGTGATCAGGCAAAGCACAGTGACCACATGAGGAACAATGTCTCCATGCTGGGGAGGAGCAGCAGAAAACAGGTAAGAAAGTAGAAAATAAACATAGATGACATCAATTTTGCATCATTAAAACATAAAATGAACTCTTCCTTACTAGGCTTCACACACCGTCTGCATTCATCGCAGTGCCTCCATTCTCGCCCATCCTGTCATATAAATCCTCACTGAAAGTTTGTTCATTCCACATAATTTAAGAACTCTCTACATTCTCTTCCACTGAAAGTGTATGTGTGATGGGGACTTCTATTTCAGCCAGCACAAAATAAAAAGGTGCTTACTCTTAGGCATCAGCACGTACCTTTGATGGGCATGTATTACATCTTGGGCAGTGCTTGTTTCCCGCTGAAACATACCTCTCGCAAATACTACAAAATCTGAGATAAAGGATTAAAAATATTACATCTTAATTTAAACCTACCACACAGCACAACAGAAATTTCATACATTTAAATGCATAAATTGCTGAGAACAGAATTGCGTTTTGTGTACCTGTAGCCTTCATCTGCTGGTAGAATAATATCTTTGGGACTCAGATTTGTGAAAAGCCGAACTGGTGACTGCTTACGGCCGGTCTTTCCGTGTTTATATAGAGCGTGGTTATCGTAATCGACCTGAGAATACAAGTACAAAGAACAACACCCTGCAACATTCCATAGACTTGTTATTAAAATCATTACAAAAAGTTTGATATGACGTTCATTTACCTGGTAGTCCAACATAGAGAAGGAGGGGAAACACTCAAGGATACGAGACTCAAAGAAGTACGGGAATATCCAGATCATCGGTAACTCAGCTGCACCGCTGTCTAAATAATATATCAACAGGTGAGAATGATCACATTCTCTTATTTGTGGTAGAACTACTTTTACATGACTTCTTTTCTTTTGCAGAACCCCAATAAGGATATTTTGAAAAATTTGGTGACCAAACAACATTGACTTCCATTGTATGGACACAAAAACTGTTCATATCTACTTTTGTGTCCCACAGAAAAAATACAGTCATATACAGATTGTAATGCTCCAGTGTGTAAAATTTAGCGGCATCTAGCAGTGAGGTTGCGAATTGCAATCAATGGCTCACTCCACCCCTCCCCTTTAAAGCACTACGGAGGCTGACACAGGACTACTTTAGGATGTCGTCTCATTTACGCTTCTTTGTCAAAGGAGATAGCATTTTACGAAACGCGGTCTATAGAGAAGTTTGTCCATTTAGGCATACTGTAGAAACAACCTGGGGAATGCCTTGCAAGGGGACAAGATGGTGGATAAACACACAGTGACAAATGACGGAGCTACACATGCAATCTGACATACTGTACCTTTAATTTGACGTTTTTTCCAACTCGCTGATATCCTCATAAAACTGTCGGCTAGTGGCTTCACCAGTCCTCCAAAAGGGGGGTCTGTTACCATGACTACTTTGGCTCCTCCCTCTTCACATAGAAAGTCCTCATAATGCTTAACCACTTCCTGCACAACAGTGGCGTGTTTTTATTTCTTAGTCCACAGTGACCACATTTGACATCAAAGGAGACCATTTCTTTACCTTCTCAAAGAAATGATGATTGAACATGTTATAGTGACAGAACTCGTCTTCTCCATAAAACTGGCAGTATCTAAGGGAGAAAACAAACCGTAGAATAAGTCAATGAGCAATGCACAACTAAACAAATGCAAGTGTAAACATGCAATTCAGAACAGCTACATAAAAACGTCAGCTTCTTTTTTCAAACCCTGAAGGTCAACAAGTCTAGAACAGACATAATCCTGTCAATCAGTTATGAGCGCTGCCTGCACAAACCCACAAGCGTACACACACACGCACATGCATATGCAGCAGGCTTTGGCATGTTATAAGAGGCTGCAAACCTTTTTCGAACACATTCCAGAGAAAAACAGCAGAGGTGATTACAGGACAACCAAACACAGTTTCTTTTATCAAACTCTAAGGTGAGTAACTGTACTATTTTTATTGCTGATTTGACTATGAGCAAAAACTGATTTACAATTCAACAGTACTCAACAATTGTTTCATTGCATATGAAGTTTGTAATGCATTGTCATAACAGATGTATGAGCAAGCTGTTTCATAAGATAAACACAATAAAAATGCTGACTTGTTGCTTTATTTCCAACTACACTGATTACATTGTACACTTAGGCATCAGCTGAGTTAGGGCTTGTCATGGCATTTTGGACTTTCACAATCTGAATCTATTAAGTTAGCTAGTTTGCTATTTTGTGTTACTATAGCTACTGCAATGGTATGTGACCGGATGTGAGAACTGATTATGAGAACTGAAAACTACAATGCTGTTTATGCCACATTCTTAATATAGATGGAAAAGCTGCAAATGAATTCAGCTCCTTTGTTTTCAGAAGTAGATGAGATGGCTGAGGAAAACCTCAATCCTCTATCAGAAGAAGCCGGATTCTTCTGTTTGGCAACAGAGGCTCGCTCAGGGACACAAGTCACCCAGCCCTTCCCACGCTCTCCAAAACTGATCAGAAAACCATCAAGGAACTCTCCAAAAGCTTCCGAGGTAATGACAGCTTTTATAAAGCTCTTCTATAAAAAATGCTGTAGGTGTAAAAGGCCAATTGTTATAGAAATTGTCGCCTTGAAATTATAAAGGTCATTTGCATTCTGAGCAGTATTGATATATCGATCTTAAAAGTCTTTGCATTACATTTGACTTTGTAGATAAAAGCTTGCTTAAAAAAGTCCCAAAATGTGCGCAATGTAAAGAAAAACATCACATTATGTATATAAGTTGACCAAAATCTCAGATACAACCTTATCATTCCAAGGCGACGACATGACAATAACAAGATTGTGGAGGTAAAATAGTATGTAAAAAAGGTGCCGAATAACACCAACTAAAAAAATGCATTATATAAACATTATGTTTTTCCACTTGAAAAATTCACAGGTTAAATATGCAACCATGTTGAATTGCAGAACCTTAAAATGCAAGCACTGATAATATAATGCATTTTTTTCAGATAGTGCTATTCAGCACATTTTTTGCTTCAAAAACATTTTTCACTGTTTTACTTCCATACAAGATCAGCAATGGCAGAAAGAGATTAAAAATATAGGAGAATTACTGAATGATGAACATTTACTAACAGTTATCTATCACTTAAAAGAAGTACGGCATTCAATTGAGATAAAAGCTGAAAAACCTAACACCTAAAATGTCGTTGTAAACACAGCTGCCGGTCTGGTTGGAGGAGTTGAAGAAGGAGAAAAAAAAAAGTGAAGCTCATCTGGAATCTATTAAAAAGCGTCAAACAAACTTAATTGTAAGCGTAATTCCACTTCCTTTCAAGTAAACATGAAATAAAAGTTGAATCATAACTCATTTAACACTCATAGTCACACATCTATGGACAATTTCTAATTTAACCATGTCTTTGGACATCATGGGGGAAAATAAAAACGATTAATTGTTTTATATTAACTTCAAAAACAACATCTAGAATGTAAATGCCTTCACTGTTAAGCACCCGATGCAACCCTGATCTGACCCGACCCATTCACGTCTCCTGCAGACAAGTTCAGAAACAATGAAGCAGCGGATACAGGAGTGCTTTGAGGGGCTACACGTGGCTTTGCAGGAGGATGAACAGGCCGTTTTGGACATGATAGAGCAAGACTGCAGAGAGACGAGCAGTAAACTGAACCGAATTCTTAAAGACTGGAATCAACACCTCGCTCTCCTGCAGAAACACATCACTGTTATGCAATCTGCCAAAGATGGCCCAGTGGAGTCCCTGAAGCAGGTACTCTAAAACCATCAGACGAAAAAATCTTCTCATACAGTAATCAACTGTGCCTTTATCAGTTATCATATAAGGATCACATATATTGTTTTGTGCATGTTCTCTACTTTCAGCTGTTTCCTGAGGATTTCAAGTAAGGCCATATTTATTCCCATTTTTTGAATGACTGATTATGGCTGGAATACACTACAAGACTTTTAAACTAGACATCATTCACTTTTTAAGACTTTTTAAAAGTTTCAGATATAAACACACTAACTGATCAAATATGCAGACTGGCAAAGACTTTCTGCAAAAAGTCCAGACTGAAAATCTAGCCAAAAGTCTTGTAGTTTTTTTGAGCCTTTAGTCCATTACACTTGTGGAAGGCCCTTATGGTGAAAGTTGATCCTAAAATGAAAATTCTGTTATCATTCACTGTCATTTCAAACCTGTATGAGTTTCTTCTGCACAACACAAAATAAGATATTTTGAAGAATGTTAGTAAGTGAACAACGGTCAATTTACTTCTATTGTACAGACACAAAACCAATGCGAAGTCAATGGGTACCGCCGTTGTTTGGAACAATCTTTAAAATACATTGTATCTTGATCTGCTGTAACTCATACATGTTTGAAATGACAAGAGAGTAGATGACAGAAATTTCCATTTGCGGTGAATTATGCAAATATATATTTTAACATCAAAACAAAGTAATCTGTCAAAACAATTTCTCTTTGTAATTTACAGCACATATTTTATTTACTCTTTAAAGCACGTAATATACAAAATGTCTCTTAAAGGTATACTTCACCCTAAAAGAAAAATTCTGTCATCATATCTTCCATATATCTTTCTCTCTGTTCATTAGAACAAATAAATGTAACGAAACTCGAAGGTGAGTAAACAATTCTTCCAATGCTTATAAACAAACAGATTTTGCCCCCCATTGACTCTCATAGTAGGGAAAAAAACAATGGTAGTCAAAAGTGCCCCAGAACAGTTTGTTGGCCTACATTCTTCAAAATATCTTATTTTGTGTTCAACAGAACAAAAAAATGCTAAAGTAATTTTTCCTGCTATGGGAGTCAAGATCTGTTAGGTTAGAAGCATTCTTCCAAATATCTTTCTCTGTGTTCATTAGAACAAATACATTTGTACAAATTTGGAACAACTCGAAGGTGAGTAAATGATGACAGAATTTTTGGGTGAAGTGTACCTTTAAGTCCAAATCAATTAAAATATAATTTAATTTAACTTTGAAAATTGCCTCTACAAAGCTGTTAGAATTTAACTTTATTATACAATTTTTTTTACTATGAATTTAAAAGCAAAATAATTTATTTTATTAAGCTGATCATATGATTTGAATGAATAAACAATGTAACTTTATTAAATTAGAGAAATATCTACTAAAACATGTAATTCCAAATATTATTTACGACTAGGATGACATGCTGTCGTAAGAAACTGGACCCGGCTGAAGAGGAGATAAAAATGAATGAGGAGAAAGCCCAGAAGCTCATGAAGGCTCTTAGAAACATCTCCAAAGATCTAAAAGCTCAGCTACAACAAAAGACCCTGCTGCTGGGTACAAGTTCATGCATAGAAATCTAAATATATACCTATTAACTTAGGGTTGCATAAATAATTAATCACAGTCCTGTTCCTATATTTTACCTCCACAGATTCCTCAAATGTGGCAATCGACAGACAGACCTGTCACAAACAGATCAAGGTGTCCCCAGATGGGCGAGGCATGGGTCTTTCCACAGAAGACCGCTCCGTTCACGATGACCCTTTAAGGTTTGATCAGCTGTACTGTGCCTTAAGCTGTTTTGCAATCAAAACTGGTAAGCACTATTGGGAGGTGGATGTGCACTGCTGTCCAGCATGGGCTGTGGGCGTGGCTTATGGAAGCATACAAAAGAGAGGGCGGGACAAAGGTGCCAAACTTGGACGGAACAGGTGCTCGTGGAGTCTTGAGTTTCAGGACGGGCACCTCACTGCCTGGCACAACGATCGACACTTGGCACTTCCGGTCACGGCAGCCCGGGCAGCACCGAACCGGGTGGGAGTGTTTGTAAACTATATTAAGGGGCGTGTTGTGTTTTATGATGCTGTCACTATGAGACTGCTGCAGGAGTTTTCAGCTGTGCAAACGGCTGTGTTTGACAGAGCCCATCATCAGTTTACTGAACCTCTCTACCCAGCATTCCGCTTCTTCACACCCACAGACAGACACACAGGCCATAACCATATGGAGATTTGTGACCTCAGTCTTTAAAGCAGCCCTCATATTAATCTCATATTAATCTAGAGTACCTGTAGAGTAGTTTCACTCACCACATGCGATTCAGGTCCGGCATCTTTTAGCGCTGGGATGGCTCCATATATCAGTTTCAAACGATCTTTCCAAATCCAGCGTTATATCCACAGTTTTTAAAACACATACATCACCCAAATGCAGTTAACAAACAAACACCTGAACTTTGCAAACGTATGCTCGCTCTCTCTCTCTCTCTCTCTCTCTCTCTCTCTCTCTCTCTCTCCTACACACAAGTGAAAGTGACGTCTGCGCATGCTCTCCTTGCATCCGCGACGGCGTGCTTTTCCGGTGGAATTGTCCAATAAGGGACTATAAAAAATTTAACGAAACAGTTTTATATGTTCGAAAAAGACTTCCCGAAACCTGTACGATCGGTGGTGGAGTGTATCGAACATAGAAATACTACGTTGACAAGTTGACCATGTTAAGCATGAGAAGACAGCACATGTTACAATGAAAAAGATGTCAGAAAGCATGACACATTGTTGCAGCACCCCTTTAAATAAATATTCCTTGCTTATACTGAGATGTTACAAACAGGATCTACTTTTTCATGTAATGATGTCTTTAAGGGAAAGTTTGCCATTTTTAGTCATAGTGGCATATTAACGTGATATAAATCTGTCTTTGTGTTATGGCTTTACGTTTTTTGTATACAGTTTTAAGCCTTGTATTAAGTTTACCTGTAATCAATATCCAGCAATAAACTCTGCATGGTATGTCTCTTGTCGTCCATATTCTGGAACTTAATACACTCGTGAAGTCTGTTAATTAAGAAAAAGACAGAATAAATCAGTTCAGTAAGTTAAATAAAGTAAGATAAACAAATTCCATTACACATTCCATTAACTAGAACACTATGGACACACTTCTACATTTCAGTTTTATTCTTAAATATGTTCTGAAATGTGCAGTTTGATAATGCACATGGACTAGCCATAACGATCAAGTCACATTTTTCATCTTTAAGAGTAACATTTCAACCTACCGTGGTGTTCCCATACACAGAATTTTCTGGAAGCCTAACCCTGCCAGCATATCAAGTAAGAAATGACAGCTGCGGTCTGCAAACAGATACTGTGCATTACTCTTCTTGTTCTCCAGAGGACACAGTAACAGACTGGGCCTTCTCAACCGCTGAACTGTGACATCCTCAGAAAGTCTCTTGTGTTTTTCATGAGTCTGCCATTCTTCAGGGAAGATCAACAGTTGACAATCTACACAGAACCGTCGCTGTTCCAGTGGCAGAGAAACAAACTCTCTAAATCTGTAAAACCAACAAATGCACACATAGGAGAGATTTAGAAAGGTTATTTTCATGTCAGTTAAGGATAGATGGACCCAATGAGTTCTAGTTGAGATTACGGCAAGATGCAGTTTTAACTGAATATAACATGACAAAATTATGAGTGTATGGTGGCATTTCTTACCTTGAGCAGTACTCATGGTGAGAGAAAGGAGGCATCTTGCTGCGGTTCTGCTTTTCTCTAGCAAGCATCCTTTCCTCCGATATCTTAGGTGGGAATCAAACCCATTAGTTAGGTTAACCATAGGCAAAGTTCCCAAACTTTCAAATTTCTCCTTTCTTAAATTGATATCGTTTCACACCTAATGGAGGTTGTGACAGCAACACATAATAATAATATGTTTTATTTATAAAGCGCCTTTCCCAAGCTCAAGGTCGCTGTACAAAAGTAGTGGATAACATCAAGTAAGACACAGATACGAGTATCATACAGACAATCAGATTAGACATAGGCATGAGTATTAACAAAAACAAGAACAAGTAAACAGTTAACACATACAAGAACTGAAACGTATAAGACTTGACTGAGGAGGAGTGGAAAGGCTTTCTGAAAAGATAGGATTTAAAGGAGGTTAAGAGAGTTTGTGGAGAGTAAGTGGGAAGGCGTCCCAAAGTTTAGTCGCAACAATTCTGAATGATCTACCACTTATAGAAGAAAAACGGAAACGTGGTGTAGTAATAAATTTAGCGTCGGTAGACCTAAGGGACTGAGGAGTAGAGTAATGGTGCAGGAGTTCAAAGAGATAGTGAGGTGCAAGTCCATGTAAACATTTAAATACTACGAAGATCATTTTAAACTGAATGCCAATGGAAATATGTAAAGTCAGCAAGTAGAGGGGTGATGTGCTCTGATTTCCTGACTCAGTAAATAACTCTGGAAGCAGACTTTTGCACATACTAAGCCTTGCGATAGATCACCATTATAATAATCCCAACCCTCTGTATTGGCTCTCTCCTCTCCACCTAAAGCTGGTGTTTGGTCGCCATCGTACTGTGGCTGCCGTCATCCAAATGGATCCTGCACACACGTGGTGGTTGAGGAGAGACTCCCCTCATATAATTTGTAAAGCGCTTTGGGTGTACAGCAGTATATAATAAAGCTCTATATATATATTTATCATTCAGTAATACAGTTACAAGGTTGAAAATTGTAGTTCTTCAGGAATTGCTCTTGGTAAGGTAATCTACTTTTAAAAAGCAGCCGTGTAACATCAAATTATCAACTAAAACATCGTATCAGCTTGGTCACATGTAATTAAAACTAACCTTCTCGTCCTCCCACTGGAAAAAGTTGCAGTCTTTTCTGTCCCGACAGGCAGAGCACGCGTAAAATCTCCTTCCATTATTACATTTTTTCTCAAATAACAGAGTCGGTCCTGCAAAAACAGCATGACAACAACGGTCTATGTTATAATTATATTTTAGAACTTTATTTTATTGCTCACACGGCAGTGACAAAAAAATCAACAAAAAGTATCTTATACCATGTACACAGCGCGGGGCTGTTTTGTCCATCTCATTTTTAATAATCACTTTTATTCCACCCCTGTCCGCAATAACACTGTCCATATTTTCCAGAAATCTTGCATGTGAGAATCAAAACAACATTCACGTGCCTGACAGGACGCTGTTTAGGCAGGCAGATCTGTCGCACACGTATAACGTAAGCGCTGCATGCATGGGGCTCTGCGCAGACCGATCTGCGCATGACATCAAAGTACCGCGAGGACTTCGCATGTGTTCCGCGAGTGCTTTGCATGAGTTATTAAGATAATCAGGGATCACCTGTGCCGTCGGTTATAATATTATTTAAGACGGTCGCCAGAGCAGGTAGTGTTTTTGATGCCATGGCTCTACGACGAACTAGAAAAGTCCGTCAGAATTCTGAAGATCAGCCCGATGGGCAACAAAATTTTGAGCAAAATATTAAACTAAACAAGAGAAAAGAGCTTTTCATACAACAGTTTGAAAAGGAGGGTGTGTGGCTTCGATTCCTTCTGATATACTAATATTATATACTAACTTCATTTATAATAGCGTAATGATAAATATTTTTTTACCGGAACAGCTCAGGATCGGATAAATGAAATGGAGGCCAATCTGAACAAGTTATTGGCAACTGTGGACAGGGTCTTCAAAATAGAGTTGATGAAGATGCCTCACTCACTTCACACCACGCTTATAAAAGATCTCATGAGTGGTACAAATATGGCTTTTTTCATTGTCTGAATGTCTACATTTATTTTGGCTTGAGAAAATGTAAACTTATTTATACTTTAATGTTTTTCAGGTCACGACACTTCCGTAGGCGAAGTCACCATGGCGATCACGGTAAAACTGCTTTTTGCTGCCATCTAGTGTTTGCTATAGAAAACTGCGTTACAGCATTACAACGTTTTCTTTCCTTTACAGAGTGGATCTCCAGAAATTCGGAAACCCCTAACTCGAAAGCCAAGCAAGAAAGGTTTAACGAAAGTGTATAAAGAAAGACGTTTAAACGTTACGTTTTAAATATCTCCTTAATTCACCCTCATTTACTTCTAGGGTTAAGTGACATTGGAATACAGCAAAAATCATCAGCTTCAAACAAAAGTACAGTGGAAGGGCATAAGGTACAGACCCTTGGTTTAATGGTCTTGCTTTTTAGTTTTTTCCCCAATATTTTTTACTTTAGCCTTGTCACAGAAAGGTACAAAGAAGACCCTGCACTCCAGTAACAGTACAGGAAGTCTAAGGTAAACCCCCAATGTTAACTTATTAATTTTGACCATGCTGGACTTATGTGGATTGGGGTGTTTTTAGTTTATCGACTCTCTTTGACAGATGTGCCTCAACTATCAGTGCAAAAAGAACTCAAGGACGGATTGTCACGCTTGGGTTAGGAGGTAAATCAAGGTAATCGAGATTTACATCTGTTCGTGGCTCTGTGTGAATGCTGTCAGATTTGAATTGTTGCTTCTCTGTTGACCGGCAGACAAGCGAGTCGTTCTGTTGGTGATGAAATGATGGCTTCAGCCACAATAGTAACATCTCTCGGAGAAGTGAGTGTGTAGATGTTGCAGTCGAGTTTGCTGGGAACGCCTCTTAACATTTATGCTTATTTTTTCTTCAAGGCTTTGCTCCTTTCTGAGGACAATAAAGATGAAATCAATGTTGACCTACTTGACGATGCTGCTTTAAAACAAATGCGAAAGATCAAGGTCAGTAATTTATAAAGTACCATAATTTCATGTGCCTATTTAAAGAGACAATGTGTAGCATGACCAAATGTTTGTGTGGTCCACATTACAGGACCTGATGGACTATCTTTGTAATAAAGTAGTGTTCAATAACACTCGCTGATGTGATTTAATGTGATCAACTGTAGTCTGTTTTAAAATAACTATTTATGTCTACCATGTAACTTAATAAACTTATTTGGTTGTTACTTTGTCTCTTTGTCCGGTGATTTGATAGTAATGCCTTCATAAACCAGATTTTCAGCGTGATTTGTAGTAGTTTACTATTTGCCTGACACCAGTTGTCAAACACTTGACCGACTAAATTGTATTGTATGTTACAATATGCTTCCTTGAATGGATAGAACTTAATGTTTTTCGTATTTTTTTTGGAATCTTAAGGCTTTAATAGTTTATATATGCAGATGAATGGCATGACGTCAATCGACCAACCTTTTTTTCTTTGGTCCCCTCGGTACATGCCAATCGAAGCCCCCCCAAACCTGTGTGTGTGTGTGTGTGTGTGTGTGTGTATACACATTATTGCTACACAAACACGCATGTATAGTTAGTACATATAAATAAATTAAATTGTTAAATATGTATAATATTTAATATTTTACTCCATTGAAGAACGATCTTTGTAATGGCATTGTTTGCGAGTTTAGATGCTTCATCAACCGCATTTACGTTTCTCTGTCTTTTTTGATTTTATGTGGATTGATTCGAACGCTGACGCCTGACAGAGGACGTTTCTCACGTGACTCTTATAGCGAGAACAGCCAATGACCGTGCTTCCGCGAAGCCCCATGCCGATGGAGCCAGAAAGATTGAAATAATTTTATATAAGAAATAGCTATTTTTGACTGCATTATCTTGGCATTGTAAGCACATTATTTTTTTTGAACGTACAAAGTATTTTTATATTAGTGGAACGTTTTATGCAGCTTTATTTAACCACAAAGCAAGTCCACTCCCGCGCCCCTCATGTGCTCTCTGGGGCCCGCCTGTGGTTGGGAGCCGCTGTGTTAAAGAACATACGGATGACACTAGATGGCGCCGGTTTTCCTGATGTAGAACAAGCGGTGCCCATTCGTACAATTAAATTCTAAACCTTTTTATCATCAGTTACTTTTGGTAAAATAATGTTTAATCTTTTTTTGGTTGGTATTTGATGTCTGCTACCCGCACGAACTCAATTTCCCATAGTCCTTCTAGTGCTGCATGTCGTTGTGTACTAGCGGGCTCGTGAAGTGATGGTGCTGAGGCAAATACGCACCATCGCATCACTGGCGTTCGGCAACACCCAGTTCGTGCATACGCCCGCGACGCTGCGCAGTACGTTATAGGCGATCCTATCCTACAGCATTATCTCGACTTCAGGCCGAGCTGTAAAGTGCGCATCTTTGGCGAGGTCCTTTTCTTCTCACCCTGGCACGAGCGCTTGAGCATTGGGGGTTGCGACATGTACAGAGATGACGGCTCCGCGGTGCACAACTGAATGAGGATCTAGTCCAACGCGTATTTGACATTGGCCATTGATAAAGTCAGAGGGTAACAATGAGCACCGGTAAGTGTTATTAGGTGTGCAAATTTGGTATCTAGATACTGGTGAACATAACGGGCTGGGTGTTTGTGAATGCGTTTGCCAGGTTCCACCCACCAGCTCTGTTAGCGCGCGCTCATTGTTGCATTGCAGCCTTGTTGTAGTTTACTGTAGTGCGTAATTGTGCTTCTGTCAAATGTTTACAGTTTTTAGCCTTTCTTTATACATGTATTTGGAAAGGGCCCAACGTATTTATTTATAACTCTTGTTGGGGAAACGGATTCACCTCTGCTGATCTTTAAAACGACTGGAAGGACAGGTTTCATTTGCATCATTTACTCTACATCGAAATAAAAGGCTGATTACATTGAATTGACACTGGATGTTACTTCTCCATGTTGATTCAAAGACTTCCTTTAAGGTGTCAGTCAACCAGCAATAGTCATTTATTTTGTCTGCCTCATGTACAGCTAAATAAATCACAGAATATGTTTTGAGATCTCCGAAATTTTGTTCATAGAATGGAAGTCGATGGGGGAAAATGTTTGTTGGTTACCAACGTTTTTCAAAATATCATCTGTTTTGCATACCTATGTCTGGGATGACATGTGGCTGAGTAAATGAAAGCAGACTTCATGTAATTCATCCCTCTAATTGTGATACAAATTGTCCTTTTCTCATTGTCTTTTAACTATCCTCACGTTTATTTTAAATATGCTGGCTGAAATTCAGGCTCTTGTATAGCTAAGTTAGTGAACGGTAGGTATATTGCATGTTGTTCCCAGTCTTTTGTGGTAGTAGTTTAATTTAACAAGTAAAGTTAAGCATAACTGGCTCCTTAATGGCTCCTTAATCTGGTATAATTTTAAGGGTTGTAGATCGCCGTTCTAGTTTTTGTGTTGAGAATGTTCTGTGTCCTCATTTCTGTGCTACCTGTTCATGAAGTGGTTGCTTGGTGTGTAATCATTTATAATAAACAAATTCCCCCCAAACCAAAGGACTGGAATGCTAATGTTTAGTAATGAACATAAATGCATGTTTAATAATGAAGCAATAGTTAAGGTTGACTGCTACACACTCTCACTAAAAAATTAAAGTTTCATTGAGGAACCATTTGGCGAAACCCTCACAGGAAACTCGAGACATCTTTTAGCGAAGGTTGGTACTCTGAAGAACCCTCAGTCTCTTGAGGAACCCTTTTATTAAAATTGTCTGGAACCACCTTTAAGGTGCTTTAAGGCACCATTTTATAGTTTATCCTATTTTTTTCGTTTACTCCTGTAGTGTATTGTTCTGCTGTATTTCCATTCACAATATTTTGATAAGCAGAAAAACTAAAACCCACATACAAAATTTTTTGATAAACAACCGCAATTTTCATTGAACGAATATTCACTGTATGTCAATATTGTACATTACAATTCTAAATTCATGAAATCAAATGTATGATAAATATCATGTTGGTAATATTGTTATAAATGAAACGTTTTTATCATAAAACATTTTAATTCTAAAAATAAATATTGAAAAATGTCAGTTACTTTGTAAATGTACAATTTAGAAAAAGTGGAATTCAAATTTATCAAAATATACAATGAAATCTGCAAAATCTTCACTGGACATTTCTAATACTTGCATGGGAAATTTGACATAATTTATAAGATCCAAGACAGCTGAAGATAACTTGATGCTCTGCTTCTGAAAGTCCTAAAAAAATGTAATCTCTAATATCAACGTCTACACCCTCTTTAATATGCCTGCTAGCAAATCCTTCCTAAAAAGAACGGCATAAAGCACAATGCACACAATGGGTTTAGTTAATTACAGACAACTTTATGTAACATGGGTGGGGAAAGCATTTGACATAAACAAAAATGAGTTAATTGAAAAATAAAGCACTACATTCACTTAAAGTAAGCATAATAGTTAAAAGTTATAGTTTGTTATTTAACGCTAACATTTAGCCCCACAAGCTTCATTATGTTAGTTAGCATCTTGGCTAAAACAAGCGCTGTCTACACTGTGTACTAAATAAAAGGTTAAAGTCCCAGTGAACCGGAAGATGCGATCGTGACCTCATTTGAGTTGGATAGTCATTTCAGGGTGGAAGTGCATTTTCAGATTTTATCTGAAGTTTATGAAGGTACATGAATTTAAAAAAAAAGACCCACACTGATAAACTATTTCCTAAAAATGCTGCAAAATTTCATGAAAAAATAAGAAAATTCATTTTGAATTTCCCTGGGGCTTTAAACCACAAAAAAAACATACAATCAGACTTGTCAGAGTATACATGCATACAACTAGTATAACGTTAGTATATATATATTTTTTTTCCTCACTCACCCTATAATGGGACGGTCATACAGAGAGGTTGTTGTGATGAGGAAGGATCCGTTGTTTTGAAACCATTTCCGCCTGTCGTCCGAACGCAACGCAGCAGAGCACTTGTACTGCAGCCGCCTTGTACCACAGACAGATGAATGATCATCATGGCATCAAAGTACAGTGAGAGCTATTATGTGAACTGCTCAGTATGCTTTAGAAATGCTGTATGCTTTATTTTGTCATACGGTGATCAGTCTGCGCAGAGAAAAAAAAGTTAAGCACATGCAATGCAATGATGGACAGTCCATGGTTGTCGATTGCAACATGTTGTGATCAAGTCAGGTTGGCAATTTATTATTAATACATTTTAGGGTTTTAGGATTAAGCCACTTTGAAAACAGATATTCATATTGATGTTTTGTTTTTTTCTCTCCAAAAGTTAACAAGCCTGTATTTATTGTGCTGTTTTTAGTTATTCTAACTCCTTTTACAGATTAATTGACTTTTGACCCAACAATTGTTAGAGACTTTATTAGCTGCTCTATTAGAGACAATGGTGGGTTTATTGTGAGCTGAATGGATGATTTCACAGCCGTTGGAAGTATAGAAAAAGCTGATGATATCACTGCTGCTGTGTGTGAAAGAGGCACTAGCAATTTGTCCTGAAAACTATTTCTTTGTCCTGGTTTTATAAGTACTGAAATGGCTGCTAGGTTTACCCACTGAGCATGAACCATATTGAGTGGCCTAAAAAAAACGCAATTTAAGGTTGCTTCTTTGTTGAGGTTTTAATGGCAATAGTCTGTATGGCCTATCTTTCAGATGAGTCTAACAATTGCTTTGGTGAATTGAAGGTGCATCTATGCTAATGATAGTCTCCAGAAAGTGAGACTATATGAATAATATTCCATAGTACCAAAGTAACTGCACTATGGGCGGTTACAACAAGCAGTATAAACTAACTTTGTGTGTTTTGTGTTTGAAATCTTTATCTATCTTTATCTTTGACGTGTTCATCAACCCTGCTGCTTATGATAATGGAGCCTTGCCTGGATGCACGCTGAGCAAATGCCATTATTACAGCAGCAGGTGTTTTTTTACAGGGGCATGTCAAGAACCGGATCTGTGTACTCGTTCCTATAAATGTTTGCCATTTTTCGCGCTAGAGCCTGTACAGGTTAATATTATCGAGCAATGCCTATTTTGTGCACCACTTCCTTCAATTGCTGCGTGTGTAATGCATAGTATGCACTTTAATACATTATGTCAGAAGATCAGTTATATGCATTTCCATGCAAATTAGGTTGACACACATTATCCTAAAGGCAAACAATGACCTGCATAACCCATACTTGTGACCGTGTGCATATTCTACCCTGGTCTCTTTTTTTAACTCTCCAACTATTAAAGGAGTGCTTTGTTTGTGGTGTTTTCATAACTGTAGCAGCCTGTACCTGCTTATCATGATGCTTGACTGTATTGGTGTGATCTTTTTGATGTCACGTTGCATACAGTAGGTATCTGAGTAAGGCACCAATGTGTCGGTTAATTTACTCATCAACTATTTTCACAAACTCAGTGGTAGTAAGAAATTATGCAATTGATCTAAATGTATATAAAGACTGCCAGCTATTCCAAATCAAAGCATTTAGCAAGTAACATGAGGAGAATAAAAGAATGCATTTAGAATTAGTATCAAGTATTTAGTGTTTAGAAATTTTGAAACTGTTTGAACTGTCACAGCTAGTATTACCTTCAAAGTAAGTTGTTACCTAAAATAACTTGGGTTTAGAAAGGAACTGTTCAAGAACCACTAGTATATTGTTCTTGATTTGTCTTTGTGATAAAAAGTTATTGGTGTTACAGTTTGCGTTGATGTGTAGTATCTTTGGTCTGGAATGGGAATGTAACAGCAGAGTGTCATGAACCTCTTCCCATCACCGCTCTCATCCTACCACGGCAACTAGAAAAGAGCTGAGGTTATTGGAACGCATCCAGAATGTAGCATCCCTGTGTTAAACTGATAGGTCAGGTCTGGAGTTATGGCCGTCATTGTTATAAACTTAGGTGTTTAATACTGTTGTTTTTTCCAGACCATCTATATGTTTTGCTGAGCATCAGAACTGCCTTAACAAAATGGTTTCATTTTTTATTATCCATTATTCATAGAACGTTATGATTCATGCCTTTATTTAAAACCACATTTAACATTTTTAAGACATTTCGGAGGCATCTAATGTTAATTGGACATAGCCCTATAACATACTCATCACTTACAGTACAGTAAATACAGTATATGTGTGCCACGGTCTGACATGGATTTACATGATCCAGTCTGGTTCTCACCCATAACCGTGTGTGTGTTTTAGAGAGCGCTGAGATTTGACACCTGAGCACCACCGCTGTGATTTAAAGAAGTCTCCGGTTACTTGGTGAGAGTAGAGGACACTTATAACATAAATTATTCATAATTTGAATCTTGTGCAGAATGAGCAGAGTACATATTACAGTGTTAACACTACTCTTTCCCGGCCTCTGTTTCTCTCTCTATTAGCTCATGAAAGCCCCACCGAAGTGGATGTATGATGAAATATAGGTTATAATGCACAAGGACTTTGGAGTAAATATCCGAGGTTCATAGTGAGTATTTGAGCTTTTTGAAAGTGGATTTTGACAGAACACAGTTTCTGTGTGTGTGTGCGCTTTCTTGGACACTGAAAAGTGCATTCTATAGGCTGTGCTGTGTCAGCTCTCTGTAGTGTGTTACCTACAGAGCATGAAAGAACATAAGCTCTCCCTAATGTGTGTCTCAATTCTCTCTCAATTTACGTGACATATAGCTAATAAATACCCTGAAAATATGCTGTATTTATTTCTGGACGCAAAGTTGTAAAAGCAGATGTCGGTTTATGCAGAGAGGACAACGCCCGCAAGGTGTCAAAACTTGAATAATAAATCATCCATATGGACAGCAAAATGAGATTAGAATAGTCTGGCACATGTTCTCTATCTTGCAGATTCATACAAAGGAAATTATGTAATGTGTTTTCTTTGAAAGCCAAGCTTGTCTTTCTTTTACTCTCTTCCCATCTCTCACTTCAGAACAATGGCGCTTTCATCATATTTTCTTCCGTTGTTGGCCGGCACATTTTTAGCAGTTGCTCAACAACAAAGTTGACATAAACTGAAACTCAATGCATACAGCAGGAAATATACAGTGGAAGAGTTGACAAATCGCAGGGAAATACTTATAAGATGATTATTTATTTGTACTCGCATTCCGTGTGAAAGTCTCTGTGTTGTTTTTTTACATTTTGAGAGAAGAAAAATTCTACACCCTTTTGTAAGGCTAGTTTAAGGAGAAAAATGAACCACCCAAACCCTTCAGACAGGTGCTAGCTGACTTACCGTCATTATTCAAGACTTATGAAGGCCATGCGAAATAGAGCAAGAGCCAATTATGACATTGCCTAACGTTCTTTGATTAGACTTCAAAGAGTGAAGCGTGCTACAGAGAACCAGAGTGACGGTAAGGGGCTTTTGAAGTGAAGATTGGCACTTCTGAGCTCTCTATCAAGCCCTTATAAATGCATTTATGAAATTGACTGGGTGTGTGAAATGTTCTGCGGTTCATAAATACCTCATTGACCTGTAAAAAGTCTGTTCATATTTCATAACTTTCATTACAACATCAGGACTCAAGTGTGAAGGTCTGATGACGACATCTAAAACTCCTAACTGTTTTTACGGATGTTCAAACCACCACAAAGAAAAAAGGGGATGGAAAATTTAAGAAAACTAACAGTTAAAACAAGACATTCAGGAAGTGATCAACATTTTTCATATCACATACAGTAGTAAATCCAAATTTTTGTCATTACGGAGAGCTTTTAGTAGTGCATTGGTCTTCCTGTAATATGAGCATCATGCTTTCCAACAAGTGGTGTTTTTTGGATTTACAGTAATAGATAACAAATAAACAAAAGGTACATCAAATGTGCTTTGAATTTAACCAAACTGTTTTCTACCAGACGGAATGATGAAGTTAGAAGGACACAATTAAATCTATGTAATATATTTGATATGTCGATTGTCTGCTTCCATATGCTATTTTCCCGACTGGACTCTGTGATAAACTGCTGCGCACCTCACATAGAGAAAATACGGTGAACGCCCTCGGATATTTTGGCAGGGGTGTCATGTTTTTGATGGAGACGCTTCTATTTATAATAGACTGTTGCAATAGCAAGAGCGTGCGCTCCGTCAGACATTGAGGCGGGAATCGTATGACCTGCTGCTGCTCATTCCTGTAGTATCTCTGACACACGGGCGCGAGCGCGGCACCTCTGTACGACGTATTTCTCCGACGCTCTCAACGAGATGATCTCAACTTTAACATGAATCGGACCCTTCACTGAAATACCTTCGGATATCTATTCAGAGAGTATTCACTTCAGTCGATATCTTCAGAACAGACGACAGTGAGATAAATTGCGCGATAGGATGCCTGAAGAGAAAGGTACGTTAATGTTTGCTTTGGCGTTCAGGTCGTAGATTTTGACGTTTTTTTGTCAGTGAGAACATTAACTGGTGTAATGTTATCCATTTATAATACTATTTGCGGTGATGTCGGTTTATTGTTTGAAAATTAACCATGTTTTTGCTACAGTTTATGCCATTTTTAGTGAATCCATAGACCCACAATGTTACCACAATTGTCTCACTGTAGTAAACATAGTTTATATTTAGCTGGTAACAGCAATAATGTCAATAACCCGCCTAAATATCATGGTTGCTACAGTTTTACTATGATAAAACAATGGTTCATTTTCCTAATAGTAGAGGAATCACAACTGCAACGTAATTTATGTCATATGTCATATTGTATTTCATATATGTTAAAATATGATGCTTTTTGTGATTTTGACTTTTGTTAGTTAAGACACTGAAGCAAACATTATGGTTGTGTATTATTATTTCAACAACACCCACCCTAGTGAATAATATTCTGGCAGAAAGACACACTGTTGCGCACAGGGAGCATACATGCAATCTGTCTCTTTGGACCACAGTACAGATATTTGTGCTTGTGTGTTTGTGAGAAACAAGAGGGGAGGGGTAGAGAGATGATTTATTCTTGGGTGACAATTAAAAAATGTGATATTCGTTTGCAGTTTGCATGCTTAATACTGAGGTTAAAAGAATGTGGCAGCTGTTTTAATTGTCATGTTTCTACACAATGATGTCTGGCTGTGAGAGCAGACACTTAATTGCTTTTGAATGATTCAACATGTAGTAATACTTTTAATATAAATAATTGGTTATAAAATACATTAGACTTAAATTTATGAGCGTGATGCGGTATAAATAAAAAAACAAGGCTGTTGGTAGAATAATGTTTTTTAATAAGCCAAAACGAACAGAAACAAAATCTTCAAACAGCCAGGCATCTCCAGACCATTGAAAGACACATTTTTAGTGTGTATGTGAGTGTGTGAGCCCATCACATAGCAGAGAACCATTGGCACCTGTTTGTCTATGAGATCATGAAGCAAGACAAGGTCAAACACATCCATGATATAACTGCTGGAAGTCTCAGTAGACGCTGAAATGCCTCTTGGATGGATTGTTGCGACAGTTTACAAACTTTCAGCCTACTCTATTGCAGGACAACAGATCTCGATGTGATGAGAAAAGAAATACGACATCCAGTGGTTTTCTGGTTCTAAGCAGATTTAAACTGTAATGAATGGATTTATAAAGTTTAAGTTCTGCTGTTCACAATTGAACGGTGCCCCCGAGGTGCCCCCGAGGATTGTTTCAAAGTGCAAAACTGGGAGATCAATAAGTATAAGTGCGCAAATATAATATGCAGCATTGAGTCCTGTTGTTCAGCTCGACTTTACACTTCCACTATGGATGGCTTAGATTGAGTGCTTTAAATCCATTACTGTTCTTCCTGTTTTAGTCCGCCCAGACAGAAGGCTGGTTCAATAGACTTAACTTTGATTGCCTTGAAATGGGCACTCATGCTTATGACTGTAATTTGCATCAAAATCCTTTAATCGGCATGCCATGGTTGAGGATCATACTCACCCACACGCACATTTGCATGAAGTCTCTTTTGGAGCGCATATTTGCTGTGACTTTTACCCGCAGCATCTTTTCATAGAAATTATTTTTTCCCTCACTGTTGTACTGATGATGAATTAACAACTTCATCTACAATCATATGGGATTTTTGTGAAAAGGTGTTTATCTCCAGACAGAAAAAAGTCTGTACGGATAGCTGTGACATTGTTATAAACATTTACTGACATATAATTACAAAGAGCTGCATACTGGAATGATATAATGTATGTTTTTGTTTCTTCTGGTTATTATTTTACACATTTACTAACTCGACTTGGGTTTTTGAGTAATTGCTGTTGTGTTGGTGTAGTTCTTAAGTCTGGTTTCATTGTTTCTTTGAATTTTTATTATTATGTTGTCTCTAAATGAAGGTATCTCCCTTCTTAGTAATGGGCTTGGCTGTCTTAGCTACACACAAGGATTTGCTTAAATTTTCGACAACCATGCAGTGTGCTTGCACCATTTTCTGTCTGGCCTGCATGAAAACTGCACAATAACCCAACTGAACACCTTTGGGATGAACGTCGACTGAGTCAGACCTCATCCCTCAGCACAAGTGACTGACTTCACTGATGCTCTTGTGACTGAACGGGATGAAACGCCTTCTATTAGATTCCAACATTTTAATAAACCTTTATCTGATATAACTACAAAGGACTGGACCACTTTCTAAATGCACGCTGCCGCTCTATTGGTGTGTTGTTTTGTTGCCTACATACTTACATATGGCATGTTGTATCTGAACAGGTTTTTCTAGACTCTTTTGTTGCATTCATTTAACTATTTCTCTTTATTTTGTTACTTCTGTATCAACATTTTTCTCATTCTTGCCCTCTGTATGCTGTTCATTGGCTCTTGCCATCTTTTTGAATGATGTCAGCAGAAGTATCAGTTCACATTGAGGTCAAATGGAAGACTTGACTTGAACGCGTATGCTTTAGTTATGATGTAGTGAACAGTAGATGAATGCTGACAGGTGCAAATGTAAATTTCACCGTATAGTGTAAGGAAGGACAAACAGCTTTGATATGCACCGTGTGATATTTGAGTTACCAGGGGTCTTAACTAAAATAACTTGCTGTTTGGGTTGAATATGTTAGCATTAATGATAATTCCTAAATGACAATCTCACCCCAAAATCTGCTTTACTGCATAAACTGTGAATTTCAAATGCTGTGGTCAAATTGGTAGCTGGAGGTCTTTGGGGTGGAAATCCGAGATGCTTTAACACACAGACATGTCAAGCATTCACATGGACCTCAAGCAGAATGCAGCAGGGCATGATGGAATCCCCACGGGTTCAGTGGATGCTCTATTTATGGCAAACCTGCTTATAGATGGATGACACTGTCTCTACAAATGCAAAGGGTAGTGTGTGTGTGTTTAGGGACACGTGGAACAAAACCCTCCCTTACATTGACCTTTAGCTGGTCGGGATCGTAAGGGATTTTGTGATATATGCTGTGGACATCTAAAGCATGAACCGGACAGGTTATGAGAGTTATAGGGAACTTACTACTACAGTACGGCATCATTATTTATTCCTCCATTTCCTAACAACAAATCTTTGGCTCGTGATTAAAGGAACGAAGTGGATTGTTTTTATATCATATTTTATGAGAGCTTCTGTGATTCAACCTTTGTTTGGAGCTTATCAGAAAGATTGTGGTTAGGCCTATAAAATTGAATAAATTCTTTTCTTAGGTTTACGATTATAGATCGTATTATAGCGTATAAAAGTATTGTCCTGTTTGAACAGGCAAGCAATGCCTGCTTGTCCATCTGTTGTAATGTCATATTCACTCTCATTCAGCCATCCCAGACTTATTTTATTCAGCCGAGCAAAAAAAATAAATAAAAGGAACTATTCCTTAAATACTTTTTCAATACATCAATACATTTCATGCACAATTGCACTTATCATTACTTTTCGAGTTTAACTTTTCCCTATATGCCAGAACATAAAAAAAGGTTTCTTTGATTGTAAAATGTTTCATTAATATTCAATGATGTAACCATTGTATTAGTTTATGATTAGCAACTCGCTTAACTTTCTAGCGCTGCATTAATGAAAATACATGTATTAATCCATTTCGTATTGAAATAGATTAACCAAGTAAGAAAAGCCTTATAGATGAGTCAACTGGTCTTGTCACCATTGGTCTGTCTTTGCTTTTCTTATAGAAACAGATAACAGCACTGCAGTGTTGTCTTATAGTGTACATGGATCTCATTGATCTCTTTGAGGTTTGATAGCCCCTCAAGCAACCTTTCTGCTAAACACCTGTAGAGCACCTATCAAACTCTCCTCAAGCTATCTTAAGGGCTGTGTTACATTCACTGTACTGTTTATGAAAATAGTAAAGTATAAGTCTCACATGGCTATAACCTCACAATGCATAATCATGTGTGCAATTCCATACACATATCAAACTTAAGATGAAAAGTTTTTACCAAAGGTTTTCACGATACTTATAAGTCAGTGGTCAATATTTGATGGTTTAAATATGTGAAGTCTTTTTTAAGTTTCCAAAGCACATTTTTTGTTAAAGCATAGTTATCCATAGTAAGATAAGTGAATTTTAACATTCATAATGGAATTTTCATCCATACCGGTCCATTTTCTAGTTTTCCTATATTCCTCCTTCATTATTTTAACGAAAATAACCAAGTCTGTGAAGAGGCATCCCTTCTCCATTTTTTGCATCTGTTTTATACAGTTTAATTAATAGAAATCCTACAATGTTGTCCCACAAAAACGTGTGTCCTTTTTTGTCACCTCCATAGCTCATACATTTTTCTTACTTATTAGTTCGGCATAGATAGAATGATGTTTTTCAGATGTCTGGATTCTATCATCAAGGGTTTTATAAAATAAAAACAGATCGTTAAATATATTAGAAAAAACACATTCTCTGAGTATTTCGATTTCAAGATTTGCCTGAAAATGTCACATCCATAACGCTGGAAATGTCCACCTGCTAAATGTTTTACCTCATCTGAACTGAGCTTTGGAAGCAGCCTGTCTCCACATTGATTAACTGCCTTTAGAGTGGCGACGGCCATTGTGTGTTTTAACGTTGGATTATAGTACAAGTTTTCAACTCTGCCAGAAAGAGCAGGAAATAGTCCTAGATTCAAAGGAGCCTTAAACATTCTCTGCATGCTTTTCTAGAAATACCAAGTTCTCTCAAAGGGTCTATAAAAACATGTCAGTGTGGTGTGAGTTTACAGAGTGTAGCACATTTGCGTCAACTGTAAATGTTTAATGTTGGATGGATGGTAAAAAAAGGATATTCTTACCTTTCTATACTGTGGTAGGCTGAGAGCAGTTTTACTGCACCTGTGCATTGTTCTTTTGTTGCACATATTGCTTCTTTAGTGTTCCCCTACTTTATAAGTGGCTTTGGAATGGATAATAGCGTCGGATAAATGACTAAATGCAAATGTAAGCAGGCAAGCATAATCTGTATCTCCTGCTGTTCTTTTGTGAATCTTGACAGTATTAATGACTAATGCTAACTCGTAATCCAACTAGTCAGATTCAGAAAGCATAATTCAATTAAAATATTAAATTATTGAGAAACATCTCACCTATTATATAGTGACATTAGATTCAATTAAAAAGATGTCTCGCAACTTCATTCCAAATGACATGCTCGCAAACATACACAAACATTTATTTTTAATGAATGAGGGACAAATATTGGTCCTAGCCTACAAGAACAATCAAAAACGTATTTCTCTACAAGGCCGAGGTTTCCCGTTGGATTTTGAGAGAATGTGGCGCTGATGACATCACACACTAATTAGCATATTTGTGACATCATTGTAACAATTACAAGCTGAGGGACGATGCCACACGTGGAGTTGAAGTTGACTGGTTTATTTCAGGGAGAACAGGTGAAAAGACAAAAATACATTGTATGGGTCAAAATTATTGATTTTCCTCTTATGCCAAAAATCATCAGGATATTAATTAAAGATCATGTTCCATGAAGATGTTTTGTAAATTTCCTACCTTAAATATATAAAAACTTTATTTTTGTGGGTGGATGGCCTGTCACAGTGCTCCTGATTAACAACTTCAATGGCAATTTTCTCAATATTTAGATTTTTCTGCTCTCTCAGATTCCTGAGTTTTAAGTGGTTGTTTCTCAACCAGATATTGTCCATTTCTAACAACACATACATACATAGACATTTAATTTATACAGCTTTCAGATTATGTAAAAATCTCAATTTAGTAAAATTGCCCAATAAGACAGGTCACATATAGTGTTCTGGGGATGAGGTACGGGTATGAGTGCAATCATGGTGGTAATCCCCATGATAAAAGTCCCGTGAATGGGATTGGGTGAAGCTGGGTGAAGACGCTGATGCCGAGGGGCGTGGCTGGTGGCAGTGGAGAGCTCATTACAGTTATTACGTGTTCGAGTTTGGTCTTCTGTTGAAATTTTGTTTAGCTTCTACTCTCTCTCTACATTATATTGTATTTTAAGACAGTTGAATGCTATTCTAACATATTATCTTTTCTTTAGTTAGACATAAAACGAATATGAAATAGTGACTAAACAAGACCCAATAACACCTTGTGTTCAACAAGCTGTCACTTAAACTGCTGATAAAATCCTGATTTATAACAAAATCACCATACATATACTTTAAAGAGCAGCTATATGTGGTGATTTTGGCTACTTTAGGCTTCTCATGTATCTTGTCAATTCTCATGCAGCGCACAGCCTTTACTGCTGTTTCTCCTCTCCTTTTAGAGAGCATCTTAGATTTTAAACACATACTAAAGTGATAGTTTTATTGTAGAGTGCGTAACGTTATAGCGCAGACAATTTGGCGCAAATACAGGAACATGGGAGAATAGACTGTTGCTGTTAGAGTTATAACTACAGAACAGATGCGCGCGTGCAAACCGCATTGACCTGGGAGGGCTATGGAGAGCTCGCACACAGACTCACACCAAGCGCATAGAGAAAAATGTGTGGGAAACTCTGCTAAACTTTCGTTTAGTCATGATAAACTCGATTCACTGTCAATAACATCTTTAACTGTTGACGTTTACATGGAGAGGCAAGTAAGCATATTGAAAACACCGCCACATTTTAATTTGTACACTATCATGTGAGAAAGAGGCGCTGAAGAGGCACTGCACACAACATGAGACATGCTCACAACTCTCCAATGAATTAAGCTGTTTTAAATAGTGAACTAAAAATGTAAAAGGTAAACATGACAAATCTATTCGTGGGGGCCACAACGAAAAAATCAAGGAATGGAAAACAGACAACACAATGATGTGTTGTTATGAGAAGTTTACACTTTTTTGGGTTAGTTTTGAAACTATGGCGGGATAAAAATTGACTATGGCGGGCCGCAATAGTGTAATTGACGAATGGGAAACACTGCATGGCACTTAATCCCATTCACTATTTACATCATATACACCTGTTGTGTAAATCCCGTTTCAGAATGGAATGGGATGTCCAACAGAAACCAGTCATACTCGCCCTTTTAAAACAAGAGGTTGCAGGTCTTTCTCTAGCTGTGTCGTCGGCTGTATTTAGAAAAGTTTGCATGCCTTTGTAATGGAGTAGGTGTGAAGGCCAGGTACAAACAGCCGCAAATGACGGATTAAACGTATGACAAAGGGGACTTCTGCCGTCATTCACGTCTTTTGTGAACATCCTGTGAGGATCGTGCGAACAGCGTTGTTGTTCTCAGTAGTTAAAAGGGGTGAAAGTTCACCTCTGAAATTAGAAGTGACATGTTTCGCTGAGAACCCGAACTTGTAATATATGATGTAGTAACAACCATACCCATTTAGAGATTTCACAGCTTTAAAATATATACTGTATATGTGTGTGTGGGTGCTTGAATTCGTTTGTTTGAATCTGACACCTTCTTCTCTTACTCTCACCAGCGTTTCACCAGCAGGCTGTTCACAGTCCCCTTGACCAGCAGAAGGGCAAGCGGCAGAGCGGCCCCACCCCATGTCAGAACTGTGGCAAACCCTGCAAAGGCGAAGTCCTGCGAGTGCAGAACAAACACTTCCACATCAAGTGCTTTGTTTGCAAAGGTAACGCGTCAAGACCCAGTCCATTCATCTGCATTCATATTGTGTTTGCTGAAACTTTTATAATGCCTTTTACGACTGGAATCTCTAGCAAAGGTGATGACAATGTCAAGGTCAAATCTGAGGAGAGTGAACACTAGAACAGTATTGTCAAGCACAGCACTGGTGTCACACTAATAAACCCGATCATTTGTTGTGGTCGTGAAGGGTGGGGTGCATATTCTAACCGCATAACAACTAAGAAGTGACTGTTTTATCTGTTTGCTATGTGATTTCAACAAGTTAGCTAAAGTTAATGGCAAGGGGGTGACCGCTGTTTCCTGTTTTGTCTGTTAGTGTGTGTGTTAATGTGTTTGTTGGCTTGTGTGTATCTTCCACTGGCTGTTTTCAGCTTGATAATGTTGTAAATCCAGACAACTGTTGCTAGGTGACCTCTGGGTTGAGACATTATGAGCTTCTTAATAGAGATTAAAATGTATTATTGACTCAGCGCGGCAGTCAGTGTGGCTTCTACGTACCGCTTGTCAAATTACTTGTAACTCGTATTGTGTGTATTTACGTCACGGTTTAGGGCTGTTTAGTTAGGATTTTGGATTTAATGCAGGCTTGTTAAGGCTAGAACATAGGGTTCTGGTATGCCTTAATTTTGTGAGTGGGTGTGTTTTTTTGTAGTATCATGTTGTTTGTTGTCATGATTAGTTTTGAAATGTATCTATCACAGTAATCAGTGGGCAATTTAAGGAAAATCCAACTTTAATTCGAGGAAAGTTCATCTCAAAATTGTGTTATTTTTTACTCACCCAAATGACTATCAACATGTTTTAATACCTCCCGGCGTCTTCGGAACACAAATAAAGATAATTAACTGACATCCGAGAGATTTCCAGGCCTCCTGACATCATGATAGACATCATGGTTGTAGTTGTTGTCGAGGTCCAGATAAGTACTAAAGACATCTTTAAATTGGTCCATCCGCTCCTGGATGTCACCTAAAATACCTTTTTTTGTGTTCAAAGACACAATTTTGATTTTGAGATAAACTTTTCCTTTAATTTGAATTTATTTTGTGTGATCTTATATTAGTGAAAGAGAAAGATATATAAGAGGTGTAAAGAAAGGGTAAAGAAGACTCTGTTTTATCTTTTTACAATATTTATAGATTAACTTGAAGTAAGGCAACCTACTTGGGGACATCGATGTGGGAACATGGTTTTGGGCAGGGACCTAATACGTTCTACTATAGTGTAACTTATTATTATAGTCCCACTCATCTTTGAACATCTTAATAGCGTATGAAGAGTTCATTAGCAAAAACAGAACTCTGTTTTTAAAAATGTTCAAAACTCATGTTTTTTAGTTGTTGTGCATTCTAAGTAATGTCAATCAAACTGTATATAAGACTGTATATACTCTTCATAAAAATATAGATCCCAAAGTGGGCAGTTCCAGACACTGCTGAAGCCGGTCTCTCAATGCACTTGAGAGCTGAGCGCATGTTAGTAGCACGTTATTTTTTTCCACCGCTGATGTAAACAGGTTGCAGAGCATTTACAATGCATATGTTAGCAGCGCATGCTCGCATTGCAGAAGCAGAACTGATACAGCAGTGCAGCAATAGTCTATGCGTGATCCTTACATATAGCTTAAACTCATTTTGCATTAAAAAATCTTTGTCTAGTTGAAATATACTGCATTGTTTTAGAATTACGCATACATTACGCATAGCTTTCCTTTAGCTCGGTGGTAAGAGCATTGTGCGATCCCAGGAGATTGCAAATACCTATGTAAAATATGTTTAGGATAAAGCAATGTAAGTCGCTTTGGATAGAAGCGTCTGCCAAATGCCTAAATGTAAATGTACATTAAAAAAAGGGACTTGTGTGCTTTGCAATGTCAATGCAGGTTCAATGTGGCCTGTACTATGGATTTCTCATGAGCCACACTGAAAACTACAGAGCTCTCTGAGGTGGTCTGGAGTACTCACATAATGCATTACTGCTCTGACAAAAACATACTGTAGAAATGTACATTTCAAGACATTTCTTTATTTCCTCGAAATCGTCTTTATTTGATTGCAATACATGATTGGAATGTCAAGCACACAATGGTGGTGGCTATCTCAGAAAATGCTGATTTAATTGGACTGTTATGTTATATTCGTGGCAGGACTAAATTAGATCAGATGGGCAATACCATGTCTGCTATTTCTGAAATTCCTAAAACCTTCAGGCTGTTACCGTTGATATGACTTGTTTGATAAAATCACATTTCTTAGAAAATCTAGATTGAACTACTTACATCATGTAGATTGCGATTTGTGTTTTTTATTATAATGTCAAACACATGGTCAATTGCTCACTTACATCCTACTGAAATTATATGGGGCCTCTTAAACCTTTGCAGCACCTAAAATTGTTCCCAGATTTCAACCCATAAGTGACTGACAAAACACTTGCACTTGTAGTGTATATTACACCTTACATATTTAATTAAATGATACAAATGTTGAGATTAGAAGAACATAACAAAACAGGCTTCCAGTTTAGTCACATTCTAAAGCTGTTCTTATGTACTAACATAAATAATTCGCTTTATAATGCACAGTTATAGGAGGAACATTTAGTATCTGTGTGTGTGTGTTTTTACAGGAAGTGTGGGTGTTTGTCTTTCCAACCCTCAGTGTGCCGTCACACCCCCTTCAACTCATTTGTTATGTAAAACATCAGACAAACCAGATGATATTGCATCAGTCCAAGATGTTTAGGAGCCTTCGTAAGGAGGTCTGTAGAAATGCAGGGACTCGTGGGGAAATATGGTTATAACAGAACCGCCTGTATTTGTTTCCTGCACACCATGACAACGTTGTGATAATATTTGACACAGAGGAGAGTTCATTTCTCCATGAAATCTGGACTGAGCACGCCCAAAACCTGTTCCAAATATGTGAGACTAGGATAAAACATTCTAATACATCACTTACTGAAAATATGCTTTAAAAAAATGCAGCGCTTCTGCTATATTTTAGACGTTGACCATGATAATTCCTTTGTACTTCGTTCCAATGAAACCCATGTGGTGCTTTGTTGATAAACATTATCAAATTATTTTTAAAACAACATATAGGCAGCTTTTGTTGAAGTAAATGTATTTTTATGCTATTAATACAATCTTTATATAAAAGAGTTTAATATACAGTATTACTACTGATATTTGATATGCAAAGCATTATCACTATTCAGCGTGAGTATTCAAAACGGAAACATCTCTTCGATTTATACTTTGCAAAATTCAGGTGATAGTTATATATGCAAAATATTTTATATATTGTAAAGGTCCACTTTGTATTTTCTTTTGAGGATTCATCGGCAGAAATGGAATATATACATAACTATGTCTTTTGAGGTGGTGTATAAAGACCTTACATAATGCAGTGTTATGTTTTTATTACCTTAGAACGAGATATTTCCATCTACATACACCCCGTGTCCCCTTACATGGAATTCGCCATGTAGTTTCTACAGTAGCCCTTAACAGACAAACTGCTCTACTGAGCGTGTTTCATAAATACATTATCTCCTTCGACAAAGAATGGATGTGATGACATCTCAATTCTGTGCAGCCACTAAAGTACTTTGAAATAGAGAG
The DNA here is from genome assembly GCA_008369825.1 of Triplophysa tibetana. Taxonomy (NCBI): domain Eukaryota; kingdom Metazoa; phylum Chordata; class Actinopteri; order Cypriniformes; family Nemacheilidae; genus Triplophysa; species Triplophysa tibetana. The sequence goes on along the minus strand of CM017893.1, from coordinate 11,382,875 downwards.
GTGGAGTTGGTTGGCTGTAATTAACAACCTCACCACTAGATGCCTCTAAAAACTCCACATTGCTCCTTTAAAGGCAACTTAATAGCCTTTAATAGCTCAAACTGAATAATGATAAAGCTTTGCATATCAAATATCAGTCATTTAAAGACCTAAAATATACACGTTCTGTGTGTGTGAGGGCTTGTGTGTGTGTTCACCCCTCCTATAATGTGTGGCCTACACCCTGCTGAAAGCAGTCTTCACAGCTGTCTTTTGTTTGCCTGAATGCCATAGTGATAATTTGATTATTCAACACGCAGACACAAATGTGCAAACTATCCACATGCATCTTTAAGAATCGGCTGAAAGAAATAAACCTTAGCTTTGTATACTGTGGTAGGCTATTTGAGACCAGTTTTACTGCACTCATGCTTTTTGTTGTCGTTATTTTGTTCTAATTGCTTCTATTGTTTACCTCATTTGTAACTTACTTTGAATAAAAGCGTCTGCTAAATGAAAATGACTTAATGTAATGTTCACATCTATTTGTATGTTTATATGTTATAAGACAAAATCAGAATAGACTTTTCTAAGATGTGATATCAGAAAGAACAGTTGTAGTATAGTATACATTGTATACTATTAAAAACAGCTAATACGCTGCTTGTACCATATGTACGCATGTCAGTGCATATTATTAGGACATATATTATGCTATTTAAAAGTTTGAGGTCATTTACTTATTGTTCACATTTTAGAATATCAGAATACAAACAAACATAAAAACGTAATAATTTAGTTACTACAAAATTAAACTTTTATTGGCTCAATCACTAACATAAGTTACTACAAAAAGACAAATTAGAGAAGTGTATGCTATATTTTTGCATTTATTATCAATTTATTTGTCATTGGCACGTCTTGTGTTTGGCAATAAACCTTTGCTTATAGGCCTAAAATATGCGTAGACGTGCTCACATATAGCAGTGTAAGTATAAGTATAAGTAAGTATATACAGCTAGTATATAAAAAGAATAAACAAGCGTGTAGTTACCTATTTCGTTTTAGTAGTTTTCAGTTTTTTGATTCAGTAAGGTTCCAATCACATATTTCACAGTTGAATTAAATCATGCCAGGCTGCATCTGAGCGGCACGCAAACAATAAATTGTTTCCAACTGAAGGACAAAGCACAATGGGTTTGTGTGCAGAAAGCTATGTTAAGTGTACATATTTCCCTCTTTGATTTTACTTTTGACCTCATAAAGAACCCTGCAGTATGAATGCCCAGATTTAATAAATGACACACTTTATTTACTTCCCAATTTCTAATACCCATAGGGGAAATGTATTCATAATATTCCACTAATAACTTATTGTCCCACTAATAGAACATTCAGAATATGTCTTTCAAAATGTACTGTATGTAATTAAATGAAAGTCTTAGATTTCTCCCATTTTTACTAGATGTGTTCTTGGCTGTGCTAGTGACAAAACCATACTGATGAGATAATCTTACATCTCAGACAATGCACACTCTCACGCACCTGTCTTCTGTTCCACATAATAAATGGGTATATTGTTTGTTTTGTTATCTTATTTCACAGCCTCCAGCTGATCTTAAGCGCACATTCTACATAACATATTGTATAACAATAATACAGCAATAGACAGAGAAGGATCATATGAGGGTTAAACAAATAATCAATGTAACAACATTAACATATATAGACAAAGATCCACTTTGACTTTATCAACTGTTGACCAATCAGGATCCAGTATGGAAAATATGCATTTTATAATAAAAGTGGTTAATAGGTATTTTTTGTGAAGTGTGTGGGTGTCTGTTTGCTTTTTATGCTGTTTCTGAAGTTATCGGTTTATATTCACTGCAACAGTCCTGTTTGGCCAGTAGCCCAGACCTTTCATGTGGAGCGGTTTGGATATTCTTTCTTGTGCTTGAGTTGTGTTAATTCAACATACCCTAATCTCTGTGCTGTTTAGATTGCCATGTAGTTACATGTCTGTCTTCCTTTTATGACGTTACTACACACAATGGGCCCTATCGTTCAACAGGCGCAATCCGGCACAAGGCGCAGCACAAGTGTTTTTGCTAGTTTAAGTCCGATGCAGTCCTCATTTTCCGACCCTGTGCAGCGTTGTTAAAATAGCAAATGCATCTGAGCCCATTTGTGCGCCCATTGGCATACTAGTCTATAAAATAGGTGTATTCAGGTGCATTGTTGCTATTTTGAGGATTTGAAATTAAATGGCGCAATATGTTTTTGATTATTTAAAGAGCGCGTTAGTAAATGCGCCTATAGGCGGGTGCACAACGAGCGTACATTCTGATTATTACACACAGAGGTCGCACACAGCACACAAACATGCCCAAATGTTAAAAATAAATGGATTAAAATTGAAAAGATAATTATTGTGTACATAAAGATACAAAAATCTGGCTTGTCATGTAGATGGTCTGCTTGCACGCTTTGACCTAGCGCACGAGCAGTTGCGCCAATTCTTTGCTCTTGCAAATTTGCGCCTGTAAATAGTGAATCCGCCATGGCGTGAAAGCAACTGGCTCTTAAAGGGAATGTGAGATGAGAGTCTGATTGGTTTACTGCACGTTTTGCCCAATACACACCCAATACTCATTAAGAGATTAGGGGCAACCCGTTTAGACCATGCGCTGAGATCTTTAAAACAGAGCCCTATGATTGTGAATTAGTTAATGAGTCAGTGTGTATTTTCACAGTCATTAGAGACAGAACTGTGTGTGCTGTAGGAAATTGAAGGAGCAGAACTATCAAGGTGAATGTCACAGCTGGGTATCACACGTGATCCTCTGCCAGATGGAGGTGATGATGATGCAGGTGTTTTTATGGTTGTCAGGCAATAGACGAGAGGTTCATAGTCTCAGTATAACTTACAAACAGAGCCATCTGTCTGTCTGTCTGTCTGTCTGTCTATCTGCTGTATTATTAGCTACTTCCTGAAAAAATTGGTAAGACTATGAGGTTGTGAGAGTGGTAGCACATGATGTTCTGTTTGTGCTGTATCTGCCCAGGCAAGATTCTGCAATGAATCTGGATCTACTCCTGTGCCAGAGGTGTGACTTAGGGCACCCACTCATGCTGGAGAGGGAAAAGACCCAGAAGCAAACAAACAATACATAATTAATTTGTAAAATATCATCAGCTATTTTTATTTTATGTTTATTTTTGTTTGTTTTTACACTATAAGCAAATATTTATTTATATATGCTTTGTTTCTGGGTGTTTTTTAATAAAAGTATTTTTTTTAAGAAATGCTCCCATTCATATTTATAAATGTGTAAGCCAATTTGGCTAATAACAGTATACAGCAGGGAAATCATGCAAATTTAATGTGACATGATCAGGATCAGAGTTCATGCATTTATATAGAGTACTTAATATGATTATAGAGGATTGCATATGATATTAATTGTTTTATCATAGGCAGAAGTCTGACCGCTTGATCTTTGATGAAAGTGTGATCTCAGGCAAAGAAAATGCAGACCCTCTCATGTGGAGAATGTGCAGACCCTGACTGCTGTCCAGCCAACTCCCTCAAAACATGCAATCCAGCGCCATTTTACATAGCCAGATAATTCAGCTAAAACACTGCAGCTAGCTTGTGTTGTCTTAAACAGTGTGCAGAAGGGTTATATTACCCTTCAGGAATACAGTGCTGTTTTCTGTTGATGTGAGACCAGATCATTTGATGGTGGTGGTGCTAGTTTAGCAATGTCTTGACCTTGAGGAAAACACAGATAGTAGCTGTTCCATTTGATAGGGTTCCTATGCAGTGTTCAATGCTCCCTACTCCCTGAGCACGGGATATCCGTTGAAGTGGACCTCGGTGACCAAAAAAAGCTCAATTGGAATGCTCTGCAAAGTCTCTAATGAAAGGCAAGGGCATGGTTGCACAGATTATAATATAAATACATTTTGTAATGTACTCTTAAATTTAAAAGAAATATACATAAACGTAACACGGATCATGTATCTAATCTTAACTTTTGTTTATGCTTGTATTTATTATTTGACTGATGCAGACTAATTTGGTCAATTATGTGAAGATATGTTCTTAATCCTGTTATGCACATTATTTCAATCCCTTTTTAAACAAATGAATAAACTTGTGTGGTTTAAGAAAGTATTTAGATAAAAGGGTTTTAAGGTAAAGGCACTTAAGCCTTTAATTATAACATGACTATTTACAAAATACCAAGAAAATTACAAGGATTCAACAAGATGGAATGAGCTATAGTTTTGTTGTTGTTAGATGATTTTTTTAGAGTGAGATAAACTATTGATAAACATCGTAGGAGACATTGCTAATAATGTTTGATTATAGAAAGGAAACAGTCAATCTTCCACATGATATCAAAACATTTTTTAAAATAATATGATAACAAATAGAATAAGGTTATTCCAGTATATCGTCATTGTCCTTCCCAAACCTTGGATGTGTCGTGATTGTGGTGAGACATATACAGAGGACCCAGGTGCAGACAGTGGGTAAGGGGATTAACAATACATGATGAAAAGGACAAAACCAAAAACCCACAAGGGGGTTACAACACAAAACAGAGGAATATAATAACATGATAAGACAGGACTAAGACTAACTACACTTAAACAAGACTAAAATTATTTTTGAGAGGAACCACAAAACAACACTAGACTAGGCTTACAAGGCACAAGGACTCACCATACAAATGCCAATGAACCAGCACAGTACAGAAGATATAGGGGCATTAAGTAATGGGACAAATCAGGAGGGAACAGCTGTGGGGCATGAAATCATAACGAGCACTAACGAGGAAACAAGAGGGCAAGAACAAAGACGAGACCGGAGAAAGAGTATGGCGAGCCATAAGGGCCAAAATAGTCACTCTCCACATAAAACAAGAGGTAGTTCAAGAAAAGCAAGACAAGATGGGGCAGAACCATGACAGAACTCCCACCTTAAGGAGCAGCAACCTGACACTCCTTAGGCACAAAAAAGACAAGACAGACTGTGACATTAACAAAAACAGGGCAACATGATAAATACAAGAACAATAAAAAAAGGGGGAGCACAAGGGTCCAAGGGGGGGCACAAGAGTCCAGGGAAGGAAGTCGAAACAAGCGCAGAAACTGGGGAGACTGTACGCCCGCTTGCACGGACTGGATTGCTGGCTGACACGGACTGGATTGCCGGCTACCGCTGGGCAGCGCTCTCTGGCACCTGGGCGAAACAATAACCAAAACAATATGGCTGCGTTCCGACTGTGAGCTCTCACTGCTCGACGATGTATTAACGGTTCCCCAGCAAAATCTGGATTTGCTGCAACAATAAACCAGTTGTTTCTTTACACAACAACATCGCCATCCACTGGCCTGGGGTGCATACTACATCGTTTTTATACGTTATCCTGGATTCGTCTAAATGCAAACAGTTTTGATAACGCTGTCATGTGTACCTGAAACTTTTCGAAAACGCAAAGGAAAATCTATTCCGTTTTTCATCATGTAAACGTGGCCTATATTTAGGTTTCAGAGGTAATAACATCCATCCAGTGGATCTGAAATAGTTTCAACATTACTCAACTGACCCTCCCAATCTCTCTTGTTTACTACATCTCCATACGCCATCCTTTTCCCATGTTTTATTGCTGTTAGTCAAGTGATGCTTGTATAATTTTTTATGTTGTCAAGGGCATACAAGACTTTCTGTGTTTAAACACATCCCTTATTTGAACCCCCCTCAGTAGGTTTGACATGGAGGTACCAGAGCGAAAGCTAAAATGTTTTATTCCCAAGGTGCTGATGGCATGTCCATTAGGAGCACTAAACCCAATGTTGCTCAGAACGGACACATCCTGGAATTGTTATAGTGCGTGTTGTTTTGGATGAAAACATCCTTTGAATAACAAAATTGAGAATCATTATGACTTGTATTTGTATAGGTTGATGGTTAGAGTTCAGCATGTGTGTGATGAGTAGGTAGCTTTGAATCATTCCTTACCCCTCTTACCAGGTGTTGTTTGTCATCTACAGCTTAGCTAAACATACCATATCATGCCAGCATAGACGACTTCTTATCACAGGGGTTTTTGTTACATTCTTTGGCTCAGTTATGTCTGATAGCGAATTTTGGATAGTCGTTTTGGATAAAAGTCTCTATGAAATGTATGAGGTGAAAGTTTCATCTAGTTAAGTTAAAAAATGTGCTACATTAGTGGATAATTGATGGTGCAAATCATATTTGCTAGAAGCATCTCATGCAACTGACTATAATAATTTAACACACCAACCGATCACACCTCAGCAGCCATGGAAAAACGTCTTTCATTTCCTTAAAAACATTCCTATGTTATTGTTTTAATATGAGCTGAACATTGCATATCAATCAATCGTGTGTGTGCGTGGTTGTATTTGGAATTGTCTCAGACTTGGGTAAAAATCTCTCTTACTGTCTATAGTGTTTACCTACAACATAGGCTACTCTTAACTCCAGTATAAAATTTTATCATCTCAGCTTTGAATAAAAAAAGAAAAGCATTGGAAAGAAGGATATTCCACAGTTTATCATTTACCCCAGAGGACGTGGAAAATGGATCGTCCCTAAGGATGATGTCATCGGAGCATTTCTGTATGTGTGTGCATTGTGTTCTTGCGTGGTTCCTGTTTAAATGGAAAAGGGCGGTGAGAACAGGAAGGAGGGAGGAAAATTTGTGCAAGATTAAGTTTTGTATTTATTGGTCCACTCATGAGCCTGCCCATCTCCTTCCTCTATGATCTTTATGAAGTCATAGTGTGGCGATAATGATCAGGACACAAGAATCACTCATTAACAAATACGCAAACCAAAACCTGCGATTTAACTAATGTTTTTGTGGTTGTCATTTTCTGTTTTAATTGAAAATAATTGGCTTATTTGAGGATTATCCACTTGATCAGCTGACTCACAGTACAGTAAGCACACATTGAAACATCTGAATGACTGAATTATGATATATGTTAAACATACAACCATGGAAAAATGTACTGGATAGGAATGTACACCATACATCTAGAAATGCTGTTTAAATAAAAATTTTGAATGGTTTATTTTTTCCACAGCTGTGTACAGTAAATGGTTTCAATGAATGTTGTCATTGGTTGTTTCTGCCTTGATGAAAGTGTATTGCCAATGAAGCTGTAACTCTTCTATTTGTTTTTCTCTGCAGTTTGTGGTTGTGACTTGGCTCAGGGAGGCTTTTTCGTGCGACAGGGCGAGTATATCTGCACTCTGGATTATCAGCGTCTCTATGGGACCCGGTGCTTCAGTTGCGAAGAGTTCATTGAAGGGGAAGTTGTTTCCGCCCTGGGCAAGACTTACCACCCTCGCTGCTTTGTCTGTGCTGCCTGCAAGTAAGACAAACATGTTTATGTTGAGATAGTTAAGTCATTTCTCTGGTATATAAAAAGTATGACAACAGTAAACAGACTTATTACATTTGAAGGTATATTTAAGGGAAACCTTAAACTGATATAATAGAATGAAGTGCAGTCCATATCTGAGATAAAGACTGTAGTCTGAAAAATGGCCTAAAAAAGTCTCGGTCTCTACCATTTCGCTTTACTTCAAAATCTTCTGCATCTGAATGTGTGTGTGAATCTTACGGGTCTTGTTCCTCTGGCAGAGTTAGGAAAGGAGACCCATCAACTCTCAGTAAGAATGTTAAGTGTACGTTCGGCTCCCAGGCCACTTATTTTCAGAGTGGTGTAGGGTGACCCTTAGTCTCTGAATGGATGCTGTGTGTGTGTTCATGTGACATGTTACTCACGATGAGTCCCTCCTATCTTTCCATAGCAATGCCCATGTTTCTTTGCACACGGTGTACCCGATCTGATCTCTTGGGTGCGACTGGATCTTAAATCACATCGTAAATATCTCACTAGAAGTTATTCAGGGTGACTCTACCCAGTTTCTCCTATTACATATTATAAATGACGAGACAGTCAATAAACATTTTAGCACAAAAAGCTAGTTCTTTTTCGCTTACCACCTTAAATCCAGTTTAACCAGGTGCTTAAATGCTACTGTTTTGTTGTGTTTTCAGTGCTAACACGCCTGCGGGGCTATTAAGACTTATTATAGATTGCATTTTATTTACAAAACCAAGTAGTATTTACAATCAGATTTGAATTTGCATGACTTTAAACACAGAGAGCATTCATTACGTACTTGTTGCAAATCTCACAGTCTCTCTGGCGCTATGACTGAATTCACACTTCAGAGACTGCATGCCTATTAACTGACACAGTGGGTCATATTTTGATCAGCTAAATTAGTCCAAGTATGCCAGGACAGGACTTTGTATGATGACCCAGGTCTATTTGAGGGTGAGATCACAACATAAACTGGAACACAGTCAACAATGATCTGTTTCACTATTTTATGTTAGGACCACAGTGTAAACACAACTTCAGAAATAAGCTATGGTGAAAAGAACAAACAAGGTCTTCATTCAAGCAATATCACACAAAATGAATGATGTTATATTTCGCTGGTGTCCTTCTGATACTTTTTATCTCCATATTTCATGATTTTTAAATGATAAAAATGTCAAATAAAGTTACAGTGTAAAATAGACATGAACTTTTGCACTGGTTTAAGGTTGCTAACCAAATGTAAGCAAATTTGTGACGTTGAAAGAATGTTTGTTACTTTGTACCGCAGGTCAAATTCCCTTTTTTCCAATGAAGCACATCAGGTAATTTCGCAGAAAGATGGTTTAAATTCAAAGTTATACACTAAGATTAATTTAATTTTATTAAACTTTAATTCTTCACAGTTATGATAATAGTAAAATTTGTTATGAAAGTTTAAAAATGTCAACACTTTTGCCAGTGGTCTTAGAAGTTTTGAACCATCATTTATGTAGACTTATTCTTCTCCTTGTGTATTCTCAAAAGTAAAGAGTTTGCTTCACTCTGCAATTGTGTAATTCAACATACCGTGAGATCAACAGCTCTCATGCTAAATGTCAGCCAGAGAGACGACTGGACATGTGCCATCAATCCAGACTAATGATGGCACTGTGCTCAAAGCCAAAAATGGGTTTTTCTTGCCATGGCCCCGATATTTTTATTATTTAAGTATTATTTTACTGTGTAAAATGCTGAAACGCCTCGTGTAACCACACCCCCACGAATCTACGTCAGGTATGATTTGACTAAGACCGCCTAAATGTATACCCAAGTAAAGTGGGCGTACCTGTCAGTACAATTGCTTTGTAACTTGATGTTCTAAATATTGTAAGAGGCTTTACATTTCCGTCACACGTTTGCAGTATTCGACCAATCACTATGCACTGGTTAACTGGCCAATCATTGCACACCTCGCTTTCGAGAACAACGAGCTTCGTAAAAAAATTGCGCGTTTCAGAGAGGCGGGACAAAGAGGAGATAAAAACATGCACTGTATGTGGAAATACAGTGTTTTGAACCTAAAATCATGTATACACATTGCATTACATCTAAAACAAACCATAATATTTGTTTTAAACATGTCATTTGACCCCCTTAAGTTTAATAGAAAGTGGATGATGTATTAAGTTCAAGTCCATCCTTCTATCTAACTGACTTTATGACCTTGGTAATACTCAGTGATGAGCTGACAGTTGTGTGTGTGTTTCTGGCAGACACCCGTTTCCAGCCGGGGGCCGCGTGACGTTTAATGGGAAAGAGTGTATTTGCGAGAAATGCACACAGCCCGTGCCAGTCAACAGCAAGGCCCCCCCGCAGGCTGTGCACAGTGAGTGCTCTGTTTTCCTGCTCTTATCTGTCCTGTTCATGTTATTCTTCTCTCTAAATGCTTGCAATGAAACCTCTGTGCATCTTGCAAAAGAAATACACTGTTTCTACACATTCTCTCTCTGTGCAGATTGCTGTGGGTGTGGAAAGGAGTTTGAAAATGAACAGTCATTGGTGGCGTTAGACAAGCACTGGCACCTTGGCTGCTTCAAATGCAAAGTGTGCAATAAAGTGCTTAACGCAGAGTATATCAGCAAGTCAGTCCCAGTTTTACTAAGTGCATGAATGTGTTGATAAGTGCTTGGTTATGTCTTATGATACAATACTAGATGATGAACAGTATCAGGATACCACGTCATAATGTTTATCATAGGCTTTTTTCATGTTTTCATTTTTTCCAGTTTACAAAAAATCATATTGATGTTAATATTAGAAGATAATATTTATAAATAATAATGAATAGAACGGTGGTGCAATGGTATATAATATTTAAGTATTTATTTATTATTCATTTAAAACATTATTTATTTCCATATTTAGTTTCAATTCAAATCTTAATTCCATTAAATTGACTTACATTTCATGTGTCCTGATGTTCTGCAGGGATGGTATTCCTTACTGTGAAGTAGACTACCATGCCATGTTTGGCATCCAGTGTGACACCTGCAAAAAATACATTACCGGAAAAGTACTTGAGGTTTGTTTGTAATCTTAGTTAGATTGTGTAGATGAAAGACTTTTAATAATATTAAAGTCAAGATAGTACTCTTCCTAATTTCTTTATACACATTCATAATTGTATCCTAGTTCTTACCTTACCTAAGAGGATTGTGGGTGTTCACAACCTCACCAATGAAGCATAATTACAGTATAGAACATTATTTCCTCTCATGTTGCCTCATTTTGACCTCTCACTTGTTTAGTTCTCTTTTATTCAAATTCTTCTTGTTTATCTAGGTGCATTTCAAAGATTTTTAGAATGTGTGTATCTGTGCGTTTATGCCAGGTCTTTGTCAGGAGTGCCACGCTGTTGCTATGGCGACTCTGTCCCATTTGCACTGCCAAAATTAGATCAAGCCACAACGTGATGTGATATTTCAGGAAGTGACATAGTGTCTCTGTCTTTTGAGTAACATGGGCTTGATGCCTATATTAATGATCCAGTAGTGAGTCAGACATAATGTCTGCGGCCTGATAATGAACTTTGAGAAACACAAAGCCAATATAAGATGAATGCAATCTTGCTGGCACTAGCTGAATTTCATCCTTACTCAGTACTTAATGAAGGTCATAAAATATGGCTAACCTAATGATGAAAATATTAAATTCATTTTATTTGAATATGGAACAAATGATTTAGTTCCCAGATTTGAGTCAGTTATAGTGTCGAAATACATGATGTTGAGTATATCTTTATTCATCATTAGATTCATAAAAATCATACATAACATCAAGGATAGGAAAGGATAGATTGTCTTTGTATATGAGAGAAAAATAATTACAAATATTTGAATCCAGTCATATGACATTCCCAAAAGAAACTAAATATGAGAGCATTGGCTCTGTCTGTGCTCCCCCTACTGTTCAAACACCGCTATTGCATATTCAGTATCGGTATCAAGGCAGTATTTCTGTTTTGCAGGCTGGAGAGAAGCACTACCATCCCACATGTGCCAGATGTGCACGCTGTGAAAAGATGTTTGGGGAAGGGGAGGAGATGTACCTTCAAGGTAATTTAAATATCACTTAAATATTTTTTATCTTTTGTGCCACCTAGAAAGTTAAAATAATTCAGTGTATGCTGAGACTGCTCCCAGTGATGTACTAAGTGCACTGCAGTGTTTCAGAGGATATTTCTTGTCGAAAATGGACAAGGTTTTTCTTTTAGAATGAGTATATATCTCAATTGGACTAAAATAAAAGACTGCTGACTCATATCGCACGAGGGTGATTGATTGTGCTAGTTTGTGCATGAGAGTTTGAAAGGAATATCACGACAGGGAAGTGTAAAAAAATTATGTGTAAATTTTAATTTATTTGGCTCTCTTAATCTTTTTTTTAAACAGGTTCTTCAATTTGGCATCCACTTTGCAGACAGGCTGCACGCATGGAGGAAAAGAGCAAGGTAATAAAATAAAACCACTGGCTGTAAACAGAGGGAAGAATTTATCCTAATCTTAATCTATTGGACACAATAGAAAGTTGACAATAGATTTTGGCCGTGTTTGTGTTGAACCTTTTGTATAATTCCTTTAGTGAATCGAGCATAAACAATTTTGTATGCAAATAAAAGACAACAGAAGTCAGTGCAGTTTATTCTTATTGAATATCCCCTAGACAATTTAAATGAATATGTCTTTGATGTACATAAAGACTATTTTGATCTATAATCGCTGGTAGAGCGATAGACAGCACAGGTAAGGGTTTAGTAATAGCTTACAGTGGCAATTGAAACATACACACACAGTTGTTTCAAATGAACATGGTACTAGTTTAGATGCCTGACATGCTCAGAAACATCTGCAAAAGTTTAGACTTTTAACAGAAAATCTAGACAGGTACATACTTCTAGGTGATATGCAGTATGAGCTAGCCCTTCAATATAATAACCCTTTCCCTGCAGAAACAGGTGCGGATTCAGCTCAGTGATCTCCATTCCAATGTACCTGAGCAGGTGTGTGACATGCGGCCCCTCTCCCTTTGCATGGGCTTATTGTACCTCTCAACCTTCCTTTCAGCTTTAATACTGTAGAACGCTCACTGAGGTCCAAACTGGGTCTCGCGGGTCACCGTAGACTACTGCCACACCCAACTGATCCTAATTAAAGCATCTCTTTACATGCCACGAACTGAGGCAAAGATTTACTTTGATCAGTGATGAATGCATTACTAATGAACTCATAGTATCACAACACTGTCTCTGTACTGTGTTTGTTGCTGTTTTTAAAAAGACAGACTTGCAGAAGTGCTTCGTATTTCTGTACTTCTCGATATAACATGCATTGTATTGCAAATCACTAAACAAGTCTACTTTTCTGACCATTATTCAGTGAAAACTTTTGTTACATTTACACAAAAGTAACAGCCCCACAGGAATCTTTATAAACCCACCAAATTGCTTGATATGATCCTAACATGATGGTCACTTGATACATTTGGATTTGGTTTTGGATTCAATTTATTGTCATTACACATATACAAGTACAGTGTAACAAAATGGATTAAGAAGAAAAATACAGCATAACATGAGGAAAGGGGTGAGAAAAACAGATACACATAATACACCATAGACAAGACTTGCAACAGGGGAAGTTAATCCAGCTCCGGCAAGCAGCCATTACGGCGCTGTTCACAGACCCGCTTGTCAGGCTGGCGGTTCAAAGCGATGGAGGCGTGGGATCGGGTCAGGGCAATGTCTTTATGTGTGTGTGTGTGTGTACATGAGTATGAATTCAGGTGAATAAAGAACACTTTTTTACTTTTTTCCTTGCCCTTGGTGCTTTAGTGTCTTTTTGTTTTTTTACTTTATTTTGCATTTGTTTCCAGGTGACCAGAACGTCCTCAGAGAGCATCACCTCTGCTCCTGCATCCAGCACGTCCGGCTCCCCGAGCAGAATTATCTATGTAAGTGTGAACGATGGTTTTGAAGTGGTTTTGCTTCAGGACACAGATAAGCGTCACGCACACAAAAACACATATTGTGCTAAAGTGAAGAATGATAAACCTTTAAAAGATATTATTTGTATAATTGATTTCCAGAATAAAAGTGCTAAGTATTTTTTTGCATAGATTTTATTGGATTTTGAGGACAACAAGCATGACACGTTGGTTAAATAGCTTACAAATAACATGAATTTGCACCAAAATACAGTAGAGAGGTGTTTCCTTTTCCTATTTAAAAATGTTTATTTTCATGTCTTTACTGTTCTTTGTTGTATGCATGCATCATGCTGTTCGTGGTTGTTGCTTTTCATTTGAATTGAGGCACCACCAGTGGGCAGCAACACACAAGCCTGCAAATAATTAAATGTTTGGCAACTGTTATGATACCGTGATGTTTTTTCTCTCGCTTTATATCCTCTTTCTGAAGGCAAAACTGGGCGATGAACTTTTGGACTACAAGGACCTGGCCGCTCTTCCTAAAATCAAAGCGATTTACAACATTGACAGGCCAGACATGCTCTCTTACTCTCCCTATGTGAGCTACCCTGTTGAGGACAGAACCTTTGGGGAGGTACGAACACACAGCCTTATGCATTTTCAATCTAAGTGGGAGTAACTTTGAGGTATTTTGCTGGTGTGTTTCGTTTTGACAGGTGAAAGAAAAAATCATGCACGATAGCATAATTTGCTGTTGACAGTGACAGCATTTTTGAACTTACTGTATGTGCTATAACCAGGGGCGGATGAAGGTGGTAAGGGGCCCCTAGGCTGCTATTTTGGAGAGGCCACCCTAAAGGTGGCTTTCAGGTGCCTTTCACCCTTCCAGTTTAGTTCGGAAATGGTTTCCATGAAAAATCGCTAATGTGAAAGCTGATATGCAAATTCAGGTGGGCACAAGGGTACCGAACCCTGCGCTTCAGCTGATTACAAGGTATTTACTTCACTAAAACAGATGTAAGATATAAACGTGTCAAATTGACGTGGATTTGAGCAAGAGTAAGTCTGTTTTTTTGGGCTTTGCGAGTGGAATCAGAGCAGCAAATGAATGGTATGTTTCCAGATTTAAAACAGTCCTGATAAATAGTCTGTTTGCAAGCAGCAGAAAGCTCTGTAAGCGAACAGACAACAAGACCAAGTGTTGCTCTCTCTGGTTGCGCATAATAGCATCAAGTGAATAAAAAGCACAATGTATTGACCCCTGTTCTGTTAACTATCATGTGTCATGCACGTGTGTGTTGACGTTAGTTGAATGTAAAGGCACCAGGGTTAGATAAAATCAGGCTGAGACACCAAACCAATGCTACGAGGGGCATCGGGAACAATTGCACTCGGATATACACATTCAGACAGGAAATACTACAGTGATTCCTCTACATTGTCGGTTGATAAGCAACGGCAAACACCTCTTTACTGAGACACAAACCACTGTGCTTTATGTAAACTGTGTATAAAACAAAGCCATAATTAAACACCAGCTTGTCATCGTCGAATAACTCCCTGAAATATTTCTGATGACATGATGAGCTAACTGCTGCAACAGCTAAGGATCCCACTTCTGTTGTTTCAACCGCAGCACTGATGTTAGCCATTGCGAGGTGCCAGGCCTACTGCTGCTATCTTGGTCTCGTTGTTCTTTTAAGCTTTGTATTTTCGTTTTTTGTGCTCCTCTATTGTACTTACTTTGAGACATTTTGCTGCTATGCCGTCTAGCAAAAGCAGTGACGTAAATGAAAATGATTGACGTGATTTCACCGGCAGCTGATTGGACAGATGTGACCCAAATGTCACATCTATCCAATCTCTGTCTTATTTTTTGCTTTATTTCTTATGGGCCAATGAGGGTCTATTTGTTGTTTAAATTTAAGTAAATTTAAAATAAAAAAGATCAGAGGCCCCTAAACAGATGGGGCCCCTAGGGTGCAGCCTAGGCAAACCTGTGCGTTAATCCGCACCTGGCTGTTACAACCACCTAGATTTTAAATCTCATCATCTTTAATCTCTAACTATCATCCAGGATCATTCCAGCATGGCTTTGCCAAAAAGTAGAGATGGACATGAGTCATTTTTTTGTCAAGCAACACATAAAAATATGTGCTATTTGATTACCCTGCAAAATTAAAGGGGAAACATTTTTTATTAAATAAAAATAAACCTACATTCCTTAGCAAATGTGGTAGACCTACCCATCATCGTTAACAAAAATACAAATATTTTAGGAATCTGTCAAAAATGTTTTTAAAATTAAAGATTTTATCATTTATTAGGCAAATAACAAAACTATGAAAGATTTTATACCATAATTTAAAAAGTTAGAAATTAATCAAGCGTAATTCAACCATTTAAACTTATTTTTATATTAAGGACTGCAAGTAAATATTTGTAAGTGGGCATCTTAATAAAAAATTGTAATGCTTTACTATTTTTTTCTGCTGGCTTGTAAAAAAAGTACCTTAGAAAATTCATGTATAACAACAATTTATTATATCTTAGTATAAGAATTAAAACAAAAGAGCTTACACAAAAGATGTATAAAGCACATCAAAGTACATCTAGAATGTGAATAATAAGTTTTGTTTATGCCTACATAAATAACCATTTCAAAATAAGGTAACAACTTTTCTTTACAAAAATATCTGTATGCATTTTAAAAGTAACTATGACCAAGACCTTCAGAGCACATAAAAAATTCTATTTATCTCTGTATTTATACAGTATAAAACTTTTTGTACTGCTTTAACCAGTCGACTAGTTGGTGTTACACCTGACTGGTGGTTAATTATTCATACTTATCCCTAACAAAAGCATTGATTTCTTACAACTTACTTTACATTACAGTAGTTACGGTCGTGCAGGCTTTAGTGTTTTCTCATGAACATTCTGTCACTGCACTCCATCCATCTTACTCATTTACTCTCTTTGTTTGCAGTCACCCCAGCAACTTACCCCTACACCAAGTGAGGTACAGTAGAATTGACACAAAGAACCAGGCTCTATTATTGTCTCTGTGATTCCTTGTGTCCTTTGTGAACATTGTTGTTGTTTGATGTCATGAACAACACAGTGGTGTGTTTTTGTCATTATCCTCCGTTTGAAATCTGTTTTGTGGTCACCCAACGATCAGGCTATTACAAGTGAAGTAATAGAGGACTGATTATAGCCAGGTAGTGGTTTTAAGTAGTGATTAGTCTTTGTTTCCTTTCCAGGCATGTCGTTTTCACCCGTATGCCCCAGTGCCATTGTGATCACCATTTAATTTAATTTTGTGAGTGAATTGAGTCTTGTAATTGCGGCTAAAATTCTTAACCTTTGTTTGCAGGGAGAGGGGGAAAGGTCTCCCCGTCAGAGAAGGCCCTCCAGCCCAAGTTCCACTAGTTCTTTAGGAGGATATGGCCGATATACACCTTCCCGCTCACCACAGACCTATAGCAGACCAGGTATCCCTCCGCACACACACTGATGCTCACCTTAAAACTCTAGAAAGTGATTCTCGCTAGTTGTGTAACTACATGCGAATCTATAAAGTATGTTTGGTGTAAAGGATCTTAAATCATGAACTGTTTTCCTACATCATCAAACAAAGTGTTGTATTCTGAAATAAAATCACTGTAGATCGTATCAAATAACGCTTTTTGCAGCAACTCAGCAGTGATTCACAGAGCGAAATGTTTTGAGCATCTTAAGTGTTTTAGTGTAGTTGCTTATCTTGTCTTACGGCAGTTTTTTTCGGGTTGGGGCTCTGTCTGAGCATCAAATATACCACCATTCCAGATTATTCCAACACCCTGCACGTACCGACTTTGGGTAGGAATAGCGATCGTGGCATTGCCAGAGACTCCTCCCCACTCCCTCCTAGCAGTGGTAGAAACACTCCACAGGCGGGGAGCTTTGGTGTTGCCCTGCCCCTCAACCCCACAACCCTGGCTTTTCTCCAACAGCACAACTACATGCCTTATTTCAGAGGTACCACAGCTTTGCTCGAAGGCTTTGAACCAATCCAACGAGTGCTGCACCTGTGTGAAATTAAGTGCAGTGTATTTAAATGAGTGCTTGGAATTTTGGGATTGGTACAACTTCCCTTGTTTGCAAATGAGGGTGTTTTAGCAAAACAACTAACGTCACAAAGTGCATGAAGTTTTCAGGATTGCAACACTGAGCCACGGATCGAGTCCCTTAACAATTAAAACTCTGCAACTGTTTGCGAGCGCTATTTTGAGTTGAAATCACTACCGTATCCTTCATCACCTTTGCTGAACAGGAATTGAGACAGGATTCAAACACGAGGGAAAGTCTGAATGTAGGCCTAGGACAGCCCTGCACCTCAATTTGCCTTCTCACGGTAAACTCCTCTAGTCCCAGTCTCTCTTCCGCTGTGTATCACCAATGTGTTACAGTGACGTAAGATTGTGGGTGTATTGCAAGGTTCCTGCTGTTTATGTTTGTTGTTATTGTGGTTATAAATAGTTTGTACGGTACAGTGATTTTGCATGTATACTGTAGTTTGTGGATATTCATATTTTAGTAGAATGAGTAACTTTATGAATGAACAAAGATGTAAGATGACAATCAGAATGCTCTTTTTTGTGGTATTTGATGTTGTGGAAGGTGCAATTTCTCACAATGCATTTGCTGTTGAGAGTTACTGTCTGTACGTTTGTGCTAGTGTTGCCATTCAGTTTGTCATTTCTCCATTTATTATTCTCCATTTTTGGAACGTTTTATCAAACTTAACGTTTGCACGCTCTTTCCATCAATGTATACAACAAAAAAAACTACTCAGACTGGTATTTGTTTAGAAGCGGAGATACAATGAGGTTCAGAAGTCTGCGATAATGGATTTTTTGCAAGGATATTATCAGCATAACAACTTAAAGTTTAATTCAGAAAGTAATAAGTAATCATTCCTCCAGCTAAAAAAATATGAGCAATCACTCTCTCTAAACTGTGACACTAAAAATGTTCGACTTAACATAGGCTTTAATTCTAGATAACTTTTCTGAAAAAAAGAGTCTCAGAGAATTCTTTACATTCACTGATTATAAATCAGATTTGAGATTTTGGTTTTGTGGTTTCTCTGTTGTAAGTAGACAGAGCAGGAATAAAGTTTGCAGGAAAAGATTAAAGGGGTAAACCGAGAACTGTAATTTTAGACTGGTTTGCCGGTCTCGGCGGCAGATGCTTCGGTCTTGTGTAAACCCAGGGTTGAGGTTGTATTTGGAGAGTTCTGTTCTGTGATTGACTCACCGTCTAATTGACTTCTTTTTGGCTAAGGACCAGCATAGTCATTTGTGACTTGGATCTTATCATGGGACTGAAGAAAAACAAGGAATACTGCAGATGCAACATGCTGCATTACTGCTAGCAGAACTCGACACATGCAATGCAGTGTTGGTATTGAGACGGATGTGTATCTCTATTCACAATTTTTATAGGCTCTATTTTTTAAAGTACGGTTTTCCCAAAATCCATGGTGAAATTTGACTAACAGCACTCTGTGTGTTTAATGGTGTATGCATGTTTCTAAATGAAACTGTGTGTGTGTACGTAAATGCGTGTGTGAAAGAAATGGAGGAAAAGAATGACTAGAGAATAAGTTTAATATTTGTGTAATATTCTTTTTACATACACTATATGATTATAATTATTTCATGTCCTGAAATTGCCAATTTGCACCATTTCATAAATAGAATTTGGCTAGACAGAGTTGAATGAGAGATTCTCTCTCTCCCTTTCTTTTTCTCTTGTATCAATATATTAAAATATGGGTATAAAATATTGTGTGTTATCAATATTTGATCTCTTTCTCTGAAGGTGCAGATAACCTCACAGTTCAGCCTGCCAGTGACAGTCATTGGCTATGTTTACCTGCACCCATTTTTGTCAATCCGACCAATTCAGTCTGATTACAGATTATTTTTGCCTTTGATGGTTATCACTTCAAACCCACTCAGTGACAGACGGCTGTTTCACAAGATTGAATCTACAGCGATGCCCGATGCTTAGTTGCATTTGGCTCTCGAAATTCAAACACGTGCCATCAATACTACAAACACAAATTGCAAAACTCAAACGCAAAGATAAATTTGTGCCTTTTAGGCTCCACTGTGAGGTTTATTGAGGTTTGTGATTTGAACTCAAGTCAAATTTTTTAACAACCCCTTCCACTCTTTTTTTTCTTCTTCTTTGTCTGCTGTGACCTTTACCCACCCGAGGCAGTGAAAGTGGGCGGAGCACCCCCAGTCTCTCCACCTACTCCGATGGCAAATCTCCATCAACTGCGTACGTGGCTGCTCCACGACATTTCCATATCCCAGGTAGGCCTGCTTTAGTCCTTGATTCTCAGCTGTTTGTTTAAAGCAGCATTGTGCTGTGCAACCAAATTTGTATTTATTTGTATGAAATAAAAATGATGTACCGCCAAATCTTTTCTAAAGATCATGGCCATGTTTGTACCCTGCATTCATTGCATGATTTGCGTCAGTAGTATGCAATTGTAATTTATTGTTGAAATCAAAGCCCTTTTTTTATGACACATTTGTTATTCTCATTGGTCCTGGAGATGATTCAAATAAACCTAACGGTCATTGTCATGTGTTTTCTGTCCATTTTTTCCCTATAGTTTAATGACGTCTATTGTTTCCAGTGCTGGCACAAGCTGAAACGGCTCTTAAAATGACCCACATGTGTTTCATTACGTAACTAATTTTTCCTAGCAGTAATGGCTTAGAAGCAGACGTGAAGTTGGGATGACCCAAACAAGCTGCAGATATACACACACTGAGTTAATTATTAAGATATTGTGTCATTGCAATTACACCATTTATCTGCCCGCTTTCCTTTTGGCTTCGGTTTATTTTAGGGTGACATTTACGTACGCACAGTGCTGGAGTCTCTGGCACAGCTTTTTCTCAATGAAGAAGAAGTGTTTATTTTATATACTGTAACTTGAATTTAGACAGCAGACAAATCCACGTTTACAATCCAAGCCCAGGAATTTGCTGGATGGTTGCATGCTGACCATGAAAATCTCCGGACATGATAATGAAATGATATCTGTTAGAGATCATATACAGCATTTTCGGCCCTTTCTTTTGCTCCAATTCCATTCTATGATAACTCATGCTTTTTTATATATCTTCATGTTTTCTTTCTTATTCTCTTGCTTTTACTCTCATTTCTGCTCACATTTTCTCTCTCTCTGTCTTCCATTCTCAGAGGAGAAAGTCAAAGATAATATCTATAGAAAACCCCCTATCTACAAACAGCCTGGTACAGTCCAGTCTTCGTACATCAGTGTCGTTTTGCATGGTCATGTGCATGTCACCATGAATACCTGTTACCATGGAACCCTTTTACCTTTCTTCTGTCTGCTGGTTTCCATATCAGCTCCTTGTTAACATTACAAATCCCCCCAAAGGTTTTGGATTTGACAAAGTACTTCTCATGCAGAAATCAGTATTGAATGGAAGGGATAGTTCACTCAAAAATGCATTTCTGTCATGAATTTCTCACTCTCAAGTTGTTCCAAATCTGTA
Organism: Triplophysa tibetana; assembly: GCA_008369825.1. Lineage (NCBI taxonomy): Eukaryota > Metazoa > Chordata > Actinopteri > Cypriniformes > Nemacheilidae > Triplophysa > Triplophysa tibetana. The sequence continues at coordinate 11,361,888 of CM017893.1, read as the reverse complement.
TTCATTTCTTTGTTTGGTCAAACACAGAGAAAGATATATTCGGACAAATGCTTGTAACCAAACCCGTTGACTTTCATAGAGGTTATAAGAATTTTTCCAAATATCTTTCTCTGTGTTCAATAGAACAAAGAAATGTATACACATTTGGAACAACTCGAAGGTATATGATGACAGAATTAAAAGTGCACTTTCCTATTACAGTAATGATTATACATATACAAATAGTTTGACCACATGCGAATCTCATAGTTCATAAAGCTTATATTAAACTTTATTAAGTTAATTTTAAAAGAGATAGCTCACCTAAAAATTAAAATGTTATTAATAATGATACTTGCCCTCTTTCTTTAAAAAGAATGCAAAAGTACTCTCAAAGTGTCATAAATATTATTTTAAATAACAAAAATAACCTGTGAAGCTTTAGCCTGACATGGATACAGCAGTCAGACGTGTTCTTTATTTTCATTTTGTGCCTCTCTTCATCCAAACATACTCATTTGTCAGTTGCAGGCCACAGTGTCTCATTTTTCTCTGGTCTTGTGATTTAGATGTTAAATATCGTTTGGTGTCTATGTAACTCAATGGTTCTGAGCAAAGGCATCTGTGTTACTTATTGTGATTGGTTTGAAGGCATCTCTGTAGCTCATTGTGATTAGGTGGTAGAGGTATAAATCACATGATTGGTTCTTTTGATCTTTTTTCCTGAACTTGTACTTTCATCCTTATGACATTGCGTTCAGTTGCGTAACTTATTTCTGTGTCTCCCTTAATGCATTTGAGATCTGTTTGATCATTTCAAATCAGGCTACAGTGATAAAATCAAGTGACATGATTTATGGGATTTATATATGTTAATAAACATTTTGGTCCTTGCCCGATATTGTACTGTACCTTGCATGGTGTAATGTGTTTCAGTGTCACTCAAAAACACTTCCATTAGGGCTTATTTAAACTTTTTTACTTTGCTGCAGCTTCGAGAACCTCCTGGCAAGATGGCGATGACATAGACAGAAAGGTGAATTATAAATGTATACAAACATCTCTGTGTCTAGATTTCAAAACTTAGAAGTTCTTTTATATCTTGTATTTCTCTCTATATATCTGCCTGTCGTTTGTTTGTCATTAGACCAGAACAAGTTGGATGAACCTAAAAGGAGAAATTGATGGACAGTCTCCAGACATGGACCCCAGAACCTCCACCCATAGCTTGCCCACTGATATATCCGAACCCAGTAAGTAAACATAAGTGATTATGAATAGAAAATAATGTCACAATCGAAATGTAATACACTAGATTAATATTTATTTTACGAATGAAAGTTTAGCTCTGGGAGATTAAAAGATTGCGAAAAGAAGAAATATTACACCGACATAAATAATGAAGAGTCCATTCCAAATTTTTATTATTTACCATTTCTAGATGAACTGTAGCCATTTCAGTTCAGTTTCTGTTGAATTTATACTAAATTCAACCTCAGGAGTGACATAAAGCCATCCAACAGCAATATAAAAGACTCAAGTGACAAAAGACATGAAAACTGTGATAAAAATCAATACAAATAAATGTTGAACTTTTCCCAAATAGATATACAAAAAAGTATTGTTGTATTGCTTAAAAGTTCATATGAACTTGTTAATCATTTTACACAACCACATAAAAGTTAATTCAGAAAAACTGACAAGGTCTTTGATGTTAATTTTTTCTGTATTTACTGTCTAATGTAAACTGTGTAACCAAACTCTTCTTTACAGACTTTCCATACAACAAGTCTGCTTCATTGCCAGGATACGGCCGGAACGGCATATTTAAGGTAAATCTGTCTATAAATACTCAATCAGGATAATTACACAGGAAAACACGCTGCAAACCCTTCAGACTGTGCATCTGTTTGTGATCTTTCATCTGCGTGTTTTGGAACGTATGTGAGCTGTGGTCACATGCTGTCACTCCCTCTCTCCGCAAAAGAGAATCCTAATATTTGATCCTAGTTGGATTTGTCAAATCTAGCTTTTGGGACACAATATGGTGGTCTAATCACACTCATGGATCATGACACACATTTACATATCAGACAGTTTGAAGATTTAGCTGAGGATGTCTTGATGCATAAAGCCAATGTCAATGCCTGTGTGCTCGCATGCTTTAAGGAGCACATCTAGTTTCCCACCCTTTGGCGGTTTTCCATGTTTCACTTTGATCTTGAAATTGAGATCTGGCGCCTTATACAGGACGGCTCATGAGCGTATCCACTGCAAAGAAGAACTAGATCCGTTTCCATTGCAGAAAGCCCAGACACACCTATTCATTAACAAATCAAATTCAGATCTTTTATCTCTGATGCTTGTGTTCTGCAAGTCTCTCCTGTGCACTAGGTGGCAGTGTGTAGCAACAGTTTTCGCCACAGGAAAATGTACTACTTGAAAACAAAAAATACTCTTTGTTTCTAATGTGTGACATTTCTTCACCCTTACTTTACCCAAGAGTCATGTGAAAGGAGTGGTTCGTAGATCAATATTTGTAGCCAGACACACCAGCAGGCTCCAGCCCTAAGGACTCGAGCTGCTGTCTACGTTAGTTGTGAAAGTTTTTCTTTCATTTCCTCAGGTTAAAGGTCGCTGCAGCCAGTTTCTGTGTTCAGAACTCTGTTCAGACATGATTTTGTTACTCCCACGGTTTTGCATACTCATAATAGCTGCTGTTTATACTCAATTGCAGGAGCTATGTGGCATTAAATACTGAACCATTCCTTTATCGTCACTGTGAAAATAAAATGCATCCTTAACCTGACCATAAAATACTGTCGTCATGTCTTGGTCATTTTTAGGCAGCAGATCTTGGTGAGGATGATGTAGACCAAGACTCTACGTGGAGTGGAATGAGAGGTGAGTGTCAATTTAAAGTATAATAACAGAAGATGAGATTACATTTGTTTCATATACAAAGAGTTGATGGTAATATGTTCTATCGTCCTCTTTTTATTTGTTTTCGTCGATCTCATTCCTGTTTTCTGCTCCTTCTCAGAGTACAAGGTAAGTAACAATAACAGAGACGATTTTGTTTTTTTATGCTTTTTCTAAGCTTGTGCACTTTTTAAATGTGTGACTTTAAAATCTAATTTGATTGGCTATAAATGTTTTAGCTGTCATAGGTTGAAAACAAAATCGCTCTTAAAGTGATCCCAATTAAATCATTCATTATTTATTTGTATATTTATGAAGTGGACTTAAATTTAAAAAAATATAACATTTACATTTATGCATTTGGCAGACAAGCGACTTACATTTCATTATCCTATACATTTATTATAAGGCATTTTCAATCCCCTGGGACCGAACCCACAACCTTGCGTTGTTAACGCTATGCTCTTACCACTAAGCTAAAGGAAAGCATACAATAAGCATATTAGCATATAAAAAGCATATTACCTGGGAGAATTTATCATTGTTTATAAAATTGCCGATATTGCTGTGTTATTGAGTTTCTTGAACATCTGTGTGTTGCAGGTTTACCCCTATGAGATGCTGAGTGTGACTCACCGGGCCCGTGTAAAACTACCACGTGATGTGGACCGCACCAGACTGGAGGTAGCTAACACATACTTGCTTTTATCTATGTGCCTGTTTGAGACAGGCTCTTAAGCATCACAGATTAATTACTTCGCTAGTTTATGTTTGTTAGGTTTTGTTTACTAGTGTGACAACACTGGCAATTTGAAGCACACCAGCACCATCCCAAACTCAAATTATATTTATGATTCATGATGTTATGATATTGCTGTATAAAATAAGCTCTGCCACCTTCTTCATGATGTAGCACACGTTCTCTTCCCGTTCTTGGATTTAAGTTGATCAGGTGTTTCATTATAATTGTGTCAACATTCATCTGTAACTGGGTCAAAGAACAGCAGAAGGCAGCCAGACGTGGATTTCATAGTGTATGTTTGTGTGTATGCCTCAATGCACATCTGCCTGCGTGTGTTGATGCTGATGAGGTTATTTTGCAGATGCTCTGGCTTTGTTGGACCACAGTCCACATGCCCACGGCCAACACATAATATATCTTCTGTGTTCCTGAACATTTTGTCACTGCTTTAGTGGGTTTAGTTTAAATGGAAAAGGGAGGAGATGTCTGGCCCGCATTTACCTTCAGTGTGAGTTACGGGAGATGCTGATTTATTGATCCCATTCCCAATAACTCTTCTCTTGGAACTGCTGTGGTCGAAAATGCAATATCACAAAATGCATGCGAGCGTTAGTCTATTATATAACCCCATTTTAACGTCTGTTTGAATTTAGTGTGATATGAGACAGTTTCACAGCGGGGGATGTAAACTTTCAAATGAGTGATTTCAGCATCTGTTTGGAAAAGTGCAAGATACCCACACATCTGCAAGTGTTTCAGTACCGTGTACGTAAGGGCCTGAAAGAATAAAGATTTATACAAATCCATTCTGGAATGCTTTAAAACCAAATTGAGGTCATCGGCTTTAACGCCTGGCAACAACAGTGCTTCCCATAAACCTGATTGTGTAAAAAGTGTCCTCAAGAAATCGCAAACCTTATTGACACATGCATATAGATGTTTGTAATTATTTTTTTAAATTATGTCACTTTTCCCTCTGTCTTGAATTTATATTGACGTCGGCTCCATGCAGATATTGTTATCAGAATAAACAAATTGCTTAGAAGTCTGGCAGAAGTCCACTGGGTTTGTTCTGATTATCATTTCTGTAGCCCTTTGACAGGGTTATTTAAGGCCTAGTTTGCTGACTATAGCATGGAGCTATTCTACGTACTTTGCAAAGTACTACATTTTTTGACATTTTGCAGGGTATTATGTGTCTAAATATAGGACCTAGTTAATGGTTAAGGTAATGGTTTTATACCAAAATTTTATGGTAATTCGTATTGCAGACAGGGCTAAAGCAGGTGGATTACTTCTCTTATTATAGGCAATTATTTTCTTCAATATGTGGTCACAGAATTTTAATAATTTATATTGTATAATCACAGGTGAGATCTAATTATATTACACATCAAGGAGATTAAATGGAGCAAAGTTTTGGTCTCCAGTGTCTCATATATTTCTTCGGAGAAAAAGACCCATAAATCTCAAAATATGGTCTCAGTTTCAGAAGTTAACATCACTGTTTTGTGGTCAAAAGAATTCACAGTGAAATATTATCACAATATTCATTTACATTTCTTTTAATAATGCTATTAGTCAAATTTAACTTTAATACCTTGTTTTGAATTTTCTAAACTATTGTGTATCTGTCTTAAGTCAAAACTTTAAACAGGTGATGTATTATTTACAATATTATCACATGTGGATTTACCACATCACAATTATTGACAATACTGGTATATTGTGTCACCCCCAGTGTAAAGTAATTAAACGTTCACATCTTCTCAATTCTCATTTCAGAGACATCTGTCACCAGAGGACTTCTACAGTGTGTTTGGGATGACCATCGAACAGTTTGACCGTTTGGCCCTGTGGAAGAAAAATGACCTGAAGAAGAAAGCCCGCTTATTTTAAACGTGCCGAATTTCTCGAAGGAAAGCAAAAATAAAGAGAAAGCCCAGTCTCTCGTGCCCTGTGTGCAAGGAGGGACGAGAGTAAGAAATATATATGCACCTCCATTTTGCTGCATAGCTGCTGTCATCCCATCTCACGCGGAGTACGTCGAACCGCTTTCACAACGCTGACGATGTTTGTCACCTAGCTTCGTGTGTGAACGCCTCACCACGCAATCTGAATGCCGCTTAGATGTCAGAGAGACTGGAGTCAGAACTGAACTGAGCTCTTTACGGCTCTCCTGGTTTCTCCTCTTGGGTTGTCTTCTTCCCCCTCCTGTCTTTGTGACAAATGCGTTGTTCTCGCACTCGATATTGCTATAAGCCCCATTCTTTACATTTTCTACTGCTGATAAATCTGGCCGTTCAGCTAAGCTGTCTTTAAGCTTTGTAATACTGTCTGTCTGCCCATATAGATGTCTCCTTGTATGTGTCATTGTTGGCCTTTTTTTGGCCGCTTTGAATGTTATTTAAAGTCTTTGTCTAGTCATAGGGTGGGAATTCACAGAATGATATGTGTATGCCTCATAGTGCCCGATATTTCTGTTGATTTAGTGCCTGATGCGTCATTATGGAGATTGGCCAATCGTTCAAACACAGCCAAAAAATCTGTGCTGAACACAGTTTGCATGCCACAATTCTCATTGGGGTCTTTAAGGGGCTGTGGGACACCACCCTATTCTGTCGTACTGTACTAGAAATGTACAGCATCACTCCACCAACTGTAATTCTTGTAATTCCAGGATCTAAATTTGCTATAAAAAATCAGAATGCTTGCTTTTCATCATAATTGAACAAATCATTTCTGATCGATAAAACACCTCTATTTTAAATTAAATTGATTTGTGATTTACTAGCGCAAATTGCTTCTGTTTTGTGAATAAATTGCACCATTTGTTATTTACGTACAGTATAAAGAGAGCTAACGTAAATACAGTGATGCTGTTCTATCGTGTTTAGCACCTGGGTTGTGAGCATTGTGTTAATTCACCTCATGTTCTGTCTTTCTGTCACTCTGTCTCGCTTGTTTCTCTTCAGTCCTCCAAATATCCAGCCACTGCTTGAACTGTAATATCCATCAAGTAATATCAGCTTTACAGAAGCTTTTTCATTCATTGCTTAAGCATGACCAAAGACTCAGTCAGAGCAAGGAGTCAACTATCTTGTGATCAAAGCACCTTATAGTTGATGCGTTTAATAATCCTTACTGTTCCTGCGATCGCTGATAGCTGGAAAAATACGTAAACTTTACTGTGTTACAATATGTATTCGTTTCGTTTTTCAGGTCTATGTGAGATACATTATTGGATCTATATGACGGTTAATCCAAGGTTATCAATAAGACAATAAAACACATATTCTCTCTTTACGTTGTGCAGTATAATACTAGGATCCTCTAATCAAACACATCAGGCATTGGACAATGCATTCATCTTTGACATTGTTCTGTACAATTCAGCGTGCTCACAGCAAAGAAAACCCTTCAGAATATTTTTGTAATTTTTTTATTTGATACTGAGGTTTGCTGGATATTTTATTTGCTCTTTGCAAATAATTGAAGCATTGTCTTTAGCATGGAGCCATGCCAAAGGTGAAATATTCTGTAGCAGTTAGCAACGCTGATATAACACAAGACTTAACAAAGCATGCAGTTCAATGGCGCTTCATTTTACACCCAAATACGATTGAATGTGTTCAACTTTTTTTTTATTCTTAAATGTGTGTGCAGTATAATAAATGTCTGTTACTCTGATCTTGTCAGCCTGTTAAGCATGCACAGAATATAGAAGGAGCATCTTGTAATGGCTTAATACGGAATTGAACTTCATAGTGAAATTATAAGTTTAATTTCTTGAGATCTTTTGGTAATTGAGACTGAAATCAGTGTTTGTTTTCGTTCAAGATTTTCAATGGTTTTTAAATTTTCTTTTTGCTTTGCTAAAGACAAATTGAAAGTATTTTTGGTTCAATAATACAAATACATTACTAAAAGAAGAACTTTCATCAAAAAACCCATTGACTCTTTTGACTAACAAAAATGTATAACATGCCTTTTATCTTGTATAAAATCATGCCATCTTTTTTGAACTGCACAAACCGCTAGGTTGTTTTTCTTTATTGTTGATTGTTAAAGTATGTGAACTTGTGTGCACATAGAAATCTGTTTTTTACTCTTAGACCATAATGTAAACATTTTCATGCAGTTCAATTAGCAATCACCGGTCATCCCAAAATCCATTGTTCTGTGAAATATACAGTAAAGCTTGTCTTCAACACATAAATGTATTTTGGTCTGGAGTGTACATGCATTGACTGTGTCTATGAGTATGCACATACTATGCGTATGAGGAAACATGCCCTGATGAACAATGTTGAGCTGTGCAAGACGAATGTGTGAGTTTTATTTAAACAGCTGGAGAAAAGGGAACGCATGTGGGAGTGAATGGTATTAGCTGTCAGTTCGGCGGTCCAAAAGTTCAGACTGGATGAGTTCAGAGGAGTGTGTGCTCTGTCGTCTTATTCAATATATATTACAGCAATATTATAACCTAAAAAAATTATTAAGCGAGAATTAAATAAGACAGCAGGTCATACACATTTGAAAAAAGCGTAGCCATCAGTAACTATTTTGGGCTGAATGTTTCCATGTAGAACTTTTAGCATCAGAAAATTCTCACTGTTTTACTAAAGGTTCTTTGTAGTGGAAACAGTGTTTAAGGACATTTGAGTAAATTGTTCTTGTATGGCATCACTTGGAAGAACCTGTGTTACCGTATCTGCATTAATTCTTTAATTATTTCTTTAAAAATAGCATATTTAAAAATCCTGTGTTTTTCTTTGTGTTCTGTAAATATACAGAACCTTTGTGCAGACATATTACTGTGACCCGAAAGAACGCTGACCCAAAAGTTTTCAAAATTGCTTTCCAGTTTTTTCTTCTGTTTAGATATAAAATACTTTTATTTTATTATCTTCTTATAGGCTATGTAATGTTTGAGAAGATGTATTTGTGGAAACATTAAGTACTGTCGTTGAGTTTCCTGTTAGTGTGCTTGATTTTGTGTTTGTATGCCAAGTAAATATAACTGTTATTATGTGACTGTGTACTGTATGAATTGGGGAAAATGTAGTCTTTCACCCACATTGTCTTTCAATTGCTTTTGCAAAAAACCTGATATTCATCTCAATAAATACCACTACTTTAAAATAAGTGTTGTTTTGCAAAGAAAATGTGTAACTACGCAGATCGTAAAAACGAGATAGATGCATATACTATAAATATCACGCCTCCTAGCTCTATTGGCTGGCGGTTTTTGCAGGACGCTACCTGATTGGCTGGCGCGCTTGTCAATCACAGGCAGATTTGACAGCCGGATAGCGGTCCCCCGAGCGGAGATATGAATCTGAGGAAGCTGGACGGGGCAGAGGAACAACGGTGGCGAATACAGGACAGTCTCATTGTCTTTTAACAAGGCCATGGCAGAAAATAACGGGGAAGGTAAGATGTTGCTATTACAAATTATTTGTTATGAAAGGTTTGTGAGTCTCGTCATCTGTAAAATATTCCCTAATGCAAGTGTGCTCGGTTTGCTTTTCATCATTGTTTTATAATAAATGCTAAATCATCAACACACCGCAGCCATGTAGTTCTGCATTGATATCTTTCTATGTAGATATTAAGCATTTTTTAGAGTTGCCATGACGTTTTTTATTGTTTTTAAACTGTGTGTGAGCACAAAGACGCACGAGGCATCTTGATAAGCTGACGTCATGATGCGGAGCGCTCGTGGGGGTCTTGTGTTGAATAGCGCGATCCTTGAGGCATCAGCTGGCGTCTCGAGCCCGGGCCACAGATGATGCTGAGGGGGGAGGGGTCCAAACTGTATCTGAAGTATGGGGGGGAATCATTTTATTTAATTTGAGTGTATGGAGTGAATACCTCTAAGCTGGAAAAGTGTAAATGGTACAAGATGTAGATTTTTTTTAATGAAACGTTGTCAGTGGCAACGGTATTGATTTCAATTCACTGTTGGTACAATGATGCGTGCCTGACTCCCATGCCGGCATGTTTCGAGTCCCAGTCGAAGCTGGTCAGTTGAAAAGGTCCCTTTTTATAAGTACAGTTCCTTAGTTGACCCTAGTCATGTTATTCTTGGGTGGAAATGTTTTGCAAATTCAGAGGAAGTTTGCTGAAAACGGAAGTATATTTGTAGAGTCGTGAAGCATCTGTTCGATCTCCAGTTTATTTGACTCTATTCCTCTGGGAACAACTGACAATGGAGTGGACAATAGCTTTCATCCTGTGCATTGTAGCCTTTTTTAACTCTTGGCACTGAGAAGAGAAAATAAGAAACATAAAAAGCCACCAAAGAAACCTTCACATCTCATATGTCAGTGTTCAGACTGTCTCAAAACAGTTGAAGCAGGTAAAGAAAATAAGTATCTACTGGAACAGGTTGGGGTGAACCAAATCCATGGCCAGGAATGTGATCATTTGGATAACCATGTGGACAAAGCTTTGGTAGCGTCTTTGATCAGTAGCCAGTTTACTTTTTAGATGGGTGCGACTTAACATTTTGTGCTTCCCTGTGTCCGTGGATGTTGTTGAGGCACCGTCTGGGAAAATAAGCGATAGAGCCTCAGTTGAACTTTCACCACACAATTGGTCATACAAACAGGAGGTTCAAGTCAGAGTGTTCTGCTTCCTAACCAAAGCACAAACAAACACCCTTATTTGCTTTATCGAATCCCACCCTTTAAAAATATAATTTCTTTCAATTCTTAAGTAAATGCTGATGTTACTGGCTATTTTATATAAATCTGGCAAAGACACCAATGAAAACCATGAAAACAAAATAGTTTGTACGTGAAATTGGCAGGTTTTGAGTCCAAGGTGAAAAAGCATGCATGTTGCACCCTCCTTATATAGTGTGTTCTGTGTTAGTCTGTTTGGTTCTGCTTTAGGCTATTTCAAGAATTCTGTGTCAAAAACCACTCAAAGTGGGGTATCATCTATTGTTGAAATGCCGGATGAATTCATAGACCTATATAGTGATCAAGATGTAAGATGGCCACAGAAGATGGGAGTCTCTGACAGCTTGATGACTGGTCTGTACGTGTTCTCCAATGTCTGATTGCTATGGAATAGTGACAACATTGCTTGCCTTGTACACATGTGGACACATTTCTGTATTTTGTGTGTTGGGGGCTGGTTGTCCATTGGGGGATGCATGTGAAATTTGATGATAAGTCTTGCTCTGAATTCTCAGAGATGTAAGTGTGGAATGTGTGCATATAAACAAAATGCACCAAGTGTCGGCTATGATTTGCCATTGTCGGTCCCACAATCCACCTTGAGAAAGAATCGAAAAACAGCAGTAAAAGTGGGTGTCAAATAGAATTTAAAGAGGGATAGACCCAACTCAAAACGGACTCCATTATCGTCACTTTAAAAAAACAGTTCAACCAAAAAGGAAAATTTAGAATATTCTTTAAAACTACTGTACACCTGTAACATGTTATCTTCATTTGATTTGACATTTCCAGAGGTATATCAGTTATGTATTTGACTGTACATTTATGCATGTATGAATACTTTCTCTATATTATATGTAATAATATATATGATTATTTACAGTTTCATCTTAACAACTTAAACAACCGTTACTACCCATGCGCACTTTTGTGACCACAACTTCCGGTGCAAACAAAACAATAACACAAACAATAGAGTGCCTGTAGATTATTTCTGATAAAAATCAAAAGAAACCGAGAAGAACCTCTACTTGGCTTAACTTGTCTCTCCAATATTTTATATTTAGACTCCGATACCTAGCTCAACCGCTATGTCAATGTACCATACGGTTTGTTTAAATGCGACCGAATTAGAGGACCAATTCCAAGTTCAAGTTTTAGTTTGTCATTTCAGCAATACACAGTACAGAACACAGTGAAACTAAACAATGTCCCCCCAGGACCATGGTGCTATACATACTTAAGCCAATCAAATCACACAGACTACAAAACGTGCACATGTGCAAATCTATAGACATATAGTACAACATATAGTGCAAACTTGACAATAAACCACAGTACACAGCGTTAAAAATCAGAGTGTAAATAAGTAGTGAAACATTGTCCATGTAATCATACTACTGTACATGTAAACTATCAGCGGTGAGCAGGAGAGAGAACCCAAACGCAGGCAGCAGTACACGGAAACTCAAACTTTAATATTACAGAAACAAAACCCCACGGGGGTAAAACAAGAACACAACTAATATAAAAACATGAAAAGAAACACTTCCCACGATGTGATCATTTAAGGAAAACTGTTCATCAAATATGAGCCTCTGCACTTCCTCTCTTTATGCCGACTTGTCGTCTTTACTGATGAGACCCACCACGGTCGTGTCATCGTGTGAGTGCAACGTGCGCTAATCATAGAGGCAGACTTCTTCAGCACTGCAAGGTGGCTTTAAAGCAGATGGGAACGACAGGACTGCTCAGAGACATCTTGAAGATGTCAGTAAGAACATCTGCCAGTTTGTCAGCACATCCTCTGAGCACCATGCCAGGAATGTTTTCTGGTTCAGCAGCTTTCCGTGGGTTAACTTTGAGTAGAGCTATCCTCACATCAGCCGTGGTAAGGCACAGCACCTGGTCGCTTGGAGGGGGGATTTCTTGGTGTCACGTCATTCTACATATCGAACCGAACATAAACGCTGTTCAGCACATCTGCAAGGGAGCCATCACTGTCGCAGGCAGGTGATGATTTCCTGTAGTTGGTGATGGCTTGGATGCCCTGCCACATGCGCCATGTGTCACTGCTGTTTATGAAGTGATTATGGATTTTCTGGGTGTGTGCGAACTTTCACCCTCTTGTCATTTCAAACCTGTATGACTTGTTTTTTTCTGCATAACACAAAAGAAGATATTTTGAAGAATGTTGTTAAGTGGACCCCATTAACTTGCATTGGTTTTGTGTCCATACAATAGAAGTGAATGGGGTCTAGTGCTGTTCGGTTACCAGCTTTCTTCAAAATATCTTCATTTGTGTTCTGTGTAGGAATGAAATTCATAAAGATCGAAATTACAAGAGGGTTAATAAATGCTGTCTGTTTAGGAAGTTATTAGAATGAATGTTCCCGCTAGTGTTAATACATTAGAGCTTTCCCTTTAATTTTAGCCTGACTTCCCTTTCAAGCTGCCTCTCCTCTCTTGTGATCATAGTCTAGCAGTCTGTGCCTTAGGATAGTTTTTACAGACAGACAGTCAGATTCTCAAGTTTGTATTAGTTTGCCTCAGGATGCTGTATGTCTCTGTGTGTGTGTGTGTGTGTGTATGTGTATGTGTGTGTGTATGTCAGACACAGCTGTAAACAGCTGCTACTGAAATTCTTTGTCATAATAGATACCACATCCTCCATTACATCTAGTGATGCATAAAAAAAGACAAAAAGATTTACAGATGACACACAGTAAACTATGTTGGGAATATGTTCTTGTATTGAAATAAGCCAGTGTTTATCACATAATCACTCACATGAGTACCACAATTCATTTTCAGAACATCTGTACTGAGACCACGGCTCTGGCTGATACTTAATGTTTGAAACTTGAATGCAGGCTGTGATGAGTAGGCAAAATCTGTGCTGGATCATCCTTATACCCCACAAACTTTGGAGGGTTCTCATGTTATTCTTCAGCCTTCCAATGTGGAATGTTTGTCGTAATATTTTAGTTTTGAATGTAACAGTTAAACATTTATGATATCCCAACAATTTTTTTTCTGGTGAAAGTCCTGCGGGTCCTAGTTGTTAGTTAACACTCTAGGCACTAATATTCCCAAGGTCCAGCTCCCATTAGCAGTTTTGGGGATGTCCCAGGAAAATCTATGCTCTCAACCTGGGAATTTTTGAAGATGAACACTAAAGACAGGTGTTTAAACTGGATTTTATATTCATTTTTTATAAAATTGCAGTCACACACTGTGTTTACTACACACATGAGCTGTGCCATTTGTCTGTCCTAAGCTGTCACTCATCCATGCTCCCTGAGGTTCTGAAACATGATTGGAGTTGTAAATCTTCAAGATAAACATGAAAAAGTGGTGGTGCATGCCAACGGCTCTTTTTTGCCTTCGAGTATGTTCTCCCATCAGGGTTTCATAGAGACATAGCCAGGGGAGATATAGACTTGGCTTTTTTCCCTTGTGTTATACACTCAAGTGTGTCTGAGTTCATGAAGAAGCTGCTCGTACTTCAATCCCCCAACACAGCACACAGACTTCAAGAGTCTCTGTTGTAAACCAAGATGAACTCTAGACCCCAGAATCAATGAATGGGTACACGGATGCCTCCGGCTCTATAGAAAGCGTTAGTTCTCTCTCTCTCTCCCGTTAATGAATAGTCACTTTTATCTAAAAGTACAGCATTACTGTAATTTTGATCTCAATCATTCTCTCATTCTCTGTTTACACTTTCTCCTTATATGTGTGTGTGAAATAGAAAGAGAGGTAGGGGGAAGCGGGTGAATTATAAGGATGTGGAAATTGTGGCAAAGAAGCATATGATAGAGTGAAGATGAAAGTGGCTGTGCTTTTTAACACTCCTGACCACACTACAAGCGGAGAGAAATCTGATTAGACTGATGTGGTTGGTACTTTTATTTTCATGGGTTGGAAACTCTGGATAAGTATTTTTTGTTTTGTACATGTTTTTGTAACCAAGGTAGCAGTCTTTCTGTAAAGTTGTTTTATAGTTAGCAGATGCTAGAAGTGTTAGCATAAATAATTAACATGCATGGATTCTGAAATTTACCCCAGCTGTTGTGTACTTCTTGCAGAATCAAAATTATTGGACACAGAGATATATTTGTGACATAAAGCCCGTCACCATTCCGCGGCTCACTTTTCTGTTTCACTTACAATTTCCTCAGCAATCCACCATCAGTAATCGTAAATGTCAGTGGGTGGATGTATGGATTCTGCTGTAAATGTGGAAGTGAGAGAGATAAGGTGTATGGTCAGTCTTAAAGCCCTGGGGTACAAAAGTCACCAATATGACAAATGCGCAGCCACAAGAACATATGCGCATGCTTTTTTCGTCACATTCCTCCTGTTCTGGAAAGCACCATCTGTGTTTTGAGGTTTTTGATCTTGCAGGTGCATTTTGAAGCTGTGGTATTTGAGGCCTGAGGCAGCCCTATCATCTTCCTTATTTCTTACTTTCTATCTCTGGCTCTTTTTCTTGCCTATTTTCTACTTTCCGTTACCAATTTCTTGGCTTCTTTTTGACTAGCTAAATAAATAGAGTCAGGAAGTAAAGAACACACATTCACCAACTGCACAAAATCCCAATGCAATGATGCAATGCATTAGTGATGCATTTTTAAGGCGCTCACATTACAGTTCATGGGAAGAGTGACAGTGACTAATAAATGATGTCACATCCTGACTTTGGATCTCAAAGAAGGATTGAGAGCGAGTCAGGGTTTGAGCATCAAGAAAGAGCATATATTTTAGAAGGTATAACAATTGTGTGCTTGAGTGTCACACACTTAGAAATAAACTCATACATATTTTTCTGTTTTAAGCTGTTCCACCCACTAATGTTATTTTAACCCTCTTTCCATCGATTGAAATTTATTTTTGGTCGGGGCGTGTGAGATTTGGGTGATGATGAAGGCAACTTTGGGTCGGCCCTGGGTAAAATGCTTAGTTTGGATTTAAGCCAAGCGTACAGGCTTGTTAGCACATGTTTTTGGAATAGTGGTTTCAGGGTTTTCTGTAGTTAAACGCCTGCTTATGTCTATGTTGCTGTATAGGTCTTTTGGTAAAAAATAACCAGGTGTTCAATGCCATGTGCTTTTAAGGTGTAAAGAAATTCTGGTCATATTTTATACAATGCATTTATACTAGCATTTAGGTCCATTTACATTTTGATTGCATACCTTTTCAGAAGTGAAATACTTCTAAATTTACCCTACACTTTTAAGCAAATGGAAAGGTGTTATGGTTTATACTTTTTCCTTTCCCTGTATCCAACACTGCTTATATTTTCAGGTTGCTTAGATCTTCTTGTGAGTTCTGTTCATAATACAAAAACATTTTATATGTACTGTATCTTTAATTTAACAGCTTTATTTAAGTTGTCTTACATAATATAATACAATACATTATGTATAGAAAAAGGAAGAATCATCTAATTGAAATATGTATTACATATTGTATGTCAAAATCTGTTTCTTTTTTTGTCTTATGTCGTCTTAAATGTCCAGACACTGCCCAGTGTTGTTCTTTCGTGTGTTGACGTTTATCATATCTAAGATCAGGAAGGAATTGAGCCTTTCATATGAGGTCTGAAGGTTCAAATGGATGATGAAATCAAGGTGTACATGTGTTTTTAGGCACATTTAAAGAGAGGATCATGTAACATTTTTTTCTTAATATGAAAAAGCTTGTTTTAGAGAAACTTCAGAATGCCTTTGAACACTTTGCGGTTGACCTTTTTACAATTTAGTCATTTTTACTGCACTTCATTAGCGGTACTGCAGAAACACAACAGGTTGGTTCATACCCATAGCGGAACCTAATCCAAGATTGTGGAAAACACAGCATGGCACAGCCACGTTACACCGTAATAAATTCACATGGCCATTATTTCCATTCCGCTTGTGTAGTTTAAATTATGTCTGTTCCAAAAACAGCAGTCCTTGGTGTTATATCTTGTGTTGAAACAGGTGGTATATTTGATCCATAAGAAATTCCATCAAAAGTCAATTTTCAGTGTCTGAATGTGTGTGTCTGTGTGACTGCATGTGCTCAATGGAACCTTTAGCAGCTTCTACAGTACATCTTTCAAGGACCAAACCAAACTATGTGAACCTACACAGAAACACAGTAAAAAGGCAAGAAAACGCTTCACATGCTTTGTGGTCAAAGTCTTTATCCAATCAAACATCCAGTGGTACTGGTGGCAATTCATCTGGCAAATGAAGTAGATGCCAACCACGGACAGGTTACGTTGACACACACTCATCTTCAAAACTATGCTGGGCACCAAAAATAAACAGACTACATTAAGCTCACTTGCAGTGAGGATAAACATAGTTTGGGCCAACCATAATGTGTTTTGTGTAGTGAAGTATTAGCTGTCGAAAGCAGGAAACCATTGAAATTCATAACCAATATAGTCAATGTTTTATTTAGACCAATATGTCTTGTTAATACTTTTGCATAATTTCCACTTAGAACGTAATGCTAATATTTTTGTTATCAATTGTATGATAAACAATTTTGGTACTGTGTTGACCACTGCAGCTGAGAGACACTGTTAGTGAAACGTGTACTTGATCGCAACTTAATGCTAAAAATTAAAATCATCAAAAATATGAAATGACTTTTTGACAAAGCATCATACACAGTCACACTCCCTTCTTTTACATATGATATCCACACTACAGAGGTAGAGATTAATAACCACTGACTCAACTAATATTAAACAAATGTGATAGAGATGTCAATTTATCTATTTTGTAAGTGTTTCCATTTGTGTGGACAGTTCATGTGTGTGTTGCTGCAAGTATGTGTGTGAGCTTTGCCAATTGATAGTTATATCAACACACTTTAAATCACACACAAGGTTATCTACCTCCTCTCCTCCATGTCTCTCCTTATTCTCTATCCTCCTTTTCTTTTTAGTGTGTGTATGATAACTGTTTGTTGTTTCTCTCATTCAGTGCTCTTGCACTTGCAGCATTGCAGATGTTTCTATGGAATGCTTTTCCCGTAATTCCTCTCTTCTCAATGGTGTTGTCGAGCACTGATATTGGCTGCTTGTTGAGTCTCCACATTCTGTACTATTTTCACAGCGATTAAGTCTAAGTTTTCTTAGTTTACAAAATACTAAAAAGTACGGTTTGAAAACATATTCAAGTGATTCAAGAAATCAATGAAAAATATTTTTCCTATTTGTCCATGTAGGTGTTTACAGCTGCCTGAATTCAATTGGATTTGAAATAGTGGTTCTCGTTATTACCATTTCATGGGCAGAAAAACACAACTCTGTAAGACCAAAATTGTTCATCCATCCATCTTTCTTCATTTGTGTCAAAGTTCAACCTACAAGGGACTGCTTGCAGTTAAAACCTCAGCTACCTGAATTTGTGTCTCTCCTTCCATTCCCTCTCTCCCATACTTGTATTGTCCCTTTTTAACTATTCTATAACAAATCTGTTTTCATTTCTATGGTCAGTAACCTTTTTGAGAGGCCAGGCCCCAATGGCATAAGTTTGATTTTGATATTGATGGGGACATTAAATTGGTCTGCTGAGCCACATTGTCACTAAAGTTTAGCGGCACTTACTTGACTTATACAACTTTGTTGACTTAAATAATATCAGTTTAGTGTTTCCTGAATATTCCCTACCGTCCCTACCCAAATCGACGCCCTTGCCAGGGCGCATGTATACGTACTAAATCACATCTCAGGAATGCTGTTTCTGGATCAGAGCTGCTCCTCAGCACTGGCTTAAACCCCAGTAAACAATGTGAAAATCTGATCCGAAATCAGCAGTCTGGACAAATATATACTGTAAGATCTCTGGGGGTGGACTTCCTCGATAATCAATGTCTGTGATTACGGCTAAAACATTGATCAAAATCATCTGATGGAAAGTGCCTCGATCCGAAGAAACCAAGGACGGTGATGTAGACCAGGGGTTCCCAAAGTATGGGGGTTGGGGGTCGCAACGCCACGAAGGTGGGATCGAAAGATGATTTCCAGGAATCTTTTTTTATTAGAAATAGCGTATATAATTAATAAGTGAAACAAAATATAAAAATATTAGTTTAGTTAAAAATAAAATCATGCAAATAAAAAGCCTTAGGAATTTCCTCCCCTCTATCTTTACCCTTGAGGTGATTAAGTCACATTGACGACATTAGCAACCTCATTAGGTTAGGTGCTGCAAGTCCATTTACAACAGCATGTTAAACAATCCCTATATGGATGCAGATTATTTTTCAGGCTTTAAATTTAGGATATTATTCTTGTTTCTCGAAATGAAACGTTGAGAATGACCAAAGACAACGCCGGGAGCGCAGAGAAGCGCTGCAGTCAGAGAGGCCATCGTCCTCAGGTACGAAAAGTTACCTTACGCCTGTTTGGGTAGAATATGTGCATTTGTGTTTGTATACTTTAACCACCTCCGAGGGTAGTGGGGGTTTGGGGAAAGTTTGAGAACCCCTGATGTAGACTATGTGCTGCAAGGATTTGTATGTAATTGCTGTGATCAGCGATTGAACAAGAGCCAGAGAAAAAATCAGTGGAAAAAACTGTGGGATGGAGGGCTCATGCATTTTGTATTAAAGCAGATTGTTTCTTAATTGGGTCTCGACCCCCTAAAGGGCCCCCAGCTGACTCCAGCCATACCAACAACAGTGTCTGTGGCCACGGCCTGGACAGATGGTGAAGTGAGCTGAACGTGGTGGGGTGGCATTAGTGTGTATTGGTCATTGTGATTATTTGTATTACTGGGTCATCCTCCCCTTCATACATGTATCCATCCATCTGCTTGTTGAGGTTTGGGGGGTGGGGGGAGTTAATGTTACTTGATTTATAAAACACACAACAAGGGGAAGTAGGAGGTCTTCATGGATGGTTGGAGGAAAGCAAGTACCCAGAACATTTATGTTTGACCAATGGGGCAATGAGTTAGGAATCAATGCAGTAGTGGGCTCACCAATAAATCAATAAAAAAATATATATGGATAAATGCTGTTTGGCCTCTTATTGCTGTTTTTAACTTGCCGATTGGCCTTCACCAAATTCTCCAATGTCTTTTGTCTCCAATGACAGCTATGTAAACACTGTATTGACTTGACTGGCCAACACTGTAAATGTACTTAGTCTCAGTTTATGTTGTTAAGATCGGAATACAAACATTAAGTCTGTATAAACAAGAGAATTAAACATTTATTGTTGTGGCAAGATATACAAAATAATAAGGGGGTCACTTTGAGTCCCCAATAGTAGCGTGAGAGAATTCATTTTAGGACTGTTGTTATAACTGTACAGTTTTTATGCCATTGTTTTAGCCTTCAAACCAGGCGTACTGTATTTTATATGTGCAGCAGTCATTGATAGATGCCCTGATGACTAAGGAAGCAGACAGAAAACATAGCATGACCTCATCTACACCAGTCTCTCGTATCTAATATGGAATGTTGAGCTGTTTTTTGTCAAAGCCCCTTTAGGGGGGTTCAAGGATATATGATTGTGTATCTCTCCAAGACCTCTTCGTTGGACTGATTTTAAGTGCACTATCCATCTGACGGTGCCCAACTCAAACACACAACTAATCTAGGTGTGAATCACAACCAGGATATTACATGTGAGCAATATGTCTCAACAGGCAGTCATGCTCACAGTAATGGTTCTGACCATAGACCATAAAAAAGATGAACAGCGTGAAGGCGCTTTCTTCCATTGTAATGAATTGAGTGTAAAAAGTCTGACGATGGGCGCTGACATGTTTTTTAAAAACGTTAGTTTGGAGTCCTGGGCATGCGCAGAACGAATCGTCAGTGGAATCAGAGTCTGCGCAGTAGTGCGCACGAAGTGGAGCCCAGTATCAAGGTCCTGGCCACATTCCCTGATGACTCAATTGTAAACGAAGAAATAATGTTACCAGACCGCTTTTTTATCAACTAACAAAACCAAACTTATTTTAAAAAACGAAGACTTGGACATGGTGAGGGCGGGTGTATGACCTGTACTGCAGCCAGCCACCAGGGGACCATCAAAGAGTCTACAGCTTCACTTTTCAGGACATGTGAGGCACCCCTGGTTCTGACCTAGTTTCCTTAGTATTGCTCTATTCTCCCTCCATTAAGACTTTCTTTCACTGGACCACAGCCAGTGCTCCATACTGTCTGTCCATATGCTCTACAGCTTTCTGGTCTTGCAGAACTATAAAACTCTGGTGTCAAATTATGCAACTGTGGGTGAGCAACCTTTATCTCTTAGTCATATGAGAACTGAAGCAGACTATGAAGTCTGATTGCTTTTGATGACTTCTCCAGACCAGTTTGGGTTACTTTATTTCCTGCATGTGATGCAGTGTACAGTACCAGCTCACAACGTTTCCATTATGCACATTTAATGTCTATGTACTGCTAGTACATCTGTATGTGTGTGTGTGTGTGTTTAGCTTTACTTCCCTCATGTGTACATGAGATAACATCTTATCAGGGGAGAACTGTAAAGCTGAAGAACAATGAAATGATACCTAGCAAGGTATTTGCCATTGATTAGAGTCATTGTCACTGAACAGACAATGCTCAATTCAGCATTGACACTACTTTCAAATCCTAAATAAATATTTATGTTTATTAGTGAGTTCCATATTTTTTTGGGCAAGATACAGAATTTTTTCTCACAACATTTATCTGACAGCCTAGTTTTACTGTTTTATGAATTGAATACATTGTAGTTCAATAAACACATGTTACGTTTAAGCAGCAGAACTGGCATAATTTTGTGTTTAATACAGGCACATATTTGAAAAGTTCCACTGGTTCAATTTAAAAATTTCTTTTAAAATTGCTGTTTTTATCATGCTCCTGTTTAGGTTCAGTGATTTCACTATATTTGCAATAAATACAATATAAATTATAAAATGTAATATACATTGGATAATGATTTTTTTTATATTAAGCAAAATGTCGAATTTTGCAGCTGAACTCATCATTTACTCGTTGAAACAAGGCTACAAAATGAATTAAATTTATTTTACATTTAATATTCTATGTTATGTTTACATTTAAGCTAAAAGTAATAATTCCTCAATCAATCAATCAATTAATCCTGTCTGTAGGCTTATCTCAAGATGTCATATAATATATCCATTGGTCTTATGCTTTTGGGGTATAAACATAAGCTGTGTGAATGTATTTACCCAAACGATTTTCTCCTGTGATCCTAAATCCTGTCTGTCTACTTTTTTTTATTCCATAAGAAGGCTTTGGCCTGATTATGTACATGTGGCAATAAGGCACAGTCCAGCCAAATGTCTTTGTTTAGATTCTGAGAGCAGCAGGGGGTGCAGATCGCAGAGCTGATATTCAGTGGTCTTAAATGAATCAAAAATACTCGGCAGGCTTTCAAAAACGCTGGAAACGCTGACCAGCAATTATGAAGGTTCTGCAAGTCCTTTGAGTGTAAGGGCTGGAAATAAATCGAAGAGTTCATTCAGGGCACTGAATTGAAATGCTAGTTTTTAAGAGACTACACAAACAACTGGTGAGTCAGGCCTCTCGAGCATTCACATTAATTTTCCCATGAAATTCAATTGATTACATCTGTTCCAGAGAGCTACATTTACATGTGTCCCATTGTCTCGCAGGTGGTAGGCAGACCAGCACCAGACCTGTTTTGATTTTTGTAGTTTGCCAATGAGGCAAACCGATTTATTAATGAGGTGTTTCATTGAGGTTTGCTGCAAACCATACATTCCCATTGAGAACGAAAGAAAGTTTTCTGTGGAAACAACTGATGATTGACACTGGCACATAGTGTAAGATTCACTTGCAAAGATCTTGATTTCTTGTTACTGTATGCATCGCCCGACAAAACGCCCTGTCTTTGGTGTTATGAACGCCATACTCATAAGAGGAAGCAGTCGACGCCAGCTACCAAGCTATTTAATGGTTCATTACAGTTATGTTTTTTTAAGGCAGTTTTATCACAGATTCTTGTTTGCCAGCGTGGGGCCTCTGCCATACTCCCAGCCTTAGGAACCTTTGCACGTGGTGTGCGGGCTAAATCATTGGGTATCACTGAATTACTTTGTGTTTTGACTGGAGTGTCTGGAGCTGGAGAGAGGTGGATATACTAATCAAGGATAAGATACATTTACTTAACAGTGGTTGACTTCAGACAAAATATTGTATTTATTTTCTTTTCTACTCTGTTTATTTATTTGATGTATCTTTCAATGGAGCTTAATGACTCATTTGCCTGCCAGTCAATTAACTTTTTGCTGTCTCCTTCAGAGTTTGCGTTTCGGCAGATATTTCATATTATTGACAGATCTGGATTGTTTCACAATTCACCGGCGTTGCCCCGTTGTCTTTTGTACCGGGTTTATTTTTTGTTTTTGACAGCTTTCAGCTTTTCAGGGATATCTCTCTAAAGACATCCTCCTCGTGACTATATGCTGTTAAAATGACCTTAAGGATGTAGTTCTGTGGCAGCATAACCTTTCTTTCTCTCATCACTATATGTCAGCAGGTTTAGCCCAATCGAGAAGGTTAACAGATAAGTGAGATAAGTTCAGTATCTCGAAGATGTTTTAAAACTGATATAGAGTTGAATCTGATACTGTGAGGAGTGTAGGCTGTGTTGAAACCTTAGTCTGAAGCAACAACGCTGTTGAAATCTGCTGTGATTCAGGCTTTGGGTGGACTGGACGTCTGCATATCAATTTGATTCTCTCCCCAATATTATGTCAGTATACTGTTGTTTTTGCACCAAGGCCAAATAAATGGATCAGTCTCAAGATACAGTACAATACCCTTCTGACATACACTAGTTTGCTTGGCCACACACATGCACAAATTCTTCAGTCTAGAAATGGGTTTACCTTGACTTGTAGTTGTGCACACGCATTCTTTAGCTGTATCATAATGCACCCTGGACAAATCTTCCGGTCAGTGACCCTGCTGTTTTCATCACACGCCCAGCACGCTGTGGATATAGTTTCAGACTTTTGGGGGACCGTTCTAAGTTAACGACTTGTGATAGACGAGTGATTTACAGAATACATTTTGAAGCTGTCAGAAAGTATGTGACATTCATACACAGTAAAACTGTGTATGATCCCAGCTGTGTAATAGTAGAAAAAATATTCCACAACACCTACATTAATAACTATTTCTCTTCTTTGATCAATGTAGCCTAATATTGACAATCTCTGTCATTCCTAATCCTACATCTATAAACTTTCTTATAATAAGCGTATTCGTGCATATATATTTGACTGAACACGACCTCGCTATTCGTACTTCCCCGCACCCATGCGCTGTTTCCAGCTGTGGAATTGGAGATGTGTTTGCTACGGGGCGGAGAAAAGAGGGAGAGGAAACTAAATAGAAAGGAAGGAGGTCCCACGTTTGACGAGCACGACATGGAGAGAAAGTTAAATATTTTCTTTACGGTCTTTACGCAGCTCCCCTTAGAAAGCACAGCCGTTGGCTGCTGGTCGGGATCGCGCTAGACTGAGAACGAACAAAACCGCGCCGAGTCACGATCTTGTAGAGAGATTCAAGGAAAATTCTCACTGGAAACTAAGCTTTTCCGGGCGGTTACGAGCGGTGTTCGCACAGGGGGAAGAGGGGAAACAGAGACGGCTCTGTCCGGCGGATTTTTAATGAAATACAGCAGCTGTCTGACACACGCCTGCCACCCCTAGCGATCTCGAGTTAGATGCGCTTGACTTCAAGATGCGGAGCGACCCCATACTGTTCGCCTCGAGGGGTGAGTGTCCACTGTCTGCATGGCTGGTTTCATTGTTCAATGCTTGCCTTTGAAACCTTCGATCAATATAAGCATATATTACTTTGTCCAAAAGTGGATTTGATCGAACAATCAAATCTATACTGAGGTATTGCAAACAGTGAGTGTATGATAATAATAATAACGTTTCAACGTCATAGCTTTGTATCTCTAATAGAGAGTTAGCATTCCGCGAGTGAAGAAGATTGCTAAATTTGACAAAACATATTATTATTGCTATTTAAAAGGCAGAAATATTGTTTCGATTGGTTTCAAAAACTGAACTCACACCTTTCTCCGCTCTGATGTAAGTTTACTTAGACACGTTAAAATTTAAATTCGGAGGCGGTAAATGTTATGCAAAGACGTCATGGACAGCTCATTGTGTACGGTGAAAATTGAAATGCAATTATAATAAATTTTATATTATTTATATTTTAATTGAATACAATTTAAACAGTATACTAATAATAGAATAGTATGTACTAAGTTATAAACAGTTTGAAAAGATACATTTAAGTCACCCACAATACCACGAGGGTGATACAGGTGCCCTCTTATCTTCTGTCACACAAGTGTGCACTTTAAAAACACAACATAAGCTGTTTAGGCAGGGTCTCTGTAATTGGTTGCCTGGCAGGCAGCTGTGAGGTGTCAGGTATCCTGCTTGTGCATCACACTGGGTTGGTTGGCAATGACAGAGCCCTATTGTCCACGGGGGTTTAACGGTATCTGGGCGAAGGGTGTAGTTTTGGCTTTATACGTCAAGGGCCAAGTGTTGTTGTGCGAAGGCATTGTGCATTATTTGTTGTTATATGCAGTATGATCTTTCTTTTTTTTGCATTTAATTGTGTTGAAATGAATCCAGTTGTTCATTTGGCTTTGAACTTTTAAGCTAGTGGTTAATGTGTTTATTAGCATTCATGAAAATGACAAGGTGCTGTCAAACAAGTGAAAATTGCCCCTCTTTTACCGTGTGTGATGTGGGCACTGGCCTGTTAGCCTACTTGGCCTCGCTAAAGGGGCTCTCCATTCTGACAGATACCCCGCTGATGTCTTTTTAAAGGCTTACACATGCCAGAAAACCCCCCAAATCTCACTTTCCTTCCAACTAGAGATGTCTGACCCAAAATAAGACGGCAGGGTATAAGAAAACTTACTGTAACTGTAACTTCTGTGCCTTCCTCCATCTTTTCCCCCCACCCTGTCATCCGTTCGGCACCGCTGGAGTCATTTATCATTTTTGTTCTTTTTTTTCCTCTCTTATCGGCTGCAATAAACATTTACAATCATGATAGAGTTAATGCCTTTCTTTCATATTTTCCCTAAGGGGAAAGTGCTCAAACGCTCTTTTATGGACAGTGAGGCATATCAGTTTACTTTTGCTTAATTTAAGGATTACATGAACATGCGTTGAATTATGCATGAATTTGCCAGATTTTTAAGTATGGAGATAAGTGGGGGGTGGGGATGGAATGGTTAACTGTGGTCCTAGAGACTGTCTAGACTACAGATTTTTCCCACAATTCAATAAGAATTAGACTGTATCTCACCACTTACTGACTTTGTGTTGCAGACATTTTAAATTAAAAGTAAAAAAAAAAAAATATTTTACAATAATTGAATCTTTGTGTGCAGAATATTTACATTAGAACTTTATTAAGTGTTGAAAGAATAACTCACAAGGACAAAAATTCTAGTAAACCTTTGTAAGTTTGCATAAAAAAATGTATGCATGTTGTATGCAAACAAGTACACACGCAATCATAAGCACGGACAAACTTTTCTGCACAGTATTTCAGGCACCGTCGAGTCTCCTCCCCCTTCTAGAAGGATGATTCTTGAAGGTTTCTGTAACCCACTGCCCTCTCTCCAACCCCTCTGCCCCCTGTGGTTTAAGAGTTAGTTCTCTGTAATTACCCAAACACTCATAAAACACAAACGTACACATATATGGATGTAGATTTCAAAGAATACTTTCATAACCAAAACCTCAGTGTTTTTCGTATATGTTCATGTGGATACATGGAGCAGACACGTACTTCACACATATAATCAAACATACAGATCAAATACTGTAAGTGAGATATTCTCTATCATTGATGAGGACCAGAACGTTTGATATAGGCAGCCACTCAGATGCTGGTATAGAAGCCTATCATTAGTGGGACAGTGGAGCATCTGTTTAATATTTTTCGCTCTCCTGTAGTTTTCTTCTATTTTCCAGGCATGTGTAAAAAGACTAGAAAGTGATGCTCATGTGCCCAAGTCTGTGGTAGCAAGGGGTAACCATGATGAGGCCAAACCGTAAAGCAGGCTAATTACACAAACCACGGACTAGTAGCTGCCCATCGCTTTGCCCAGCTGCCAAACAGCTATTTTCTTCTTCTTCTTAACACATTTTACTGATAATCTTTGCTTTAGATAAAGCAAGACAAAAATACATTGTTATGTTTATAAGTGTCAGCTAAGTTGAGATTTATCCAGATGGGGTATAAAGAGGAGAAGACAAAGAAGAAATGCACAGTAACTGTAGGAATGATGCAAACATTTTCAGTCAGTGTTTTCATAATGCGGTTACTTACAGAAAAGTTTTGTTTTGAGCTAACTTTGCTCAGAGGCTGTTACATAAATTACACATAAATGTTGGACAATTCATGCTGTATCTTTGTATCTGTATCTTTTCTTTGTACATTCCTCCATGTGTTCTTCACCAAAGTCTCTTGATGTGTTAAACTTGAATGAAGTTAAGAGGAGATCAGTCATCACCAGTTTTCTGTCTGGATCCTGTCAGCAGACTTCAAAGAGCAGCAGTTTGCTTGATGAGCAGTCTTAATTCTTCAGAATAGACAGAGAAAGGTTCACATGTATGTTCCTGGTTTCATACGTACCTGTGCAAAAGAAATGTTTTGTTATCTTCTATTTCATAGGTTAATTGTAAGTGAAGAAATGGCATCTTGAGCTGAAATTGAAAAAGCAACGGAGAAGATAGATGAAAGCAAAGAAAAGGGTGAGAAAGAGATGTTGGATGGTGGACACTCCACAGAAACTTGGCATGGATTTGAAACCGAAAAAAGCAGTCTGGTTGTATATACAGTACTGTAGGTTATAGATCATGCGTGTGCATATGGATTCTAACAGTTCATTAAAGAGTCTCGGTCTAAAATCTGACGTAAGAGGCGTGTAGGATGACATTGTGGAGAGAGAAAGATACTCTGTAATCTGCTCACATAATTCCTTTGGTACTTAGCGGTGGTGAATTTCAAGGATATGGTTGCTTCTCAGCAGCCTGGGTGGTAGACCGTAACCACTTATACAGTTCATATACACTTACACAAACACACGCACGCACACACACACACACACACACACACACACACACACACACACACACACACACTTCTTCAGCAAATAAAACTAGTTCCAGTGTGCTGCCTGCATTACAATTGGTTTTATATACCACATCCCTTTTTGTTATTGAATTTGGGCAGGAATGGTGGATAATGTGCTTTTTTGTTCTGTGAAGGATGTTTATTCTCAGTTTACTGGGTCAGCTTGTCAAACTGGTCCCAGACAACAATTAATCTGAATACCATTCTTTCTTTCTCGTTCTTGCTTTCCTTTTTCGTCAACACTAAATTAAAATCAGCTTTGCCATTGAAACTGGACCTTTAGCATGGCATTTGTTTCTTTTTGGCTGGCATTTGCAAAACACAAGTCTAAAATCCAACAACAAAGTACCTCTGTTCTTACTTTGTGGGCTTTGTTTCTTTAATCGCAATATGTTAACATATCCTTGAAAGAGCAATGTGTACATTTTAGGGGTATTTAGCAGTGTGAGGTTGCAAATTGTCATTATGTAAGGTCTTTATCCACTTCTGAAGACATAGTTATGTTTTACAGTGATGCACCGAAATGTAAATTCTGGACCGAAACTGATACCGAAATTTCAGGATGCGCATGGCTGAAACCGATAGTGAGATGGCTTCAAAAAACTTTTAAGTTTTTATTTATTTAATTGTATTAATTACACAAACTAAAACCACAAAATTTAAGGTGAACATATTTTAAAACAATACAAAATATATTATTTTCCTTGGTCATTGCAACACCAGTTACCAGTCATCTAAACATTGTAGTTGAGGAATTAAGCCCTATTCGGACGGGCCTATTTTTCTGAAGAACATCAGAGTTACAACTGTTCTTTCACAACGTCTGTGATTTTATGTACTGATTCAGACAGGACGAGATCCCTCTACAGAGGTGGGAGTTTCTTTTTCGTACGCTTGGGCACTGCAGGGGATCATGTGCTCTGGATACATGCATTGCGTAGTAATATGACCCAACAGCAGCAGCCTGCTTATACACCTTTTTCTTGAAGGTGACTTCGTATTTGTTACTATGTTAGAGGACATTTCTGTTAATGGTTATTGTATAGTACATCACCATTAACACATGAAGCATACACCCAGGGCTAAGTGACATATCAAATGAAGTTTAAGCAGTTGCGCTGTATTCAAACATATACACATAAAGGAAATACACATTGTTTCAAAGTGCTTTGTATGTAAGTGTATGTTTGGCCAAGTCAGCATTGTACCAGTCACACCGAAGCATCCAGATGTCTCCAATACTGCTATTTTATAAAAGATCCTACGCGATGTGATCAGGTTTATTTATATCTGGTGTGCATCAAAATCTTCCTCTTAGATTATTAATCCCCTGTTAAGAACACTGGACTCAGCAAACTCAGCTTTAGAAATGTGAACTATTGATGGTAACACTGCGTAAAGTGTTTTTATAAATTTAACGCTCTTAGCTGTCTACATACATAATAGGATATGTCAAATGTGCCTGCTGGCTGGAGTTTCATGTCATCATGCCAGTAGATGTCGACGTGCAACTTCTTATGGTGAGAAACAAAGTCTATTTTTACTGTCTAGGTTAGAAACTCATGCCCGTGCGACCCCTATGAAATAATTTAGATACGGCTGTTTGACATTATGCTGTTTTAAATTACATTAAAGTATTATAACGACAGTTTAAAAGCTTTAAGCTAACTCGGTAATGCCTTACTAATGGGCTCACGCGGCGAACCGGAAGTCTTAAGCATCAGCCCTATGCTCATACGCAAGGCATAATTGGTAATTTGCGCATTGCAAAAAAGGTGGATAATAAACCCACAGAAATGTCAGTAAACATGATTATATAATATATATATTTTTCTTTCATTAATTAACATTACCATTACGTAATTGAGTGGACAAATAAAGCTGAGTTCCTGACTGATATCAGTTAACTGATATTACAGTCTTAACAGTTTACAAGAAATGTCTCGTCTAGATTTTATTTTTGTATTTCGCAGAACTTAATGGGATTCAGGAAGTATACAATATGTTAGTAAGAATTTAAAGCAGTGCATATTGGCCAAAACACGTAAAACTAGACTTAAAGCAGTGAGAAATGGGAAACTGAGAAAATAGTTACATTGAGCAGATGCTGAACGCTGCACACTGCAGTGGTATATAGAAGTGCTTTTCTACCGTATTTGAAATGATACTTTCATAAGTTTACATGTCTTTATGGCTGTTAATTTACACGAAAACAGCGTTTTGGTGGACTGAAAACGCATACTTTTGAAAACTGTTCTCAAAGTGCACATTTTGGAAAGACAGCATTATTGTTTCCGTGTTCACTCTGAAGGCGGCGTTTTCCCCATATGCATGCGTATTACGCGTTCAGCCACTAGGCATGCTGGAGTATTCCCCAATCAATAATGTCGCCATCCATGCTGCATGTGTGTGACGAACGACATACATATTAGAATTTCTCCAGCTAAAAGAAGAATTACTACAACCGGCGGAGACATAGTATTTATATTAGTGGTGGGCCGTTATCGGCGTTAACGTGCTGCGTTAACGTGAGAGTTTTATCGCGCGATAAAAAAAATGTCACCGTTAATCTATTCTCAAAGTTGGGTTGGGAGCTGGGTCTATACTACGCAAGCTATGATGACTTTCACCTCGATATTTTACCGCGGATGTATACATAGCTTAATTGCACTGTAGGGGGCGAGAACGACATTTTTCAACTCGCGTGATTCGCGCCATTCGCGCCGCCTCATCATCTCATAACCAGGGCTTCATTCGCGTGCTTCGCGCTGCAAGTAGGTCTATCGCCTCTTTGCATTGACTTAACATGTAAATCACTCACGCTTGACGCGTGAGTGTTATTGTTTACTACAAACAAACATACTGTTACACAGCTCAAAGTGTGGAAGGAAGGAGCCGGGAACCAGCAAACATTTAAACAAACTTTAATCAAAATAAACTTACAATAACACGGAAGTAAAATGATCTCTTATGTCCATAAGAACATAAATACAAACTTAAACATGTCCGAGCCCGGTCCTCTCTCGTCGTCCACTCTGTCGCTCGTCCTTTTATGCTTTCAATCTCCACCGTGAGAGATACGGCCCCGTGTCAGTCCCTCACGGCTCTCGTCCCGCCTTGCTCATCACACATACACTCCAACAAAGTGTATAAAAAGTGCTTTTAGATTAAAACAGTATATGGGGATGTGCGCAAGCATGTAGGGTTCTGTATAATGCAACAGCACTATCCACTGGCCTGGCATGGAAAACTGCTAAAGGAGAAACTTACACATTACACGATAAAAAACTGATACGTTTTTCCTTTGCGTTTTTTTTTTCATTTCACGCTGTTGCGGTATAAAGAAAACCCTATGTGCTTACACACATCCATCTAAAAGTGCTTTTAATACCCTTTGTCTGCGTTTATGTGTGTTTATAGTAGTGTTTATATAAATACTACGTCTGGTTGTAGTAGTGCAGTAAATTATGCATTATTGTAAGTATGTCACGCGTCATAATTGTTTGGGAAATACTCACGCATGCCTTCAGACTGACCACGTAATACGCATGCGTATGACATCATAGTATACAGCCACCTTCAGAGTTTACACGCAAACAATAATGCTGTCGTTTTAAAAAAAAATCCTTTTGAGAGACCCGTCTTCGTGTAAATGAACAGCCAAAACGCATAAAAGTTTTCTGTTTTTAGTAAAACGGTCCTGTGTAAACGGCCTCTAAATGACTAGAGTGTTGTGTAGGTGGGTGGTTGTGATTGTTTAAGGTTTTTCCTTCTCTCTCACTGGCTCCCTTAACTTTACCCCCAAGCATTGTTTAAAGGGTGGTCCTCATTTCATTGTGGCGCTTGGTGCTCTTCACGGATTTGGTTCGCTCAGTTGGTTTTTAAAGTGTATTTTCTTTCATGTTGTTTGGCCACCATCACTGAAAGTGCTTCATTAGCTTTATTCACTCAGACATGTGCAAGCTGTTGGACAGGGAATGATACAGCAACAACTGGAAATAGTATAGGCAATAGAGTTCTTTTGAGCAGGCCCACACGGAATCTGCATGCAAAGAATCCATTATTCGTAAAGTTCTCCACAGCATCCATTCCTTGCCAGTTTGTTTATTAAATATAAAAATTAAATTAGCTATAGTGATTGGAAGTGGAACATTCCTGAAGCCCTATGAAATCCGTTTTATTTTTTCCCAAATTCCATTTTTTATTCGTATGAATTTTTATGGATTCTGTGTTTTCCCTTTTTTATGATACAATAGTAATATTTTTTCCAACATAAAAAATACCTAAGTATAGCATTTATTCATGAACTATTGTAAGACACCTAGACACATACTACTGCGTTTTTGAAGCTTGAGGAAAAAATCCATACAAAATATGCGGTAATAAATACACAACTATGTTAATATAAACCAGCAAAGTAGACTAAAAGTATGCTTACTTATTTTTAGTAGAACACTCTTAGCATGCATGAATAAACTTATTTTTTTGTAAGGGCAAAGGAACATAGAAGCAGCTTAAGCCCCTACAACCGGAAAATGTCTATTTAGTTGAGAACAAGAAAATGTGATTCAATTATCCAGCAAATCAACTAGAGAATTCCATTGAAATTAAATGTCTTCAAGTAAGAATAACATACTGTCCACCAGTGAATTTTTTTAAACGAAGAAGGAGGGACACTAGAGGGTAACACCTGCATTGAAATGAACTGCAACCAACCAGATGTCAGTACAGCACTCGTGATGGCTGAAATCAAGAGCAGCAGTCGTACGATGGTGACACACTTAATTTGCTATGCTACAGATAATTTTAAAGCACGCTGTAATCAGTGAGCTCAATTCTCTGCCCTGCATCAAGAAACCATCCCTCCAGCAGTCTTCCTCCCCCCTCCAACCTTCTTATGTAAACCCTCAGCTATGTGTTTGTATGGGCTCGAGACCATTATAATGCTGTTTTATAGTCATCTGATTTTCCAGGGCTGCAATTCACATTTGATAGCCTCGATATTCCTCAGGTGCCTGGCCAACAGATACCCGTAATTCAATGTTTTTGCCACATACCAGCCAACATTTTGAGGGTAGAGCGAGGCACACAACTTCCCTGTAGAATGTCAACGTGAGCGAGTCAACAAAACAAAGAAAATACAGCCTTGCAGGATTAACGTATGTGATATATCACACAGATAGTCTCACAAAGCCATACTTTTGAATATTCACATAAAGTTTGATCCATCAGGTCCACTTTGCAGCTTATTACGGCCGGCCACCTAGACTGAAGACCTTCTGACTGATGTGTTAAGCGACCAACCACAGTTGACTTTTATCCTCTTGTGATTTGATGATGCTAAACTCACAAATGTCAGCCTTCAGACTCAAACTCTGGGAAGAAAGACTAGCATTCAGGCATTTCTATTACGTGCATGAGACAATCGGTAAATGGACTGTGGGCGTTCGGTGGGTGTGCCACCCGAGGTTGACACTGAATAGCATGTAGCGTTTACTGAATATCAAATTGTGTTTTTACAGCGATGGAGGAGTTGTTGGCAGAGTTGCGGGTCTTTCTGGAGCTGTTGGACAGAGAATATTTAACAGCTGGAGTAAGGGAAAAGAAACAGCAAATTTTAAACATCCTGCACAGAGTTCTGGCCACTAAAGGTAAGCACAGGTTTCCTTTAGCTCTTACTTCCTTTCTTCTCATCTTAGAAGAACAGTTCACCCAAAAATGAATTATTATAAATCTGTATACTATTTTTTGTTCTGATGAACACAGAGAAAGATATTTGGAAGAATGCTTGTAACCAAGGCCACCATTGGAAAAATCGGTTTACACATTTTTATGTTCCGTTGAACGCAAAAGTAGATATTTTGAAGAATGTAGTCTCTGGTAGTCAATAGTGGCCAGGAACTGTTTGGTTACAGGTATTTCTCCGAAAATCTTTCTTAGTGTTCATCGGAACAAAAACATTTATACAGATTTTGGACAACCCTGCAGGGTGAGTAAAAGATGACAGAATTTTTATTTTGGGGGGAACTGTCTCTTGAATCTTCTGAATATAATAGCAGCAGTTTTTATTAGTTTGATTGTGAATTTATTTGTGTTTTGTTATCACAGAGCCTTCCTGTAAGACAGAGTTACACGCCTCTCTCCCGGCTCCTCCCCAGATGCCCCTGCCAGAGATTCCTCATCCTTGGATGGTAAGACGTGCTTCATACCATCTTAAAGGTGCAGTCTGTGATTTTTGTACCAAGTTTCAAACACCTTTCCGGTCTCCAGAACTGGTTGTCCCACCCAAACTCACGCCATTGGTTGAGCCAGTGATATTATAGACAACCCATACAAATAAACCGTTTGCAATTTCATTACAGCTACAGAAGGAGCAGAAGCGCTTCAGTTTTAATTCCATTACAGTTTATTATTTTTACCTATTTTAAAGGGGAATTTTGCATAACAACTGCAATGATTCTTTTAAACCTTTGGTTTTCTTTTCATTGCATTTGCAATCTGGTTTCTCACCCCTTGCATTTACAGTCTAGTTTCTGAATGAATGAGGCATTTATATAGCACTTTATTGTGTATTGCTGTACACCCAAAGCGCTTTACAATCATATGAGGGCGGTCTACAACAAACTACACAGTGTTTCCCATACATTGAATTATTTGTGACGGGCTGCCACCCTATCAATGCTGGTCGCCACAAATAGATTTTTCATGATTCCGCTTAAAATTTGACTATTTAACAGTTTAAACATGCTCCAGTTGCGAGCAGCGTGTTGACATTCAGCACATCTCTCTCTCATGTTGCGTGCAGCTCCGCCATTGACGCTCAATACCACTCTCTCACATGACAGTGAACAAATTAAAATGTGGCAGTGTTTTCAATATGGGTTCCTCCTTAAACTTGCTTTTCCACATAAACGTCAACAGTCAGAGATGTTACTGACAGAGAAGACGGATGACCGAGTTTATCAGGACTTGACAAATGTAATCGGTGTGTCGGTGTGCAAGCTCTTCTTGCTCTCTACCAGTGAGTTTGGTGCGGTGTGTAGTTTTAACTCAGTGTATTTCCCCATATTTCTGAATTTGCTCCAAATTGTGTGCGCTATATGCAATCTACAATAAAACTATCACTCGCATTTAAAATTAAAGAAGCGCTCATAATACAGCAACACATTGATGAGAGGATCAACAACAGCATGAGGCATATAAGTAATATATAATATTTTGTCAGACGATGTTTTGTTTATAACTGAGAATTTTAGCCGCAGTTAAAGTGACAGCTGGTTGTATTAAATACGAGGTGTCATTTGGTCATATTTAGTCACTATTTTTTCGATTCGTTTCATGTCTGACAACAGAACAGATAAAATGTGGAGAAGCATTAATTTTGTATCAAAATACAGTATATTGCG
This sequence comes from Triplophysa tibetana, assembly GCA_008369825.1. Classification (NCBI taxonomy): domain Eukaryota; kingdom Metazoa; phylum Chordata; class Actinopteri; order Cypriniformes; family Nemacheilidae; genus Triplophysa; species Triplophysa tibetana. Next base: position 11,326,951 of record CM017893.1, on the reverse strand, counting down.
TCAGAGCAGAGAGTAGAAGCCAAGCAGAGGTCAGGTGCCAAAACTAGAACAAACGCAAACACAACGTGATGACGTCACATACAGGTATATGCTAATAAGGGTGTGACATCATGAGTGCCACAAGTTTTTCAAAATCCTGTGGGAAACACTCCTACAACTAACAGTCAACAGAGAAAACGTCTTGGTTACGTCTGTAACCTCAGTTCCCTGATGGAGGGAACGAGACGTTGTGTCGAGAACGACAGATGGGGTTCGTTCCTGAGAACCAATCAACTCTGACTGCTATAGAAAAGGCCAATGAAATTTGGCGAATGAAATTTGCATGCCGGACTCCGCCCCCGGATATCCGGTATAAAAGGAAGCCGGCGTGCAGCATTCATTTACCTCTTGTTCTGAAGAGCCTGAGAGCCTCTCAAACTGCAACAGAAACGATACAGGTTTGTGGCATAAGGGACACAACGTCTCGTTCCCTCCATCAGGGAACTGAGGTTACAGACGTAACCAAGACGTTCCCTTTCTGTCGGTCTCTCGACGTTGTGTCGAGAACGACAGATGGGGTTATTATGGAAAACGCCACAAACGCTGTATCGCGTCACAATCTCAGCGAAGCGACGGTAACAAGCCTGGGCGTGTCAGCTCGAAGCTTCGCGAAACTTGTAACCTTCCAGTGTGGTGGTCGGGGGGTTCCAGAGCTTTCGAGAAAGATGACGTGGGCTGACACCGGGTTTACGCGAAGATTGTAAAACCTTGCGAAGGTGGTGGGCGTAGCCCAACCCGCAGCTCTACAGATGTCTGCCAGAGACGCGCCTCTGGCCAGTGCCCATGAGGTGGCTAGACCCCGAGTGGAGTGAGCCGTGACCGACAATGGACATGGCACATTCTGCGATCGGTATGCCGTCGTAACGGCATCTACGATCCAGTGCGCTAATCTCTGTTTGGAGACAGCCTTCCCCTTCTGCTGACCTCCGAAACAGACAAAGAGCTGATCAGAACTGCGGAAGTTCTGTGTGCGGTCCAAGTAGAGGCGCAGTGCGCGTACTGGACACAACACGGACCGGGTTGGGTCTTCCTCCCCGGTGGGGAGCGCCTGCAAGTTCACCACTTGGTCCCGAAAGGGAGTAGTGGGAACTTTGGGCACGTATCCGGGCCTGGGTCTCAGGCGAACGTGAGAGTTACCAGGGCCGAAATCAAGGCAGTCCGGGGACACAGAGAATGCATGGAGATCCCCTATCCTCTTGAAGGATGCGAGCGCCACAAGAAGAACCGTCTTACTCGTTAGGTGAGGAAGATCGGAAGCTTCAAGGGGCTCAAAGGGGGGCTCCGCTAGGCCCCTCAGGACCACGTTAAGGTCCCAAGAGGGTATGGAGCGGAGACGAGGCGGGTTGCGTCGTCTCTCGCCCCTTAGGAACCTAGTGACCAGGTCGTGCTGTCCTAGAGACCTTCCGGCCACTGAGTCGTGATGAGAGGCAATAGCGGCTACATACACTTTCAGTGTGGAAGGGGAGATGTTGGTCTCCAACCTCTGTTGTAGAAAGGACAGCACGGTCCCGACCGAGCATCTCTGTGGGTCTTCTCCTTGGGAGAGACACCAGGATGAGAAGAGGCGCCATTTGTAGGCGTAAAGCCGCCTAGTCGATGGCGCCCTGGCCTGGAGGATGGTTTCAGCCACAGCGGGGTGTAACCTACTCAGGATGTCCTCGTCCCGTCCAGAGACCAGACATGGAGGTTCCAGAGGTCTGGCCTGGGATGCCAAAACGTGCCCATCCCCTGAGAGAGCAGGTCCTCTGTCAGGGGAATGGGCCAGGGGGGAGTTGTTGTCAAGAGCATCAGCTCCGAGAACCAAGTGCGGTTGGGCCAGTGCGGCGCAACCAGTAACACCTGTTGCTCCTCTTCCCTGACCTTGCACAGGGTCTGTGCAAGGAGGCTCACTGGGGGGAAGGCGTACTTCCGCTTGTCTCGTGGCCAGCTGTGCGCCAGGGCATCCGTGCCGAGGGGGGCCTCGGACAGGGCGTACCAAAGCGGACAATGGGTGGTGTCGCGGGAGGCAAAGAGGTCGATCTGTGCCTGTCCGAACCGCACCCAAATAAGCTGGACTGCACGAGGGTGGAGTCGCCACTCTCCGCAGGGTGTGTACTGGCGAGAGAGCGCGTCGGCTGTCTCGTTCAGTACGCCTGGGATGTAGGTGGCCCGCAGGGAACGGATCACCTGCTGACTCCACAGGAGGAGGCGTCGGGCAAGTTGCGATAGCTGCCGTGAGCGCACGCCACCCTGGCGATTGATGTACGCTACGGCTGAGGTACTGTCCAGGCGAACCAGTACGTGCTGACCTTGTACTAGAGGCCGGAGCCTTCTGAGTGCAAGCAGCACAGCCCACAACTCTAGGCAATTGATGTGCCAGCGCAGCCGGGGGCCCGTCCAGCGCCCCGCTACTGCGTGCCCGTTGCACACTGCACCCCACCCCGTCAGCGAGGCGTCTGTCGTCACCACGACGTGCCTCGTAGCTAAGCCGAGGGGGACTCCCGCTCGGAGAAAGGTCATGGAAGACCATGGGGCTAGGGTGCGTCGGCAAACAGGAGTTACCACCATGCGCCTGCTGCCGGTGTGCCACGCCGTCCTCGGAACTCGACTGTGTAGCCAGTGTTGAAGCGGTCTCATGTGCATCAGTCCGAGGGGTGTTACTGCCGCGGAAGATGCCATGTGGCCCAGGAGCCTCTGAAATAGTTTCAGGGGGACCGCCGATTGCTTGAAGTGTTCCAGGCAATCCAACACCGACTGGGCGCGAGCTGCGGACAGCTGAGCCACCATGGTGACAGAGTCGAGTTCCATACCGAGAAAGAGGATGCTCTGCACAGGGGAGAGTTTGCTCTTTTCCCGGTTGACCTGAAAACCCAGTCGATCTAGGTGCCGGAGCACCATGTCCCTCTGGGTACACAACAGATCTCGCGAGTGAGCCAAGATAAGCCAGTCGTCGAGATAGTTGAGTATTCTCACACCTCTCTCCCGGAGAGGAGAGAGGGCGGCCTCCACGATCTTGGTGAAGACTCGTGGAGACAGGGACAGACCGAAGGGGAGGACTCTGTACTGATATGCCCGACCCTCGAAAGCAAACCGTAGGAACGGTCGGTGTCGAGGAAGAATCGAGACATGAAAGTAAGCGTCCTTCAGGTCGATTGCCACGAACCAATCCTGACACCTGATAGATGCCAGGATGCGCTTCTGGGTTAGCATCTTGAAAGGCAGCTTGTGGAGGTGCCTGTTCAGGGTACGTAAGTCCAGAATGGGGCGCAACCCTCCGTCCTTCTTTGGAACGATGAAGACGGGACTGTAAAACCCGCTGAACATCTCGGCTGGGGGGACGGACTCGATCGCCTGTTTCGCCAGGAGGGTGGAGACCTCTACCCGAAGCACGGAGGCGTCTCTGCCTCGGAGAGAGGGGGAGATGATGCCCCGAAACCTGGGAGGGGCCCTGGCGAACTGGATCGAGTAGCCGAGACGGACCGTCCGCATCAGCCACCGAGACAGTGTGGGCAACTTCTGCCAAGCTCCCAGGGACTGTGACAGGGGGACCAAGGGGACGGCCTGCTTCACCATACCCACGGAGGGTGGTTCGACGGCGGGTGGAGCCAACCGGGTGTCGCCGGGGCTTCCCCGGAGGGATGGTTGGCTCCACGTTTTTGCCTGCCTGGCGGGACAACGGCACGCACTGTCGGATCGAGAGTGGTGACGGCTGTCGAATGAGTGCGGCCTCACACCTCGCCAGGGTGTGAGGTCGGTTCGCCGCGCACAGTCCGGGGGAGTGTGCGAACGGCTGGGTAGAACGTCCGGGGGAAACAACTCTCTTTGTGAGCAAGTGGGCGCCAGGCCCTGATAAGGGCCCGGCTTTGGGAACGAGGCAGGCGGCGTCCCATACCGACCGGTCAGAGGTGGAACTGTGACGGTCGGGCCAGATGTTGTCTCTCCCGGAGTCGTCTCGTCAGGGCCGCTTCCTGGAGGGTTGCCGACGAGGAGGGGGCCTAGGCTTCGGGGTCCTCTTCCGGGGTGCAGCCTGGGGGTGAACTCTAGCCGGAATCGGAGTCGAAGAGGCCCTGGGCTGTTGGGGAGCAGACGGTGCGCGGGAAGTCGAAGGCCGGGGGGCCGTCGATTCACGGCGCGGAAGAATATGGCTTATCGCCTCCATCTGCTCCTTCACCGCCGAGAACTGCTGCGCGAAGTTCTCGACGGTGTCACCAAACAGCCCACCCTGCGAGATGGGTGCGTCGAGAAAGCGTACTTTGTCGGCGTCACTCATACCCGCAAGGTTGAGCCAGAGGTGTCTCTCCTGGACCACCAGAGTGGACATCGTCCGACCCAGGGCCCGCGCCGTCACCTTAGTCGCCCTTAGAGCGAGGTCAGTGGCGGCGCGGAGTTCCTGCATGACACCCGGGTCGGCCCTACCCTCGTGGAGTTCTCTCAACGCCTTAGCCTGATGGACCTGCAGGATGGCCATGGCGTGGAGAGATGAGGCAGCCTGGCCCGCAGCACTGTAAGCCTTCGCCACCAGGGAAGCAGAAGTCTTACAGGCCTTGGACGGGAGACGAGGTCGGGTCCTCCAGGAGGCAGCCGTCTGCGGGCATAGGTGCACCGCGATGGCACGTTCCACCTGGGGGACTTCGACATAGCCCCTGGCTGCCCCACCATCGAGGGCGGTGAGGGAGGCGGAGCTGGACTGCGTGGAGCGAGCCGTGAGGGGGGCGCTCCAGGTCCGACACAGCTCCTCATGCACCTCCGGGAAAAATGGAACCGGGGATGGGCGCGGTTTGGAACCGCTTTCCGACCCCAGGAACCAAGTGTCCAACCGCGAGCGTTGGGGGAGGGGCAATGACGTACACTGCAGCCCAATGCTCGCGGCAGCCCGGGCTAGCATGGCCGACATCTCGACTTCTTCCTGAGCTCTACCCCCCGGGGGGGGAAGCTCGGATTCATCATCGGATACCGGCATCTCTCCCCCCGATGCTGCGATCGACATCTCATCGGCTCTGCGGTCCGTTTCCGAACGCGCAGAGGAGGATCCGGACGGTGTGCCACCGCCGGATGGAGAACGACCAAAAGAGCGTGTTGGGGTGCGACCGGCCCGTGAGCGCTTGGCTGGCGGGTGTACGGTCACAGAAGTCCCCAAATCACTGACGCCGCTAACCGGACCGGAGATCTGGGCCGTAGCCATAGATGTCACAGCCCGGGTAGCAGACGAAATGTTGGCTGGTCCCCGTAGGAAGACAGCCAACCGTGACCGCAACTTTTGAATGACAATCTGCCCGCAGTGCGGGCAAGATGTGTCAACGAACGCTGCTTCGGCGTGCTGGACGCCCAGACACCTAACACAGCGCTCGTGTTCGTCCCCCTCCTCGATGAGGGTACCGCACCCAAGAGAACAGCGGGACATGCCACGCTGTAGAGTGAGTCCTGAAAAGGACTGTTGTAGAAAATATCTCTGACACCTACTGGAACCGCCGAGACACCCAGGGGAGAATCGCTGCAGGAGGGATGATCCGCTGGGACAGTCGTAGATCCGGCAGTTGAGGCAGAAGCAGAGAGAAGAACTTGCTTTTTCGCTTTGCTCATGAGTCGAAAGGCTCTGAAGAACAAAAGGTAAATGAATGCTGCACGCCGGCTTCCTTTTATACCGGATATCCGGGGGCGGAGTCCGGCATGCAAATTTCATTCGCCAAATTTCATTGGCCTTTTCTATAGCAGTCAGAGTTGATTGGTTCTCAGGAACGAACCCCATCTGTCGTTCTCGACACAACGTCGAGAGACCGACAGAAAGGGAACCTGTGTTTTTTTACAGTTGGTTTAGGGTCGTTTGCCATGTGATTTAGAAATCCGTCTTAGTCCTTTAACAAAAACAGTATTGTTGAATTGGGATATTGTGTTAAGTGTAACGACCACTGGCTGCCGGTTTGATGATCTGTTTTTGTGAAGTGTTCAGTGTTTTTTTACAAGCTCTGTAAAACAGCAGCAGGAAGTGTTCACATGAGTTCGTTCATGGTCACATGACCTAATAGTTGCATATACACGACCCTGATTTGGTCTCATCTGTCACACGTGAAACAGATTACCGTTTATGTGTTTGTGTGTGTACACATCTGTGTGAGAATTAAAGTAATAATCATCTTTGTTTTAAGGCAACAGCAGATGCTGATGTTTGTGATAAACAGCAGGTGTTCTTGGACCGTGGTTGGTCGGTCTCGACACACACACACATGTCCCAAGACCTTGTTTTACAGGCCAATCTTCAAAACACACTCAGCACTTTACAGCACACGGGATAATTAGAAACATCCTTTCGTACTTCAGTCATCCGTGCATAACCCTAGCGTATGTGTGCAAGGGGGCGGTTGTTCCTATTTCCAGGAAGCTGAGGTGTGGGTGGGGGGGATGTGGGGTTGTGGGACAGAATGTGGAGATCTGGAAGGGAAGGACAGAATATAATATCAATTTCCAACAGTCCCAAGGTCTAACCTCTGCAAAATGTTGGAAAAGGTAGAACACGAAATCCGCCGTATTTTTCTTTTCTGTTAGACTGTTTCGTTTTTCTAACTCCTGCTCTCCATCAACCACACCCTGTGCTTTCTCTCATTCTCTTTCGTTCTCTCTAGCTATGTGATTTAGTATTGTATCAGTTAGCCAGGTTTATAAACTCCCCGTCATGTTTCTGCCAGACCAAATCCTGCGGGTTTAAAGTGTGTGCGTGTCTGACTTAAGCCTTCTATGGTCCTTACTAAAACAGTGGTCAAAACCACAGAGTAGGAGAACCAGAGGGATTGGAGAAAAGAATAAGAGGGGAAGCTGGGCATGTGGGTGGTGAGATAGGGCCATGGACAGGACAACAGACGCCAGAGTACAGAAGGACAAGAATCATGTCTGGAGACTTTCCTTGGATGTGTGTGTTTGTGTTGAACTGAACTCTGTGGCTTTGGGTTTGCTCGAAGTTTGGCAGTAAAACAACTGTAGAGGATCTTGTACATACTACAGTGTCCCCAGGAGAGGAAATTTTGACTTGCTGTTGATGCATAGCTTATTAAGTGCTAACCTACTTCTTTCATCAAATAGTGACTATAACTGAGAGACAAGTTAAAGATCATTTAAACCTCAGCATACAGAGACTCACACGCACATGCAAAAAGTTTGCTCTGTGTGCTTGTAATATCATACATGTATGTACTTTGAATGCTGTTTAGTCTTGTTGGGGATTTCTTTTTATCCTTAAACATCTTATGTACAACAGTACTTATGCATGGAAATACAAAAATGTTTTTATTTGTTTTATTTTATTATGTTCCAGGGAACAGTTTTAAAATCTAAGTATGAGATTAGGAGCATCAAGGTAGTCATATCCATAAAATGGTGACAATTGGTAATGTGTGTTTATAACTGTAAATTATACAATTTATGATAGATTTTGAGATACTGTATGCAACAGTTTACATTTAATGACTCTATTGATATATGTGTTTTATTATTATATCAGAAAGTTGGCTTCCTAAACGTTAATTTCAATATTTGACATGGCCTTATTAAGTATTAAGAAAATAAAACTTAGCTTTCAAGGCAGACAGCCAAGCAGTTTACCTAACTCAGTTTATTAAATAACTAAACAAAGAAAAAACAGTTGAACCAAGTTATATTAATAGGCAACAAAGTAATTTATAAAATTTCACAACAAAGGACATAATCCCACTCCATAGATTATCATTTGTTTATTTTTCAAGTAAGTGCTCATGCAATTTGTGTTGGATGCACATGCATTTCCTGTAGTAGCAGTGCTTTGTCATGCACATAGACCTCAACACTGAACACACAAACATCATTCATTCAAAAATAACACTTACAACAAAAATAGCGTAAATACAGCAAGCAAACAATAGTCTAAATATAGTCAAAAATATAAACCAACAAATTTGCCAAGCTGCAGTGCATGCTGGGGACTTTGAGATCATTGTTTAATATAAATTATTTTTTTCAGGTTGGATAGTTTAACGAGTTGGCAAATGTTTTGGCCAAACACTTAAGTATTCAAGTCCAGTCTACAAAATCTTTTCTAGCAGCATGGTTAAGCTAATCTTATTCACAAATAACTTATACATAAGTATATACGAAATAAAAAATAAACTAAAAAATATTTGTTCAAGTTGCTTCATTATCTTTTTTTAAGAGAAAATTCTGAAGTTGTATCATTATATTTTATATATTTTCACAGAATTATCTTTACATTATGTAGAATGATTTTATATAGTAAACAGTAATTCACAAAAAAATGACTTTAGCTGGATTTTCACAGGCAGTGTCACAAATGTGTACCTTGAATGTGCTGTTGTTTCATTCTTCTGCCCAATGCATTGGTGCAATGATATACTTTGTTGCTTTGGAATGTGTGCTTTCATTTGTTGGGTTGTGTGCTTTCCTGTGAGTATGTAAAGTTTATTTCAAGCATAGAGAAGATGATTTAGCCATGTATCAATAACCCTTGTGGATTGTGTCGTGGTGTGAGCACGTTCCTGGCTAGTCCCAGTAAATGACTTCCATCCCGTTCACAGCTGAAGCGAAAGCGAGAGTGTGTGTAAGAGAATATGGGGAAGCCATAGCAGACTCCACTGGGACTATGATGACTTCAATCTGTGTTGATGTTGGCTTCTGCTCCTCCCCATCAGCTTTCAAATGTGCACCACTAACACACAATATCAAATTAATGAACACACACAAACGCATTATCTATCTGCTATTGTGAAAAGTAACCCAAGGTGGAGTCTGTTTAAGAGGGATCAAGGAATCTCCCTTGGTTTAATCAAAGCCATTTTATATTTTTTATCCTTCGTTACTTTGTGCTTTTTTTCATACTGATACTTGAATCCTGTCAAAATTTAAGAACAGTTCACTCCTTATGGCAAGAGTCCTGCAGTGTAGGAGAATAAGGTACTTTTAGATCAATATTTTCATTTTCTATGCCCACAGTGGCAGATGGTGAGATTTATTTCTCAAGATCCAGTTGTGCTAAAGCGAAAGGGCTCAACTATACCCCCACCCCCTCCCTTTTATGGAGGGTTAACCGCAGTCTGGAATGCAATGACCTAATCTCTTATTGTGTCATGGACAAAAGGAGGAAAATGAATTATGATTCATGCACAACAATGCATTTCGTCCGTTGCGATGGAAATACCAATACATATGGTTATGGGAACATCTTTTATAGGTTATAGCAAGACAGTTTATATAGACTGTGATTCAGGAAAATGAGCTGTCAGATGTTCATCTGCTTTTTGTGTGGTACTGCTGGACAGTTTTAAAAGAACTAGTAAGGAAAGAAAATATTGTTTAAAGTAAAACAACATTTGTTACTTCAACATTTGTTAACATAAACTAAAGTTTATGTTAGGTTAGTTTATACAATAGTACAATAATACAGGTACTTCTATTGTATGTGTGTTTGTGTGTGTGGGAGGAAGTCAAATTGTACTTAATGAATAGTTTTCATGTGAATGCATGAATACACAGCAAATCAATGTGGCCAAAAGAGGAAATGTGGAGGTTGAAAGATTGAAGGAATTGCAGAAATACTGCAAGTGTGTTTTCCTGGCTACCCTGTAAAAGTTCTGATACGATAATCCCAGACAGGCCCAGAACGTCCATGCATTTACACTCATATTTTATTGCAGACAGCACAATCACAACATGTAAGCTTTTGCAGTATATAATTGTATGTGGTGAAATGGTCTGAGAGAAAGTGTCTGAAACAAAAATGATGTTCATAGGCCCAGAATGTATGCTGTATACATACATACAGGGTCTATACTGTGGTTATATACAGAATATAATTGCTTTCCTTTTAAAGCGAGCGTAACACACAGGATTTCTGCCAATCTCATATTAATCTTGAGTACCTATTGAGTAGAACGTACTCGCAAACGTATGCTCTCTCTCTCTCCTGTTTACAAGTGAAAGTTACATCTGCGCATGCTCCTTCTCCTGCTCTCCATTCTGCTGTGTGACTGTGCCACATGCTTTTCCGGGAAAATTGTCCAATAAGGGACTAAGAAAAGTTGTTACGAAACAGTTTTATTTGTTCAAAATAAACTTTCCGAAACTTGTATGATCGCTGAGGGAGTGTATCGAGCACAGAAATACAACGTAATACTCCCAACTCGTTTTTTAACAAGTTGACCATGTTAAGCATGAGAAGACAGCACGTTTAACATTGTAAAGAAGTCAGAAAGCATAATACAGCGTTGCACGGCCGCTTTAAAACCTTGTATCTACATATTTTGTGATTTTTTTACCATAAATAGTTATTATTAATCACCATTTATATTTTTCACTGGGTTTTCCAAATATCTAACCAATGGAAAGTATTAAAAGGTTCTGAGAAAACAGCGAATTTGGACATCGAAGGTTTCAGAAGAACAGCAAAGATATATTAAATACATCTACTGGACTAGTTTATCTATATTAAAGTGTTAATGTAGACATGCTTATGGTGTAAATGTTGCATGAATGGGAGGAAGTAAAAATTTTCTGAGCTCAGATCTGCATTCAGCTTGTACCAGACATGGAACTGAGCCTAAAAATACACAAGCTGCTCTAGTTCTAGTTTGAGCTGCTTCAGCAAGAGTCTTCACATCGCACTTTTTGACTGGAATTCTGTCCTCCCTGCGGGCTCAGATGCCCTGATGACCCGCAACCATAACAGGCATAACACAGCCTTAGTCTTTGTTTGGTTGAAAAGTTCATGCTTTGATGGGAATTTATTGATGCAAGTAAGGAACTGATAATAGGGCTTCTGTTTTCAAAGAAATCTTAGACTGTAAATGTTTACCATAAAAGAAATGCACTACAGTTTGTATTCTACCACAGCATTGAACATTTTTGGGCTCTCCTGCTTTTGGCTTTCCATGTTACAGTCTCTATTGCACTGCCTCCTCCATGTCTTCAAGTTTACATCCTTCCCTGACCATGCCTCTTTCCATATGTGGAACGTGGGGAGGGTTTTTAAAATAAAAAAACTTTGGCAAGGAGCCAAATAGCATCAGTGTAGAAGAGGTTTTTGTTATTTCAAGGTAAATACAAACATAGAAGGTCTCATCACAATAACCTCCGGAAGGGAAAATATAGCAAAGTGCTCAACACAAGTAAAAGTTGAAGGAAACCTTGTTTCCACTTTTCTTTTCCTGTCTTATTTAACTTTTCAAAGTTAATCTTTAGGTCTTAAACCATCCATGAGTAGAATTTAAGATGGCATATCATTAGGATATTTCACCCCATTGCCAAAACCCATTGGTTTTATGCATAGCTCTTCCATGAACTACTACTCTATGATCATCAACAAGTACCGCTCGATCTAAAATCCGCTCCGTCTATCAGTTTATAATGATCCACCCTTGTACATCACTCGTTTTTAGACAAGTTGACCATGTCAAGCATGAGAAGCCAGAAGTCAGAATGCATGAAACACCGTTGCACATCCCCTTAAATTATTGTCTGTGAACTATCACTTTACAAATCTTGTAGCTCATAGTCCTGTTTGGAAAGGTGCAAACATTATTTCTCCATGCAGAAAATGAATTGGTATGTTACTTTTGCTCTTGTGTGTCATATAATTCTTCTTCAGTATGTCCTGCATTAAAAATGCGAACGCCGTTGCTTTGGTCTCCCTAAACGTGTTGTATCTCACCCCACCTGAAATGCTTTGAAAAATAAAAGCACATTCTGTGAACTAAAATGAAAGAAAAATAAATAAAGGCAGACTTTCCATGGGCTGTAAATGAAAATCGTTTATATGAGTTTGTCATCAGCCATAATTGTTTGCATGCAGCCTTTGAAATAAGTGAGGCATTGGAGGACCCGAGTTGTCATGACCACCACAGGCTGTCACATGTGTTGCCAGTGGGGCCAAACAAGCCAAAGCCCAAATCAGAGTCTTAAACACATTGTAACACACAGACACGCTCATTTGCACATATACATACAATAATTATTTTTTCTCTCTTTCAAACAGTTCCATACACTATGTCAAGGTTCTTTAGTGGGCTCTATAGACACCAGGAGTTTAACTCAGAACATGTGTGTGTATGAGTAAAGTCACTGCATGGAGAAAATTTAATCAAAAGCTCACATACAGGTTATGTGCCAAAACATAGCGAGCAGTCTGCATGAAAAAAGCCTTATAGGCAGGAAACAGAACCTCTTATTGAATAAGTGCGCTTTGTGTAAAGTATACAAACTACTTAATTCACAGTTGATTTCAATATTGTTGTCTATTAGCATGTTACTAAGCCAAGCATAAAAACCCACAACAGTAATATTGAGTAAAAGACAGTCCATTTTAAGTACATTAAGCATTTTTTTCTTGCTTCGATGGAACAAAGAGATTGAAGATTTCTTTAGTAAAGTCATCACAATGCATTATTGAATTGCTATATGCAAAAGGATTATGTAGGAATCTTTGTTGTCTTAAGATGGTGCGTACACAGAAAAGGTACTACTCTAGGTTTTGTAACAGATTCTCTGTGTTTTCTGCAAGTTAAATGTGTTATAGAGTGTTAGGTTTGAGTTGTATCTACTACAGTTGTGTTTGTTTAATCATGGAAGGAGACTTGCATTTGTGAAAGTACCCACAATTGCTTATGGCCTGTCTCCAAATGGGAATAAGGAACAGAATCTGTAGTTCAGTGATCATCTTGTTTCATATTTTGTATTTGTTTATGTTTGTATTTTTTACTCTTTCATTTATTTCACACATTCTATTAACTCATAACAAAAATGTTTAGCTTGAAATCCTGTTTTTCACACAGTTATTTCAAATCGTCTTTGTGCGGGTTTGTGTCCCACTCTGAGGTGCTTTATTTTCTTTTAAAGAGTAGGTAACATGTTTTTTTAGGCACTACTTTGGGTAATGGAGTGTCCAACAACAAGTTTATCTACAAACAATGTGTAAAAACACTTTAATCTCGTAATTATATGCAGTTATTCGTACCCTACTTCTTGACTGACTCTCAAATGGTTCATTCCGCGATTCACCCGTCTAGGCCCCTCCTACCCGGTAACCTTGTGTCATGTGATTGGTCAGATGGTGTAGACTGTTAAACATTCTATTAAGTTCATAAACGTTTAAAGTATTTAGAGAATTAATTCATCCTTCTGCAGATCCCAGTAAGAAAAAGGGCATTTACAATTCTCTTGTAACAGTATTATACATGGACTAGTTGACACGGCATACAGTGTACCGTGTTCGTATCTTCAGATGTTATTACAATACAGATAGTACTCGACTTAGTTCTTGAAACAAATACTTTGAGAATTCATGGATTGAACGATTAAATCAGTCGAGTAAATAGCAAGATAAACAAACTGTAACACACCAGAAATAACGCTACATGCTAATGTTAGCGTTATATGCATTAGCTAAACACAGACATAAGGTACGAAAATATTTCTTGAAGTTCAGAAAAATATCAAAAGTCACACTTACAGGTTGGGACTCGGTGGAGCTAAAAGGTCCAAATAGAGTTGGTATTGCCCCCTCTCTCAAGGATAGTCGTTTCACATATCCTGCACTGAACGCGCCAAGATTATCAAAGCAATCATCGGTGAAATGACGCGCACACAGTACAACCCTGGGGTTATACTCCTTCGGTATTCTTTGAAAAATGAATTGTAACCATTTTTCCCTCAGACGTTCTTGCTTAGGTTGCTGAAATAAGACGGACTTAGTTTCACACCGTAGAACACAGGCTCTAGACATGATACACATGCATCACGAACATGCGACAGTGTTTGGGGGAGGAGACATAAGTTTTCCCGGCAGTCTCAGCAACACGTTTATGTATAGTGACATAGATATGCGTCCACGACTCGTTTGTGTGATTCAGAGTCGACTCCCATTTTTACAAGCAAATAACTTCGTTATTTATTCACCTTCGGACTTACAACTTGGCAGACAGCTTACTTTCAAACACGGCAACATAACAGACTGCATGAAACGTCATTTTCATGATGTCATGTTACGTACACTTTAAATTACAGAGATCTCAACAGCTCACCTTAACAATACACTTTCATTAAAATTGTATTCATATTGTTTTGATGCTATATGACAGTAACATTCAATTGTGCTGCTGAGGCTACTAGATTACATATGCTGTTCTCACGTTTTTAAGAAAAAGGTTAGCGCAAGTTACAGTTTATGACTGACTTGACCATTCTTCCTCTCTCTCCCTCTTCTCCAAAGCCTCCAGACAATGATCCTCCACCCTTGCCGAGCTCCTCTCTTCCTGAAGGTTACTACGAGGAAGCTGTACCTCTGGGTCCTGGAAAAGCCCCTGAGTACATCACCTCTAGTGAGCACACACATATACATTTTGAACATCCTGTTGGATACATAAAGATGTGATTTTACCTTTACATTAATCCACACTATGTTGTCAGATTATGACTCTGATGCGATGAGCAGCTCCTACGAGTCATATGATGAGGAAGAGGAGGATGGGAAAGGACAAAAGATGCGTCATCAATGGCCGTCTGAGGAGGCGTCCATGGACCTGGTGAAGGATGCACGTATCTGCGCCTTCCTCTTGCGAAAGAAACGCTTTGGACAGTGGACCAAACTGCTATGTGTTATAAAGGACAACAAACTGTTGGTGAGCACACATGGATATAAACACAGACTGCTTTGTTTATGACTCAGTATTTGCTTTTGTTGTAGTGTGTAAAAAATATTTTTGAGATATGCTTGGTTCACTCAAAAGTGAAAACGAAATAATTTACTTACCAGCATGTCATTACAAACCTGCATGACTTTCTTCTGCAAAACACAAAAGAAGGTATTTTGAAGAACGTTTGTAACCAAACAACATTGACCCCCATTGACTTCCATTGAACAGACAACCATTGATACGTTTATCAGAATATTATTCTTTGCTGTACAATAGAAAACATTAAAAAAATTATAACAAATTTATATTTTTAAAAGAACTATCCTTCTACGACCTGAAGTGTATAATTTATAAGATCTTAATACTTTTCTCTTATTAGGCTAATACCCATAAAAAAACAAATTGACTGTCACAAAACATTGCTCTGTTCAAACAGCCAAACCAGACCATTTTCTCCAAACGATTACAGACGCGAGAGTGGGAAATGTTTAAAAACTGGTTTTTTTTGCATTCTTTGTAGTGCAGAAGTAACTTGATTTTGTCTTTCTCTTAGTGCTATAAGTCTTCTAAAGACCAGACTCCACAAATGGAGCTCATTTTATCTGGCTGCAGTATCACACACATTCCCAAAGATGGCAAGAAGAAGAAGCACGAATTGAAGATTGTCCATCAGGGCGCTGATGCGCTGGTGCTGGCCGTCCAGAGCAAAGAACAGGCTGAAGAGTGGCTTAAGGTAAACTGAGCAGGGTTATGCAATACTTCTGTTTCGCATTCAGTCTTTTTGGGACTTTTTCGTCCATCTGACCAGCATGACATACTCAGTCAGTGTTCACAATAAAGACCATGCAGGTTGGCCAACATTTTTTAAATGGCTATACTGGTACACCACTTAAACCGCATAAACCCGCCTGAATCAGCATGTCAATTCAACAGCTGGTCTTTATAGCAGGAGCGGGACAAGCTTTATTAAAATAAAGATTTTGACCAGCTTACTATCAGCCCAAGAAGTTATATAAACAGTGGCAGAAATATATTTACATATTTCTAAATGTGATGTCCACCCACAGTTCATGCACGTCTCTTGTGAATACGTGTCTCTTGGTCTAAGTTCAAAGGATTTTTTTCCTTCTCTGCCTCCAAATTGGCTCTGGAGATTGAACCAAATGATAACCTGTTACTCTGTTGGATGTCTATTTATAACTCTTTCTCCACATCTTGTTTTCTCAAACAGAGAGAAACATTCATAGCATCCCTGTGTACTTTTATGAGTCTTTGAGACTTCAACAAAGACCATCTGCAGTCAACATCGACTGATGCTGTTTCCTCATTACTGTCCATCATGCTCCATTTATAAACAGAGCTGCACCCCTCTTGGATTTTGAAAGACAGGCAACATCCCAAATAAGACTGACATTTGCACATTTTCTGAATCCGTTACTTGTTTCCATGAGGTAATGTGCTACTGTTTATTGATCCATGAGCACTATGGCACGTGCAGCTTCACGAAACCATTGAATGGGTGTGGACATCAGACTGCCATGGAAAGCAAGAAGAACTGTAATTGCTGTTTAGGAAAGGGCAGAGCTCCGAGCTGTTTGGTTTTGTCTCGGGTGTACTAAAAACATACAGGAGTAATTGATTTTGGCTTGGGATAAACAGAAACGTCCCTCCCCCAAAGTGCTTTGTTGTATTGTGTTTCATTCACACACACACACAACCACTCTTTGGTGGGCAGGGGCGGCCGTATCCAAGCTTTTTTCCGTATTGGTCTCGGAGGCTAACAATCCCTCTACAATCTGGATGATTAATAACCTAGTAAACATTTTGTTGTTCCTGAAAAATTTCTGAATTTGAAGAGCGTGATGTTGTGATAGAATATTTTGAGTTGAAATGTTTAGGGAGTGTGTTTGGATATTGAGTTGGTGTTATAATCGTCTGTCTTTCCCTTTTATTTAGCTCTGTGATCCTCCCTCACTTTTGCTCTGTTGCTTAGGCTTCATTCTAACCTTTCCTGCACTGCAGTTTCATATGCAAGACAGACACTATTAATGCAAGACAAAACTCTTTCAAGAAACAGTAGAGACGTCCAGAGGTTACTCTGATCGTTTGTGGTAGATGTTTTATCCAGTGACTGTTTAATCACTTTAAAAAAAATGTTGGGTTATTTTAACCCAGCGTTGGGTCAAAAATGGACAAACCTATCTGTTGGGTTATAATTTAAAGTGAAATTCTCCCAAAAATGAAAACTTTGTCATCGTTTATTCGTTAAAGCAGATTTTAAACATGTATGACTTTCTTTCTTCTGCAGAGCACAAAAGAAGATATTTTGAAGACCGATGATAACTCGCCCCCGTTTACTTGATTTGGTTTTGTTTCCATACAATAGAAGTGAATGGGAACCAGTGTTGTTCGATTTTCAACTTTCTTCAAAATATCTTCTTTTGTGTTCTGCAGAAGAAAGAAAGTCATAAGGGTTTAAAATCTGCTTTAACCCATTGTTGGGTCAAATATAAACATTCTCTGGGTTATTTAACCCAAAAAGTTTAACCTAACGGTTTGTGCATATTTTACCTAATGATGGGTTAAAATAACCTAACATTTTTAGAGTCTGTTCATTTATTCTTAACAGTGGTTTTTCTCTATGTTTCTCTTTCATTCAGTCAGTTCAGCTGGTTCTCTCAATGTAGTTTCTGCTTCAGTTTCCTTCTTTCTTCTTTTTGTTATCTGACGCTTCTCTGCCTTTGGCTAGAATGGTATGATATGGAGCATATTGTTCTCCTGCATGAGGCTGATGAAACACAAACGTATAATGTATGTGTGTGTGTGTGTGTGTATAGCTGCTGTCTGATTCTCCTTTCACAAAGAACCACTTTGATTTCTGTTGCCTTTCCTCAAACATATTTTAAACATTCACAGTTTGTTCAACAAGTCATTTTGTTGGAGCATGTACTTCAACATAAGTACGCTTCGCTTAAAGTATGTGTTAATGAGAATGCTTAGAAAAGCTCCTGACATCTCTCGCTAAAGATTTTTTGACTAAGCGTATCCCAAAAACCCACTTCATTGCAGTCAAAGCCAAAGAGTGGGGCCACAGCCTGCAATTTTGTGTGGGAGATGGTGGTCTAGTGGGTTAAACCACTGAACTGCTAAATCAAAGGTTGCTGGTTCGATCCCAGCAGCCACCACCAGTGTGTCCTTGAGCAAGACACTTTACTCCATGTTGCTCCAGGGGGATTGTCTGTGTAAAAAGTGCACTGTAAGTCGCTTTGGATAAAAGCGTCTGCCAAATGACTAAATGTAAATTTCCTGTGAGCCCAATTATGTCAACCGGGTGCCAAACCCCAGCGTGCTGCGTCAAGTTTGACGCTTAGAGGAACTCAAAGGGAATATTTGGATATATTTTGGTCTTTTTGGCAAGGGGCAGATAGACATGGCGAAGGTGTGTATGGAGTTTCTATGTGTGTCTGTGATGGCTCAAAGTAGCCGTCTGTTCAACTCTACACTGGTTTTGGTTTTCTGGGACGTAACCTACGGGTCATCCGAGGTCATGCTCGTATGTGGCGGCGAGGAGTCTGTGCAGTCTGGAGATCTCTGGATATCTCATTCAGAGCGAGAGTCACTGCTCAGCACATAGACAGCCGCGAGAGCAATGACGCATTTAACAGCCTTAGCTGCCTTTTGCAGTTCCAACTGCATGTGACGTGCAGAATCCTTTCGAGTGCATGTGCATGACAGAGTTTTTTTGTGGCATCTGAATAGGTGAAAATAATAAATTTGGATGCCCAGGTAGTCATGGACAACCTGGACATAACAAGGAAGTTTAAATGTGTGTTTTCCAATCCCAGGGAAAGTTTTGGAAATGAGTTAAATCTTTAAAAGCCATAAGAACGTAAAGAAAATGTCTTTAGGGATTTTTTCTTCTGGACTTATGACTTAAACCGTTATTTGTGGAGCTCTTACATTTAGCAGACGGTTTTATCCAAAGCAACTTACATTGCATTATCCTATACGTTTGTTTCTAAGTATGGGTAATCCCCTGGGATCAAACCCACGACCTTGGCGTTGTAAGCGCCATGCTCTGAACACTGAGCTACAGTAAAATGTCAAAAACTGTATATGTAATTATTTTACATTTAATGTTTGTAACATTTAACACATAAGAAACACAATTTATGCTTAATAAAAGGCCGCCTCATATAAATGCAGAATATTCATGTCTAAATTATTTATTATTTTGCACTAATGCATGTTCTCTGGTTTCTTTAAGGTGATGAAGGAAGTCTGTGTTAATGGAAACGGAGCACTGGACTGTGACGGAGCCGGATCTGGTTCTACTGTTCACAAATCAGAGCTGGAAAAGGTTCGAATCCAAAAATAATGAATAATTCTGTGTGTGTGTGTGTGTGTGTAGTTACTATGCATAAAGAATATATCCTGGTCTACCTACATGCAGGTTTGTGAGTCTGTGTGCCAGCTTCACCACACCTTAGTTCCCTGCATGCCTTCCTCCTGTTTTTCTGTGACCACGGTGGCTTTGCTGCCGGGACATGAATAGCTTTTAAAATGCACCAAATTCCATCTTGCCACGGATATGTGCTGCTGGCAAGGTTAAGAAGGTGTGGGAGGAAATGTGATCTTATCATATTTTTAACAACACATTCTTTAGCGTACGGTATGCTATCACGTTAGTGTCTATGTGGTCCGCATAGTGTGTTTACGTGCGCTTGTGACGTTTTTAAGACAGATCTCAACCCTCTTAAACTGGCACAGCATGCGCGAGCCTATTGTAATTATTCACACTTAATTCCAAACAGATGCTCTCTCTGAGTTTTAATTGGGTAGACTGAGGAAGCCTATGGACTTGTGTACTTGTATGCAGTGTGTGTCTGGGCCTGTGTTCTTTTGTCATGAATGTAAAATTCAACATTGTTTTGATTTCAAGGTCTGTTTTCCTGATGTAATGAGTGTTGTAGTACGGCAAGCTTATACTGTACATAACTTTACTTATTTTGCAGAAACTGTCCTATGATAGACCCAGTTCAGATGGAGAGCCCTGCCACGAGAATGGAATTTCAGATGGAAAAGATCCAGGTGAGCCCGTTTTCATGTTTAGATTTTTTTCAGTTCTCTCTGTATCTTTGAAAAGTCTTGGGGTAAATTTACTAGAAGCTGCATCTGATTTACTAACCTCTAAATGCACTTAAGTAGTTCTAAAATGTTCACAACTGAGATCAAGAACCCTTTTTTAATTAAGGTTTGAAATGTTTGCCAGTGTTTGTACTACATCTTTCAGTTACCAGCCAAAATGTCCGTTTTTATTGAACTTTTAAGTATCTACATTTGTACGTAAGAACCGTGCGAGAAACACTCATCAGGAAATTTAATCACATTATGTTGATGTTTACTTGATCTGAAAGATTGCTTCGTTCGAACAAAGCCAAACACTAGACAAGAACAATCTTCTTCAATAATCTAATAGGATTATTTATGCAGTATTTATACTGTGCTGTCTCGCTCTGGGATTGAACTTTTCAGGACATCTGTTTCAGGTCTGTGGAATTCCTTTTTGCCCTATTATTTTTCTTTTTTACGGTTTGAGACACACCACGGTCTTGCCCAAGACATGTTGTTGAGGAACGTTGTCTAATTTGAGCTGATTTCAAACCTGTTGTATCTGCATGTTTTAATGATTTATAGCTCTGCTTCAACACTACAAATCACAATAACTGCTGTACTCTTTTTATGAGGGAGTTAACCTAAAGATAAAGACTTCTGTTGCTCATAATATATATATAATATATATAATATAAGTGTCAGAAAAAAAAATCAGAGTATTTTGTCTTGCTTTCTTGTACAAATATCTAAAAATACCTAAATCGAAAAACACTTATTCGAGAAGCAAAATGACAAGTTATTTTGTCTTGATTTCAGAAAATAATTTATTCTAAAGCAAAATTATTTAACTTTATACTTAAAACAAAACAAATATTTGCCAGTAGGAAGGATTGAATTTTATAAAGTTTATTGATTTAAGTTGAAGCTGTAATTTAACTGAATTAAGTATTATGATCTATGTCAATTTACTAAAGTAAGTGTGCTTTGATTTAGGAATATTTGGATATTTATAATGGAAAACAAAAAAAATACTATGGAAGTAATTTTTTTCAGTAAAGGTACAGAATCATCATACTGGTTCAGGATTTCTATGATGTATGGCATTCTGTAATGGTCCAGCTGGAAACAAAAATGAAGTGTGATTGGTTGCTTTATGTGTCAGTCAGACACATTTTAGGTGGACCTTGGTGAAGAAAAACTGCTAGGAAGTATAGACTTTCATCAGACAGCCTTTGGGTTGTTTGACCAATTGCCGTATGACATCAAAGTACCGCAAGAGCGATTCAGAAGCATACGGAGCAGTCGAGTCTTGACTCTCTGTGATGTCACACAGCGATCGGTATGAGTGACACTGCATGATGTCGAATAAGCCATATAGGTCTGGCCATGGATGACTAACACACATATGAATCCAGATTTGTCCACCTGTGGCTGAACAGTGTAATTACATCCAGACCCCCAACATGTTTAAATGGCAAAAAAACACAAACCATCCCCATTGAATCTTAAACAAGTACCTGAGATGTTGTTACATCACACCAGCACCCAACTGCTGTACCTCTTTAAAGAAAGAAAAGAGAAAACCCAAAGAAACCATGCAGATTTATCAAATTAGTCACATTCTTTCCAGCTCTCGTAAGTGCGGAGACTGTGTGAAATCAAATTGCCTGATCAGAGAATTTTCCCTCATGATAAAATGAACTGTGTACATATGGGCCCTTTAAAAGGGCCGATGGTTTTAGCATCTGTGGCTCTGGCTCTCATGCCTGAGGCGGCTGTGCAGAGACCGAGAAACTGTAGAGGACTCTGAGTTCACATGGGCTTTACTTTAATTAAAGGATTCACAAACTAAAATGCAATCTTCTGCATTGGAGCTCTCTTCAAACCCCATGAAGGGCAAACGTTTCATTGTCTGTTATGTATAGTTCATGTTTGCATCCCTTTGTAGTACAGACTTCTTAGAGAAAGAGGAAGTCATTTGTTGTTTTACACATTTTATCACAGGCCAGAAACTTCTGGTTTGCTCACCATGGTCTCCACTGGTTTGGAATTGGATTCACTAAAGCTAAAGGGGATTTTTTTCTTACAAAACCATTAGGCACCACAGACCACACTCAGAAAAGATCATCAAAACATTGTGGCGAGAAGTGAACTGGATTTCTCTCACTAAAGACATTGTTAGATGTCTTTCTCTCTGGTCCATTAGAACTGGGGACATCCCCCACATTATTTTCTTTCTTGTTAAATTCCATTAGATGTGTGGATTTGTCATTTTCCATCATCCACAAAATGTTTTCCAATCCCATCCCGTTAAAGTTGCATTACCAACAAGTCCCTTGACATCGAGCATCACTTTATAATATATCACATTATGAAATCCTATAAATATATTTCATACTCTGATGCTAATTTGCCTTTTTTTTGGCAGCCAAAGGGAAGAAGAACTCTAAATCAGAGCAGAAAGGCACCGTGGGGCGGGTGACTGGAAAGAAAATCACAAAAATCATAAGTCTGGGCAAGAAGAAGCCTTCCACCGATGAACAGACATCATCTGCAGAAGAGGATGTCCCAACATGTGGTGAGCAGTTGCAAACACAGATTTTGATGTGTTTAGTGATAAATTTAGCTTAACATTTTTAAGAGAAGTGTGAGCACATATTTACTAAGAAATGTGGGTCTCAAATTTATGAATGTAATTTTTAGTTTAAATTTGTATGTTCTGTTTTTTTTATTTTGTTCTGCCTCATAAGATAAAGGTGCTACACTATGGCCATAAAAAACCTTTTGTTTCACTTACTTTAGATCATAGTTTTTTGTTAGTTTTTTGTGTATTCTTTGAGTTAGTGTGAAAGGTTTTTAGCTTTTATTTAAGTTTTTTTTATACTATCTCTCTGTTATTGCGTATTGGCTGTTCATTTACACAAAAACAATATTTTAGGGGACTGAAATCACAAGTTTTTGAAAACCATGTCATTATCGTTTCCATGTACACTCTGAAGGTGGTGTTTTCAAAAAACGATGACTTCATGCACGTGAAATAGTTTATTTTAGGGAGAAAGTCTGTGTGGACACCTGTGGAAAATGGGGGGACATGAAGTGCAATCTACTGTTCAAGAGTCTTCTGAAACACCTTTTCATTTAGGTCTGATTGTGTGTGGCTCTGTCTGTGACCGCTATATAAATCTCTGAAACTCTTTATTTACCAGGCTATCTGAACGTGCTATCCAACAACCGCTGGAGAGAGCGCTGGTGCCAGCTGAAAGACAACCAGTTGTTTCTGCACAAGGACCGCGCAGATCTGAAGACACACATGGCCTCTCTGCCCCTGCGGGGGTGTGAGGTCATTCCAGGGCTGGACTCCAAACATCCCTTCGCCTTCCGTCTGCTGCGCAACGGACAGGAGGTGGCCGTTCTAGAGGTACGGGCCAACTAGCCCAGTTTTTACAGGCCAATTAATGCGCTTGAGACGGGACCTCTGGGAAGGGATTAGATGGATGGTTTGGTTGGCTTGCTCACGTGATGATGTCATTGCCGTATCATGTGTAGAGTAGATTTGCAGAGTTTGCATAGATTAGTTTCACTTGTCTCATATTCCGATGACGCTCCTTCATTGCGTCTTTCCTCGCTCGTTTTTCTCGTCAGGCGTCCTCCTCGGAGAGTATGGGGAGGTGGTTGGGGGTGTTGCTGGCAGAAACGGGCTCCACTACAGATCCTGCTGCACTGCACTATGATTACATTGACGTGGAAACCACTGCTAATGTCATTCAGCTGGCCAAGCAGTCGTTTTGGTGAGCGTTAAGTGCTGCTGCAGATATCTTCATAAACCATAAAAAAATCATTTAGCAACTTTTCTATATTTTACAGTAGTTTTGAGCGTTGTTTGAAGCTTTTGTGTCACATTTGTGTATTTCCTAATAAATAATGGTGTTTATGTGTTGTATCCTCAGTTTCACCAGCAAGCGTGCAGTTTCTCCAAACCCATACCTGGATAACCTGGTCAATGGTTACGCCTGTCCATCAGGTGTTGCTCTGCATTATGACGATGTACCCTGCATCAATGGAACGGTACATAAGATTCACATATCAAATCAATACCGTTATTAAAAGTGCTTCCAAAAACATACAAAAATATTTTGCACATAGAATGTGTCGAAACCACTAACAACTTCTCAACTCTGGTCCTGTCTTACTTTCTACCTCCCCTCTCTTCCGATCTCCTCTCATAATTACTCTTCTCTTGCTTGCACGCTTGCGATACGGAAGGCACCAGGTGTTCAGTACTCTTCCCCAACTTCAAGGGAGCATCTTTGGAATGAGGAGGCTCATTATGAGAATACAGAACTTTACGAGAACATGCCCTCCCCCAAATCTAAGCACCTGTCATCTTCGGGGAATTACAAGACGCCAACTTCCGCTAAAACTGTCTCTTCTTCCTTATCTTCTAATACTAATACTAATCAGGTGACTAACCTGGACTGTGTGTCTAATGCTGTTGGGTGACTACATTTAAAATGGGAAACTGTCTTATGAATATATTTGTCATTATGCTTGTCCGAGTTAACAAAACTGTTTTATAATCCGTTATATTACAAAAATATTATTCTGATTGTTTTTAAACGTTCCATCAACAATGTACGAATAATGTTTAATACCAACGTTTATAGAACTTTTAGCAATAATTAATTTAATAAAGCAACATTTTTCAGCATCATTATATGTTAGCTGAAGCTTCAAGAGCATTTCGTGTTGGCAGGAGTTAAAATACGAGCCCAAATGGCTTAGCCCAAACCTCAAACTAATTTTATACAGCTTTTAAAAATGTGCATAGATTTTAAATAGATGTAAAAAAGGTAAAATACAAAAATATAGGGCTGGGTTTTGTGAACAAACTGGCTATTTGATTAGATTCTTATTTATATTGATTTGATTCAATTTGGATTTTCATTAGTTTCAATTCAATATCGATTAGTTATCAGATCTGAGATTAAAATGCTAGACATGGAATCCATTTTTAAATATATATGCTGGTAACTGAAACCCACCTAATGTTAGTGAAACACACATTCACATTTACACTAGAGCACAAATTAGGCATTTCCCGAATCAATATTGTTTCGTTAAATTGAAGACCCATTCAAATCGGTATATTTTACTCAGCCCTACAAAAACGTAAGTCTTACACTTGAACTGTATTTATCGTCCAACAGACTTCACTACTTTATGTCTCAATATTTCATATTATTATTATCGACCCATTCTTTATGGCTAATGTGTCATTATTATAGCTAAACCACTAAGCTTGTAGTTTCTGAACCCTGAAACTATTAATGCTTGTGCTGATGCACATGGTAAAAGTTTGGCAGCAAGGGACATACGTCCTTTTTTCTGACTTACACTACAAAGCTACTTCTGGCTCTAATTTTACAAGTATTGCAATGTTGAATGTATGAGTTACGGACCACCCAGCTTCAATAATGAGTGCTTTTGATCTATAGTATACGTATATTAACCATGTATGTGAGTTTGGCGGGGGATAGGGTGGCATGACCTTGTATGGGGTAATAAAGCCTTAATTTACTGTGGATTCAATTTTATGGCCCAGACATTCAGTCACAAAAAGGGCCACTGCCAGCTAAAGCATAACTACAACAAATGTCCCTGCTAGTCAAGCCACATGTGGTGAATGTGGTTTGCTGAAGTAACCTTTGATATGTCTGTGAAAGTAATTGCATGAAGTGTTAACCTTCCCAAATCACAATGCTCCTAGTGTTAACAGGTGCTAACAGTGAAAGTCTTCAAATATCAAATATTTGTTAGTGGTCCATATCAGGGGTTAATATCATTTTCGTGTGTGCAATAAATCTCACTTGAACTATCTGCAACTATTGCACTCACAGCTGTTTCTTTCTGCTAATCAGCTGAAAGGAAAGAAATCCCTGCTCACCAATGGGATCGCTGCGAAGCAGAAACTGGACAAGAACCAGCCCAAAAAGGCCAATGGAACCAGCAGCACTCTTCCAGTAAAACGCAACAATTCTAGTAAGAGATCTTGAAACCGTACCTAACAGATAATCTCAAAATGAGCTCTTCCTTTTTACAAGTGGACATTCAGCTGAAACTAAACTAAGCAGACATTAAGTCTGCATTCGTTATCCTGGCTATTACACCACTAATTTGTTTCAAGGAAAAAAAGCCACACAGATTTGCGGAGAATGCCGGTATGTGGAAATTGCAGTGCTGTTTGACAGCAGTGGCTCTGTTGACATGCTCCTTTGTAAACTCGTTCACCCCAAATTCCATTTGAGACAGGCAGTCATTCCCGGCCTGTCCACATGCATACTTTCTAACCATTCAATGGCCTATTTACACGAACTACCAAATATTAGGATGTGGTACATATTCTGCATGTCTTTTAATCGCATTCTGCATCTCAAATGTTACAAAAAGGTTAGAAATTGTGAGATTTAGTAATGGTTTACTTGTAACGTTCACAGGTGTGGATCAGTATAAGTATGGGAAAAACAGAGTGGAGGCTGATGCCAAGAAGCTTCAATCGAAAGAGGAGGAGTTGATGAAGAAGAAGCAGGAAATTCGAAACCGCCTGACCCAGTTGAAGAAAGACAAAAAAGACCTTCGCACTGCTATAGAGAACAATACAGGTGAGGATGTGAGCAATACTATTTCATTAACCTTTAAAAGGTGCTGTTAGTGATATTAAGATGGATCTATTGACAGAAATGCAATATGATATACGTAACTATGTCTTTAGAGGGGTCCTTATATAATGAAGCGTTTTGTTTTTATTGCCTTGCGCTATTTCTATCTACATACACAGCAGGTCCCCTTGCATGGAATTCGCCATGTTGTTTCTACAGTAGCCCTAAACGGACAAACTGCTCTATAGAGCACGTTAACTCCTTTGACAAAAAAGCGAAAAATTTATGACATCCTTGTCCTGTTTCAGCCACCATAGTGCTGTCAAAAGAGAGAGGTGGGCGGTGGAGTTTGCAGTTGGCTGTGATTCGCAACCTCACCACTAGATGCCACTGAAATCTTCACATAGCTCCTTTAAATCTGTTTCCACAGAAATTAGATGCACATGTGAAAAACAAAAGCCATGTGTTCTTTGTTACGGTTCGATTGGCTGTGATTGTTTGGCATCCTCTCTAAATAACATCAAAATGTGTTTTAGATGACAACTATGAATTTATACATACGTTTTTCATCCAGGTAAGCGTTCTCAAGCCTCTCTGACAGAGAGACTTAAGAAGGTGGAGGACGAATGCAAACTGAAAGAGGACGAGCGAGTGAGTCTGGAGCTGGAGATGACGGAGGTAAAGGAAAGTCTGAAAAAAGCCCTGAATGGAGGCGTCACTTTGGGCCTAACCATTGAACCCAAAACCAGCAGCTCCAGCCCACAGGTCTGTAAAAACAGCAGCTATTTACAGAGAAATGATGTAATACTAACTATTGGTTTAGATCACCTTCAGTTTTTGGAGATGAAAGACATAGAAAGTCAAACTGTGTCTCGTCTGTTTGTAGTCTCCGGTGTTATTAAGGAGGACGGTGGACAACTCGCCCATGTCCAGCTGTGACACCAGTGACACTGAGACCTGCTCTCTGCCCATCAACAGCGCCTCTCTGCTGCGCAGACACACGCAACAAACGAAACCCTCTGCTGTGAGAGGACATGTGCTTAGGAAAGCCAAGGTCAGTAACATTTGTACCATCACAGCAGATATTATTACCAGGTACCTGATAAACTGAGGTTTATTTTTATGCAGTGTATTTATGGGCATGATGTCATTCCCATGTTTTCTTTTCTTTGCAGGAATGGGAGATGAAATCTGGCACATAAGTTCCTTACCATGTTTTACTCTTACCATAACTATTTATTAAATTTTGTCCATATCGGAGGGATGTTGAAATCGAATTGACTCAACCATAGACACAAGCTGTCAGAATAGAAATTAAGTTAGGACAGAATTTGACCGAGTCCAGTACCAAAATTACCTGCTTGCTATTTTAATTTATGCAAATAGATGAAAGAGACAAAATCATTTTTTATTATTTTGTAAATCATACAGTTCGTGTCTCAGATTTTGGTCTGGAGTCTAGAAAAGTCTGTTCTTCAACGGGAAGCTGTCAATGGAAGACAAATCTTCAAGTATTTATTTGTAAATGTTTAAGTAAATTTAAACCTCTCTGCGTTTTTTTGTGTTGACATTTAATAATGTTTTTCTTTAATTCAGCTTTTTGCTAGTTAAAGGGAGCAGCTTCTATTGGGAATGAGATAATTATCATCAAATGAACAAAAAAAGTGTAATCTGTATGAAAAGCTTGTAAGAGGCGATTTTCTTATTGGTGCATGCCCCATTA
This sequence comes from Triplophysa tibetana, assembly GCA_008369825.1. Taxonomy (NCBI): domain Eukaryota; kingdom Metazoa; phylum Chordata; class Actinopteri; order Cypriniformes; family Nemacheilidae; genus Triplophysa; species Triplophysa tibetana. The sequence goes on along the minus strand of CM017893.1, from coordinate 11,298,776 downwards.
CTTAAAAGATGAGGATATGTCCTTACGTTTGGCTGGAGCAGTTGCTATAGCAACAGCAGTCCATAGGGAGCAGGGCAGCTTAGGCCAGGGTGTGGCCCTCTGTTGGCTGACTCCTCTGGAAACTGGGCCTGAAAATACTGCTACAATTTTCCTTAATGTTCCCCCCATCACACACGCTGCAATGGAAACAACGGTGTGTGTGTTTTAGTGTGTGTGTGTGAGTATATACAGTATCTCACAGAAGAGAGTGACACATTTTTGTAAATATTTAATATTGTGTGACAACAGTGAAGAAATTCAACTTTGCTACAATGTAAAGTAGTGGGTGTACAGCTAGTATAACAGTGTAAAATGTGTTGTCCCCTCAAAATAACTTGACACGCAGCCATTAATGTCTAAACCGCTCGCAACGAAAGTGAGTAGACCCCTAAGTGAAAATGTCCAAATTGGGCCAAATTAGCCATTTTCCCTCCCCAGCGGCATGTGATTCCTTAGTGTTACAAGGTCTCAGGTGTGAATTGGGAGCCGGTGTGTTAAATTTGGTTTTATCACTCTCACTGTCTCATACGCGTCACTCGAAGTTCAACATGGCACCTCATGGCAAAGACTCTTGAGGATCTGAAAAAATAATTGTTGCTCTACATAAAGATGGCCAAGGCTATCAGAAGATTGACAAGACCCTGAAACTATGCTACAGCATGGTGGCCACGACCATACATCGGAGACTGGGCCGCAGGGCAGTATTCCAACATGATAACAACCCCAAAAGAAGCTAAGGGTAAATATGATGGACTGCCCAAGCATGTCTCCAGACCTAAACCCTTTTGAGCACCTGTGGGGCATCCTCAAAATGAAAGGTGTGGGTGCGCATGGTCTTTAACATCCACCAGCTCTGTGATGTCGTCATTGAGGAGTGGACGAGGACACCTGTAGCAATCTGTGAAGCTCTTTTAAACTCATGCCCAAGAGGGTTAAGGCAGTGCTGGAAAATATTGACACTTTGGGCCCAATTTGGACATTTTCACTTAGGGGTGTACTTACTTTTGTTTTAAGTGGATTAGACATTAATGGCTGCGTGTTGAGTTATTTTGAAGGGACAGCAAATTTTACACTGTTATACAAGCTTTACACCCACTACTCTACATTTTAGCAAAGTATCATTTCTTCATTGTAGTCACATAAAAAGATATAATAAATTACCAAAATTGTGATGGGTGTACTGTGAGGTACTGTACATCCTGACATCAAGAACACTGCAATACCAATACACTAACAATTATACTGTTGTCATACTGCTTGGTAAAACAGAAAAATCTGTATGTGAAATTGCATCACAATTTTATAGACTGAATTCATATGCAGGTGTTGTAAGCCCTTGTTACCGAATGTTAGGTCGAAAGAAAGAATGTCTGTAAAATTCACAAACCCATCTCATAACTCTCTTACACTACTTCTCTTTTTAACTCCTAATTCAGACAGATTATGGAGTTTTGGTGCTTAATTTAGACATGTACGTGACTATACTTTCATATGCATGTGCAAGAAACATTTATAACGTGTTAATCATGTAGTGATGATACACATCTTTAAACTATGCTATATGAAGGCTTATCCCATTTTTCAGACCTGTAAAATATCTCTCCTACTGATTCTGGACCAATAACTTTTTAGGAGCTAATATTTGTCCAGTCATTTAGTACAAGTCAGCACTGGATATTATTTTTTTTACTTACATTTCTTATTTGAAACATTTAAATCCTTTAGGTCCAAGCAGTTGTCTGTCACTTCAGAAATAAGTGTCAAATGTTGTTGAATGTAAATATTGTCGTTTGGGTTTGTGGGTGGGGAAATGGTGGAAGCATGGACTTTCAAAGACACTATTGTTTGTTTTGCACCTTATGGTTAATATCCAGTTTTATTTTTCTCTTGACTGTTGTCAACTTGGCAACTAAAGGACTGTACATAGAAATAATTAAACTGCTTTTAAAGTGATTTCTGCGTCTGACTGTCTATGCTTCAGTGTCGGTAATCCAATGTGAAACCTGCTTTATTGGCACTATTTACATTGTGTTTGTAAAACTACATTGATGAAAGGAGAAATTATGCTTCTCATGGTAAATCTTAGTTCTGATGTTCAGTTCAATTCTCCATTGCATTGCATTACATAGAATTAAATATGATTTATTTCCTGATATTTTAGCCAAAGCTGTTTTAAAAAGATAAAAAAACGTTATCTTTACTTTAGGTAACATACAAAATGTAATGTTATCCACAACTTCCACTTTAAAGGGATACTTCACCCAAAAATTAAAATTCTTTCATAATTTACTCACCTTCGAGTTGTTCCAAATCTGTATACATTTCTTTGTTGTGTTGAACACAGAGAAAGATATTTGGAAGGATGCTTATAACCAGAAAGATGTTGACCCCATTGACTTCCATAGTAGGAAAAAATACAAGAGTAGTCAAAAGTCTGCTGTCCTACATTCTTCAAAATGTCTTATTTTTGTGTTCAACAGAACAAAAAATAAATAAACTAATTTTTCATACTATGGAAGTCAATGGGAGGCAACATTCTTCCAAATATCTTTCTCTGTGTTCATCAGAAAAATAAATATATAAAGATAGTGTTTGAAAAGTGTCAAAGCTCTCTGGGGTCCCCTAACCAGTCGGAACTTGCAGTACAATAATCAATCACATGATAGTTTGGATCACAGTAATTTACCCAAGTTACATGTATATCCTTTCAATTTTGATAATCCGTTGAAAGAGATCCAGATGAGGGAGAGAATGAGAGATAGATTTCTTTCTTTTTTGCAGTGACATGCTATCAATCTTACTATTTATTTTGCATTGTAATTTTTTTATTCACAGATTTTGCCCAGGTTTGATGTCTTTCTTACTGAGATTTCGTAAAAAATCTTACATTTATTGATAACTATCTTAAGTTTGTTTCAAATTTAGGATCAATTTATTTTTACTAATTGAGATTTTCATTTCCTTTTATTTTCTTATTTTTATGTATGTATTTTCTTGTCCTTGTCTGTATTTTATTGTAATGCTGTTCCCTTTTATGGAATGTTAATAAAAAAATCATTGGACCAAGTGAGGGAGAGGAAGCGTAGTCAATACGTGGTTGTTTGTATAGTGCAGCTAAATGCAGAAGCATTTGGGCGTTTTAAACGCTTTTCATATCCATGTTATGTAGATCAAGTAGGCCTATATGAAAATAAACCATATGAAGCATTAATGTAGGGAGAAAAAAAGGCTTTCCTATGGGTGAAAGCTGATGCAGATTGGAGTGCAAAACAATCTCTGAGGAATTCAAATGTTTTCTGAGGGAAAGAAAAACATTCTTAAGGAAACGCAAAATTAAAGGTATGCGATGTTCTTAGGGAGAACAAAAGATTACAAATATTTTCGCTCCCTTTCCTATTTTTTTATCATCGGTATGTCCCTTAGTGGCTCAGCACCGCACTGCATTTGTTTTGACAATGTGAGATAACATCGTACACAAAGAAAGACTTGAATATCAAAATAAAGTTACTGTTGAGTTTTAAGATACGCTTTCAATATAAAGGACTCAGCGCGACTCTGTACATGTCTTCAGTGAACACTGTGTGGCGCGCTTGAGCCAGCATGGATCTTTCAGATAATAATGTCATTTTAATTTGGGTCTGATGAAATTTGGGCAAATAACGGTCAGTAGTGTTTTGTTATTTATCGCTTGATAATTTAACAAGGATACCAGAATTTACATTTTTTGGGTGAAGTACACTTTTAAAGTCACATAAAACATTATGCAACTCTTCAGTGGAACACAAAAGAAGATATTTAGGCGTTGTCTATGGTTTTGTGTCCTTACAATGGACATCGAGGGCCAATGTTGTTTGGTTAAAAACAGTCTTCAACAATCGGAGTTGGAGAATTCTTGAGAAGTGAACCATACCTTCAAGTAATATCGGCCCTTTCAAATTGTCGTTATAAAAATAGAAAAATGGCGACCTCCTGTGGAAAAAAACTGAAGATTTTATTGTCAGTTATTGACAGTTTTGGGTTCAGATTGATATAGAGTCTTTTGATTTTCCGATTTCAATTTCGTAACTTACTAAATTATCAAAACATCTGTGAATAGCTGCACTTTGCCATAGTTCTTCTGCGGACTTTTTATTTGATAATATAGTAAAATATATTAGCATTTCACCCGTAATTAAAATTGTATATATATTTATAGTATTCAATATATATATACATTCTATATGATGTCATATTGTATAATATAATTTATTTTTATAATGAATTTATATAATATATAAAAAGTAAATTATTATTAAGGAGGCTGCTGTGAAAGAAATTCCTGGACATGTCACGTGATTTCTTTTACTTTTTTTCATCGATGACCAGTATGGTCCTATCGTCCAGTGTGGTTAGGTTTTGTTACATTTTAAGCTATCTGTGGTGGATTTTGATATATTTAAACGATTGTATATTTTAGTGAAAATATGACTGCAATAAGATTCACGTTCTGTGATTTAACAGACACTAATTTACATGTAAACAGTTATTAGCTAAACTGCCATGTCTCTTTAAACCGGTAGAGGGCAGAACTGTATTTTTCAATTGTTTATCACGATCGTGTGTTTTTTACAGAAGAAGAGAGCAACGTTTAGACCTCGATAAGTACTTTCGCCTTTTATGTTTGTTTACGCTTTTTATTTCCAGTCGACAGTATTCGCACATAGTGACATCACTTCGTAAAGATGAATGAGGATATTCTCACCACTCTGAAAATATTAATTATTGGAGAAAGTGGAGTGGGCAAATCCAGGTATGACACTGAAGTCTTCACATTCCAGTTAATGGAACAATAACACATGCTGAAAGAGCACGTTTATTAAAATCATAGCTGTTAAGAGACCAGTTTAGATAGGTGTTTTATTTCTTCAGTGTGATTTTGGTTTGTTTATTATTGATCATCATTACATTATATTATCAATAAATACTACCATTTATATTGAGAGAAATGATCTCAGTCTTCCAGTTTCAGTTTAATGTCCATTAGTGGCATGACAAATAATGAATAAGTATTGCCGAAGGATTTTTAAGTATTTACATTTCCCTTGTTGGAAGGGGGGCTTGTTTGTCATTATGATCTCTCTCTCTCTCTCTCTCTCTCTCTCTCTCTCTCTCTCTGTCTCTCTCTCTCTCTCTCTCTCTCAGTCTTCTTTTGAGATTTACGGATGATACATTTGATCCAGAAATTGGTGCAACCATAGGTAAGTCTAGAAAACCATGTATGGCAACAGTATTTTCAAGCCCCTAAGCTAGAAAACATAACAATCTTGTTTTAATCAATTTGATGTGAGAATTTGCTATCAAGGACATCTTAACAGCAACAAATCCTACCGCATGTTCTTCATTGAAAGCCTCCAAATTATTTATTATAAGCCTGGATGGATAAAGCCACCCAGTTGTGTGCACAGGTTATCTTAAATTGTTTACGTGTGAACATGTCGTCTTTCGTGGGTCGCTTATTTTATGAGATTTCTGTTAACGTTCTTAAAAGAAGATTTGTGATTGTGAACACACAGTAAGGTATCAGTCACACATCTTGCTATACTGCTGGTTCTTTCTTGACATCCAAAGGGTACAAAGATAAATATCTCAATTGACCTTTCAATTGAAGTCGATTAATTGTTTCTGTGTGTTTACGATTGATTGATATACCTTTGTATAGTTAAATACCATCAGTTGTCAAAACATTGGCCATCATGTTGGGATGACAGACAAAATCCCCACTTATGGACTTATAGTTGACGTGCGGACTGAGAGTTTATGTACCGGACATATTCTTTTCTCAGCACCCCTATTCCAAATCAAAAAGGCCACATCTTCCTTCCTGGTTTCCTCTGGTAAATCTGTCAGTAATGTGCTGAAATCGAGCTATAGTCTGTTCCTCTAGATCTTTCATACACGGAGTGCTGAGTGATTTATTTCCTAAGTCTTCCTCTGTCATCTTTACAAATGCTTTTTTCATAATTTTTCTTTGGAAAACATAAATCACTAACGTTTGTAAGTGATGTGGCTTTGTGGAGTGAAGAGACAGGCGGTTGAGTCATCCTATTTTTAAAATGTATCTGTTCGTAATAAACCCACAATTCCCTGTGTAGTTGTAAATTCAGGAGTTTCTAACTTTAGGCACTCTGGGCGTGTTGCCTGATAAATGTCTGAGTCCTGCAAAAATCAAAATGGTATCTGTGTATTTATGTTTTACCCTAATCCCCATAAAACAATCATCCTTTTTGAATCTTATTGATTAAAAAAGTACAAGTATGGACAACACGTGAAAAAATATAGAAGAGACAATGTAAAGACTAAAAATATATTGTGTTATTAAAGATATGTTATTAAAGTACGTATAAATATACATTTGTATATTTACTAAGCTCATTGTTTATTCCCCATAAGGTGTAGATTTTAAAGTGAAGACCCTTGCTGTGGATGGAAACAAAGCAAAGCTAGCAATCTGGGTGAGGAGTCAACTACGTTTATCTTTTTTTCGTACAAATTTGGTTCAAACAGTGTGACTGGAAAAGGTGAAGGCTATCTCCAGGGGCATTTTTGTAATAGTTTAGATTTAAGACATCACTGCATGCAACGTACTACAAGTGACCTTTGTGTGGTATTACATTCAAACACCAGACGATGGCAGTGTTGATCCTTTTAGTTGATTTCACTCAAAGACTGTCATTCTGTTTGAAAGCCAAATTTGATTCTCTTTTAAAATGCATGATTTTTTAATACCTTATATATCATACATTATTACTTATATTTACAACGTTTTAACTAACATTTTTAATATTTGGTTTTGTTGTTTTACAGGACACAGCAGGTCAGGAACGATTTAGAACTTTGACACCCAGTTACTACAGAGGAGCTCAGGGTGTTATACTGGGTGAGGGAGTCACAAACAAACACAACATGTTTTCACAACTTTGTTGCCACTGTGCCATAAAAAACATTTCTGGGCCTTGTTAAACCAATCTGTTTATGGAACTAGGATAATATCAGACAGGAGAGGAACTGATTTGAGCCTTTTTCGAATTTAAATCATGTGCTGTTATGTTGACATATAGTCGCATTTGTATTGTCTTCTAGTATATGATGTCACTAGGCAAGAAACCTTTGCCAAGTTGGACAATTGGTTGACTGAACTAGATACATACTGTACAAGAAATGACCTTGTCAAGATGCTGGTGGGAAACAAAATAGATCAGGTAAGATCTTCTGTCTGTTTGCTATTTTAGATTTATCTCTACCTTAGTCCTTGTGTATACAATATGTTGTTGCAGGAATCCAAGTATAATCTGGTATTTCT